>JARFIW010000800.1:3219786-4419786 GCA_036346225.1 Platerodrilus igneus
TTTTAAATATTTAATGTATTTTGATGTTAATAATTTATATGGGGCTGCAATGTTTGAATATCTTCCATATGGAGAATTTGAATTTTTTTAGATGGCACCAGTCCAGAAATATTACGTTTAGACGTTACTTAATATTGCCGATGATTCTGATGTAGGATATATATATTTTTTTTTTGAATGTGATTTACACTACCCAGTATCTTTACATGAAATTCACAGTGACTTACCTTTGGCGCCTGAACATGTAAAATAATAATAAATAGACTGTGATTGCTAAATGATTCTATTGTTTTTTTTTTCTTTTTCATAATTTGTAAAGGTACACTAATAATAATAAAGTAATTATAATATTGTTATGCTGTTTGAGAGTGAATTGTATTTGACTATCTTATCATGAAGAATAAGGCAATGACAAGATGTATTTGGCAAAACGTTTCTGCTAGTTTCAAATTCTAATCTAATATCGACAGGACCAGATTTTAACGCTTCGTTTTGTCTAGAACAATCTATGACTACTAATGGCGCAATACTTCGTAAATTTTCAGGATTAAAAAGTGGTTCATTTTCCTTTTCGTAGTATGATTGCTGAAACTGGGCATCATCTCATATAACAACGCAGTCTGTTTATTCTCGAACTTCAAATTTAAGTATCGTACGGGAAAATTTCCGATTTTAAATAGAGTTTCATGTTGGTTAAATAGCAATGATCAAAACGACTGTAGTTGCTAATGTATCTATTTTTTTCGGTTGGTTTGAAAACCAACAATCACAAATCTTGGTTTTTCTAATTGTGTTGTTGTTTTAATGTTCCATGTATGACGTTGCGTTTCTTGTAGAAGTTGATATTCATGCAACTCCCATCCTCCAAACGGAATATGAAAATCCTGATTTTGTGCAACGCATTCTAACAAATTAATTCGTTGAGTATCATCAACGGCTACATGCGGCATTTTCCATAAAACTTTGTTTAAAACAACTTTTATTTCTTCATCGGGTGTAAGATTAATTATAGCATTAGTCGCGATTTAATAACTACGACTTGTTATTCTTTAAAGGGAGAATGAGAAATTGATGCAATGAGTCTGTCTGTCTTTGGCAAATCGGTATATATTTTTTGCATATAATTGTGTGTTCGCGAATTAATAACTACAACTTGTTATTTTCTTAAAAACGAGAATGAGAAATTGGTGCAATCAGTCTGTCTGTCTGTCTGTCTTTGGCAAATTTCGAGATATCTGTACAATTTGTTAAATGTTGTAAAACCAGTAAAGAGCTATTGCGTTGATCAATTATAATTGCTTTCAGGGTTGAGAGTCCCATTCGTGCTGACTGAGTTTAATCGTTTTTTCTGCAGACATCGGCATTAAAAATTTCTTACTGACTACAATAATAATACAGACACAATCTTTTCTATTGTTTTTTATTATTATCAAACCATTCTTTTAATAACTAAGTATTTTGTTTTGCACATTGCAGAATACTATTGCTGTGTCTACAACAATGGATGTTATATATTAAACGATTGTTGATTTATAACTCCGATAGCTTAGGACAACCTAGTGCAAGCACATCAGTTACAACGTTTTGCATTAGATAGGTTTCCATCAATTTCTTTTTTTCTAGACCCTTCACACATACTTCTTCACCGGGTCGGATAATTTGCTTCAAATAAAGCGCTATATCCGATGACACCATTCCAGCCGTTGAAGATTCATCCCAAGAAAGACCATGAATATTCCTTGTCACCCAGTCGTTATGTTTTATATGATCTTGGCTCAAACAACTAGACTTCATTGACAGTTTAAAAATTTGATGCCAAACAACACCTTTCAACATGTCCAAAACCGCAATCTCTTTGTACACAAACTCGTTTTTCTTGTATTTAAATCCCTGAATATCAATTATATACATGTTTGTATATGTAGGTATGTAAGTATATGCAGTAAACTTCGACTAATTAAATTAATATTAGGAGCAATCTCCTTATATAGCGGATTACCACCATCTGCGTACTTTGCCAACCTACTTTTCAACCTATCACAAGAGTGAACACACATTTTGAATTGAACCCAGCCCATGTGTATTTGCAGCCTCTAAACATAAGTAAAAAACATAAATCAGAATCCACTTTAATTAAACACAATTGACTTGAATGCGATATTTTGCATCTGACCTACTTTATAACTTCTTGCAAGAAAACCGAATTTAAAACAGCTCCACATTTTCTTTGCACTTACATTTTTCAACGTAGCATACGTGTGTTTTGAATTCAGACACGTATGTTCCATTGAAAGTAATATAAAACCGGTCTGACTTCAAAACGTGCCCACACGTATTTTACATTGAAAGTATATAAGGCCGGTCTAGATTCAAAACGGTGCACGTGCATGTTACATGGAAAAAACATACGCGTACAGAGTTTTGAATTCAGACCGGCTTTACATCACTACTGCGGTCTAACATGTACTGTATTTAGATATTATTGGAAGACAAACAATTTTATTGAAACAGTCAGTGTTTTTTGGTACTTAGGAGTGAGTAGATTTGAAGTACTCACAATTGTGTTAAAATAAAGAATAGACAATTAAAAATAATTATACCACCGCAAGATAAGGTTTCTTAATTTGGAATAAAAGTATATGTAATTGGTGTTGTTTGTTGTATCGTATTTTTAAAACGATTTGAATGATTTTTGAGCAAGAACTGGTGATGACGTTTTCGACCAGCGCAACAATCAGCAAATTTGCAACGGTAAAATGAATCTTGTTAAAAGAATTCATATTTATAGAGTAGTCAATTAAGATTCGTTTGTGTATAAGTCTTTGAATGACAATTGTATGTACAGGTCCATGATTTGATTAAAAGGGTTAACAGCCTACGATACAGGTTTTAGATGGAATATAAGAAAATAATTAAATCTAACTGATGAGATATGTTCAAGTACTGTTTTTTTTAATTTAGCAATTATTCTAGTAGTAGAGAGAAACTTTTGGACTATATTTTTAGTACATAAAATTTGTGTAGAATAAGTTACATTTTTTTATGTTATTTTTGAGATCTTGATATAAATATATATATATACATATATATATAAATATATACATATATATTTTTTGCTGTGACAATACCGCGTTGAGAGTGTCACTAAAAGAGTATAGTGATACAGATACAGCAATCTGGAAAACTTGAAATTGTTCACTTACCTTCCTGTCTAACTTTGCCTGGCTAGCTCAACGGGAATTGACGAAGTTTTCAAAATGAGATCAAACAGCAATATCACGAAGCATTTATACAGTATGAAATATCTTCTCTCATACAAAAGCGTATAAAACATTGTAAAATTTGATATTATTCACTTACCTTCCTTTCGAACTTTACTTAGCTAGCTCAACGGAATTGACGGAGTTTTCAAAATGAAATCAAACAGCAATATTAAAGCATTTATACTGTATGAAATATTTTCTATCATACAAAAGCGTATAAAACATTTACAACATCGTTTCTTTGAAACAAAATAATTTCTAATAAGTGTTTAAAATGTTTCTTGCCTTATTTTAAATTTACAGAACTAAATTTTTTCTTGTATGGATATTTTACCCAACTTTGTTTATTCCCACACTTGTAAGGTTTCTTTAGCCAAAAAACCCTTGACAAATAATCTATTAAAGGGTCAGAGTATTTCGAACTCTGAACACAAGCTTTACTTTACAAGAAAAAATTATTAGAACTATCTTAAACTAATTGACAAAATTCAATTATCAGTTACAAAAAAATTATACTTGCAAAAATCCTCGAAGCGTTTTTTATCCAGCTCGTAATTAAATATCTTCTTATTTTAAATTTATGTCTAAGTCAGCTCACAAAATTTTCTATATTTAAAATCTTTGTTTTAAACAGCAATTACCAAAGTACATTTTTGGTTAAACCTTCCTTTCGATTATTTAATAAAAACTTTTAGAACAGCGTTATATTGAAGAATTTTCCCTGTTCCGTGTACTTAATAATTTTCTTTTTTTGTTAGTTACGTTTAAAACATCACTTCTATATACAGGGTAACATCGTAATTATTAAATTACGGTATGCATACTGCATACTTCAAATATTATCCACGCAAAGCAACAGCTCGCGACTTAAATCAAGATAACATTTCGCGATCGAATTTAAGAATCGAATCAATGAATCATTTAATAAACGCTTCTTTGTATGTACAACTTATCTATTTCCAGAGTGTAGTTGAATAGTATGAAACATTATGCTGCTAGGGTTTCCAGAAAAACTCATTTGCGTCTAAAATCGCGGAGTTTTATTACCTCGTAATCTCTTCCACTTATTAGTGACGTGCACGGTTTGTCCTACTCTAACACGAACGATTATTGTGGCGTCGCACACTAATCTAGTAATTGCGAAAAATAATAAATCATTTTTAACAGTTATTTTATGAATTATATAGGTTTTTTTCATTGATCGGGCCGCTTCATGGAATAAACGTTTTATTCGTTAAATAGATATTTATGTAGTTCGTAACACGGTTGACTTATCCTTTCTATATTCCTAATATTCTAGAAAATTCTTTATTTAAAATAAATTTCTGTAACCCACAAGGAAATTAATTTAAACTTTAATTGTTTTTAATGCAAAAGGGGTTGCATCTTTATAGAAATATTTGCTTTTACGGCAAAACGTGTATTAATATTAGAATTAGGGTTTTAAATACAACATTAATTGTAGTTTTAATACTAAATGCGTAAAGCTAGTGCTATTTACAGCAAACGAAAGACATTTTTATCAAAAATGTATCCATAATTAATAAGTAAAAATAAATGGTTTTGTATTTATCTTAAAATGAATGTGTATTAAGGAATCTTAACGTCTAATTATTTTTACTATGCTGCTTACATTTTTTGCTATGTATTTAGAATACGCCTATGTCATACAGGGTGAATATTTATACACGGGGAATTTGATCTGCAGCTTGTACCTCTATGAATAAAGGTACGCTGGTATTATACAGGGCGTAACCATGAATTTACGGAAATTTTCATTTTTTCCGTATTTTTTTATAGCTCGGTTATTGAAAACGGGCGGATCCGTGGCGTAGTGGTATGTGTCTGACTACTACGTCCAAGGTCCCGGATTCGAATCCCGACACCGTCCGCTTGAAAAATGTTAGGCGAGCATTTACAAAAATACACCCTCGTTCGAATGAGAGGTAAAATGGAGGTCCCGTGTGTGAGTGTTGTCACGCACGTTAAAGATTTCTACCTTGCTTGGAACAGCAAGGATTCGGCAAAATTCCAAATTTTCCAGGTAAAAAAACCCGCATCCTGGCCAATGTAGTACCTTTGGGTGGAGCATTGGAAAAAATCACATGTAAGGTCATTGAAACCCAAATTCTACAAATAAATCCCACCAAGCTATAAAAGAATACAGAAAAAATGAAAAGTTCCGTACATTCATAGTTATGCCCTGTATAATACAATATAATACAAATATAATATATAATATAATGTAATACAAATATAATACAAATATAATACAAATATAATACAAATATAATACAAATATAATACAAATATAATACAAATATAATACAAATATAATACAATACTGTATAATGCAATATACTCGTAAAACGACAACGGCAGGTGTTTGTATCTTACACTCTTAATTTATCAATTGGCACGTTGTAAAAAGGCACTACGTTTAGTGGATAGATTTAAACGTGTACCCCAATAGACCAATGAATTTATTTTACAGCTATAAATTTCTGTGTACTTTATGTTATTAAAAGCTTTTCGTAACAAGCAAAAGCTCAATTTTTTTTGTTGGTTCTAATCACTTAACTGTAAATCTACTTTTACGGTTATGAATTTTGTTTGCTCAATTGTACAAATCTAATCACGCTAGAATTTTCACTTACCAAATTTTTATAGGTTCCAATTCTAAATATGTATTTTTGTTCTACTCGTCTCAAATTCTATTAACCAAGTCAGAAATTTATTGCAATAATTTAATATAATAGTGCTTTAAAAATTAACTATACAGTTTATACTGTGAACTACGTGGATACACTTAGAACTGGCGTTAGTATGTTGGTTAAGTTGGCTCTAAGATTTGATCTGTAATTTTAAGATTGTTTAGGAGCTCGTGTCTATTGTTATTAGTGTATAATTTCTTGGTATAGACATTTTAACATTTTGTCTTTTGGTTTCTATAGTAAACGAAGTTAACTTGGTAATACTAGGAGCATTTGTTTGCGAACGAGCACGTCTAAATGCCAAAAGTATAACTTTATTTCTTGTATATTTTTTTTGTGTTTCATTTGATACAAACTGGTGTTCTTATCTGGAGATATTTTTTTATGGTTATTTATTTAACCTATTGATTTTATGTATGTAGTTTTACAACCAAACGTGCTGTCCCTATTTATTTTACTTTCTTATTATTTACTAATCACTACACGGCATTTCTAGTTCTTTTATCGTATTACACGTTATCGTGATTCGTGCGGATCCTTACTTTACGTTTTTTTTTGGTTTCTGCCTACCTGTGCGTTCAACCGTTTCAAGTTAAGTTCTGGATGGTATGGTGGCAACAGCAATACTGAATGGCGATGTTTGTTTAGCAACATATGTAACGCATACGGTGCGCTTTCGTTTAAGCATGTTAATTATATAATAGAGCTGCGCCTTTGTTTACGGTGCATCATGTAATGCACCAGTCATTCAATCATGTTTCTTTTCAAAGAAGAGCTTGTTGGATGTTTCTCAGTTGAAACATTGTGACATGAAGCATTGTTGATACAAGTACGAACTTTTTAGTAGATTTGAAATCAATTGTGTTGTAACCCATTTTGAAAAGTTACTGTAATTGATGTCGTGATGATTATCACCACATTTAGCACCTTAATAACATTACTTTTAGTGCTACTAAAAATATAGGTAATTAATTATAAATGCGTGAAGTAAACATTAGCAAAGCATTGGGAAGAAATCCATTGTGGTTTTCAGTACGCACAATAATTGAGCGCCTGCTTTAACACATAGGTTTTTTAAGCTTTTTGTAAGGTTGTCAGACCATTTTTTGGCACATCATAAATACTGTGCAGATAGCTTTCGCCTGCATATGCAATAGGGTCTTCAGCCTTAAATTTAACCAACTGGTTCAAGTGCATAAGACACATAACGAATATCATGTGTATCCATTAATATTTTCTCCTTATCTGAAGTATTTTGTCTTCTGCAAAGGTGTTTACATTAACAACATACTTAAAACGCATGCGTTTAATGCCTTTATGAAGAGTAGTCAACCTGCCGGTGAACTCTACTCCCGATTATAAGATTTTTGTATAAATTCGTTTTATGGTACGTAGAATTTTTCTCAGTTATATAAAATTCTTGAATAACACTCCAGATACCTTCCTTTTCGCCTAAGAATAAAGAGCTCTTTGGTCCTGCTTTTGTCTCTTTTTGATTGATATCAAAATATAAGGCATTGGCCAGGTTCTTTCACTTGTGCTTTTAGATATTTTTTAGCAGCAATGACTCGCTCTCTAAAATTTGCTAAAGAAATTAATGACGCTGCATTCTCCGCTTCCTGTTTCAAAAATTGCATGACATTAAAAACCGTTTCTCGGGAGTAGTGCATTTAGTGACGAATCACCGCCACATTTCCTCCAGAATCCCACATTTCCTCACTCATCTGGACCAAATTTACATGTAAATTCGCACTATAAAGTCTTATTTTTTAAGAATCTCCTCCTGGCTCCTCCTTGCTCTCCTCCTTGCTCGGACACCCCCACAACCATTTTGATTACATCACACCCGCATTCTTTCCACCCGCGAGATAAATCGTTCTCCACATTTCCACCCACGAGATAAACCTATCTTGTTTGGTATCAATTAATATTAGATTTTTCTCAGCTACCCAAATCTCTAGGAATTTTTTAGATAACATCATCCCCAAGGGAGCTACTCCAATTTTAAGATTTTTTACCTGTAGCGACTTTTGAGCGTTCTTATAAATTTTTTTATACATGCAATACATCTTGTTAGTCTAAAATTTTACGCACATCCGAATCTGCAAACAGATTTGCAATAGGACCACGCCCTGCGCAGTTATACCCCTTTAAAGTCCTGATCTTCTAATTTTGCTATTTGCTCTATAAGCAAACCTAACAAATAGTTTTCTTCGTCTAGCTATTGCATCTTTCGAGATAAACCTATCTTGTTTGGTATTAATCAATATTAGAATTTTCTCAGCTACCCAAATCTCTAGGAATTTTTCAGATTGCACCATCCCCAAGGAGCTACCCTAATTTTAAGATTTCTTACCTGTAGCGACTTTTGAGCGTTCTTATAAATTTTTTATACATGCAATACATTAAATTAGTCTACAATTTTACACTGAATCTGCAAACAGATTTGAAATCGGACCACGCCCTGCAAAGTTACACATATACCCTCTGCGAGATAAATCTTTCTCCACATTTCCACCCACGAGATAAACCTACCTGGTTTGGTATCAATCAATATTAAATTTTCTAAGCTATCCAAATCTCTTTAAATTTTCACATAGCACCATCCCCAGAGAGCTACCCCATTTTAAGATTTCTTACCTGTAGCAACTTTTGAGCGTTCTAATAAATTTTTTATACATGTAGCACATCTTGTTAGTCTAGAATTTTATGCAATCCGAACCTCTAAATAGATTTAAAATCGAACGACCCTTACCATTTTACACACACCGTTAAATTATAAATTTCCTGCGGCTCATACATAAAGAAAATCTAAAACAATTCTTAAAACTTTTTTATTACAGACAATTTTTACTAATACAGTTTAAATTTTGTAAAACCACATTTCTAAATACATATTTACAATTTTTTATTTTTAACCTAGAACTGCTCATATCGGCTTATACTTATTAATATTTATTTCTAAATAGAGCACCTTTTCCAAAGACCAACCGGACCCGCATGTTTCAAATTCCTCTGATTTTGTTCTTATGGTTTCGCTTAAGACCTCGTACATATTTTCCAGATTACTAGAAGACGTTATAACCACATTTTTTGTGTTAAAGGATTTCACATCGGTAGTCTCTTCCCCCATTTTGGTGTAAACGCCGTAGAGTTCGCAGTAGACTTTTATTGCTGTATGTTGTATTCTTTTTCATTTATTAATCGAATAAATCGCTCTTTCTGCTTCAAAGAAACTCGGGCACTCCATCGTCGACACTGGCGTTCTTTATGCGATAGCTAGCCATACGGTTGTTAAACGCTGTACTAACCATTTCTACACCATCGTCGTTAGTAGCGGTAACTGATGCATTTTATGTCTGTTGCTCCTTAAGTGTGCGGCATAGGTAGTCTTTTCCATTTCGAAATCGCATACTTTACACATAATTCGTGGTTGTTTCGTACAAGTCCTTTAACAGCTAGCGGGCTGAACGTTTAAGGCTTAATGACATACCGTGCTGTTTTCCTTGTGTCGCTGTAAGTTGTCCATTCTCGTAAAAGCGAAACCGCAAGACCCACAGTTTAAGTACTTTGCTGCGGGCGGATGTATAAGCAACCGTGGACGATGTTGCACCCGACATTTGTTCTGGTGCCGTTTGAGCATTTTTCCAGGTATAGGAAGCACCGCAAGAGTTGCATTTAAAAACGTTTGCAGATACCATTTTAGTACAAAACAAAATCCGCACTATAAGACTTTGGTTAAACTTGTAAGCGAACTAACTTATAACTAAAGAGTTTATTCTTGCCACCTGCTTTATGTACCCTATAGAATGCAAACCGAAGGTTTCCGAAGACACCCGAACGAAGTTGAGGATTCAGCGGAACTAAATGACGTCATAATCCTTGCTGCTCGTCCAATACATTTAGCGCCAATGCATGCACCTGGTTCGCTTCGTCGATGGTGCGAATGCCGTTAGTAAAACATCGGAAACGTCTTCCATGTTATACGGATCGCGTGCATATTAAAAATCCAAAAGGGTGGTAGCACACGCACACAAATTGTGTGCAAGTCGTGCTGTAGAAGATGCAGTTCTACTATAACCAAAAACACTTTAAACCTTTGCTAAGGGAATACCAAACTTGTCTACAGAATACTTACTAATAAAGCAATTTAATTTTAAATAACTTCTACGTCATACTTTAGGAAATGGTGGGCTTGAATATTTTCCAAATGAATCACCGAGCGAAAGTATATGCTTAGCAGTATTTAAATTAACCATTAATTTCCCATTTTTACGACCATGGTTAATTATAGATTAAAATTTAATTTGTGCACGTTCGAGCTTCTCGTAAACTAACAATGCGTTGTATAATACATGCATACCCCTTCGCCGCGCTACTGCTATTCTTGTAATTGCTAGAAAAAGTCACTCTCCTTTTTACTGTTAGGACCGATGCAAAGCACCATTTTTTTGTATACTTTCTATAGCACATCGCGCACTTTTTCGTCTGATAATTATGCTTCTGTAGGCTTTTACACTTTCGCATAGCGGTCAATCGCATGTAATGATTTCTAGAACCGGTAAGTACTTGATATCGTCCAAATAGAGAATTAGATGCTCGATGTCTGTCAACTTCCAATTCCCTCGTAAAAGGTAGAAAAAACTCAGTCAATAATCCATTATACTTCGACCCGCTCCTGTTCTGATAATTTACAAA
This sequence comes from Platerodrilus igneus, assembly GCA_036346225.1. Lineage (NCBI taxonomy): Eukaryota > Metazoa > Arthropoda > Insecta > Coleoptera > Lycidae > Platerodrilus > Platerodrilus igneus. Next base: position 3,230,462 of record JARFIW010000800.1, read on the forward strand.
CATTTTCAAACGACAATGGGCCGAGAATTTTAAACCTCCGAGGATCTTTAAGTCGTGATCAATTACACATCCGAGCTACGCGTAAACTAACATATTTTGCAGCAACTGTATAATACATGCATACCCCTTCTCTGCGCTACTGCTATTCTTGTAGTTGCTTGGAAAAGTCAGTCGCCCTTTTTATTGTTAGGACCGATGCAAAGCACCATTCCATACTTTCTTTATAAGTGTAGCACATCGCGCACTTTTGTCGGATAATTAAATTTTTGTTTATGTAGGCCTTTACACTTTCGCTTATTTAAACATCTAATACAATTGATTAACCACTTTCGATTATTCTAACGGAGACCACCATACGCACCGTTCTTTTTGATTCCAACGATCCTATGGGCTTCCACGCACTAACACCTGACGTATCTTTCCTACTATTTGTTAAACAAAAACTACCGGTATTGCCATTGTGGACGTAAGCAGATGTTTGTGGATGTGTACGAGTATGTAACCATATACATTAACCAGTCTAAGCTATTTTATTTAGTCCACGAAAACTACTATTTTCTAAACCACAATTAATAATCGCCTTTATAGGTTTAACATTTCTACCATTACCCAATGACTGGTGCTACGTACATGGAAACTTTAATTTCTTATTGGAGAATTCTTATTCTCCCACACTGCACTGCGTAGTTGCATGCCTACCCCTTTTGAGGTATATGCTCGTTATAGGTTGTAAGACCCTCGGTTTTATAACTACAATTCGTGAGACCCCTTTAATCTTTTTAATCGTATCTTTCTCGCCTACAATACAGTAGGACTTAACATTACTACCAACAAATTCTAATACTGGACCCCATTAAATACGTCTTTAATTTCCTACAACTTTTTGTTGACAAGTGTTATATTGTATTTATTATACGCGGGTAGTCACTCTTTTAAGATAAATATATTTTGCTAGTATCAACTAATATTAAATTTTCTAGGGACCCCAAATCTGTAAACAGATTTTAAATAGGACCACCCATACAAAGTTATGCGTTTTAAAGACAAATCACTAATTTTGCTCATCTTTATTTAACACCATCTTTAAAACCTTTTTCGCTACCCAAGACATATGCCTTAGCCAACCATCTCCCGAAAATCTAAAACCGCCGTGTCCGCGAATACCACGTGGAGATAACACGTATACTCTGTCAACCAGGATAGAAGCCGGAAGGATTTGGAAGGTGGGAAGAACTTAAAAATTATGGAATCTTAAAACTAATATATACAATAGATTTACAAAATCTAAACAACTATCTTATATCTTTACACCCCCCATGCGTAGATTGTTGTACTATTAGGAATGATGTACCTTTTGTCATCTTCCCTCGATAAACTAATTTTATTAATAAGCTGCGTATGCAAATCGTATTCTTTTACTCCGGATACATACGCAGACAAGTACTCGATACCATCCAAATAAAGAATTGGATGCTTGGCAACTGTTAACATCCGCTTCCCTCGTGTACGTCCAGACACATCCCAGCCCATGAGCACCTCTGCGCATGCACACCTGCCCATGCGCACCCCTGCGCGTACGCACCCTGCCCATGCGCGCTGCCCATGCGCACCCCTCTCTGTGCGACTGCTATTTCGGGGTAACGTCACAGCCTTTTATAAATAAAGAACAATGTTATATACTATTATAAAATGTTTATTCTGACATTATACATAACAAATTTAAAAATATTTAATGCCAAGCATGGAGTCATTTAAACTTAATTTTAATACAAAGTTATACACAGAAGACAGTCCTTTCTTTATGTTTGTTTGGGTGGCTTTAATTTTATCTAATTTTATTCGCAGCTTAAAATTTAAATCGATACCCAAGTCCTCTATCTCCTTTTCTAACCAATAGTTTGATACATAAGACCGTCTAGGTTTTCGAATTGTAAAATGTACCGAAGTTTGCCTCTATATTTAAAGTCTTTGATTCCGCCGACAACCAGATCCATTCCTTCGTGTAATTCTTGCAGCTTGTGACAATCTTTTAATCGCAGCTTTCCACTATATCCTGCATACGTATCTTGTTAGCTTGATCGACTTCTTCTTGTCGGTATTGGAGAAATCCTTTTTCTCCCACACGACTGTTGCGTAGTTGCATGTCCACCACTTTTGGGAATATATGGTTGTTATAGGTTGTAAGACCCTCGGTTTTAAATGATCCGAAAGGTTCTTTACTAGGCAAATATACAATGTTTAGCGGAACCCCTTTTGCGTGTGGTGTACGCCAAAGGATTACGAAACCCGCATTCCTTAGTTCGTCTTTGTTATCTGCCATTTTGATAAATACGTTTTAGAATAACCTTTTAAAAAGTATACGGATTTAGTACCATCCTTTTCTGCAAGAACGTCTACATAACTAAAGAGTCTTTCTTACTAACCGCAAATGCATACAGCTTGTACAACCCGGATGTATCTAAGTCAGTCCATCGACACATAAAATAATCTTTTAATTCTTCCTCATTTTCTCTAATAAGATGTTCTTTGTCTAACACATCTTTGTATTGTTCGCGTATTGTCGCAGTGTTTTCCATGTAGTCCAATTTTCGCCTTTTGCATCCATTTCCTCTAATTCCAGTTGTCTTTTCCTTCCACTTACAGCGTATGGTCATACATAATGGGGCAATTTCCTTTAGCGTAAACGGATAGAGTTTACTACCAATATTTACGCGTTGTCGTACAACCTCTGGACGAATGTTAGGGTGTATCTATCAATCCCAATTCCGAAATGACTATTTCTTTTGGAATTGTAGAATATGGTGTTGCAGATTGTGTAAAATATGTACTACCTGCTTTAATGTAGCACTTGTGTAAGATTTTTATTTTATCTTGGCTGTCTTCCTCCTCTACTATCTCCAAATAATTTACAGGTAAATAGTTAAAACTAAAAGCCAGCACATACTTTATCAATGTTTCCCTTTCTTTTGGTTTTCGGACAACTTAATTTGCAAGCCCGTCAATTTCTTTGTATTCCATTCCCCAATACACGTACTGTAGCAGGTTATTATTCCTAAACAGCAGCTATTTTGTAGCTTGTCCGATAGCTTACTCCACATTTTGGCAAGTGGTACCGAGTACATTGGCGCCTTTAGGAAGTATAACACTATCTTCCAATAAGGTTAAACAGTCTTTTAAGGGTGTATACACCGTTCCGCACTGACATAGCTTCCAATTGCACAGTTGTATATTGTCGCTTCCAATCGCGTAATACCATGTTCTTTGACCAAAGTAGACGCAAATGTTTCCCTTAAACGTACATCTGGACAACGTAAAAATCTAGTATATGATTGCCAAGTTGTTTATTAACACCAGGACTTGTTATCTGACACACAAATTTGTTGTATATCTTAATTCTTGCATTGGTTGTTAGCCATGTTAAACAATCAATCCCTGCAGTTTTATCGTTGTCAACTATAATATTACACTTTTCTTCGTATTTTCCCTTATAGCAAAAGTTATGGTTTGTAGTTAAATAATTAACATCTCCATCTTGCTAAATATGCCCGCAAAATCTTGGGTTACATCCATGTCAAAAGATAGAAATAATCTTTTCGACTTCGTCTAATATATCTGGTAGTTCCTCCAATAAAGTTTCCAACTTAACATCTGCTAGTTCCACTTTGTATGGAACACATATAGGATTTTGGAATTTTTATTAATGCATTCGAGGTCTTCTTTTCCGATAATTTCTTTTACTCTCTGGCCCATCTTGTTAGTGCTTTCCAGAGAAAACGGAAGCTTAGCTTTAACACCATGCCTAGCGGAAACAAATCGGTTGAACTTTCTTCGTAGATAGCTGTTAAATGCACCACAAATTTCTTTTTTTAGGATAAACATCCTTTTGTTTGCAGATGCTTGTTCGGTGTCAGAAAGGTCAAATTTTAACCAACATTATATTGTCACAAAATGGTTCTGTAATTGGTGTGTGTAGTCCACCAGTCAGCATCTGTTCGCCTTCGACATAACAAATATTACCAATATCTTTTACCAGATTATTGTTGCACATATTTTCTGTCAACAGCCATAATCCAAATCGCTCATTTGTCGGTTTCACTTTATTCCCAAGAAGTTGAGAAACGTTAATCACCTTGGAGACGCTCATGTTTACCGTTCTAGCTACTATCGAATACTAAATTGAATACGAAAAATTGTTCTCTTACGTATTCTACAGAGTGAGGACGTATATTGCCGAAGATAGTCGAATATGTTGTTATCAACCTAAGCCGACAGGATGCGCATCGACATATATCCGGATATATGTGGTGTTAAATGAATTGCCCATGATGAAATTGACCACCATGACCACATGACCATGACCACATGACCACATGACCAATGAACCATAATGACCACATGACCATATGACCACATGACCATATGACCTAATTGCTTTTTAATGAGTTTTCTCATTAAAAACCCATTAACACTAATTGCTTTTTAATGAGTTTTCCATTAAAAATAAGTGTGGACCTAGGTTAGATAAAGGAAAAATTAATAGGTGGGTCAGGCCGCGGCGCATGACTAATTTGGGTCTGTACAAATGTTAATGGTCTGGTGTCATATGTTAAACGTGCGTCATGTTAATCTTCATCGGCGTCATGTCGTGGCTGCTATGTTCGATCGCGTTTCTGTGGATGCACGTACGGCTGTGTGATGCTTCGGGCGGTATGGTGCATCTGTCGGAGCATAGTAGCGGTGTCTCTAAAGTGTACTGGAAGACTGACAATGTTTGTGCGTGTGTACGACTGAGTGTGTGTCGCGATGGTAATCTGGACAGTGCGTTTGGTGGGCTAGGAATAAAGTGAATTATTTACCGTGGCAAACTGTTTTCGTGATAGCTGTTGACAAAAAATTGTACCTTCAAAAGGATCAAATCTGGGTGCGATTCAACGTTATTCGAAGGTGAAGCTCTGGTTGACGGAAAGGCCGTAAGTTGCTTGAAGAGCAAAACTGAGTGTTAAACTAAGCTGTCGGGTGGCATGATACAGATGTCTGAGAAAAGGATGTTGAAATCGTAAGAAAATTGATGGTGTCGATACTGACAGCTGATCGTTCGATTGGTATGGCAGAATGTTAAACGTATGCGGATAAAGTGTCATATGAACGGGGCGATGGACAGTATCGCATGTAACTGTTCTGGTGAATGGTCATTCAATCACAAAGCTGTGCACGAGAACGTAGGTTCTGACAACTAGCAAGCTGGGATGTAACTGCATGGTGGGGAAAGCTGGACGAACTACGAAAAGAACGTGCTATGTTGCATGTAGAATGAAGGTTAATCAGTATTGGATGTTAAATTAGCAAATGGTGTACTACAACAAAATTTTCGTGCGTGTGAATATACGTGTATGGAATGGCTTGATCGTCGATAAAGGACTGACGGTGAGATACTGAATTGCTGTGGCAAGTGGCGCTCATGGTGTGCAGGTAAGATTTCATGCGGAAATGGGTTGACTGGTGTGATTGAACTGTGCTGTGTTAACAAGATCGCATCTGTAAAATGTTGTACGTTATCGATGCGTCGATTTAAATGATTGCAGTTATCGGGTAATGATTACGCATTGAGCTCTATAAACGCTGTTGCTGTTAAGACTTCGTTCGAAATACTGATGCGTTGTTAAAGTAGATTAATGCGGCTGGGTCTAGCAAGATGGTTCGGTCTACGTGGGTTGAGTGGCTTTCTGGACGAATCAGAACGTGCGGTCGAATTGCGTAATCAATGATTACTGAACAAAAGGTAAAGCGTTATAAAATGGTCTAAAAATGATTGGGGTCGTTTTATCGAAAGGGCCCTTGAAAAATTCAGGGGCTTTTTTTTTACCGAAAATTTAAAAGGTTTTTAAAGTTTTTGGGCTGCATTCCAAAAAGGCCCTTTTAAAAACTAAAAATTTCCGAAAGGGTTGAGTTTAACAGTTTAAAAATTGTTATTTCTGGTGGAAGTGTTTGGGGCTTAAGATCTCGGATTTAAAATTCGATGCGTTTGAAAATGTTGTGAACTGAAACAAGGCTGAAATACGATATTGACTGGTTTCTACTTTACGAGGGAATTGATTGACGACACGATGTTACTATTGGAGATACAAGTGTTAGCGTCTAGAATCATAAGTTACGCTATCGAAAGTGTAAAATGCAGCTAATTTAACGTGAAGTGCGGGTCTGGAGATAAAAATGGGCTTGCATGTTAAAGGAAAAGAGTGAACTTTAAATACAATGTACGTAGCCGAAGGTATGGCATATTTAAAATTGCTGTTGTTAAGAACCGAATGACACTTGTAATTAATTTAAAAAGGAAAGAAATATGTAATTATCTGGCAATACTTTGGTATTGGAAAATAAGCACATTTAAAGTATAGTAATATTTTAAATTAAATTCTATTAAATATCTTCAGTGTATCCTTAGGTTAAAGTGTTTCGTTTCGTAAGCCATTAATTGCTGGCTAATGGATTTAATATGAGAGTACATAAGCGATGATGTAAACCTTCAGAAAGGAACAGTATCTTGGCTATTTACAGCACGTTGCGTTATGAACTCTTGTTGGTTCTTCGAAATGGTTAATCTATAAAGGTTATCAAAACGTGCAAAATGAAACTGAAATGCGTTTCATCGTACCAGCTAGGTTCTAAACTGTATGTTGCACTGTAAATCGGATGCGGATTCCGAGTCTGTAAACCTAACACCAATGTTCCAAGGTGGACATGCACGCAACTGCTGGAGAAAAGGTCGTCAATGCCGTGTTCAAGTCATCAAGCAACAAGAACTGGGATGTCATAGCGTAGCGGTAGATCCGCGTGTAGGCGAATCACAGAATTAGGAGTGCTTGAGTCGGCCGAATAGAGACGCAAAGTCTTCGTAAGATGGTAAATCGGCTGACAGTCTGTTAAACTGATGAAGTGAGTGACATAGACGTGTAATAGCCGATAATTGAGATGAAAGGTAAAAACTGACAAACAAAGGCATAAAAGACTGCAACTTCTGTTATAATGGTGAGTTAAATGAATCTACAAATGTGTTAAATTTGTTATTGTAATAATACGTTTAATGCTAAAGTTGTAATGTATGTTATAAAGGCTGGTCGACTTGAAAGTGCTGCTGGCAAAACGCGTGGGCAGCAGGGTGAAAAATTGCATGCGTATGGAAATGGGCTTGCAATGGGACGATGGAATGCGGAATAACAGTTGCACAATTCTTTTGATTAATGGATGCTGCTGCGATTAATGTGGTCGTTGGAAGCATTGTGGTTATCGAGGAAGATGACAAGTATGCTTGCTAATGAAATCTGCGTGAAAATGATGATTGTTATGATTTAAATTGTGTATGATGTTTGAATTCCAATTAAGTTCTTCACTCTTCAAATCTCGGTTTGGTGAATCGTGTTATCTGCACTGTTCGGTGCGGTTTTGTAAATGATGCGTGGCAGTTTAAAATGTGTTAAATAATGAATGTTGGTCTTTAAACGCATACATGTGTCAAACTGTTTACAGGTGGTCTAATATGTTGTACCGGCAAAATATTTATCTTAAAGTGACTCGCGTAATAAATGATTTGCAAAGTGTGGTAGACGTTTGGATACAGTGTGTTCGGTATGTTAAGTACGATGTGGGGTCTTGTAGTACGTAGATAACGAGGCAACTGCTACGACAAAGAGGCTGGGATACGCTGCAGTGCGTGGAGATCTCCATAAAATAGTTTCCATGTGCAAGTCGTGGAATGATGTAAAAACGTTTGGTGTGGTTTGAAAATAGTAGTTTTCGTGGACTAAAAAGCAGACGGTAATGTATGGTATGCATGCTCTGCAAACATCTGTTCGTCTGCTCGGCGGTTTTGTTTAACAAATGGTGAAAACGTCAGGTGTTTGGTGAGATCGTTGGATCAAAAGAACGGTGGGTTCCGAAATAATCAGTGGTGTCGATTGAATGTTTAAGAGTTAACAATATCAAAATTTCCGACAAAAGTGCGCGATTGGCTGAAAAGTGGAATGGTGCACGAAAGGCGACGACTTTCACAACTACAAGTGCGAGGGGTATGTGAAACGTTGCTGCAAAAGGTTTTCGTGGCTCGGATGTGTGATCAAGATCCTCGGGGCCGTGTTCGTTTGAAATGTTTGAATTATCGAGGGCAAAGTGGTGACTGATTTCTCTTAGGTGAAGTGAACATCGACATCTTTTGGACGATATCGGTACCGGTTCTGAAATCGCGTGCGGCCGCTGGGTGTAAAAAGGGTTTTCCGAAAAAGTGCGGTTGTTAAAAATGGTGGGCATCGTTCAAAGGTGACTCCAGAATGGGCGGTATGAAATGGTTTGAAAAATATGTTAAATAAAACGGGTCTGTTAAAGTTTAGTAAACATTTTTTATGCTGGCCCGGAATAATAGGTGGAAATGTGCATCGTGGTCGTCGGACTTCAAATCTTATGTTAGAGATATCGGATTCGTCATCGTAAATTGTACGCTGATCAAGTGTGTTTACAGTGGTTAAAATATTTAGTTAATGCAACGACTGCAAAATGGGTTTGTCTAATGGTAATGGTCTTAAACATGGAATGGTTACCTCAATCTGCGTTGCAGTGCTTATACTGAAGCGTAACCAGTTTACAAGAGATTTGGATACATTGAAAATGTCTAATGGTTGATTATACATAACAAGGTGTCTGTAATCGTCTGGGTGAATGTGGAGCAAAGATCTGTATCCGCAGAAGGTGATAAATGATTACTTTGACGTGGTGCGTTTCAAATCTGTGATTACGCGTGGCGGATTGTGCGTAAAATTGTCAACTTAATTAAGGTTCTACGGCTAAAAAGATGTCAACTGACGAACGGGGCTCAAAATTAGTTTCTGTGCTACCAGGTGAACTGATAGTTATGTCTGTTTGAAAATAGGTAGTTTAGATCGCTGGCTGCAGGATGGTGCGAGATGCTGAATCCTGCAGATTGGGTGCTACGAAGAATCGGTTTGTTAAACAATTGAAAGATAGGTTTATCGTAGCGGATACAGTGGTCAAATATGGGCTGCGAAGAAACGTTTTGTAGGTGAATTCTTAATAGAGCAAATAGTCAAAATTGAAAATAGGGATTTGAAGTGGTAAATTTGCGTGTCTATTGGTACGATTTCAAATCTGTTAATTCGGAGTCGGTAAATTATTATGGTTATCTGGAACAAGATTGTATATGCTGTTTAAAAATGTTTGTTATAGAATGATTGGCTTACAAAATAACTGGTGTACACGCGTTTTTGAAATCACGATCTGTAAAATGGGATATGCTCTTGAAAGGTGCTATCAGAAATGAATTCCTAGTCATGATTAAAGTGAGCCGATAAGCTGGACGAAACATTGTTAGATATTGGAATTTGATACTATAACTAACGATAGGTCTGTATTCGGTGTCTGCTCAAATGCTCGGTAAGAACGATTTAAAATGGTACCTTGGGGTTGGTGTTAAAGGAAAGTGTTTAGTACGATTTCCAAAATGGTTCTCGTGGCATCTGGAAGTGTTCCGAGCAAAGATGACTCGCGACCAGGCAGTGGCTATGCAGGGACTGTGGTTCGTATCTTCAAACTCGGTTTGCAATACAGAACTTTGATAAGTGCGACTATTGGTCATGTAAAAATTTGTCAAGCAGCTGAAATGGGTGCTTCTGGAAGAAATCGGAAAGTGTGGCGGGTGATGCATCCGTCACTAGAATGAACAACTCTGAAAAGACGTTACCGCATGTAAGATGCGAAGCTGGTACACGTTGTATGTTAGGATGGCATGTCGTCATCTGCACTCGAATGAAAGTATCATTTTGTTAATCGTGCTAATTAAAGATCAACTTACAGCATAAAGTCTGTCGACTTCTTACGATGCGTGAATGAATGTTGAGTATCTGAAAATCGTAAGCTACGCATGCTAAAAATTAAAACTAGACGTAATTAGTTCTGAAAAGAACAGTCTTATAGCAGAGAATGAAATAATACAAAAAATATAAAAAATAGCTCAAATAAATTGCAGAAGGTACATGAAAAAACGAAATTGATTCTTGGACTTTGGGTGTGGGCACGCAAAGTCATTTCTGATTGGTTGATAACAAAACTCGACGCCGCCACCGATGCCTGAACACAGAAATACCTTGTATATAATGTACTGTTCCAAATCGATTTTGTTTTATACGCATAATGACGTGGTACTACTTAATGTGAAAACCTATACTTAATTGTTTTAAATTTTATGGTGCCGCTTGAAAAATTACTGAAGCTTAGAAAATTTTATATTCTGGTATCAAATATAATTGTTGCTTTCATTTGCCCAAAAACTAAGGTAATCTAACCTAAGTTAAAATAATCTTAGTTGAGGACACAATCCTTTTACTACAAAAGAACTTAGATAAAGTTAGAACTTTTGCATTACCCTTCCCCAGATAAGGTACCTATAGATCTACCTTAGATACTATCTTCCCTCCCTAAGTTTATATTGAGATTATATTTTTCGTGTTGTGTAAGATATAAATTTTTATTGCACATTTATAAAAGCAACTATAACATAACAGTTAATACCAAGTTGATTCTTAAAAAGAATCAGTTGATTTTAATATTATTTTCAAATCTTTTATAGGTTAGTTAGCTATAATGCCAAGTTGTACCTTCTAATAATCAAATGCAAATGAAGTTAGGTAAGGTTAGATTTTCACCTAACCTAATTTTAAGCCATTCTTAGCTAAGGTATAAATAGGAAGCAACAAATAACAATGTTTAAGGTGAGAATTTACAACAAGTAACTACCCGAAATGCAAATGTATTAAATTTAAAAATGGCATCCAAGTATGACCCTTAATATTCACTGTTCTGAAATTTCATTATAGAAGGTATCTTAGACAACAAGTATACATCCCCGATTGGTATAACTTGGCGATTAACATACGTATGCTGTGACATAAGATGACTAACCTTTCGTGGTTGTATTTTAATTCGCATTTGTTTAATAATTAGGAGATCAAGGTTTAATATCTAAAACACGTTGTTAGGAAAAATCGTTCAAGGTGTGTTAATTTGTATATTTAATACGGACTATTCAACCCATCCGTTTACCGATAAGCAGTAAATTTGACTAAAGGTTTCATAAAGGTCAGTACCTAAAAACATTAATCAGAACAAAGTAGGGATTATATTTTATAGACTGCAAGGTAGGATCAAATTAGTATAAATAACCGGAGTTGTTTTACAATTGATTATAGTCTGTTAACCGTACAGTTCATACAATCTGCAAAGATGTTCAAAGTGGTAAGCGATTTAATTTTTTAATTTATAGGGTTAACGCAAAATTCAAGCGTTAAAAAAATATAAGAAAAGTGTACTTCGGCCTATTAAAATTATTTTTTTGGTGCGTGAAAGCCTTCAGACGCTGAAAATTTAAATTGATTGCTGAATTATCTCAGATGTTCCAATTTTTAGCTAATGCACAATAGTTATTTCAATAAGTAGGGTTTACCGAAACGTATTAATTTAAAAGGTACGGTACAACAACAGTATCTCTGTGTAAAAAGACAAACAGCAGCTTACAATCAAAAATAATTTATCTGTAAACATTTTAAGCTTAAGCTGAGATGGTAAGCATATAAATCTTCAACATGAAAATTTTAAGTGGAACAATCCTCAGTGTTAATTAAATATAACTTTTTTTCTGTGGCGTTTATTTCCTGTAAAGGGGAAACATGAAATTAAATATGTCACAATTTTAAGTAAAATATAGGACCTAATGCTCAAACATTCATTGAATATACAAGTCGACTGAAAACGTTCAGTCACCCCATTTACAATGTTTAAATGGAGTTTATACGAAAGATGGGAGGATAAATGATTACTGACATACTTTGCTAACAGAGACTGCATGTTCTACAGAGACAGTGTAAATAGCATAAAACGATTGGGTAGCTTCCAATTTTTAGCAAATTTTATGCCACCTTATATTCCAGCAGTTACTGCTAAAAACACAGTCATGTTTATGATTTTTTTTGAAAAATTTAACAATGTCTCAAAAACTCTGGCTAATTTTGTAAAGTCTCCTGGGACTAATGTTCTTGCTTAACCAAAAGTTCGCCAAAGGAATGGTTGTCGCAAAATCTAGCAGAAACTTTATGTATTTAAAAATTCAGTAACACTTATGGATACTAGAGGAAAATTTGTTACCCCGTAGATGTTAGATTCTATCCTTTGAAATCCGTGTAAGGGTATGATTGAATTTTTATTGAAATGGGATCATTTTATCGCTAAAAATAAGTTTCCAATAACTTTGAACCTACCGATAGTACCAAACTGGAACATTTTCCCGCACATAATAATTTATTTAAAGATGCTTTTTGTAAATTCGCTAAAAAACGTTTTCGGGGTTTGTCTAAAAATGCAGAAATAGCGACGAATTTTATAGTCCGGGGTCTTTTGTTTACTACAGTACTAAACTATATGTCTAGGATCTCGAATTTATATGTTCTTTGTCATTCTGCACCGAGTAATCCCGTCATAAAGATCTAATACTGCAAGACTAAACTAGGAGTGTTTGCTTTAACTTTGGAACGATGTAGAAGCATATTTAAGCGAATTGGACGATAGATTAATACAATCATTTTATTTTAGACTAACGCTATTTTTTGAATATTCGCAGATCTTGGGGATTTGTTTCATGCTAACCTTTTACGTTTGATATATAATTAATTTGTAGAAAATTTCTTTTTATTCAGATAAACGTTATTTTAATATCAATTTTGCACTTTAAATGTTTACATTTAGTTTGATTTAATATATCTATAATAGACATTTGTTATTTTTATTAGTCGTGGCAAAGTTTATGAACTTACGTTTAGTATTTTATTTGTTCTATGTTTTTTCGCCTTTGATAGATACAAGAGGTCTGCTTTGTTTTATATAAATTGATGCTTTATAATGGAGGGAACGTTTGCTAATACCCCCAAAATCCATATCTAACACGTCTCTCTACCTTTGTATTTTGCGTATCAAGCTGTAACAGTTTAGAACGGTCTAAAAACATATATTTTGGAACCAACAGAATTTTATTTGGTTATAAACAAACTGGATTACTGGTTACCAATTGGCCAGGGAACGTTAATGTTTTCCACTGGTTTAAGTCGTCTTATCCAAATGGTTGTAAAAAAATAATCTTCACTCGGAAACTATATTCTAATGATAATTTGACCCATCCAAGTCTAGTCCCTTATGCACTACGTTTTTGGTCATTGTGAAGAAACTACGCAACTCTAGAATATTTTTTTTAAAATCCTTTATTTATTAGTTCGGTTATAATTATAAAAGAAAAGTATTGCTTTTGTAGAAAATATATTTACACTTCGAAGTTAATGCCAATTGTGTATTCACTTTTCTGGCGTCTGAGAGTAAAAAAAAACAATAAGGACTGAAGAATTAGAATTGCCATAGCGCCTCCAATCTTTGAATCTTACATACTACTTAATGAAACTTTCGTTATCTAGCAAATTACTATCAGCAGTGCTTCTTTTTCAATATATTTATAAACGCATTTCAAAATACTGCATTACATATAGAATCGCAATTCTGATACCAAACGGGGTTCTATCAATTTGACATATTGCTGCATGAACCAACAAGTTTTAAGAGTGCGAAACTTATTTAACGAATATATTTACTAGTTGGCAGATGCTCTACTTAAATACGTCGCTATATACTGTTATATAAGTTAGATACAAGCTTCTTTGAAAACTTTTAAAACAGTCAACACTCCTATATCTGATTATCTGTAATTGAGGTTGGAATACAGATATGCTGCAATTAGTTATTTGGTACATAGTGCACAAGTATACCAGCTACTAGTTATATTAATAAATAATAGAGCGTAGGATATTCGCAATACAATTTTGTGACATTTGCAATCTAAAAGCCAAAAATTAGAATAGAGTTATTTATTGACACCTTTGTGTTTCAGCTCCTTCTTGTATTTGCTGCTTTATTTGTTGTTGCTTTGGCCGAACCCGAGGCTAAGCCTAAAGCAGTCGGTCTTCTAAATGCATATGGCTACCATGGCTTTAACAACGGATACTATCCATACAGCAGCGCATACGCCCATCAACCATATGGACATTCTGGTGCATATTTAGGAGGATACTATGGCAACGGATACTATGGAAACGGTTACAATAGTAATGGTTACTATGGAAACGGATACTATGGAAATGGCTATTACCGTCAGGGCTATCTAGGTAACACTGGTTATTACGGCCAGCAAGGTTACTATGGCTACCCCGGTTACCAAAGCTATTATGGTCACTATTAACTTGCAGTAGTTTCTATTTAACATGTTGTTGTTGTTAAAAATAAAATAACTAATAGAAATGTGTATTTTTGATTTTTGACTGAACTGAGTTGAACTTTCTATTTTGGTAATTGCAAAAAAGATTTCGTAATCCTGCGTAGTTATCTTGTTAGTAACGTACACACCGAAAAATGATTGAAATTTTGATCTAATGAAAGATTTAAAACATGGTAGTCAAAGTCCAATTAGTCGAATGTTCCAGCTAAGAAATGTTCCTAGTAGAGCTGTTTTAATTGATTGGGAAACCGTTCGTTGCCTCTACATCAAACTATTTTCTTGAGCATGAAACCTAAAGCAGTGTTCAGTTATTCGCTGGCTGAAAATAATTCTCACGGTCATAATTGCTGCTCAATTAATACGTATGGCTTCGATTGTTGCACAATTCTTGTCTTACCTATTTATAACTTAATGGTTTGCACTAAGGGATAAAACATACCGTGGATTTATATTTCCAATGCTCCACCAGAAGGTACTACATTGGTCAGGAGGCGAGTTTTTTGTTGCCTGGAAATTTAGAATTTTGCCGAACCCTTGCCGTTCCAGGCAAGGTAGGGATCTTTAACGTGCGTGACAACACTCACACACTGGACCTCCATTTAACCTATCATCCGAACGAGGGCTTAATTTTGTGAAAAATGCTCACTTGTCATTTTTCAAGCAGTCGGCCGTGTCGGGATTTGAACCCAGGACCTTGGGATCCGTAGTCTTACGCTTACTACATTGATCCACCGCGACGCCTGATAAAACATACCCCAAATCGAAATGATACATTTCTTCTATCTATATTTATTAATCAAGCCTATATAAAGGGCATTTTACTCGGTAGAATGATATTTGTGCTTTGAATAAACACAAGTTGTTTTAAATATTAAGATTTCTTATATTTCTACACAAAATTATACTTTAAAGTTAGAAGTATGACTATGTATTAAATGTATAACCAACTGGACCCATCAGGCATAATGTCGTCGACTAGGTAAATTATATATTATCTTGATACATACATATGTTTCTAGTACCAAAATAGCATGGCGAAAGTTTGCTTTAAAGCCACTAATTTTGCTGCTTTTGACATTATTGCTCTTAAATAATCCTACGGAAAATAGCAAACGATGTTAAATTGTTTAACCCTACTGTCCAATTCGTTTCTATGTTTGGCGTTGTAACACGACTTTGTAGTTTTGAGTAGAGTTGTCGTTTCAAGTACCATGTAAGACATTGCGCCATCTATCTTGAATAAAATGCCGTTTAATTTAAAATCATCCAGTTGATTGGAAAACCATGATTTTATACCACTTACTGCACAAGCATCGCAAGCTTTACTTTTAAAAAATGGCTCACCACTCTAAACTGTACACCAAACGCGCAGGTCAATGATGAAATGTTTTTGACGAGAAGTGTGCAATTTCGATACACTTCAATTGCTGAACACCTATTTATTGGCCTAGCTACTACCATGAAAATGAATTGCGTACCAGAAATTAGTATCAACCTATTTCGTCATTTAATTGATACAGTTCTGTGTTTCAAATGATCCGAACCTTTCAATCATTGCATCAATTAAACTATGTATACTGGCTGATGCAGAATTTTTTTAATTGGTAGCACAGTGGCTCAGATACGGTCATTTTGATCGACACCTTGTGTCTCTTGCGTATCATCATTCATTACGACAAACATTTCGTTTGATCAATCACTTCGGGGAAACATTAAAACTTTTTTATAAACCAAACACTTATCTTCTGAATTTTAATACCAACCATGAACCTTGTGGTCACCTCATATCTATGATTTTTCCCATTGTAGTTGATAATAAGCCTACATTCCTATAAAACACACTCAAACTACAATATCGTTGAACCGATCAACGATCCGTTGTTATCACACTACACATGATTTTTTCCAATTCTCCACCCTAAAGTACTGCATTGTCTCCGTTGTTACCACACAACTACATTTGATTTTCCCAATTCTCCGCCCAAAAGTACTAAATTGGTCATGAAGCACGTTTTTTTACCTAGAAATTTTGAATTTTGACAAACCTTTACTGTTCCAAACAAGTTAGGGATCTTTAACGTGCGTGACAACGCCGGCACAAGAGATCTACATATTACCTCTCATCCGTACTAAGGCGTATTTTTGTAAAAAAAAATGCTCGTCTATCATTTTTCAAGCGGCCCGTGTCGGGATTCGAATCCAAGACCTTCTACATAGTAGTCACACGCAAACCAACTACGCCACGGAGTCGCCATCTGTTGTTACCACACTACATGTGATTTTCCAATGCTCCACCCGAAAGTACTACATTCACCAGAAAGTGGGTTTTCTTTACCTGAAGAATTTTGAATTTTGCCGAACCCTTGCTGTTTCAAGCAAGGTAGGGATCTTTAACGTGCGTGACAACACACACACACGGGACCTCCATTTTACCTCTCATACAAACGAGGGCGTATTTTTGTGAAAAATGCTCGCCTAACATTTTTCAAGCGGACCGTTTCGGGCCGTTGTTACCACAACAGGTTTATCCACAACAGAAAAAGAAATTCTGTACTCTATCTTTGGTCGATCAAAATGTCTACTTAAATGCTATAGAACATATTGAGATACTTCTTATCACGTAAATTTTTATAAATATCAGATTGGTATAGTTTCCTTATTTGGGCATTACGCAAATCTCTTCATAGGAAATTATGCATACCTGTAAAGTAACTGTTACCCAAGCGTCTCGTGAAAGGGTCGTGTTTGTGTAGCTAGTTCATGATAGTTGTAAAACGCATTTTAGTAAAATATAGTAAAAGGATATTATCAGATCCGTTTGCTTGCAGATCTTTTGATGCAATCCGTAACGTCTAAATCACATATATTAATATTTGACCTTAAACTTACAGCATCTATTTTTTTTATTTTATTTACCTCTTATTCCTGATATTCTTCTACCAAGAACTCGGGACTGAATTTTAAAACTAAATCGGGAGTATCCTGAAGATAACTGTGCCCAAGGATAAACTTGAATGACATTCGGCCAGCGAAAAGTGGAAGCTGCCATCAAGAAAATTCAAGAGTAGTGACTATGAGAGTGGTCGTAGCAGTGGTGGCGTTAGGCGTCGGCGACGTTGGCGACAGCCAACAGTCTCGCGCCCAAGAGGGTCTCGCAAAAAATTGCAGAAGTTCATTAGTTGACCAAAAAAATATTTATTATCGTAGAACGAACGCCAGAATTCTGCAATGTTTTAAATGTAGGATTAAACCCTTATTAGAAGCAAGTATTTCTTATCGCAAAGGCAAGCAATGCATCACACTAACAGACCCTGTCGACTACCTGTCCCGGCAGGGGGAAGAATTCAATGCATGCAGTGGTTACGATAAGTCCATTGTTAAAAGGCCTTTCATTTCAAAGAGCATTTGAAAATACATGTTCAATTTACATTTATTATATGCCATAACTGTTAGTAACTTTTGTGAGATATAATTGTAAATAAACCCTACTTCGTGGTTTTGCGATTAAAGCTTTTGTAGAAAATGAATCTTCAAAATGATTTCTTGGCCAAAATGAATAAAGTTTAGGCTAAAAGCTACTTAGGTATTGTTTGATGTCTTCTCAGGTTGACAAGCTCAGTCATTGTAAGCCAAATGTTTCTCAGAAGTTCCTAATAGAATTCTATTTAGTTGAGTACGTACTTTGTAATAATAGTCTAAGGTTTAACATTTAACAATGTAGTCAAGATGACTTAAACAAGTTTAATACAAATATAGTATAGTGTTTAAAGTACAGATACGTAAAATAAAGATAAAGAATCTATAATTGTTGGTATTTTTGATTATAAATACTAAAAGCTTCTGTGCTAATATTGTATGGATTACATGCATACATTTTAGATTGGGTATGATGTGAATTACATGTGTTAGTTTAATTTTTTGTATAATTAATTATTAACCTACTTCCCCTATTTTAAGTCAGTTATATATAATATTCAAAGCTTTTTGCATTTAATCTGCGCTGGTATAAGCGTGTTTGCTTTTTATATTTGATATCGTCAATATAATATCAATAGGGCCTTCTAGAGACAGAGATATAGGTAGGAAATGGGAATCTGGTGCGTCAAAAAGAAAAAAAAAAAGTTGAAAAGGCTCTGTCCAACCAAACCATCAGTTCCAGTATGATGAAATTTCTTAAGAAACCTTCATCAGGACCGGTAGGCACCACAATAACATTAAAGTCTGATGACTCTCTTGTACAAGTTTCTGAACCAACTTCAGATCCAGAGTTGGCAGAATCTACAGTTATTCAAGTCTCAGAACCCAGTAACAGTAAAAAGTTAGACTGTGACGACAACATTCGTGACTCAATGATTCAAAAACAAGCAGCCCATTTCACAGCGTTGTTTATGGATTTTGATCCGGGAAGTGGGTATTTCCAATAACGGACTCGCAGCGTCAAGACTTAATTCAAAATGGTCCTCGCCAAAACCTAGAGACGTCTGACGAAAGTTATCCCAGAGATGATAATAATAGACATTTTTCTAAATTCCACTTTAATCGAAAATTGAGTAATGGGGAAAACCAACATTGCAGGTGGTTAATTTACTCTATATCTGAAGATAAAGTTTATTGCTTTCCATGTAAACTTTTTTCCCATTTGCAAACACAGATGGTAAAAGAAGGATGTTGCGACTGGAAAGATTTGAGTCGAATATTGCAAAGACATGAACAAAGTCATGGACACATGGTCTGCATGATTAAATGGATTGATTTTTATAAAGGAATTAAACACGGAAAAACAATAAATGCAGAAAACGAGAGACTGGTTAAAGAATCGCAAAAGTATTGGTACAACTTGGTTGAAAGGTTGATTGATATAATTAACTACTTAGCTTCACATAATCTGGCATTTAAAGCTCATCGAGAATCTCTTAATTTTAATTTAAATAATAGCAATAATAGTGGCAATTTTATAGACCTATTTAAATTGTTATTCAAATATGATCTAACACTACGGGAACACCTGCAACGTATTAATGAAAAACAGCTTAATCAACATTATTTGAGTCACGGTATTCAATACGAATTAATCACATTAATGTGTAAGTCAGTTATTGATGAGATTATACAAAGAGTCAAACAAGCAAAATACTACGCGTTTATGCTTGATTGCACCAGGGATGTCAGCCGTGTTGAACAAATGTCGATAACATTAAGATTTTGTAATTCTGCAACTGGAGTGATAGAAGAGCACTCTGTTGGGGTTTTTGCCGTCGCAGAGACAACAGGAGAAGATTTAACAAATTCAATATTACAAGAACTAGAAAGAAATGGTTTAGATATCCAAAATTGTCGAGGGCAGGGATACGATAATGGCGCTAATATGGTCGGCATTAACAAAAGAGTTAAAACTAGAATCCTTAATATTAATCCAAGAGGGTTTTTCACGCATTGTAGATGTCACAGTTGGAATTTACTGTTGATAGATGCAAGTAATTCTTCTATAATTGCCAAGAGGTTTTTCGGCTTTATCAATAAAATATACCTTCTATTTACGAGATCAAGCAAGCGTTGGGGGTCTCCTTAAAACCAAATTAAAATTAACATTAAAATCCCTATCTGAAACAAGATGGGAGAGTGGAATAGAAGCAGTTAAAGCGATATTGTTGTAATTTGATGATGTTGTCGATTGTGTAAATGACCTGAAAAACGAAACTGAAGATTCCGAAACTCTATGTGACTGTAAAACTGTATTCAACGAAATGTTAACTTTTGAGTTTATTGCTGCAATACACGTTTGGTACAAGATTTTACTGCGCGTGAACAATTTAAGTAAATTATGGCAATCGGTTCAAGTTAACTTGAAGATCGCTGTTGATACTTTACGTTTGCTATGTAACTGGATTCAAGAATATCGTGATACAGGATTTGAAAAAAGCGTTGCAGAAGCCAGATTGTTTGTGGAAAAAAGTAGTTATGATATTTCGTCTCAATTTATAGAAAAAAATTGGCCAAAAAGAAAAGAATGTTTTCGTATGAAAATATTGATGAACCAATACAATCTGCTGAAATGCAGTACGAATTCTTTAATAAGATGTTAGATGCTATCATAGTCGACACCGAATGCCGATTCAAATCGATTTATAATTATTTTGAACAATTTGGCTTTATTTTTGACATAAATTATTTAAAATCTATATCAAAAGAAGACCTTCTTAAACATTGTTATGATTTAGCTGCAATACTTCGGGATGGCGAAAACAGCGACATTCAGCCTTTCGAACTATGTAAAGAAGATGTCAAACAACTTATACAGTACATTTTAGAAAATAATTTGCAACAAGTATACTCAAATGTTTACATAACAATCAGAATTATGCTCACAGTTCCGGTCACTACAGCTTCTGCTGAGAGAAGCTTCTCAAAGTTAAAATTAATTAAGACCTACTTACGAAGTACCATGGGCCAAGAGAGACTATCTGCGTTGTCAATTTTATCGATTGAAGCAAACATAGCGGCTGGTCTAAATTATGATACAATATTGAAAAAATTCAGTGAAACTAAAAGCAGAAAAGTTCGTATATTGTAATTTATGTTTGAGTGTGTAATTCGTCTATTTGTGTTTGGTCGTTTTAAAACTATTTAATGTTAAATTTGCGCTTAGAACAAGAGTCAGGTGCTTCATCACTTCGAGCTTTACGCCGCTTCAGAAGTGTTAGCTTCACTATCCATATAACAATTATACATGCTTCGATAATAATATGATCCACTAGACTAGAGCTCTGTACGTTACGAGTTATAATGTTTCGTGTCAATTACTCTCAACGGATAAAAATGTGACAGTGAAATTTGCATGTTAAATACCATGAGTGTAATTGGAATTTCATCAGAGACCATTTTTGTGCAACTAGCCGCCTATGGATAATGGATATTTCCTCACCTCGTTATTTCCAAGTAAGTCCTTAATCATAATTTATAATTTTTAAAAGAAATTGGTTGGCTGTACTTCTTTGACAAATAACATGTGAACCCAAGTGTTATATATTACAGACACTCAAATTGTCTATTCACCTTCATTCATGTATTTTACCTTCTACTACGTACAGTTAATTTGCTCCATGAGTTCTAATTAACCGCCACAGTTTGATTAGCTTAGCAATAAAATACTTATATATACCTAGTATGTATTGGTATAATTCAGGTCATTGAACGTTTTGTTTTGGGCTCTGAGAAATGTTAGGGGCCTCGAAAAACTGATGTCGCCGACAACCACGTTTGGTTTAGCGCCGCCACTGGGTCGTAGTTTGACTGTTCTTGCTCAATTAACTCAAAAAAGGACGCCACAGCATTTAAACTTTAACAAGTCTGATACCATATCCGGAAAAATGCAGATACTTCTAAACCTGAAAATAAAACAGACAAACCCAATAACTCAAAAGGAACTCGTTCCTTTAGTACTTTCTAGCTATATCTGAAAAGAAGTAACGATAAACATAACAGGGACCACCATTTGTGTTCCGTTGCAAAAATATAAAGCTGTTATTAAAGTAAGAATTAACTTCTCTGCACAATCGCAAGTCTTGTTGTTTATTCTCTGTTTAAATTCGTCTACCTTCTTTAATTAAACCGACACAAAAATTAAATCTTTTTATGAGGTTGACCAACACAAGAAATTACTGGTGCTGATTAAATTTATCAAATAAATCGAACTTAACTTATTGCTGGTTTCCAATAATAAAATACCTGATCATTATAAGTGGTTCAAACAGCATTAGTTTTTGGTCGGTAACTTGATCATTAAAGACAAAATACAATACTCATTGCTTTTCCCAATTCAGATATCTGATGTGGTTCACAAGATAGGTTTACCAATTCTCCATATCCCAAAAATAACACTCTAAAATATTTCTTTCTTATTTATCTAAACTTTATAATTTTAAGCAAGTTATTATTAGTAATTCTAATATGTTTTCTAAAATAGAGCATTAAGTATGATCGACATATTTGCAATCATAGAACTTTTTCAGTTTAGGATATGATTTAAGTCAAGTTAATTTTAGGGACACCCGTAAAATACCAATATTAAATATTTCATTTATCTTGTAGAACTCAAAATGGGGCTATATGTAAATGTTAAGGAAAAAAGTCATAACCTTCCCATACAATAGCTTTAATGATTTTTTAAACTTTAAATTAGAAAATCCTACCAGTTTTAGTGTCCACACTGATACCATCATCAGACGCAAAACAACGTATATAGGTATATAAAACGATGTAAGAATTGACTTCCCATAGGAAAAAAATATTAAACAAATTAAACAAATTTATATATATGCTATTTGTAGTTGTTAACAAACTTTTGTTTAATTTGTAAAATATTTTTTCCCTGTGGTAAATCAATTTTTCCATGGTTTTATATAAATATGTACGTTGTTTTCAGTAATTACTGTGAATTTTTTTACGCGTGATGATGGTATCAATGTGGATACTGAAACTGGTGGCGTTGTTTGAAAGATCATATAAGCTATTATATGGGGAGGTTATGAGTTTTATTCTTAACATTTAAACACCAATATTGTTAAAGATCACAACGTTCCCCATTAACTCAAGTAATTAAATCACTTTACAAACTTTTGAACTTTTTTAAAACTACACTATAAGGATTCCATTTCTTAAACTAAATGCTTTATTTATAATCTAACAGAATTTAGGAATATGTCTGATGGTAACTTAAAAATCTTGTGCAGATCTTGATATTACTCTACAAGATGTTAATCGTGATTCATTATTCGGAGTGACGATTTATATACGATTTATATGACGTACTAAGTCAACAACTACGATATTACTAATCATTTTAAAGATTTAGAATTTACTGAAACAATGTAACGTATTTTTTTTACGTAGTTACACTTCGTCTATTGATATAAAATAAAACAGCAATAATATAAAAATATAATTTGTAAATTTCCGTACAGTAAAAATAATACATAAAATTTATAATAGCATATAGACTCCTTTACTTTTGAGGTCTAAGTTTCGTTACTAAGCTTCGTCGAGTTGTCAATTCGATCACTTTGCTATCTGCGTCTGAAGAGGTAAGCTGCTATCTGCGGCGTAGTAAAGTCAAGATGGTCGTGTCTAAGAACGTGGCCTGTAACACGGTCCGAGAAAGAATATTTAATTGATTGAATCTTCGTGTCTGAAGGTAGATCCTAGGGGCTTTAGCGTGATGGTATTCATTTATATGTTCCACCTAGAGCAGCTCAGTTGTTTCCTGCAGGCCAAAGGAGATAGAAGTTCCCCCCCCCCCCATCATTAAAACAGTTATTATAATCAAGTAAATAAGTTTTATTAATATTTTTTTCTTAGTGCAATATCACGGAAGTAGATAATATCTTGGATCTAGAAAATATCTCGGAAGCAATATTTAGAAAATTTAGTTTGGGATTTGGAATACTAAATTTTATAGGATGTAATCAAGGAAGAATTGGTTTCGTTAAATACTGTTTTATTCAGAAGAGTTCTCAAAATTCCAGCAATAAATTCGTACGTATTCACGTGGCTTCTATTTGTGCATCGCAGAACGGAGATATTAATGGAATTTCCCACAGCTGAGGTTTTAGTTCGATTTCGTTTGGTCGTACTGTATTTCCACACGTGAGTGTTTTTTAGCATTTAATCACTTTCATAATTATTTAATCGTAATATGAAAATATAAGGTTAAAATTTTACATAGACTAAAGTAACTTAAAAATTGTTTAGTGAAAGAAAGAATTCCGTAATAAATTTATAACCTTACATAAATTTTAAAGATGGCTATGCTGTTTGCTTGTCATAATTATTGCACAAACAGATAACGTTAACTAAACTAAAAAGTTGTTAGTGGCATATAATGTCAAAAAAAAATCAGTTGTTCCAATTTAGATATCACACGTTATGTTGCGCTAATTTAAAAATATATTTAATAATTTTGAGGTCATGTACTTTGATTGTTAATCAACGTGACGAATTTTTTTTATACATATTAAGTAAAACTAACTCTATGTTAAAACATTTTATTTTATCAGAATTTAAGTCATTAAATTTGAATGTAAGGTCAACGTAGTACTACTACGGCTGAAGAATATGTAATATGAATTATTAAGAGAGCTCAAACTTTTTATAAAATTTATTATGAAAGATTCAATTTAGAGATCTTTATGTTTTTGAATACAAATCCTTATTATATTTCTGTACTATAAAAAAAAATTATTAGTTGAAAAATATTATATTAAAGCAAATCAAGGAATTTAATCAAATAGAATCTATTTTTGCATGACTATTTTATTATTCAAAATACAAGTAAAACTTGCAGGTCATTCATGATCAGTAATTGTGTGTAATGATAACAAATACCCTGGGTGTATATTTTTGAAACTTAAATTCTTTTATTTTATGTTTGGTAGATATTTTTGAGGACACAAACGGTGTCCATGTTGTACATTTGTTTGTTCACAGGTCAAGTCGAGATATCTGTATGACATCTGGTAATTTTGATTTTGGTAAGTGTTTAAAAGAGTGAAATTCAGGTTTTATGGCTATATTAGTGGTGTTGATATAAGGTTTCCGCATTCCCCTAATACAAGCACAGATAATTGTTGTAGGTTGTTGTATTGAAAAATACGGTGGCGCTCATTATTTATATTTTTAGTCATTTGACAACCCATGACCTAAGCTCATGATCTACCCAGAGCTAACACTCTACTAGCCGTTCATGTCTAAAGAGTTTTTCTTTTCCTCAAGCCGTTTTCCATCCAACTTTATCTCGGGCTTTCATTGTTAATAAGAAATTCTCGACCTTGTGATATCAGGTAAGGGTTTAGGAAATATAAAGGTGCAATTTGTTATCTGATAATCACGAAGGTAAAACTTTTTTTGTGTTCAACAGATAACACAGATCAACACGATTTTTGTTTTCTAATGTCTGAAAGGTATTTTTTATATATTTTCGGTCACTAAAACCGAATCTGCACTCACAATTTTCATATCACCCTTACGTATTAATATATTCACTAAAGAAGGCTTACTTAATACAATATATTGTAACGAACATAATCCAGCGGAGGGCTCTCATAATTGAAATGCAAACATAGTCATAATGTCTGGCAAAGTTCTATAAATCACTGGAGACGCCCGCTTAAAGTATATAATCACCGCGGAGAGGATGAGGATTAGTTGATATCCAAAACATGTCTATAAGTAAATATAAAATAGAAATAAAAGGATAATATTTTACTGTATAGTATAAGTTGCTAATAAATTTCACAGAATGTCGCGAAAGTGTGTAAATCAAACGGATTCATTTTGTTATGTACGTCGTGAGTTTACGATTAAGTTTCACAAAAAGACAATAACTACGTAGATCAAAAAAAGCTTATAAGCTTTATTTTGAATGCAAACTAGGACATCAGGATAAACTAAAGGCAACGCATTTCATTTGCGCAATATATGCTGTCAATTTAAAAGGATGGCTAAACGGTACCCGTAAGTCAATGCTTTTTTGCAGTCACTATGGTTTGGAGAGAATCTAAAGATCATGTTAAGTTTACGATCATTGCTGGACGAATCGATCTCAAATTTTGGTAGATTCGAAGCATACTGTACGGTACCCAAACCTGAAATTAGCTCTCAGACTTGTTTCTCACAACCAAAATTTACCTGTCCCAAAGATCCATAATCATATATACTTGACCATGATGTAAATGTTTGTGACTGTTAGATGATCATATGTGTTTCAACCTATGGAAATATAGACTTACGAATTGCTGATTCTTCAAACCAAAATTTGGTCATAAGATTAATTATATACCACCATATTGTGAACAGATTTATCGATATTGATGTACTGTGTAGAAGTTCCTGGACTAATGGATGCATTAAGATGTAAATACAAAACTAGTGAGTGGAAACTACTTATTGGTTCATCTATTCTTAGCTCGAAGGGAGTCCTCCTCCACAATAGAAATTTGTACCCTTCTGTTCTTATTGTCCGCGTAGTACATATGAAGGAAAATCATGACAATATTAAAACTTTACTTGAAAATATTAATTATCCAGAACATGGTTGGAGCATATGTGGAGATTAAAAAGTCATAGCACTTTTGTTAGCGATGCAATTAGGTTACACCAAGCACTGCTGTTTTCTCTGCGAATGCGACAGCAGAACAAAGAGTGAAAAGACTGTAAAATGCAAGAAAACTCATTGCTGGTAAAAAATTTTAAAAATCCTTGTCTCGTTCATACAAAGAAGGCTTTGCTACCACCTCTGTGCATAACACTTTTACTGATGATACTTTATCACAGCATTAAATAAACATGCTAAAGGATTTCAAAACCGGGAGTAGAAGTTTCCCAGACTAGCGAGACAAAAAGGAAAGAAGGAATTTTTATTGGGTCGTAAATTCGTCACATTATAGAGGACAGTGTATTCGATTTATAACTGACCGAAATTGAGATTACTGCATGGGTATCATTTAAAGATAAGTATTACTTTTTCTTGGGAAATATGAAGGCAGCAGTTACAAACAAATTGTGCGTCTTTTAATTTCCACATACATCGATATAGATTGCAACATGTCTTCTCCACTCGCTTTGGACTTTTTGTCTGCAAATTTAGGATCCGTGAGCGAAGAATATGGCAAAAGGTTTCACAAAGACATTATTGCGGTTGTTACGTCATCATTGAACAATTTGGTAGTGGTTGACAATAAACACCGAGTAGTGCGGGTATCCTACAGTTTTCAGTGAAACATTTATACCGACAGTGGAAGTGCGTGAACACAGTCGCATTCGAACCCTTGCAGAAGACGGTTGTATGAGAGCTTTTGAAAGCGACACCGACACCCAAACGTGCGTGTTATTGGTTGTCCGCAAAGCTTTTTGTGTGAACTTTTATTGCCCACATCGGCACAGGCTTTAAGGTATTTATACCCTTCCTTAAGTAGTTTGTTGTAGTTGTTTTTAGTTATTACATAACCGCTCTACCGCCATCGGTATTGCTACAAAAAGCAATTGGTCCTTCCCTATAATTAGCATATCTATATCACCTCATTCACCCCAACAAGCCAGCGGTATTCCGCGCAGACAAGAAGGAAAAGTAAAATAAGCAAATAAAATCGCGCGCACTGAATACCCCAACAAAAAAGAAATCCTAAGAAGGTCGTGATAGCTGAAAGTCGTAGAGTGGGGTGGATCACGAAGATAAAAAAAAAGCTCAAGAAAGGAATTATTTTCACCCCTTTAATTAACATGTTTCAAAAAAAAGCAATTTGCAAAAGAACATCCGGAACGTCCCGGACAAATTACACAGTACAACAATCTA
This sequence comes from Platerodrilus igneus, assembly GCA_036346225.1. Lineage (NCBI taxonomy): Eukaryota > Metazoa > Arthropoda > Insecta > Coleoptera > Lycidae > Platerodrilus > Platerodrilus igneus. Next base: position 3,258,175 of record JARFIW010000800.1, read on the forward strand.
CGCAAAAATAATGTATGCCCTCTTTAATAACGGTGACTAATTTTTAACGTCATTTTTCATATTTACATAAAAGAAACATTAAAAAGAAATATGTAATGGATTGTTTTCAATCCTATTATTAAAATCCTGTATATATATAATATTCATTCAGAAAAAGCAGTCTATATAATTATATACTTAATTAATGTCCACAGCTTCTTAAAAATAACTAAAGCATTAATGCAGTGGTAGACCGTAGCAATCAACAAAAATCCCTCACTAGCTGAAATGCATTTTAGCAGTAGTAGTACAGAATTATATTATAGCGTCACCTAAGCAATAGGGTAACTTTAAAAAATCTATATAAAACAAATTATATTTAATCCATGCTGATTTTATTCCATAATTAATACTCAATCATTAAGAGCTGTTGCTTAAGCATATTCCGACGATATGAGAGAAGTAAAATCGGTGGCCACCGTTTCATCTCCAATTATGGGATGAGTAATCTGAAAAAACTTAGTAAAAACCTTAGACCCAATTTTTTATGAGGAAAGTCTACAAAATTATGCAGAGAAAGCAAGTCTTACAGTTTGGCAGGACGTTCCAGCTTACAATGCAAAAGCCGTTTATAGTCGACATCTACCAGAACACATGGCATCTCATACTTAAATCTCCTTAACCATACGGCTACAGCTATAATCACGCCAAATCCCAAAACAATACATACTGCTAAAATCTAGAAGTAAGGCGAAGTAATACATCGTTGATTAAATATGTTTACTTCTCGTTGAAGGAAAAATAACCCGAAAACGGATTCCATAGTCCTATAATTTCTTCTTTGTTTGATATTTCTCCGCTGTTCCACTAAGCATTACTCAAATTATACTACTGCTCATTAAAGGAGATATAATGTTTTCTAATTTTCCTACAAAGAAACTAACTGTTTCTAAAAAGAATCATCTGCGATACACAAGAAAAATAACCCAAATCCCCAACATTGAAAAACTTAAAACGAACTACAAATCGATAACCTAATCAACACGTGTAATATTTCTGGAAACAAATGTTCTAATAACCCAAAGTCCCTTTTAAACGCCTTGTCAAAAACAAAATTGATTGTATTACTTTCAGGTATAATTACATGTACTAATAGTTCCTACGGGGTGATGAATAAACCATCATTTAAGTTGAGAAAGTTAATAAAAATTTGAAAATAACCGTGAATACAGTACGGAACATAAAATTAAATTAAGTACGAGCGAAAATATTTATATACAGGGACAGCACTTTACAACATTATTTATTGTGAGAACCGACTCCCATACAAGTGGAGCCCCACAATGCTCGCAGATTATTGTTATTGGTACAAAGATAAACCTGTCGCAAAACAAATTCATGCAATTTGGTTAAGCATATTTCGGAAACTATCTGTCTTGTCAAAATTAATGAAATGCCATTTTTTAAAGAATTAATGAAGATGTCTTTTGCTATTGACAAGTTTCTCCTAACACAAATAGTTGTTTTAGGAATTATAAAAAACGCTGTCTGCGAGACATTTGAATGAGTAGGGAGCAACGCAAGCAGGGGAGGGGTTGGGCGTTTTCGGTAATAATTCAATACATACTCCAGAATATGTCTACAAAAATTGAGCTGATTGCCACGCATTCTATAACTTTCTCTAATTTTGAACTAAAAATCCAGGGCTACTTTACTAGTATGATGTGAAGAAATTGATTTCCTCAAATATATTTGCGAACTTATGACGCAATGACATTTTGATGAAAAATAAATGTACACTCAACACTCACTTTATATTCGTACTTTTTGCAATGAATTAGTCAAACTTATTATCAATTTTTTAAATCGGTTTGTCCAATTTTTTATACCTAGGACGAAATTATCTTAGATTTTTAAATTAAAAGTGTTGTATTTTTACTTATAAATATGCTGGTTTAAAAAACGGGTACAGAAGGTGACTGAAATTAAATGACACGGTGGTGGTTTCGCCTCGACAATCTTTTAGCCTGCAAATACGTTCAGATTTGCAACATTTATCGTTTGTTAAAATTTTCTAATACGAGTATCTCGTGCGAAGTATGGAAAATTCATTTACAGTTGAACATCCCGAAACTTCTTCTAGCTAAAATAACTATTATGGTTAAGATTAGAATGTCGTCTACTGAATTGCAAATTTATTAAAATTATGGCAACAAAGTACGCTGTAAATCTTCATATTTCGGTGAATAAAAAATCGATGATTGATGTTGTAACTTGGCGATTTATATTACGTCGTTCTGGCATATAGGACTACTAACCTTTCACGTGGGATTCTTCCAATCCGCATTTATTGAATAATTAGGAGATCAAGGTCTAATTTCTAAAAGGCGATTTTTAAGCAAAATCGTTCAAGGTGTAAGCATTTTAGAAAAATAAAGGTTAGACCACAAAATATGAATCATAATGTAGTAGGGATTCTATTCCATGAAATGTAATGTAGGATGGAATTAGTATAAATAACGGCAGTTGTAATACAAGAATTATAGTCTGTTGACCATACAGTTCGATACAATCTACAAAAATGTTCAAAGTGGTAAGTAGTTTAGTATTTTAACTTTCTTGATTTGATACTAAAATCGAGCCTTGAAACAAATAAACAAAATGCTTTATTGAAATTACGTTTTCAACATTAAAATTGACACATGTTGATTGTTTTTAGTTGAAGTATATTGATTCAGTTTAGGCATTTCATTTTCTATTTAGTGTAATTTAATGACAAAATCATTATTTACTGAATCTGAATAGATACAACCCAAGTAGAGGAAAATCAGGCAACCCACCGCCACATTTCCACCAGCATCCACATTTCCACACACATCTGGACCAAAAAGTTTTCTTCGACTAACCATTTTTCATCTTTCGAGATAAATATCTTAAATTTTTCATCTTTCGAGATAAATATCTCTTAAATTTTTCATCTTTCGAGATAAATGAGCATCCTCATTTCCACACACGAGATAAACCTATTTTTAAGATTTTTTACTGCTAACATTCTGGACCAAATAGTTTTCTTCGACTAGCCATTTTTTTATCTTTCGAGATAAACCTATCTTGTTTGGTATCAATTAATATTAGAATTTTCTCAGCTACCCAAATTTCTAGGAATTTTTCAGATTGCACCATCCCTAAGGGAGCTACCCCAATTTTAAGATTTCTTACCAAGACCGATTTCTAACCGTCAGCATAAATTTTTTTATACATGCGATACATCTTGTTAGCTTAGAATTTTATGTAGAATCCGAATCTGCAAACAGATTTAAAATCGGACCACGCCCTGCAAAGTTATACCCCTTTAAAGTCCTGATCTTCTAATTTTGCTATTTGCTCTATAAGCAAACCTAACAAATAGTTTTCTTCGTCTAGCCATTACATCTTTCGAGATAAACCTATCTTGTTTGGTATCAATCAATATTAGAATTTTCTCAGCTACCCAAATCTCTAGGAATTTTTTAGATATCATCACCCCCAAGGAAGCTACCCCCATTTTAAGATTTCTTACCTGTAGCGACTTTTGAGCGTCCGCATAAATTTTTTTATACATGCGATACATCTTGTTAGCTTAGAATTTTACGCAGAATTAGAATCTGCAAACAGATTTGAAATCGGACCACGCCCTGCAAAGTTATACTTTAAGCTCTCAAACCTCTAAATTTCGCCTTTGCTCGTATATATTTAACTCCATTTTTTAAAACCTTTTTCGCTACCCAAGGTATATGCTTTAACCAAACAGTTAGAGGTAGTAACACAAAAGTTTAATAATTTATTTATCCAATTTACAGTTTAATAAACTATTACAATTTTACAAAGTATAGCATTATTTCCTGTGTGTAGCCGAAAGTTTAACCTGTAACAAAAAAAGATTAATGTGTTGTTTAAATAGACCTGTAACAAAATGAGATTAATGTAAAAGAAAGGAAACGTGTTTTCAGTCAATAAGACATATTGTTGTTAACAATATGTTTTACCGTCCACGACACCACGTGGAGGTAAACACATGCCCGGGGAACAAAGGAAATTTAATTAAAAGCAGAAAGTTTTGTTCGGAAACGCTACTGTAAAATATATAGAGCAAATAAATTATTCCCTGAATGTGTTTTCAATTGCAATAACTGACTATACAATCACTTATGAATTTTAAATTACACTTTATTTAACTAAGTTACTTTAAACAAGAAATTACCGCATCCAAAAATTCCAATGCATGCTTAACAATAATGTAGAAATGGCAAGGTCGACTTTTGATGTCCAATGTAATGTGTTTTAAATATCTAAAAAGAAAGCGCATTTTGCTGGTATGAAATCTATGGAATTTCTCCTGTAATGAAAGAAGAATGCATTCATAATTGAAAATGGATGCTACAACTTTCGCTAGATACCAGCCATGTATGTTAATTAGAAATTTTGTGTATGACATCATTAACTACCTAAATTCCAGAATTAACAAAAATGTAATAAACCAGATTAAGTACTGAAAGTAACTCGTAATCCAACAAATATTCTAGATTTCTTAACGAACATTTGAATACTGTTTTATAATTTCTTTTCTTGGACTTTCTATTAATTATGTTGAGAATATGTTTCAATGACGCGCATTTCAAATCGAGATATAATTGTTTGTAGATTACCAATACCACGAGGTGCTGAAAAGTGCGTATTTACGGAAAATACAAACCTCATTTAGTAGTATAATTAACGGAGCTTAACAGTGGACGATGTTACACCACGACATTAAATGGCGTGCTTGAATATTTTCTTTGGAAACAATCGAAGATTGCCGAAGACACTCGAAGAGTGCACAAACGCGGTCACTAAACCACAATTAATAATCGCCTTTATAGGTTTAACATTTTTACCATTACCAATGACTTTAATTTCTTATTGGAGAATCCTTATTCTCCCACGCACTGCTACGTAGTTGCATGTCCATTCCTTTTGGAGGTATATGCTCGTTATAGGTTGTAAGACCCTCGGTTTTACTTAACTACACTTTGTGAGATCCCTTTAATCTTTTTAATCGTGTCCTTCTCGCGTACAATACAGTAGGACTTAGCCTTACTACCTACAAATTCCAACACCAAGTCACCGTAAAACTCGTCTTTAAATTTCCCCACAACTTTTTGTTAACATGCGGTATATTGTGTTTATTATTTCCGCGTACACCACTTTAAACCTAAAAATAAAAACAGGATAGTTTAATACGTCTATTAATAATTTATGGTAATGTTGGCGATACAAATATGTAAAACAAACTTTATCAAGAAATATGTTTTAATAGAATACATACACGTATTGATAACATCTATAAACCGCTGTGGTAACCAGAGTCTGGCGAATCTGGGATAGCCAAATCTCTAAACATTTGCGCAAGCGATTGCCTTGCAGTTGCATCTTTTAAGTACTGAATGGGAAACATTTAATAAGTTCCAACACTGTCAAGTAATTTAAATTGCTGCAATCATTAGACAGAGAAATAATGGTACTGCTCTCTCCCTCTAATAACGTTTGAACCCTTTCTTCCTCCGTCGTATTTCCACATACTTTTTTTATATCACCAACAAATTTTTCGTAAAATTCTGGAAAGTTTCTACACCTTAACTCAACCATTTTAAAACAGATCAATTCTCGCAAATTTAATAGCTTGATGCACTCGTACGCAGGTAGGACAATAACATTCCCATCTTTCGTAATCTCCATATTATATAAATTCTCTTTTCAAAATTGTTCAACAACCATATACTTCTATTAAAGGCTGTGCTCAGCTGCAATTTGAAATCTTGATCCAATTGTATGTCAACAACATCGTTTCCAGTAGTCAGACCATTTAATCGTACTTGTTTTGAGTCTTGAGCAAATTGGTGAATTTGAAATTCCACTTGAAAAGTACACAATTTCTTCCAATCGAAGTAAGAGAATGTTATCGTAGAATCAGCACACATACCACTACAGCAAATCACTTGGATGACAGGTTGAAGACCACCATATAAATCAAAACCAACTTCTAATATATGGTGGTGATAATTTGGAGGAAATTCGCCTAACCTATAGGTTGACTTACCAACTAGTTGGTTGATATTTAATTGTGGTACTCGCACATCACTTGTAACGTCAACACAAGAAAAATCCATCTTTAATTTATAATTTTAATCAAACTCGACGATACTTTGACGACTAATGCACTGGAACATGGCTCTCGCCTTTTATGCCGATGGTCGAGCGTGCGCAGCTCCTTATTATATTAGTTGGCGTTATATACAAGTCTTGACTGGAAAAGTGACGTCTATAATTGTTTTATAGTGGGTTTTACCTGTATGTATTTAACCACCAACGCCATTTTTAGAATTATTAAACAAAATTACTCTTAGCAGTATTTTTAATATACCATCGTGTAAGATTTCAATTATTATTATGTTTTTCCTCAGGTTTTCAAATCCCTCGGAATTTTTTCCAAATCGAATGACACCTTACTGATTTGCAGAATAACCTTTGCAAGCACCGTATATAATTCATCTTTAATCTATTTCTAAACCGTATCGCTCTGTCTTTGAGATAAATCCCTGGTGTCCCACAATCGACTTCCTTTCCACCCCAAACACGTTGACACTGATGTTGTTTAATTCCTCGAACCGGGGTATATCCTTTATGGATATCGGGAACTGCAGTCCTGTCAAATTGAGAATGGTGCTGTAATGGGGTAGCTACCGACCCTTTGCGGATTGTGAGCACTGAGTAGAACGCAGTATCACGCACCAGGCAAAGCATGCGTTGTCGTCATTTTGTATATTAATAACAGCTCTGGTGTTTCGAACCCATTTGGGAGCTCGATGTATGAGGATCCACGCAAAGGGTTACTTGTTTACATTAATCTCCAAGTACAACGCCTGTTTCAGAGTCCATCCTAAAATTTAAAAATTAGAAAAATAAATTATTGTGAAACTAACCAGAATCTCGTTCTTGGAACTCCTCTGACTTAGCTGACATCTCTCCACAAAGGAATTGTAGATCTCCCCTAGGTTACTGGAGGAGGTGAGCACAACATTTCGAGTGTTGAAAGATTTAACATCCTCTACACTGTCCATCTTAATGTAGCCACTAATTAGGTAGTTTACTTTTAAATTAGGAGAAACCCAGCGTCGTTTAACCTTGAGTAACATTTCATACCAGTCTATTCACGTCGGTGAAAATCAATTAACTTCTTGCTTACGCGCTACATCTATAATTATCGGATGTATCAAACGAGAACAAAGTTAGACGGGGTAAATATTTATACATATTTTTCGAAATTGTGAAATTGAATAGTCTGCATTTGCATTTTGATAAGTAAACATCGTAATAAAAATGAGCGGGGAAAGAATTATATCCTTAGATGCTATAAAATTTTTAGAAGAAGTTGTCAAGGAGATGAAAACAAGTTTATCAAACAATTCAACTAGCCAACATTTGAATGGTATGTCTAATGAATCTCTGGTAAATACTAAAATAGTGCAAGATAAACCTACACATGATAATGTTGATGCGAAAGATCAGAACATAGACTCCAAGTCAGACGTTTCTGACAGAAAAGAAAGAGACAACTTAAATCGTATACTAAAGAGGATTTAAATAAAGCCCTTGACGAAATAAACAAAGGATGGATTACTGGTTCAGAAGCATCCGAAATCTACAATGTTCCAAAAGCTACACTCTATACGAAACTCAGATCAAACGAAAATCGTGTGCAAAATTTGGATATGTATACTACACATTTGCCAATTAAAAGGAGGAAAAAGTGACTTTTGTGTGTATGTGTGTGTGTGTGTGTGTGTGTATTAGTTTTAATGAATAAAATATATTTCTATGTGAAGTGTACATGTTAAGTATTTGAATTGTAATATAAATATTGTTTCAAACGTTTTGGTTTTATTTATATATAATGGTATTGTTAGGATACAATTACTCGGAAGCAGTAGCAGAATTTTGGTTTATGTAATATCATAGAAGTTGAAAAAAAAAAAACAAAAAAACTAAAAGGTATGTTTGAAACACGTAGTTGTAGTCATTTCTATTAAAATTAAATGTACTCTTTTTATAATTCTTTTATAATTAAGATACCCATTTCAGTTCCATTTGAAAACAAGCCAATGGCTTTATATTTTAAAACGTAAACGCTAATATAAAAAATTTTAAATTCACATCATTCATTTCTTATGATAACAGTTGGGTGGTTAAATTTTATTTTAAAACCACAATTTATATATTTCCATTTGAATATCTGCCAACAGTTTTATAAACCCCATCTCCCTTTTTCCATAAAATCATCCAGATCCTCGGCGATAACACGCAGCAGGCTGGCCTCGTATTTCTGAAATGACACCCTTTCATATTGCTTTTTTTACTCCTTGCGAAATCTTCGAATCCCTCCAAAGATACGTTTATTATATTCCTCTTTAAACCGACAATCAAAAAAACCCCACGCGAACAGTCCATATACTCTATTCGGATATGTACCGATTGGTTACAGACGAAGCAACAGGTAAATGTATTCATGAATTTCCAACACTAAACAAAATGCTAAGGACTTTAAAAAATTCTTTTAGCCCTTTCCACCGGATAAATTATTAAGGTTTGTCACTGTTTTCTGAATCAATTTCCCTTTTCCAAACTAAATTATTGGGGTTACACTTTATATAAACCGTTTATATATTTGTTTAGTCTCGAAATTTTGGACAGACTCGTCGTCAACGGTCTTAATTTTTTTTTTTAAGTTGTTTCGTGATTGCATTCCGGAAAATCGGTGATTTCAAAGGTTTAATCAAACACCTCTTCGAATTTTGAGGTTCCCCTTTTGTATAACCCGACGGAACCCGCAAAAATTTACGTTTATTTCAAAAATCTTTAACGCCACCATGAAACTTCTTCTAACCTTAACGATTCTTCTATATTTTTACTCAAAATTTTACTATATGCCCCTTTTCCAAATCAAAATCTTTTCAATATAAGATCCTAAAAATGGCAATTTCAAATTTTTAACATGTCCCCATATATGGCAAAAAATTGGGACCCTGTTTCCTAATTTACATTGGCGTATTTTAGTTTTAAGGTCCAGCTAAGTTTGACATAAGAAAAAATCAATGATCTTTGCAACACTTTAAAATTTCATTATGGGGCTTTCACAGGGGCATTTCTGGGCATCTCGAATTTTGAGATTTGGGTAAACTTTTGTCATAATTCAATCTTCAGGACCATCATAAACCGATTTGCAAATAAAAAGTTCTCAATGAAATTAATGGGCAAATTTAAAATTCTTTGAATTATATTTATCTAATTTTATATATGACCTATTTTAAACCAGAACATCAATATTAAATCGATCGAATTTGACGACTGCAAGTGTTCTTCTGACCCAGAGTAGTCAATAGGCTTGTAAATTTTGTAGCTTCATTTCGAAGTTAAGGCCTGGTAAAATTTACAAATTATGTATTTTTCCGAACTACTCAACCCAAAATTCAATGGAGCTTTATTATGGTGGATGCAGGCGAGGAGGCACAATTTTCATTAAAACAGCATCAATTGTTAAGAGTTTTTTCCATGTGACCAGGTTGATAAAAAAAAACAGGTTAGCGCGGCGCTGACCCAACCTATTAATTTTTCCTTTATCTAACCTAGGTCCACACTTGGTTTTTAATGGAAAACTCATTAAAGCAATTAGTGTTAATGTGTTTTAATGAGAAAACCATTAAAAAGCAATTACCTCCATACTTTGTCCTTCTTCCTTTCGCATCCGTACGACATACATCCAAACTATATCCAAATACACCTGAGATATTCCATTTTGAATATTTTGGGCTTGACAAAATTTTTAGTAGTTCGGACTTAGAAAATTTTAACATAAATTTGTAAATTTTATACCAAGGCCTCTAACTCGAAACTGATATAGCTACCAAAATTTACAAAGCAGTTATTACGACTACTTGTGGTCAGACAGCCCAACCCCACTTACTGGAGTCGGAGCTAAATTGCATCGATTCATCAACTTAATTGCACTGTTTCTCGGTTCAACCAGATATGGTACCAGTAATGATAAAATTAGTCATAACATCCATTTTAAGTTTCAAAGACAATTTTTAAAATTTTTTACATAACTTTTGTGATATTGCAAAAAAAATTTTCTTTATTTGCATAATCGGATTTAGGTCTGATTGTGGGGTATTAATGGCAAAGTTCCTTGAATTTATCTGCATCAGAATAGTGAAATTCTAGAAAATTGCCTCATAGGGTGAAATTGGAAGAGTGAAATTGCCCTGAGTGAAATTGCCCAAGGGTGAAATTCCCCATAGAGTGAAATTGCCCCATAATGAAAGTGTTCCGACAAAAGATCATTGATTTCTTTACTATGTCAAACTTACGCTAGGCCAAAACATAGACTCGAGATGAACGCCAATGTAATCGCATTATGGAAACAGGGTAAAAAATTTCGCCATATTTTTCTTGGACATATAAGGGGAATGTCATATCCAAAATTTAAAGAAATGTGTTCAGTGTTGTGACTAAAACATATTTTATTACTTTGTAAAAGATTTTGATTTGGAAAAGGCGATATAAAAATTTTTGAGGAGTATATAAATATGAAGAATTTCAAAATTAGAATCCAAGTTTCATTGAGAACGTTAAAATTTAATTGTAAAAAACGTAAGCTTCATTTTATGCAGGATTTTAGAAAGAACTTTTGTATACAAAAGGGGACACTACATCTCTACAAAATTAAACAAACAATTGATTAAACCTTTAAATCAACAATTTAGAAACGTATAAGAAAACAAAAGTGTAATTAATAGTGTTACAAAATTTTCAGTCTTTTAAAATTTAAACATCGCTCGTAAATGCGTGGAATGGAAAACTGTTGTATTCTTCCATATACTCAACTTGTTTACAAATACTGTTTTCAAACAATCTTGGGTAGGTTCTTATAAATTCGTATAATATGATCCCAATATCACTATTACTGTATTTGCTTTTAATTACGTCATGTGCGAGATTCTGTGGAATATCATTCCTATTATATCTTTCCATTGCGACATCTAACAGAAACAGATCTATATTAGGAGTACCTTTTCCGTTAGTTCTTTTAAAGTATTAGCATGGTTGAGAACGATCTGTGATACCCTAAAAGTGCTCTAAAGTTCCTTTGGTAAATATCATATAATTCCCATCAAATGTCATCATCTTCACTAAACAATTCTTATTTAAATAAAACGCAAGTTGTCGAATTTGCATATCTGATTTTGCATGCCAACTTCCATAGTGCGTATAATGTGTGGAAGATTTGATATAAACTTCCTAAATACGTTGAGGATACATCAAGTACGCTCTGCGAAATGGTGTCAACAAATCTAAAATTATTTTGTAATCGTCGAATGGGTTCAGACCTACAATTATGATTTTGGAAGAAGATTTTGTTATGGTGTATGGTTTTCAAATAGTAACTTGGTTCGTTCTAACTGAATTGCGGTGTTTATACGTTCTTTATGCGCTGCGGTCGATTGGTTTTCCAAATCCTTAATTTGTTCCCACTCATTGGCTGTAATTTTTAGTTCCTCCTGGAAATAAACCATCTCGATGTGCCTTTCGTTGTGTTTTTTTATGGCATCACATCCAGTAAAAAACATTTTCGCACACACTGCACGCAATACTTAAGATGTTCATTCTAGAAAAAATTGTTGATTAACAGTTTTGAATTATACATGTAAATATTAATTTCTTCTACGTTTGCAAAATTCAAACTAAGACTTACTCTTCTTTGTCGATAGTCCTCACACGAAATTTTAAACCAAAGACTGAAAATTCAGTATTACTATTAATTACACTATAAACGACTTTACGCTTTACAAAATAAACTTAAAATGAACTTTTGGTATCATTTCCCCGTATTTATGTACATAGAGAAAGTATAAGTATAATTTGTCCTTACATTAACCCAATTTAAATCAAATTATAGAATGTGTATTCCCGTATATTAACTAGAATTGTGGAAAGTGCTTTTATTAAATTATTAGTCAGACGTCATCGACAAACAATGCAAGGCTAATGATCATACATTTCACCAAATTTATTTAGAATTTACGTCTTATGTTGAACTACATTTAAAATAAATTATCCAACCACTTTCTAGGTCACCGTGCAGAATTAATGTATGTATTATACCTTTTGGTTTAATCATTTGTATGTGGATTCACTAATTGAAAATTTTAACAATTCTAACCACTAATAAATATTTTTGAAGTTTAACTCTATTATCGAGCTAAATCTAAATAAAAATGCAAAGGTGTTTTGCTGATAGGTTTTGAATATTAATACAATATATACAGGTCTTTGTTGGAACATTTTTAAAAGACCTGATAATTAATTTCAATTACCCAGGAAAATTCTAACTAATTTTATGGGTTACACCAGGGTTTATCTCAAAAGACAGAGCGATACGGTTTAGAAATAGATTAAAGATGAATTATATACGGTGCTTGCAAAGGTTAATCTGCAAATCAGTAAGGGGTCATTCGATTTGAAAAAAATTCCGAGGGATTTGAGAACCTGAGGAAAAACACAATAATAATTGAAATCTTAACGATGGTATATTAAAATACTGCTAAGAGTAATTTTGTTTAATAATTCTAAAAATGGCGTTGGTGGTTAAATACATACAGGTAAAACCCACTATAAACAATTATAACGTCACTTTTCCAGTCAAGACTTGCATATAACGCCAACTAATATAATGGAGCTGGCACGCTCGACCATCGGCATAAAAGGCGAGAGCTATGTTCCAGTGCATTAGTCGTCAAAGTATCATCGAGTTTGATTAAAATTATAAATTAAAGATGGATTTTTCTTGTGTTGACGTTACAAGTGATGTGCGAGTACCACAATTAAATATCAACCAACTAGTTGGTAAGTCAACCTATAGGTTGGCGAATTTCCTCCAAATTATCACCACCATATATTAGAAGTTGGTTTTGATTTATATGGTGGTCTTCAACCTGTCATCCAAGTGATTTGCTGTAGTGGTATTGTGCTGATTCTACGATAACATTCTCTTACTTCGATTGGAAGAAATTGTGTACTTTTCAAGGGAATTTCAAATTCACCAATTTGCTCAAGACTCAAAACAAGTACGATTAAATGGTCTGACTACTGGAAACGATGTTGTTGACATACAATTGGATCAAGATTTCAAATTGCAGCTGAGCACAGCCTTTAATAGAAGTATATGGTTGTTGAACAATTTTGAAAAGAGAATTTATATAATATGGAGATTACGAAAGATGGGAATGTTATTGTCCTACCTGCGTACGAGTGCATCAAGCTATTAAATTTGCGAAATTGATCTGTTTTAAAATGGTTGAGTTAAGGTGTAGAAACTTTCCAGAATTTTACGAAAAATTTGTTGGTGATATAAAAAAAGTATGTGGAAATACGACGGAGGAAGAAAGGGTTCAAACGTTATTAGAGGGAGAGAGCAGTGCCATTATTTCTCTGTCTAATGATTGCAGAAATTTAAATTACTTGACAGTGTTGGAACTTATTAAATGTTTCCCCATTCAGTACTTAAAAGATGCAACTGCAAGGCAATCGCTTGCGCAAATGTTTAGAGATTTGGCTATCCCAGATTCGCCAGACTCTGGTTACCACAGCGGTTTATAGATGTTATCAATACGTGTATGTATTCTATTAAAACATATTTCTTGATAAAGTTTGTTTTACATATTTGTATCGCCAACATTACCATAAATTATTAATAGACGTATTAAACTATCATGTTTTTATTTTTAGGTTTAAAGTGGTGTACGCGGAAATAATAAACACAATATACCGCATGTTAACAAAAAGTTGTGGGGAAATTTAAAGACGAGTTTACGGTGACTTGGTGTTGGAATTTGTAGGTAGTAAGGCTAAGTCCTACTGTATTGTACGCGAGAAGGACCCGATTAAAAAAAGATTAAAGGGATCTCACAAAGTGTAGTTAAGTAAAACCGAGGGTCTTACAACCTATAACGAGCATATACCTCCAAAAGGAATGGACATGCAACTACGTAGCAGTGCGTGGGAGAATAAGGATTCTCTCCAATAAGAAATTAAAGTCATTGGTAATGGTAAAAATGTTAAACCTATAAAGGCGATTATTAATTGTGGTTTAGTGACCGCGTTTGTGCACTCTTCGAGTGTCTTCGGCAATCTTCGATTGTTTCCAAAGAAAATATTCAAGCACGTCATTTAATGTCGTGGTGTAACATCGTCCACTGTTAAGCTCCGTTAATTATACTACTAAATGAGGTTTGTATTTTCCGTAAATACGCACTTTTCAGCACCTCGTGGTATTGGTAATCTACAAACAATTATATCTCGATTTGAAATGCGCGTCATTGAAACATATTCTCAACATAATTAATAGAAAGTCCAAGAAAAGAAATTATAAAACAGCATTCAAATGTTCGTTAAGAAATCTAGAATATTTGTTGGATTACGAGTTACTTTCAGTACTTAATCTGGTTTATTACATTTTGTTAATTCTGGAATTTAGGTAGTTAATGATGTCATACACAAAATTTCTAATTAACATACATGGCTGGTATCTAGCGAAAGTTGTAGCACGCATTTTCAATTACGAATGCATTCTTCTTTCATTACAGGAGAAATTCCATAGATTTCATACCAGCAAAATGCGCTTTCTTTTTAGATATTTAAAACACATTACATTGGACATCAAAAGTCGACCTTGCCATTTCTACATTATTGTTAAGCATGCATTGGAATTTTTGAATGCGGTAATTTCTTGTTTAAAGTAACTTAGTTAAATAAAGTGTAATTTAAAATTCATAAATGATTGTATAGTCAGTTATTGCAATTGAAAACACATTCAGGGAATAATTTATTTGCTCTATATATTTTACAGTAGCGTTTCCGAACAAAACTTTCTGCTTTTAATTAAATTTCCTTTGTTCCCGGCGGCATGTGTTTACCTCCACGTGGTGTCGCTGGACGGTAAAACATATTGTTAACAACAATATGTCTTATTGACTGAAAACACGTCTCCTCTTTTTTACATTAATCTCTTTTTGTTACACGTCTATTTAAACAACACATTAATCTTTTTTTTGTTACAGGTTAAACTTTCGGCTACGCACAGGAAATAATGCTATACTTTGTAAAAATTGTAATAGTTTATTAAACTGTAAATTGGATAAATAAATTATTAAACTTTTGTGTTCTTAATTTTTGTGTTGGTTAAAGCATATACCTTGGGTAGCGAAAAAGGTTTTAAAAAATGGAGTTAAATATATACGAGCAAAGGCGAAATTTAGAGGTTTGAGAGCTTAAAGTATAACTTTGCAGGGCGTGGTCCGATTTCAAATCTGTTTGCAGATTCTGCATAAAATTCTAAGCTAACAAGATGTATCGCATGACTAAAAAATTTATAAGAACGGTTAGAAATCGGTCTTGGTAAGAAATCTTAAAATGGGGTAGCTCCTTGGGGTGATGCTATCTAAAAATTCTTAGAGATTCGGGTAGCTGAGAAAATTCTAATATTGATTGATACCAAACAAGATAGGTTTATCTCGAAAGATGTAATGGCTAGACAAAGAAAACTATTTGGTTCAGATGAAAGATAAAAAAATGGCTAGTCGAAGAAAACTTTTTGGTCCAGAATGTTAGCGGTAAAAAATCTTAAAAATAGGTTTATCTCGTGGGAGGAAAAATTTAAGAGATATTTATCTCGAAAGATAAAAAATTTAAGATATTTATCTCGAAAGATGAAAAATGGTTAGTCGAAGAAAACTTTTTGGTCCAGATGAGGGAGCAAATGAGGGATTCTGGAGCAAATGAGGGCCTGGTTCGTCACTAAATACTCTACTAACCCACATCCTTGTAACATCAGTATCTTTCTCATAAACGCGCCGGATCAGTAGGCTGAAATTATAAATGATCTCTATCTATAAACATTTCATGCTTAAGGTAACTCTGCAGCATATATATCTGCTCTGTCTAAAACTTTTTAAGTAGAAATATTCCCAATTTTAAGCATGTGCCGAAACATTGATGGCCTCCATTTCTTTTATTAAAATAGTAGTAAGGTGATAAACAACATTTTATTTCTCTTAAAAGAACAGCAAATAAAACAAATTGGAAAATATACTCTGTATGGCGAGGTTTAATATTTTTAAAAATAATTAAATGAACTTGGTACCTAAAAACAGGTTAAATAATTACCAAAATGCTCACCACAAAGGTATTACACGTAGTTTTGAATAAGAGAATTATATAACTTTTACTTTAACAATTTTATCCAAAACATTTTTATTCAAACAATTTTTGTTTTATAGATGGTATCGTCACGTGTGTAATCCTTTGCACAAGCAGCAATCGTTGACTTTAAAAGTATTTTAGAAATTACCACTCTACCTGACTAATTTTACCAAAACACCGATGCGACTGCGAAAATTTCCAAAAATATTGTTGTAAACCCGAAAACAATTTCCAAACTTTGCTTTAATTATGTGAGAACATCATGCAATCACTTTAAAATTTTAGTTGTGTTCTCCTAATTCGTTATAATCTATTTTTTCAATGAGCATTTAGCCTTGTTTTCGTAGAATTTTTTGCCCTGACAAATTGCATTCTATCAATCATTGTGAATTTCTATACTTAAGTTTAGTATTTTACTCAGGAATATTTTTATATGATCTTTCACTCTTGATGGATATAGGTAGCATGTTATACTCTATATGTGCTCCATATGGTACTCTATAATATCGGTAGCAGTTGGAAGAGTCCGGAAATCTATATAGAGCGTGTGACATTTGATTTACCGATCCCTTTCAGAGCTAGGGCTACCTAACGCATACAAAACTTGTATTTTGATACCAAATAAATCTTTCTTTGTCAAAGGAAATCTGTTGTTATTAAACCATGAACACAGATGCCTTTCGCGTGTTCAAATCACATTGCCTCGATTGTTATAACATATTATCCTCGACAAGGAGCTGCTTTCTAATGATGAATTGATCTAGGCAAGCTTATCGTTGTTACTAATTATCAAACCTATTTAGAGCTTTATATAAAAAACTTTAGTTTCTCATGACCTTTTGGCTAAGGGTTCTCTAAGTATAAAGTGTTGCAAAATATACTCAGCTCTGATATATTGGTACAATTTTGTTGTTTCCTTGACAACTGTCAAAAGTGAAATTTTATATAGAAGTAGAAAGGTACAGAATATTGTTTTGAAGCGTTATTCGTCCCAAGAACGCACAGAAATTGTTAAATTGTATTTCCAAAGCGTTTCCTCCATAATTTCAACTCAACGCGATTTTAGGCGAACGTATCCTAATCGAAGAGCTTCATACGGAGAAACAATTCGAGGTTTAGCAAACGCATTTTTTCTAAATAGCACAGTAATTGATAAAAAGCATACTGGAAGACATCGTTCTGGTAGTTCAAACGAATAATTTTTCGTTTTTGAACACTATTTTGCTGCTCCGTTTTCTTACTGGTTCTCGTCTTTTCTATTTTGCTTAGAAAATTTCTTGCAGTAGTAACCCCAAGCTTTGAAAAACTTTCAGGATCATCTTCTAAATAAAACACTGTGTTACCGTATGTCTGCGACGAAGCGCTTTCTTAAGTTTATGATGGTTGTTTTAAAGACAACGTACATTTAGAACACCTATTCTAAATTCGATGACTATTATTAAAGATATGGCCTACTAGGGAGTCTAGTTGGTTCTGTTGCAGACATCCTTACACTTTGAAATAAGCAGTTTGCAATTTTCAAAATATTTTGACACTGAAAGGACTATGTGCTGAAATGTTTGGACAGCACCTACGTTATGAATATTTAACGTTAACAATGAAGCACTTCAAATTTGGAGCATTGCAATTAGTAACGTTCGCAATCTTCAATATATATATATATTATATTCTTTAGACAAATTTACAAGTACCAATATAATACACAAAATTTTTATTTGTATTGCAGCAGAATTGTAAGGATTGCCAATTCTGCGAAGTGACCCTCGTGTATTTAAAGTTCATAAGTCACAAACTTAACTAAATATAATATTCTACAGGTTGTGATTCCTTGATTCCTTTCAATTTAAGATTGAATATGGATTCGTGCAAATAAAATACAAACATATTGGAATGTGATTGTCGTTATTCGAGGCATGGTCATTCTAACGAGTGATACTAGTCATAAAAAAATTGTTATCAGAAACGCATCGTTAGCTAATTCTAACTATGTGTTTCTGATAACATGCTCTTAAAACTTAAGAATAGGAACAGAAATATTAATTGACATTTTTGTTCCAGCTCCTTCTTGTAGTTGCTGCTTTATTTGTTGTGGGTTTGGCTGAACCTGAAGCTAAGCCTAAGGCTGATGGTCTTATAAATCCATATGCTTACCATGGCTATAACCACGGTTATTACCCGTACAGCAGCGCATACGCCCATCATCCATATGGACAGTATGGATCACATTTGAGTGGATATTATGGAAACCACTATGGAAACGGTTATTATGGAAACGGATACTATCGTCATGGGTATTTAGGTAATCCCGGTTACTACGGACATCATGGTTATCAAGCCTACTCCGGTTATCATGGTTACCCTGGTTACTATGGCCATTATTAACAGGCAATTGTTTTTTGTTAAGAACTAGTTAAAAATAAAAGATGTGTTATAAAAAGATTTAGTCTTGGTTTTTAAGTGAATTCACTGGAGTTTGGTTGTTGTTATTGCGTAAATAATTTCGCAATTACGTAATGCTGTTGGTAAGTTATTTAAGAAACTGCAAAAATCAATCTTTCTTTAAATATTTCCTTTGATCACGTAACTGTAAAATTGTGGACCGGTCAGCTTCGAGTGGTGTGGGATGCGTTTTATGAAGGCAAATGCAAAATGTTTTGGAGTATGCAGATTATAACACTTTTACAAAAGGCTATTACACCTACCTTAATAAGTCTTTAATCCCTCTTTGTCTAATAGAGCTTTTCAACGCCAACCCATCTCCTTAGAAGATAGGTGAAGCGAAAAAACTATTTTAATGGTTCTTACTGCAGTAAAGGCTGAAGAAACCTTGTGTACATGTTTCTAACCTTCTACTAATTTCAAATAAACCCAAACAACAAAAGAAACTCCAACACTTATTTACCTAACCTATATTATCGAAGACGAATATCACTATAAATAACAACAAAGACAAAAACTAAGATTTTTCCATAATTGGCGAATATATGCGTGTATCTAAGAAAAAAAGAGAACCACCTAAATTTAATAATTATAGGCATTCAGCAAAATTAACTTCTACATAAAATTATGCGAATACAATTATGATCTCTTCTATATGAGCATTTGGGTGTCTACAATATGCTTTAACTTAGGGTGTACCAACGTAAAATGTCTTTTTAATAAAAAGTTTTACCCTTTCCTATTACTGCAACTAAACACAGTTATTGAAATACAACAGCATGTAATGTTCAGTAGATGCAACCCAAAAATTCAATAACTAACAGGTTCTCACTGATGCTTTACAAGGCTCCGATCGACCTCTAGCGCAGGAACCTTTAGGCTGCAGGAACTTAAATACTCCATCTTAGCGTTGAATGTAAACTTCAAACGGAGGGCACTTTTACCTCTAACGGTATTTTTAATTCCATGTTATCACTTGCGTTTGGGAATTTCTTTACTGACAATTTTGGGATTTAATACCGCCACTGAATTATCTGGTAGTTGACCTTATCCCGCTCGGCGATGTTTGCGTGCCATTCCAATTTGAATCTGTATAACTGAAAATAAAAAATGGATGCATTCTCTCTTTGTAACATGCGTGGGTTTTATACGTTTTTCGTATCCAGGTTATTGCATGTTAATTTTCGCTATAACTCTATTTTCAATTTTGAATGTCGTAATATTTATGGAAACGGTCAACTTGTCCTCATACTTTTACATTGAATACCGTAAGCAGCTACATTTGTTTTCGTTCACTACACTTATAATTAAAAAGCTGAAGCCTATTAAAAATAATCTATTTTGGTTGCGAATTCTTTGAATTCGCGTAAGTTTTTAATTCGTTCACGTTTTACATGTAGCGCGTTAATTTTTATAGCTGGTTTTATGATTATTGAAGTTGTACAATACGTCGATCCATTTTCGTGCTTCACTGGTATATTTTTAACTTGTGTGAATGTGTACAAATAACTTTTATACGCTGGTTATTTACACCAATCTATTCGTACCTTTGTAAATTTAGTAAAAAGAATGTAAAGCCCCGATCGTTCGTTCTGTTTGTGTAAAAATGTGCTAGGTGCGTTATGATTTTAATTGTTTAATTACATAATGGTTGCTTAAAAAAACACTAGCATTACATTAGGACATCATGTTTCAGCTCATTAAATAAAATTACTGTTTGGAATCCAAGTTTCAAGAGCTACATTACAATAAAACACTTGATTGCTAGTTGCGAATAAATCACTTTAAAAGCTGTATTACATAACTACAGTAGCGATAATAATAGCGTCATACTTAAGTTTCCTCTAAATTTAAATTATTTATATCAATTATCAAACTAAAACTTTCTATCATCAACACAATAAAAATGCACTGACATCTTAATTCCCAACTAGCACCAACTAACCAGATTACAAAGACAGGGCAAAACGCATCTTAAGTGCCTAACTACAGAATGACTTGCGGTGGCGTGGTTGCCAATATCTTCCCCCGGTATGACGATCCAAGTGAATCTATACTTTACTCTCAGGAGCGTTGTCTTTTTCCCTCAAATCAAGCACCGCTAGCTTAGAGGCAGGCCGATATTCTCTATTGAGACTTCGAACGAAAGCGCATCTTACCTGCCCATCTTTCCCAAGAATTGCCTTTGTTACAACTCTTTTTGGCCAAGCGTGTTGAGATAATCTTGGATCTACGATAATAACCACATCATTTTGTTCAATGGGCTTTACTTTGTCAAACCATTTTTTCTCCTAGTGAGTGTTGGCAGTATTTCTACTACCCATCGTTTCCAAAAGACGTCCGCAAGAAAATGCGAATGACGGGATGAGCGTGTGACGTATGGATCCGATTGGTCAAATTTACCCAGCGGTTTACTGCCTCAGGAATTTCCCAGAAAAAGATGGTTTGGAGTAAGCGCATCCTGTTCTGCTGTTTTCCACGACAAGTGCGTTAAAGGGCGACTATTTAAAATAATTTCTACCTCTATTAGTAGGTTTTGTAACTTCCCATCACTAAGTTTTATCTCCGGTGTAAAAATTTGGTACTAGACCTTTTTTGCCCAGCGAATCATTCGTTCCCAGCAACTTCTCATGAAAGGGCTTGCAGGTGGTATGAACGTCCATTTAGTGTTGACACTTGTAAAGTGCATTTGCAATTCATCTAGATTCATCTATTGACCTTCATTTTACAGTTTTTTTCAGCAGCCACAAAGTTGATGCAGTTGTCGCTAAATATATGGATTGGGGTGCCTCTTCTAGCCATAAATTTTCCTATTGCCAATACGCAAGGATTCACAGAGAGCGAATGTGTTATTTCAATATGCACAGCTCGGTAAGTCGAGCAACTGAATAATGTTCCATACCCTTTCTCTCTTCCTCTTCCAATAGTTACAAGAGACGGTTCAAAGTAGTCAATACCCACAAAAGAGAACGGCCTAGCATAAGGTGACAAACGGGCTTCAGATAACTGACCCATTTGTGGAGGGTTTGAACTTGCGTTGTAACATTTTTACATGACCCTAACAAATACTCACGTTTACACAAAACGATAAAAGACTTAACCAAGGTATAGATAGCACATTAGAAAGACAACGGGGATATCCTGTCATTTAACAAACTCACGGTAAATAAGGGTGGAAATTGGCTTAAGAAGAAGGAAATCTCATAATAGACAGACGGCTAGTAGAGTATAAGCTCTGGGTAAAGCATGAGACGCGCCGTGGTTTCGATAATCCAATAAAACGGTTTTTCTTTATGTATCTTTAACCTTTCAATCATTAATTATATAAATACGTCAATACTTGTCCGTTTAAATTAAATTAATTAAATAAATTTTGCGCGTAACTAATTTGTTTTTCTCTATACAGGGTGGTTGAAATTGCATTGCTTACCCCAAATTTAACCCTTTGAATCCATAACAATATATATATATATATATATATATATATATAAATTTGAGGCTAAAGAGACAACATACTTCTAACCTGATAGCTGCACGGTGTTTATCTTAAATTTATAATTAGGTTGTTCACTTCATTATATAAAAATAAACGTTTATGAAACATAACTTGAATGACTAAATCCATTTAGAAAATACTAATAATTTTTGGGATAAATTTTACTAAAAAGAAATTTATATAAAGACTTCTAAAGCAAACCTCGTTAATTTTCGAATACCTGGATTAGTTCAGCTCCAATTGAAAAATGTAAATGAAATCTTTTACCTTCTCTTTTCAAACTTAAAGTCAAAGGCTATTGAACTTTGTATGTCTACTAATATGGGGATATTACATTAAAAAGTTGCGGCTGATTGAAAATCATTGGGGTTTTAAAGTTGTTTCAAATTTAGATTGAAAAAACACTTCAATATATTTAAATTATTGGTTATAAATTCACCTGGGTTTTTAAAGTAGTCGCAAAGTGTTTGTAATGTATTCAACAAAAACTTTCTTAGCATAAAATTTTATGATAAACGTAATAACACTGCCGATATACAAGTACGTCTCTAATGTCCATGACTAAAAATTATGTATAATCACTTTAGAGGTAAAGTGGCGCAATCATAAAATTAATTTATGCAACAAGCGTTTACAATTGCAACTGAAGACGATCATTACACACAAATGCATCTCATTAAATTAATTGTTATTTAATACCATTCATTTTGATAGACTCTTACGTTCAATATAGCAGCGTATTACAGGCAAAATGAACGTTACGTTATAAATTTAGACTTTTACACGAAGGGGCGGTGACCCCGTAAAATTTTAAGTATACTCCCGTTAGCTATATCGTGTTTCTATGGAAGATGTAATAAAAATAGAATCAAATACAGAAATAAGTATTTGAAGAGGCGGAAATACATTATAGTGTTCACTCACCCTAAGGGCTTTTGCTACAAAAATAATGAGAGCACCAATCAGTCTTGTCTCAGCAAGTTCTTCGATGTTATCCCTACACAAAAGACGGTTTTTCTGAATAGATTTAGAACGTTACACGTTAACTTTTTCTACGATCCCATAAATTAAATTATGGTCAAAATAAAATGTCTCTACCAAACACAAATGCATTATTGGGGTGACTGGCTGTCCTTTGGTAAATTTGTCTGTTTGCCTAGTTCCCAAATAAACTCAAATAAAATTCAATTTATTCTTTATCTCTATTGACCTTAAATAATTGTAATATAAATACAAATATACGTTCGTAAAAGAAAAACCTAATTTGCTAACATCAAACTTGCCCGGTATTACTAAAAGAAATTAAAAAGAAAAACATTACATCAAATATTATTTATGATACTCTCGCTTCAATTTTCCTGTTATTGATATAGAATTAGATGACATTCTAAATTAAATTTTTGGAAATGCACTTTATTATCAAATATAGAAAACAGTTAAATACCAACTTTTCCGTTTATCACATATTGCCTTTCAATTTATTAAAGTTTTAAGCTTCAACTAGCACTCAATCCCAAATCAATACCCACATACTTCTTAACAATCAAAATGTTTCAGACTTCCTTACACGATAACATACATGCTTAAATTTAATCAACATTGGTTCCGTCGCTAATTCATGGAGCAACAAAACGGTTACACTAATGTTTGAATAATTTCTTACTAAATAAATTATAATAATAAGAATAATTATTGTTATATTTTCCAACATAACAATAAAAGAGACAACAAACTGATAGGGTTTATGCAATATTTTTATACTTCACGCTATCAGTGGAAAACCACAATGTAATGGTTCAAATGGCCACAAAATGATATTTCTTGCTCTTCCACAAAGACCTTCGTTCAAAGGAAAAAAAATTATATTTGAATTTAAGTGCCTATACCTTCCATAACCTAACTACACTCTAAAATTTAACCTTAAAATTTTTGATGTGGACCCGAGGGACTAACTCATTAAAACGAAACGTTGTTACGTAAATAATAATACAAGCGACAGTAACAACAGGTACCGGATACAGTGGAAGAGTATAGGGTGGGTCATAGAAGATGAGCGACAGCCTCCAGTGCGCGACTGTAAGAAAAGTCGTATTGTGGTAAATGTCTTAAATGAAAGTAAACGAAGACATATCTACATACATAATCAGCATACTTCATATAGATAAAATTGGATGTTAGAATATTACAATGTTGATTGACGAGTACAAAGGTATTGTTTGTACTTGTATTTGAACTGTTTTACAGAAAGATGTTTAAAATATCGAGGGACTTCCTTGTATATGGTAACAATTTGATATGAAAAACTTTTCTCGTATAATACTGACCTATGAGCAAGTAGAGTAAGAAGACCTTTGAAGCATAGTATGAGTGAGTGTACATCTGCGCGAAATCTAATTTTATTATACAAATATGCGAGGGTCTTGTCTGAACAATTATTTGTTGGCAAAATATAGCAAAAATCAGATCGCGACTTTTCCGCATATTGAACCAACCAACATGCAAAAACTTATGGGAAATACTATCATGCTTCCTAATGCCAAGAGCTAGCCTTAGGCACGAATTTTAAACACGCTGAATTTTCTGCGGGTATTCATGAGTTGCACAAGCACCATAGATCTGAGAGTAGTATGTAAAATGAGACAATACCAGCAAGTTACACAACACAGTTTTGATTAGAGAATGGCGATGCAGATAGATTAATTTCAAGCTACAGTACGTTTTCTTAATACAGTTCGTAATATGAGTTTTATACCTGAAAGTAGAATCTGTGACTAAGCACAGTTTTCTCGTTTCCTCCACCATAGAAATGCTTACTTTGTTGACGGTAACTATGACTATATTGTTCACCAGAGATGTGCTAGTTTGCTTATCAAATATTACCAATTTACACTCGAAGACATTTACAACTAAAGGATCAGATATGCTACACGGTAGATGCTACATATGTCAGTATTAATATCCTCAAAGATTGCCAAAAATCTTCTAAGTGGAAGCAATACCGCAGCTGTATATTTTCGGCAAACATATGTATTGAACATTTTTTATGATATTTGAAAATGTAGACGTGCAGATAGTAAATAAAAGAGGTCCAAGTGATGCATCCCTACGGTGTGCCTGAAGTAACAAACCTTAAATTAGAGTTTTTATCATGCAATTGTACTCGTGGGTCCCTATCAGTTAGATAGTCTTTAATAAAAGCTAGAGCAATTTGACTAAAACCTATGTACTGTAATATGGCTAACAAAATTTCGTAATCTATAGTATCAATAGGCTTACTATAATCTAATAAAACCAAGACTAATTTTATTCGATTCCCACGCTGTAAGATAACATTCAATATGTGCGTAAGGGTAGTCCTACAGCTATAGCCTCAACGAAAACCGGACAGTATATCAGGTAAAATGTGGATATCCGTAAAAAATGTTTGGTTTTGAATATGCACCAGTTTCTCTAACATTTTTGAGAAAGTTGGCTTGAGATCACAAAGTTCAATAGCAATTGATATTTTTGGTATACATACCACAATTGGAAATTTTTTCATTTAACAAACAGTAGTTAAGAACATGAACTATGTACGGTAAAATAATAAGAAAACACGTTTTAATAATATCTGTATCAAAACCGTCATGACCCTAACTTTAACTTTTTATTTCATTAGTCACCCATAATAGATCTATAGATTCCACAGATTGAAGAGTACATTTTGGGGTCTTCCTGTTTAGAATACTGGTGGTATAGAAATTTAACTAATGATTATTATGCACATCAACTTTTGGCATTAGTTCTGGGTTCATAAAATGAACCTTATTTTTTGAATGGTTTATGCCAAGGGACTTTAATCAGTGCCATAAGAGTTTAGAATTCTCCTTTGAACAAATACAACTAAAATAAGCTACCTTTTTCTTCTTAATAACTTGTGTAGTAACATTCCTCAAAGTTTTATAATAATCCCAATGAGCAAAAACATTTGTCCGTTTAAACTTTTTCAGGCACTTAATATTGTTCGTTATCTATCTTATTTTCTTATTGGTGATTTTAATAACTTTAGTAGGTGCGTGTACACTTAAGATTTGCAGTATATTGGCATTTCGAAATTCAATCTTTAGTTTAATATTGTTTACTAGAAATATATTTTGCCATGTTACTAATTGTACGTAATTCTGAAAATAATAAACTTGAAAATTTTTTTAAACTAACTGTTTTATATACTATATCGTGCTTTACTGGAATAGCGAATTCGCAAAAATCGAATCGTGTTCCAATATTGCGCGATCGACCACACTAGATCTTGTACCTTATTAATATCCGAAACTAAAATTAGATCTATCAATTTTTGAGAAGTAGCAGTAATACGTGTAGGGGTATGACTTCATCATCATCAACAGGTCTTCAGTCCTAGAACTGGTTGGACGCGTACCCTCATTGTTTCCTAGTCTGAACCAACCTACACATTTCCCTGCAATTTGCACAGTCTGCATCTATCACTATATGTGTGCGAAAGTTCGATCTCGGTCTACCTCTACCTCGCTTTTCCTATCTCTGCTTGTAGTATATCCCGTATTATTCCCCAGAAATGCGTTAGAACGTATCCTGTCCTTCTATTTCTCTTATTTTTCCATTTTCCACAGATATCTTTATTTCTCTACTATTTCTACAACCTATTTGTAATTAACTTTATCTGACCATGCTACCTACCATCCTCATACATCTGAAGCACAAGATTTCAGAAGGATTCTATTTTTTTCTGTCTACTTTTCCTACTGCCTCTATTTCATAGATGTATTGTGCTGTGCTCCACACTATACTTTGAACAGTTTTCTTCTTGTATTTATGTTCGTTGTCCTTGAACATAGCTGCTGTTCTTTCTTGTTTGATGCAGTTCGGTCACCTTCTATTGTTTTACAGTTATATACCCTATTCTTCCGATATTCAGTGGTATGTGAAGGGGGGTAAGCAGCTTTTGGCTGCCAAGTTCCCCGCACCTGAATTTTTGTCGAATTAAGTTTTTCCAATTTATGCTTTCGCACAATCAACATTAGTTGAACATATTTCACAACCAACACCTGCAGTTGTTTATAATAATCATCAGATTTAAGAGCACTTATTTTTTTGTCATTGGGTTTTACATCTTGAAACTGGTCCCTCAGCTTATTTATGTTCTGAGCTAGTTTACAGTTTCCTGCAATTCTCACAACAGCCGATATACATTACATGTGATTTTCCAATGCTCCACCCGAAGGTACTACATTGGCCAGGAAGCGAGTTCATCTTTACCTGAAAAATTTGGAATTTTGATGAACCCTTGCTGTTCCAAGCAAGGTAGGGATCTTTAACGTGCGTGACAACACTCACACACGCGACTTCCATTTCACCTCTCATCCGAACGAGGGTGTAATTTTGTGAAAAATGCTCGTCTAACATTTTTCAAGCGGACCGTGTCGGAATTCGAACCCGTGACCTTGGGCGTAGTAGTCATACACATACCAACTACGTCACGGCGCCGCCTAACGGCCGATATACATTACATGTGATTTTCCAATGCTCCACCTGAAGGTACTACATTGGCCAGGAAGCGAGTTTTTTTTTACCTGGAAAATTTGGAATTTTGCCGAACCCTTGCTGTTCCAAGCAAGGTAGGGATCTTTAACGTGCGTGACAACACTCACACACGGGACCTCCATTTTACCTCTCATCCGAACGAGGGTGTATTTTTGTGAAAAATGCTCGCCTAACATTTTTCAAGCGGACCGTGTCGGGATTCGAACCCGGGACCTTGGGCGTAGTAGTCACACAGATACCACTACGCCACGGAGCCGCCCACAGCCGATATACAGCTTGATTCCTTTCTATTTATTTCTAATTATATGACCTATTTCACCGAGATTCAGTGGTTTGTGAAGGGGGTTAAGCAGCCTCTGGCTGCGAAGGATCCTCAACACTTACATTTGCCGTATTGATAGTTTTCAAGTAAATCCGTTCGCACAATTAACATTAGTTGGGAGTATTGCAAAACCAATATCCGTAGTTGTTTATAATAATCACCATGTTGCAATTTTTTGACGACTGCATATCACCTAAAATTTATTAGTTAAATACGGCTATTTGTCTGTTCGATTAAACAAGTAAATATCGTCATTTAAATAAATATTTGTATTGGGAACATGTAGCTCAATCATAATACAGAGATGCTAGTTTGGTTGCTAACAACAGACGTTGGTTGTTTGAAAAAACACTTCAATGTCAAACGACTTTGATATAATATGCGCAGCGTGCCAACCGGTCACTCTGGCTGGGACACCTGATACGAGCACATCATGGAGAACATTAGAGTTCTAGCCAGCAATATGTGTGTGGCATTCTGCCTATGTGTTTAGTTCAAGTGTAATATGCACTTGAATAAGTGTTTTTGATAATGGTAAGCAAATAGATTTAATCCCTTAAACAAACTAAATAATTTTGTCATAGCGCTCTTATCTTATCCTATCTTTTCTTTTCGTCTCCGCTCTTCAATTTTACCATTTAATGTGAACGTTTTTTAATTTGATTGTAATATTATAAATTTAATACGTAAGTTCTTCAATTTGGCGATAATAATTTTTGATATATTATAAACGTCCTTCAACTTGACCGTAATATTTGAGATTTAATGTAAACGTTCTTCAATGAGGCCGTAATACTTGAGATTTAACAGGAATGTTCTTCAATTTATTAGCAATTCTTTTGTTTTAATTAAACATTCTATAATTAACATTTACGATAATCCTTGAATTGCTATGATGTATTTACAAGTAATAATGTGGATAATTACACTCAAGATAATTGTTTGGCAACGAACGAAATGCCATAATAGAAGGAAACTTCGCATTTTTTTCTGATAACCGTTTGATTGGATTTTGGTTTGTTTCGTTTTTGCGTAGGAGAAGTACGCTTAAAGCTTGTATGCTTGGGCCAAGAAGCGTACAGTTGATTGGCTGCACTACAACATGTTGACAGCAACGTCATTTGTTTGTCGAGGATCTGTACGTATGTACATCCGGTTTAATACAATGTAACACTGTCACATAAACAAGAACCTGGCTATACAAGGTAAGCGTTTTTTATTATTTTCACATGACGTCCGCATTTGGCCAACAATGATACAAGGCAACATCTGAAAAATAACATTGTGATGAGCTATAACTATTATTTTGCTAAACAAACTATAAAAGACTTTTGATGTTTTGTAATTGTCAATATTTAAATCCAGCGTTATAACCGTTACTATTACAAACAAATTTAAACACCTTAATTGAGTTCTGATTAAAGTTTCATTTATGTGTAATTATAGTTAAAGCATTTGAACGTTAAATTATTAGATTTTTGATATTTCCATATAAACCATATAAGCCTAATAACAGATCTGATATTTTGGGTATTGATTTGAGATAATTTTGTAACAAAAGGAAATACTTAACATCTTTGATATTTTATTTGAATTTATCATTCTACATCTGTGTAGAAGAAATTAAAGTACCATTTTTGATATGTAAATATTGTACATACAACTTTTATCATGAAGCAACATTTAATTAAAGAATCATCATTTAATTCATTTAATTAATTTCTTTTATTTCGAACAAGTGAGTTCAAAAATAGGGTAATTAGATCAAGGAATAAAAAGCATAAATACCTTCTATATAATGATACTTGTAACTCCAATCTGACGAAGGAGCACTGATAGCACTTTCAAAATTTGGTGCCTAATATTTATGTCTATAAAAGTGTGTGCCTAATTGATATTTACAGCTTTTTTTATTATGGGGTAGCAAGAGTATACCTCTTGTGTCCTCCTTTGCTAATTTAATTCAATTTTCTTTACAGATCCTGCGTAAGCAGTAATACTATATTCCTCTTTAAAGACTCCCAAGTCCCCTTAGGTAAACTGTGTGTTTAAATCTTAATGACTTGGTGGCGCCCACCCCATACCGTGCATATATATTTCCAATGCTCCACCAGAAGGTACTACATTGGCCAGGAGGCGAGTTTTTTGTTGCCTGGAAATTTAGAATTTTGCCGAACCCTTGCCGTTCCAGGCAAGGCAGGGATCTTTAACGTGCGTAACAACACTCACACGCGGGACCTCCATTTAACCTCTCATCCGAACGAGGGCGTAATTTTTGTGAAAAATGCTCACCTGTCATTTTTCAAGCAGTCGGCCGTGTCGGGATTTGAACCCAGGACTTTGGAATCCGTAGTCTTACGCTTACTACATTGATCCATGGCGACGCCACCTTCCCCATACCCCCATTTTGGTATAAATTAAGCCACAGTAAGTAAATAATGTTTTGTATAAAGAAGCACGACCAATCCTCATAAGCTCTACCCGAGGAATAGACCCCTAGCGCAGTCGGAAGATAGTTGCGTTCCATCATTTTAAGGAAATCCTTCCTTAAAGTTCACTGGTTTCTTCAGAGAATATTAAAGAACCCACGGGTTACTTTATTCGATTAAACAAACAAATCAGTAAGAAAAAAGGTAAGAATGTTTAAGTACAGTTATTATTTTTGTCACTAGTTTTTCCATCTTGCTACAGGTTGGAAGCGTACTTCCATTGATTTCTATTCTGAGCTAACCTACACATTTCACTGAGATTCTCACAGCCTACATCTTTTACTATCTGTGTGCAGTAGTCTAACCTAGGTCTACCTCTACTTCTCTTTTTTCCTATCTCTGCTTCTAATACATTCCGCACTATTCCCTCATGACTTAGTATGTGGTCTATCATCCTATCTTTCCTATTTTTTACTGTTTTCCACATATTTCTTTCTTCCCCTACCGTTTCTAGTACCTCTTTGTTCTTAACCTTGTCTGTCCATGGTATCTGTAGCACCACATTTTTAAAGGCTTCTACCCTTTTCTTGTCTGCTTGTCCTACTGTCCAGGCTTCACAGCCATACAGGGCTATGCTCCACACATATGTTTTAAGCAATCCTTTCCATGATTCTATGTTTGTGGTCTTCGAACACAGTAGTTACTTTTTCTTGTTAAATGTAGCACGACCTTGTGCTAATCTTTGTTTTATATCTTTTGTGCTTTTCCCATCTTGTGTTATTTGACTTCCTAGGTAGCAGAAATCCTTGACTTCTTGTAAGTTCTCGTTACCTATTTGTATTCTTGTTTTTGATTTATTTTCCCTCTTTTAAATACTAGAACTTTAGTTTCATTTTTGTTAATTTTCATACCATATCTCTCCGTTAGAACTGTTTTTATTTCATTAAGAGCAACTTCTAACTCTTCTTTGCTAGATGCTAATACCGCTATATCATCTGCAAATCTAAGCATATCAATCTTTTGTCCCTGCAGATTAATTCCAAATCTCTTCCTGCATTTGACAGTATTCATTGCCTCTTCTATGTACAAGTTAAAAATTAATGGGAATAACGCACATCCCTGTCTCACTCCTTTCCTAATTATTACTCCTCTAGTTGTAACGTATTTTTTTTCTTGTTACGCTTCGTTCTTTAATATAGAATAAATCAGCAATAAAATAAAATATATAATTTATAACTTTCCGTTTGGTAACAAATTAATACATAAAATTAATAATAACATATAGACTCCTTTACCTTTATGGTTTAAGATTCGTTACTAAGATTCGTCGAGTTGTCAATTTGATCACTTCTCTATCTGCGTTTGAACGGGTAAGCTGCACTGCAGTGTAGAAAAGTCAAGATGGTTTCCAGGCACATGGCCTGCTGTCGAGTCCGTAAAAGAGAAATTGAAGTCATCATCATTAATACAGTTAGTATAAAATTATTTAAGTAAATTTTTTAACATTTTCCCTATAGTGCAATATCGGATATGATAAAATTTTATACAATATCTTAGAAGGCAATTTCATATATGTTTCGTACAATTCAACTTCACAAATAAATAATACCGAATAAGCAAATCTTGGATCTAGGAATTTTGTTGGAGTATTAAATTTAATCAAGCAGAAGTTAGTTTCGTTAAATAATGGTTGTATTCAGAAGAACTTTGATAATCGATGGTTATGGAAATTTCCGACAGCTGAGGTTAAGGTCCTATTTCTTTCATTCCAGTATCACAACACGTGAGTGTTCCTTAGAATTTAATCACTTTGAATATTAATTAAGTTGTAATAAGAAAATAGAACATTAAAAATTTTGTAAAGTAAAAAGCTCTTAAGGAAACAGCGAATTAAATAACAAATCTATTGTTTGTCAGAATGTTTGCACATGCACACAAAGTGTACATTTAAAAAGTTGTGAATGACATTTTATGTCAGATATAAAAAACATAGATTCAGTTGTCCTATTTAGACCTCACATGTCGTCTTACGTTAATTTAAAGTATGTTTAAATATTTTGAGGTCATGAACTTTCATTTTTAATCAACATGCGGAGTTCGCGTATTAACTGTTAAGTAAAAGTAACTTAGGGTAACTACATACTATTTTATCAGCGCTTAGGTAATGAAATTTCACTGTGAAGGTCGAAGAAGTACTTCTATGGCTTAGGAAAAATATTATGATTAATGAATAATTTAGAAAATCTCAAGTCAGTACATTTAAATTTTGTAGAAAGATCCATTCAGAGATCTTTATATTATCGAATACAATTCTTTACTAGTATATTTCTGCTCTATAAAAATTATTAAGTGAAAATATTATAGGGATACGAATTAAAATATTATAGTAACATGAATCCAGAAATTTATTCAAATAGAATCTATTTTGTTTTTGAATGACTTTTTATTATTTAGAATTCAAGTAAAAATTACAAGTCATCCCTGATTAGAAATTGTGTGTAATGAAAACAAATTCCCTGGGTGTATACTTTAGAAACCTAAATTCCATTATTTTATTTTTGGCAAATATTTTTGAGGACACAAATGGTGTCCATGTTGTACCTTTGTTTGTTCACAGGTCAAGCCGAGACATCTGTATGACCTCTGGTGTTTGAGGTTTTGGTAAGTGTGTTTAAAAGAGTGAAATTTAGGTTTTATGGCAATGTTAGTGGTGTTGACATATGGTTTCCGCATTCCCCTAATACAAGCACGGTTAAATTTTGGTGGTTATTGTATTGAAAAATAAGGTGGCGCTCATTAAATATATTTTTGGTCTTTTGACAACCCATGACCCAAGCTCATGATCTACCCAGAGCTAACACTCGACTAGCCGTTTATGTCTTAAGAGTTTTTTTTTCTCTAGCCATTTTCCATCCAACTTTACCATGGGCTTGCATTAATAATAAGAAATTCTCGACCTTGTGATATCAGGTTAGGGTTTAAAAAATTTAAAGGTGTAATTTATTAGCTGATAGTCACGAGGATAAATTAAAATAATAAAACATAATAGTAAAAAATAATTTTTATTACATAGTTTCTTGGTCTAATTCTATTATCGCTGTTTGCTTTTTGTATAAGCAATGTACTATCCGTCTATCTCTAAAACTCGTTCCAATCTTTTTGAGTATTTCGAACATTTTTTTCCATTTTACATTGTCGAATGCTTTTTCCAGATCTACAAACCTTATATATATGCGTTCTCTTTTCTCTATTGTTTTCTCTATTATCACCCTCAGAGCTAAAATAGCCTCCCGTGTTCCCCTGTTTCGCTTAAACCCAAATTGATCTTCTCCCAGTAGTCCTTCGGCGATTTTTCCATTGTCTTTGTACAATTCTAGTTAATATTTTTGAAACGTGTGCTGTCAAGCTTATTGCTCGAAAATTTTCACATCTATCGGCGCCTCTTTTTTTTATATAGTTACTATGATGATACGTTTGAAATCTTTGGGTATGTCGGCTGTCTCATACAAATAGCTTACAAGTCGGAAGAGACGTTCTGTTGCTGCTTGTCCAACGGCTTTTAGAATTTCTGCTTGCACCTTATCTGTACCCGGCGCCTTACCATTTTTCAGACTCTTTAATGCTAATTCAAACTCATCTCTAAGTATAGGATATCCCATGTCATCATTTTGAATGTCTGATTCCTGTTTTAATGCTGTTAATTCCTCTCCTAAATATAAATTCCCTATATATTCCTGCCACCTAGTTACTTTCTCTACATTTTCTATAATGACGTTTCCTCCCGCATCCCTTATATTTTTGCTATATGGTTCTATAACCCTAAAATTCCTTCTAATTAATTTGTATGCTTTGTCTGTCTTTCCTATTTCCATCTTAGTTTGTACCTCGTTGCAATTTCATCAATCCACTGCTCTTAACTTTCCTGCATTTGCGAATAATTTCCCATTTTGTGGCTTTGTATCTCTGTTTTCCTGTTTCGTCTGATGCATTTTTGTATTTTCGTCTTTCTTCTATTAAATTCAGGATATCCTTTGTTATCCACGGTTTCGTATTTTCTTTTTGTGTATACCCCAGAGTATCTCTGGCCGCCATGTCTAAGCTGGATTTAATGTTATTCCATTTGTTTCTACTTCCTTAGTATCAGAAATTTTCCCGATATCTTTCAGCAATTCATTTGACTTTTTTCAAGTCGTTCGTGGATATCTTTAACTTTTAACTTCTCAAAGTCAAAGTGTCTTTTTCCGTTCCTCTTTTTCGGATTTTTAAATTTAAGTACGGCCTTCATAATTACGATGTTATGGTCAGTATCTATATCTGCTTCTGGGTAGCTTCTACGGTCTTTTACTTGATTTTTAAACCGTTGTCTGACAATAATGTAATCCATTTAATATCTTCCTATTTCTCCTGGCATCTTCCGCGTGTATCGTCTTCTAGCATGATGTTGA
This sequence comes from Platerodrilus igneus, assembly GCA_036346225.1. NCBI lineage: Eukaryota > Metazoa > Arthropoda > Insecta > Coleoptera > Lycidae > Platerodrilus > Platerodrilus igneus. The sequence continues at coordinate 3,293,176 of JARFIW010000800.1, forward strand.
AATAATGTATTTGTGATGGTTAAGTTGTTCTTGTCGCAAAATTCTACCAGCCTATTTCCCTGTCATTTCTCGTGCCTAAACCAAATAAACCTACTATCGCTCCTTCCATACCCTCACTTACCACTGCATTAAAATCCACCGTAATTATTAGATTTTCATGTCCTTTTACGTATTTTAGTATGTCTTCGATATCTTTGTAGATCGCCTCTACCTCTTCCTTACTGTAGCTAGATGTGGGCAGGTATACTTGTATTATTACTGTATTTACTGGTTTAGATTCAAATCTAACCATGTGTACTTTTTCGTTCTTTTGTAAGTAGTTTTCTACAGGGCGTCCTATTTTTTTTTCGCATAACTATTTCCACACCCGAATTTTCTTTCTCTGATCCTGTATGAATTACCCTAAAGTACCACTCTAAAAATCCCCCGCCTCTGGCCAGCAGATTTCGCTTATTCCTACTATGTCTAGTGCTAACCTATCTCTCATGAATAGGTTAGCACTAGACATAGTAGGAATTAGCGAAATTGTTTAGGTTTTCTAGCTTACCTACTTGTTTCATACTTCTGACATTCCACGCTCCTACTCGCAGAATGTTCACGGATATTTTTCTATACTTTCGGATCACATCCCCCGAAGTAGTCCCCTCCCGTAGATCCGAATGGGAGACTATTTTGCCTCCGGAATTTTTTACCCCATAGGATGCCATCATGTTTAACAATTTCTGTATGCAATGTACTTGGGAGGTAATGTGATGGTTTCCCGTTCCCTTCCACATCCAATACAATGTAGTACCTCCGGGTGGAGCATTGAGGACGTGTCCGCAAGTATAGCGGCCCTAATTCAAATTATAATGCCTTCCACATTGCAGTAGTGTGTCTTAGAATGTCATATCTCTGCCACTCTAAGTACCTAAAAAGCTGCTACCCTCTTTCGGGGACCTGTCTTAGTCTGGTTCCTCACTAATTTGGTTAAACCTATAGTTCGGCTCTTTAGCTCATTAAAACGCGAAAGCCATTCTACCTGTTCTAGTATTTTAGAACGTCGTCAAGGTGCAGGTCCGTTCACAATGGGGGTATCACTTATTTGAACTAAATTAATCGATTCTATCATGGATAGATAAAAAATAGAGGCTGTTACTGTTATTGGTCAACAAGTTGATACTAAAATCTCTCGGGCAAAACAGTAAAATCGTTCTCAGCCAACACCCGAAGAAAAGTAGTAGACATCTTTATTTCTGTAACAATATACAAAACAGCAAAAATAAGAAAATAGAAGGTTATTAGGTACCAGTGTAGGTTTACAGAAACCATAGGGCAAGGTTCAGTACCCAGTAAGCCTGGGGCTGTTGTTACACCTATACCTTAATAATAAACAGATAAAAGTGAGCCATATTTGTGAATAATTATATAACAAATTAAAATAAAAACTGTCTTGCAATGCTGAACTTTTTAATTGCATATAGTTCCCTTGTCATTTCTAAATTGTGCTTCCCCATCAAATTATCTCTAACTTTTGTTGAGATATCTCAATAGAGCTCGCGTTATATTTAATTTTTGTCATCGTTTCCCGAATTAAAGTTTCTAAATTACCCAAAAGGATTTACGGATTTAATTTATTGTTCCCATAAAATTTGCATACATGATCTAAAGAAATATTGTTTGGATTAATCCTAAATTGTTCCCCTATTTGAATTCCTTTTCTGAAATCTGCTACCACATCCATCCTGAGATTATTGAAGTCACTATGTATTGTTTTGAATCCTATTTGACTACCCATGTCCATCTCCTCTAACTTTGATCCTAAATTTTTAATTTTACCGTCCACTTCTTTCTCTGTTATTTTATGATTTTCCTGTATTTGCTCTACCTCATCTTTAATAATACCAATATATTCTTCTATTTGTACCACTTTACCTCTAATTTCCAATTTCAGCTCCATTATCACGTCATTAGTTTGTTTTAATCCTAAGATCAATTTCCTAACCTCAAGTCTTAATTGTTGTATATTTCTATTCATCCTATCAGAATTCTCAATTTTCTCCATTAATCTGTTAAACATTGCCATTATATCTAGTTTCTGTTCTGCATTAACCTCTACATCCTCACTTCCACTCTGCTGTCCCAAATTCCTTTCTAGATCAGACGTTTCTACGTACGCATTTTCGCTTCCTTCTTTTTATCCATTTCTTCCGGCAATACACACTTTTATGCGACTCTATCTGCACACCACAATTTCTCATCACCTCTCTTTGATTTATTATCTGTTCGATTCTGTTCATTTTAATATCTAAATTTATAACGATTTATTTTCTATCCTTCAAATTAACAAAATTTATTCAAAATATCCTTACTCAGGATCCCCTACAAAATAAAGAAAAACTCCAAATCTCACAACCAACTCCTAATCTCAGTCGCTATACTCGAGCATCTAGTTACGGCGACGATTTCTGCCGTGATACTGACTTTTTAGACCTATATGCGCAACCAGAATTTGATCCCCTAGAACCCTATCTAAACACCTCACCAATTATCCTTTTGTTGATTACCAAATGCCCCGATGAATATTCCTCGACTAGCTCTGCTTGTAGACACATATTAACAATAATCACTACATGACACCTATGACCTGGTGTTAATTGTCATATTTTCAGTAGAAGTTTGCAATACCCTTCTTTAAAGTTCGGTAAAATAAAACTTTAGGTTAAACATAAATTTATCTTTCCTTTAGTTTCTTTCAAAATTATAACAAAGTATTTTCAGCAAATTATGGAGCTATAGTCCCTACAAAATTATCAGTATTAATGTTTCTTGAACCAAGTAAGAATTAATGATTCAGAAAATTTAATGTTAAAATATTTTGTGAATTACTATACATAAAATAATTATTTTTCTGTGACGGGGAAAAAATTGACATTTAATGTTGCTTGACAGGTAACAAAATGTCACTTTTTATTAATTTACTTTTTTTCCCGGGAAAAAAATGAGTACTTTTTTCCCGGCTATGTGCAAATAAGTAAGAACACAAAGATATTTAATTTATAGCCGAATCCATACGCGTAACATTCGGGTGTAACATAACATCGTATCATAACTTCGTAGCGTTCAAAATAACCGATGTAAACAACTTAAGTAAGCAATTTTTAAAACCACTCGCAGCATTATGTTGACAGATATTTGATAACTTGTTTGAAACTTCAAATTTGACATTGATTGATTTTTTGACTTTAATATATTGTAATATTTTTTTAATATTAAATCATCGTTTTGCCCGTCACAGAAAAAAATAGAGTATTATACACGGGTAAAAATGTAAGATTTTAACTCTCGGTGTTTTGTCTCCCTCCGCTTCGCGTCGGGAGACAAACACCTCGAGCTAAAATTTAGTACTTTTTCCCTTGTATAATAAATAACTATTTTTCTTATTGTTGGCAGTACTGCGAGCGACTTTACAATTGAAATTATTGCAAATGATTTAAAAATGTTATTTGAAATTAATCCTAACTTTCAAATTATATTATGAGTACATAGTACAAATTGAACGCACAAACTTTTCTTATTACGCCATATAGCACAAATAACAGGTTATTTATACTTCAACATAAAAATTATTTTTTGTATTTAATTTACAGTATAAGAAAATTTAAGTTGTGATTATTAAGGATTCTACTTAACGAGGCAGATACATAGACTTTAACTAACATCAAATTTATTACTAATACGAAACTTTTAAACTTTTATCAAAATTCAAAATACAGAAGAACAAAGGAAAAATGTGGAACGTTTTTACCAAATAGTGTAAGTTGAATCAACCAAGACCAGCGATGCACCAAGAAGTTCATCCTAACAGTCTGTAGAATTTAACCCAAGAATTCTAATTGTACACCAGACATCTAATCTCAAAACCAGATTTGATACAGCATTAAAGTTAAATTTTAATTCTTAAAATAAAAGTAGATTCTTGCTTGAACTTTATTGTATAAGCAAAAAACAGCCTCATTCCAAATTTGATACAGCGTTAAAGTTGAATTTTAGTTCTTGAAATAAAGTCAGCTTAACCTCCAATTTACGCCTGACACTAGTTTTGTGCTACTTCGAAATTCTCTGTTACTTGAAAGTTGCAATCCGAAAGATGCATACTTAATGAAGTTTTATCGGGATCAATCACCGTGACTATGAAAATGCACCGAGAAGTTCATCATAACAAAATCACGACGAAAGTGAAAAGCTTTGTCAAATGACAAATATCATCTACTATTGTTTGTATACCATTATAGTGGTTTGAAATGCACAATTTAAAGAAGTTTGTTTGTCTCGCGTTGGGGTGTTACTTAATAGGTATTGTGAAACAGATGCTTGAGATTTGTAAACTTGAAAGTGTTCACTTACACTCGTTTTTAACTTTGCCTGGCTAGCTCGACGAAATTTACGGAGTTTTCAAAATGAAATAAAACACAGCAATATCACAAAGCATTTATACAATATAAAATATCTTCTTTCATACAAAAGCATTTACAATATCGTTTCTTTCAAACATGAAATATAATCTATGAAGTATTTGTCACGAAATATTGTTGCCTACCTTATTTTACATTTACACAATTAAACTTATTCTTTTGAGGATTTTTAATATGGTTATAATTATTTCCACGCTGGTAAGATTTGTTTTGGCCAGAAAAAATCCTTGACATGTAATCTATTAAAGGTCAGAGTATATCGAATTCTAAACACAAACCCCTGGTAAAAAAAAATCCCACACACGAAAAAAAATTATTAGGATTATCTTAAATTAGATCTAAAGACTCTAATATCAGTTAAAATAAATCTAACAGTGATACTTGCAGAATCCACAAAACGCTTCCGGTAATTAAAAATCTTCTTATTTTAAATTGATCGCCAAATCGGCTTACAAGTTTTGTCAAATTAAAATTCCTTATTTCCAACAGCAATTATCAAAGTACCTTTTTTGGGTTAAATCTTTTTTTCAATTATATAATACATCATTAGAAATAGCTTTATATTGAAGAATTTGCCTTTTCTTCGTAACTAGTAATTTCATTTTTGTATGTAATTTGGGTTTAAAAACATCACTTCAACATTCCTTGCAACCTCGCAACTATTTTTTACTGCATACTTCTATATAACGCAACGGCTAGCGTTTTAAAATAACATTTCTTAATTTTCTTTACGCGTTGACTACAGCGGATCAAATTTAATGATTGAATTCCCTTCGAAACGATAAGCGCTCCTTTATATAGAAAATGTTTCTTTTCCAGAATTTCACCAGTATAATCTCGACCATTATGATGTAACATCTCCCGGAATACCCAATTAGCGTATAAGATTTTGACATTTTATTACCTTCTTATCTGTTCTAGGTATCCGTGACGCGTTCTTTTGTCCATGTTTATCATATGCTATTGTTGTTGCGAATCGCGTCTCTCCAACAGTGAATGCGAAGATCATAAACTATTTCTTATCAGTTGTTCCAGGGATTTTACGTTTTATTTTCAATGTTCAAGCTGCTTCTTCGAATAAAGATGTTTATTTAATGAGTTATACGAATTTGACGTATTCCTAAATTCCGATGACTTATTTTTTTATATTCTAGAGAATTCTGTTTAGAATAAATTGCGATATCTACGGAGTAATTAATTTAAACTGTAATTGGTTTTTAATGCAAAAGGGTTTGTACTTTATAAGAAATATTTGTTTCAGTATACAATATTATGTATTAATTTTTTTAAATACACGTTGATTTTAGTTTCTCAAACTAAATGCGTAAAGCCGTACTCTTTTATGCTATTTATAACAAATCAAATGCATTTTACGGTATTTTACAATTTACATATCCAATCTACGTTACTTGCTATTTATTTATTATATGCTCATATCATACAGGATGATTATCTATACACGCGCAATTTGCGTTTTTGCATTGTACACCAATAAATAAAGATACGCTTGTATTATACAGGGAATAACCATGAATTTAGGGAAAATTTAGCTTTTCCGGATTCTATTATATTTAGGTGGGATTTCTTTTTAGAATTACGGTTCTAATGACCTCCCGTGACCCTTAATCACGTCAATATATATATATATATATATATATATATATATATATTAATAGGAAGAATAATCCACATTTGGAATGCAAATGAATGCTTAATATATATTAATAGTTATTAAGATGAAATGAAAACCCAACTTTGTATTTTAAAGTTGAATTACCATTTCAAATCGAACTAGTAATTGAAAACCACTAAAAGAACGGCTACAGCAGGATTTGAACCTGCAACCTCTGATTCTCCGGATCAGTGCTCTAACCAATTGAGCTATCTAGCCTAATTGTTTAGATGATGTTATACTTAATACTACTGAAGCTTGGCCCTTGTTGGGTTTTCATTTCATCTTAATAACTATTTATATATATATATATATATATATATATATATATATATATATAAATCTAATGAGTTCTAAAATAATATTAAAGAATGAAATTTACTGGCGAGTGACTCAATATTAGCCACAAGGGCATCCTGCCGACGCGTTTCGCCCTTATTGGGGCTCATCAGGACAGGAGTAGCAAAAATGTAATATTTAACACAAACACATTATGGGAAGTACAGCGTCACCTAGCCCACAATTTGTGCCTTCGTGCTGTTTCACCTGACTTTGCAGGTTTTATCAACAGTCGACACGGAGGAGATCCGGCTCAACTGCCTTTTTCCATAGCCAAAGATTATAATTATTAAGAATAAGTAAATTTAATGAGTCCAAGTTCTAGAAGCCTGGTTCTCATATATATATATATATATATATATATATATATATATATATTACTCATATTTAGACCAGGGTAGAAAATTAAATAATCACATCAAATAATTTTAATCACCGTGTATAAGGAATTTTATTAGATAATACGCTTTATTAAAAAAAAAAAACCGTGGAGAATAAAAATTCATTCGTTTCAGTAAAAATAAGAGATTTAAACCATGTAAAAGACGCTTTATATCAAAAGAAGCAGTATTAAAAAGCTCTGCGTGTAATGTAATTATTCCTAAACAAATGGAAATTACGTGCAAAATTTATATTAATTAACCCTATTTTAAGTAACCGGTATTAAACAGAGTGTACACATAATAATTAATATTTAACTTGTATTCGCTAAATATGAAAGGATATAAGTCAATTTTAATTGGAGTTAATTAAACCATTATTAATAATAAGCATAAAAGTCGGTGAAAATCCAAGATTATAATACCAGAAAATAAAGCTCTGAGAATTAATATTATTTTGAACACCTGCGTAGTTTAAATATCACGTACGGCGAAAATTGTGTAGATAACAAATGGTTTCAAAGAATCTTGGAGAAACCGGGGCTTAATATTCACGAGAAGGTGCGATACTGGGTTATTAAACCCAGATAGTCCACATGGACTAAAATATAATCGATAATAAAGAATATCAATTTGCACCAATACGAACAGGTTAGAAAAGGAAAGAGAAATGCGTCAAGCAAAGACACATATAGTAAAAGGCGTGATTTAAGCAACGTCACGAGGGTCACAATTGGTTGAAAATAGGATGCAAATATCAGAGGTAGAAACAACAATTTCTGTACAAAATTAATTAGTTTTTCTCGGACATGTTTGCGTGCCGTGTGAGAATTTCTGAGATTTAAATGGGGCGAGTGAAAATTCGTAAAACCGACGCGCGAGCGACGGACTGGGAACATAGAATGAGAAATTCTTAAGAATTGTCTGTTTTGAGGACAAAAGCGACGTGCCGGCTATTCGCTATATATACCGGTGGTAATATGAATTTCGGCCTCTTAGACTTTTGACTATTCGATGCATTAAAAGCTCTTACATCCGCGACTTGATTCAAGATGTTAAACAGTGCATTTTAGTTTGATAAAATAATTTAAAAATTTGCTCGTATATTTTAGTGATTCAAAATAGTTTGTTATTTACGTGCTAACATGAATGTACTTCAGTGCACTTAGATACAAGGTAATAAAATTTAGTATCACTGTACCAATTGGCAAAATTTACAACGACAAATGTATACACAAAAGTATGCAGTTTTGGCGTATATTGGTGAAAGACGCATGAATTTCTTTGCTATTTTTCGGGGGTGTTAATAATTAAATGGTTCAAATACGTGTCTGGATCCACGAAACAAGGGTCAGATATACACAGATGAGTTCCGGAAAAGCCCAGAAACAACTTTAAATAAATGGTGATGGAGAAAATTTTAAAAGCGTTGAGAATTAGAAGCCGTAAATATAATCCTGTTGGAATGGTTTGATTAACTAAAGGACGATGTACATTTAAGCTACGAAGACAGTAACCTTCAGGTAAATTATCTATTTTGTTTGACATTTTGTGTGTGTTGAATAACTTTATAATTGATTTACTTTAAATGGACATTAGTGAAATTGTACTAACCATAAAATTTTAATTTTAAGATGAAATTTGCTTGTTTAAGTAGAAAGGGTATTTAGTATTGATGTTCTGAATTATGATGAAACTTTGGGTATGTCTTTGAGCTCAATTAGACGAACCTGGTTAATTAACGTAAAGGGGTGGTAGATGCTCCTTTATACTCAGACTCCGGTCTGCTTATATTGTTATATTAATTAGTAGGCATCCAACAAGGACTTTAATTCTGGATGCACGTTAAAGTGATAATAAAATTAATCTTGAAATTCTTTTAAAACTGAATTTTATGCTGAAATTTAATTTGAAAATTTAATGTATTCTGAATATTGATGTAAATAGAGTTAACGTTGATGTTTGTGGTAGGAATGTGTTGTTTAATTTTATGAATGAGGAGGTTTATAAAATTAGGTGAGCAGCTGAAGCGAAACCAGGATCACAGCAGTTTATGACGCCCAATCGGTGGGACTAGAATTTTTGTTAAAAACCCAGTTCCCGCATTCAAAGGAGTATATCACAGCAGTTTATGGCGACCACAACGTGAGGGCTCAAATTCCAGATAGTGTTTAACTATTCCAGGAAACTGTCGATCTGAGAGAGAGAGTTTCTGTGTGTATAAATTTAAGAGTATTTTGAGTGTGTGTGAGTGAGTAGAACGTATGCAGAGAAAAGAGTGGTTAAGGAGTCAAGGAGTGGAAATTAGAAGTGACGATAGTGCATTGTGCGAAAAAAATTCTAAAATGGAAGAAGCTGGAGGCAGTAGAGTTCAGTCGAGGACGGAATCAGGGGATCAAGGAAACGAGATGATATTGAGAATGTTAGAGAGGATGAGTGAAGAATCTAATAGAGCGATGGAGGAGTCTAACAGAAAATTAGAACTGCTAAGCGATGAATCGAATAGAGCGAGAGAGGACTCAAATCGAAAATTTGACCGAATGAATGAGACATTAACAGGAGTTAGGGAAACCCCAAGTGAGAAAATAGATAAGACGAATAAAGAAGTTTCAGAATTTAAAAATAGGCTTACCGTAAAGATGGGGAAGTTGAAAATAGGGTTGAAAAAAATGAGCGTGATATTACAGGTCTTCGACAGAAAATGGGACATTTAAAGTCCGAAGTACGCATGTTCTGTGAAGAAGAGATTAATGTAAAAATGACTGAAGTGACGGACTCATGTAGGGATCAGTTAGGCAGGGTAGAACGCGAAGTTAGTAGTATTAAATACAACATGTCAAATTTAACGGGGGATGGTCCCAGATTTTCTACAGGTGGAGTATCATTGGACCAACACATGAAATTTTATGGCGATAACAGGGTAAATCCACAAATTTTTATTAATAGTGTAAGAAATCTAGTGGGAAATTTATTTGACGAACAGACTAAACTAAATACGATAAAGGCTTTATTAAAGGACAATGCGGAAGCGTGGTACAATTTAGTAGGACAGGACATAGACACGTATCAGGACTTTGAAAACAAATTTTTAAAGCACTACTGGAGTGACCACAGACAAGATCAGGTACGAGACGACTTAATCACAGGGAAATTTAAGGGAGAATTTTCAGGAAGTAGGGAGCAATATGCTATACGCAAGTATAGCATAGCAAAGCAACTGAACCCACCACTGACGGACCGACAAATTATTAAGTATTTATCACGACACTTCGAGGTAGACATAAGACAGCACGTAGCACTACAGAACATAGTGGACAGAGAAATGTTTTTGGAATACCTGCAGAGGTACGACGACGTAAGTAGGGGACGACCTCGGGAAAACAGGGAAAGACAGATCAACACAGTTAGGTTTGACAATAGACGGGACAACTATGCTAGAAGGGGGAATAATTACGGATACCAGCGACAGAATTGGGAACAGAGACGACCATACGTTAGGAGTAATAGTTTAGGAAGGGGACCTGCACAGAGACCGGGACCTACCAGAATGAATAGTTCACCAGACATGAGCGGGACTGCTAATACAGACACGGAACGAGTGGAAACGCCTAGGACGTACGCTGAGGTGACGGCTAGACCAGGACCGAGTAGGGAAAACAGACCTGGACAGGATTTTTAGAACGCGACAGACCACTAGATTTCAGTGTAAATGTATATGAACATCCACGTGAATTTTTCAAAATTGAGGAGGAAGTAGAGCCAGAAACTGAGGAAAAATTATGTTTGCCAATTATCAATTTAGAAATTGTTGAGAAGAATGTAGAAGTATTACTTGATACAGGGGCAGAGGCGAGTTTAATATCGGAGGAATTCGTCAGCAAAATTAGGGATAAGGTTTGTGATAGAATTATGCCTATAAAGCGTAGTCATTTAGTAGCTCCAAATAAAAAGAAGTTTGCTGTAGTAAATAGTGTTGTGGTGCTTAGGATAGATATAGGAGGTTTAAGCTGTGAACAGGAGTTTGTAATTGTACCTGGACTGAAGTTTCAGAGCATTTTAGGTGTTGACTGTATGATGAAGTTAGGGGTTTTGATAGATATGGAACGGAAGGTAATAAGGATTAATGATAGGGTAGTGCCATGGAAGGGCAGTTATGAAGTCACAGAGGATGACACGGGGTTGAATATTAATGTAGTAGAGGTAGAGGATGATGAAGTAAAACAGATCAACACAATAAGATGTCCAGAGGATAGGAGAGTAGAGGTTCAAGCTTTAGTACAAGAACAGGCAGAAGTAGTGGGGGTAGAAGCAGCATATCGGGAGCAGATGAAGGCAGAATTAATTAAAGATGCACGAAAATTTAATCAACGGACCAAACTGCAATTCCATTGTCCAACATCCATGGACCATTTTTGACGAGGTTAAATGGCAAGCTTGTTTTAATAAAGTAGAGTTAAGGAATTCATTCTGGCGGATTCCATTACATAAGAATTCTAGAAGGTACATAGGATTTTCCGTAGAGGGAAAAATCTATAATTTTAAAGTAGTATCGTTTGGTTTGTCGGCAGAAAAGGAAACAATGATAAATAAGAAACAGACATGTGTAGGGACTGAAGAAGAAGCAGTATTTAAGAGTCAGGATAATAGGGATGATAAATGTATTGTATGTGAGATAATAGGAATAATAAGTATAGATATAGAAGGGGGAGAAATAGGGATGAAGAGTATTAGGATGGTGAGAAGAAAGACTTGGAGGGTCAAGAAGAGAGTTAGATTTAAATAACTTGATGAATAGAGAGTAGAAATAGGTGTATATAGAAGAGTAGAAGTAAGTGTTTATAGAAAATAAAGCTAAGTATAGGATAAATATGGGAAATAATTAGAAATAGGTTTAGGATGAGAATAAAGAGTAAATGTAGGAAGAAAATAAGATAGGTTAAGTGTAGATATTTCATAGAAGATTAGTGGAGAGTTAGGAATAGAGTAAGAGTAGGATAGGCATATAGGATTAGGTAGGGGGAAGTAAAGTATAGTGAAGATTAGTTTAAAGTTAGGAATAGGATAGGTATATAGGATGTATATAGGATTAGATGGATAAGTAGGATGAAGTTAGGGATAATTTCAGTTTATAAAATTAGGTGAGAGTTAGGAATAGGATAGGGATATAGGGTAGGTGTAAATATTTTTTTTGGATTGGAGACAAAGTAGGTAAGTTAGATAGATAAGGGTAGAGAGTGATAGGCAATTTTTTTTTGTAATTTTTTTTTGGTCTAAATGCTATATATTTGCATTCAAATAAGTGGGATTATTTGTATTCAAATAGGGGGAAAATACTCATATTTAGACCAGGGTAGAAAATTAAATAATCACATCAAATAATTTTAATCACCGTGTATAAGGAATTTTATTAGATAATACGCTTTATTAAAAAAAAAAACCGTGGAGAATAAAAATTCATTCGTTTCAGTAAAATAAGAGATTTAAACCATGTAAAAGACGCTTTATATCAAAAGAAGCAGTATTAAAAAGCTCTGCGTGTAATGTAATTATTCCTAAACAAATGGAAATTACGTGCAAAATTTATATTAATTAACCCTATTTTAAGTAACCGGTATTAAACAGAGTGTACACATAATAATTAATATTTAACTTGTATTCGCTAAATATGAAAGGATATAAGTCAATTTTAATTGGAGTTAATTAAACCATTATTAATAATAAGCATAAAAGTCGGTGAAAATCCAAGATTATAATACCAGAAAATAAAGCTCTGAGAATTAATATTATTTTGAACACCTGCGTAGTTTAAATATCACGTACGGCGAAAATTGTGTAGATAACAAATGGTTTCAAAGAATCTTGGAGAAACCGGGGCTTAATATTCACGAGAAGGTGCGATACGGGGTTATTAAACCCAGATAGTCCACATGGACTAAAATATAATCGATAATAAAGAATATCAATTTGCACCAATACGAACAGGTTAGAAAAGGAAAGAGAAAATGCGTCAAGCAAAGACACATATAGTAAAAGGCGTGATTTAAGCAACGTCACGAGGGTCACAATTGGTTGAAAATAGGATGCAAATATCAGAGGTAGAAACAACAATTTCTGTACAAAATTAATTAGTTTTTCTCGGACATGTTTGAATAGTTCACCAGACATGAGCGGGACTGCTAATACAGACACGGAACGAGTGGAAACGCCTAGGACGTACGCTGAGGTGACGGCTAGACCAGGACCGAGTAGGGAAAACAGACCTGGACAGGATTTTTAGAACGCGACAGACCACTAGATTTCAGTGTAAATGTATATGAACATCCACGTGAATTTTTCAAAATTGAGGAGGAAGTAGAGCCAGAAACTGAGGAAAATTATGTTTGCCAATTATCAATTTAGAAATTGTTGAGAAGAATGTAGAAGTATTACTTGATACAGGGGCAGAGGCGAGTTTAATATCGGAGGAATTCGTCAGCAAAATTAGGGATAAGGTTTGTGATAGAATTATGCCTATAAAGCGTAGTCATTTAGTAGCTCCAAATAAAAAGAAGTTTGCTGTAGTAAATAGTGTTGTGGTGCTTAGGATAGATATAGGAGGTTTAAGCTGTGAACAGGAGTTTGTAATTGTACCTGGACTGAAGTTTCAGAGCATTTTAGGTGTTGACTGTATGATGAAGTTAGGGGTTTTGATAGATATGGAACGGAAGGTAATAAGGATTAATGATAGGGTAGTGCCATGGAAGGGCAGTTATGAAGTCACAGAGGATGACACGGGGTTGAATATTAATGTAGTAGAGGTAGAGGATGATGAAGTAAAACAGATCAACACAATAAGATGTCCAGAGGATAGGAGAGTAGAGGTTCAAGCTTTAGTACAAGAACAGGCAGAAGTAGTGGGGGTAGAAGCAGCATATCGGGAGCAGATGAAGGCAGAATTAATTAAAGATGCACGAAAATTTAATCAACGGACCAAACCGCAATTCCATTGTCCAACATCCATGGACACATTTTTGACGAGGTTAAATGGCAAGCTTGTTTTTAATAAAGTAGAGTTAAGGAATTCATTCTGGCGGATTCCATTACATAAGAATTCTAGAAGGTACATAGGATTTTCCGTAGAGGGAAAAATCTATAATTTTAAAGTAGTATTGTTTGGTTTGTCGGCAGAAAAGGAAACAATGATAAATAAGAAACAGACATGTGTAGGGACTGAAGAAGAAGCAGTATTTAAGAGTCAGGATAATAGGGATGATAAATGTATTGTATGTGAGATAATAGGAATAATAAGTATAGATATAGAAGGGGGAGAAATAGGGATGAAGAGTATTAGGATGGTGAGAAGAAAGACTTGGAGGGTCAAGAAGAGAGTTAGATTTAAATAACTTGATGAATAGAGAGTAGAAATAGGTGTATATAGAAGAGTAGAAGTAAGTGTTTATAGAAAATAAAGCTAAGTATAGGATAAATATGGGAAATAATTAGAAATAGGTTTAGGATGAGAATAAAGAGTAAATGTAGGAAGAAAATAAGATAGGTTAAGTGTAGATATTTCATAGAAGATTAGTGGAGAGTTAGGAATAGAGTAAGAGTAGGATAGGCATATAGGATTAGGTAGGGGGAAGTAAAGTATAGTGAAGATTAGATTAAAGTTAGGAATAGGATAGGTATATAGGATGTATATAGGATTAGATGGATAAGTAGGATGAAGTTAGGGATAATTTCAGTTTATAAAATTAGGTGAGAGTTAGGAATAGGATAGGGATATAGGGTAGGTGTAAATATTTTTTTTGGATTGGAGACAAAGTAGGTAAGTTAGATAGATAAGGGTAGAGAGTGATAGGCAATTTTTTTTTGTAATTTTTTTTTGGTCTAAATGCTATATATATGCATTCAAATAAGTGGGATTATTTGTATTCAAATAGGGGGAAAATACTCATATTTAGACCAGGGTAGAAAATTAAATAATCACATCAAATAATTTTAATCACCGTGTATAAGGAATTTTATTAGATAATACGCTTTATTAAAAAAACCGTGGAGAATAAAATTCATTCGTTTCAGTAAAATAAGAGATTTAAACCATGTAAAAGACGCTTTATATCAAAAGAAGCAGTATTAAAAGCTCTGCGTGTAATGTAATTATTCCTAAACAAATGGAAATTACGTGCAAAATTTATATTAATTAACCCTATTTTAAGTAACCGGTATTAAACAGAGTGTACACATAATAATTAATATTTAACTTGTATTCGCTAAATATGAAAGGATATAAGTCAATTTTAATTGGAGTTAATTAAACCATTATTAATAATAAGCATAAAAGTCGGTGAAAATCCAAGATTATAATACCAGAAAATAAAGCTCTGAGAATTAATATTATTTTGAACACCTGCGTAGTTTAAATATCACGTACGGCGAAAATTGTGTAGATAACAAATGGTTTCAAAGAATCTTGGAGAAACCGGGGCTTAATATTCACGAGAAGGTGCGATACGGGGTTATTAAACCCAGATAGTCCACATGGACTAAAATATAATCGATAATAAAGAATATCAATTTGCACCAATACGAACAGGTTAGAAAAGGAAAGAGAAAATGCGTCAAGCAAAGACACATATAGTAAAAGGCGTGATTTAAGCAACGTCACGAGGGTCACAATTGGTTGAAAATAGGATGCAAATATCAGAGGTAGAAACAACAATTTCTGTACAAAATTAATTAGTTTTTCTCGGACATGTTTGCGTGCCGTGTGAGAATTTCTGAGATTTAAATAGGGCGAGTGAAAAATTCGTAAAAACCGACGCGCGAGCGACGGACTGGGAACATAGAATGAGAAATTCTTAAGAATTGTCTGTTTTGAGGACAAAAGCGACGTGCCGGCTATTCGCTATATATACCGGTGGTAATATGAATTTCGGCCTCTTAGACTTTTGACTATTTGATGCGTTAAAAGCTCTTACATCCGCGACTTGATTCAAGATGTTAAACAGTGCATTTTAGTTTGATAAAATAATTTAAAATTTTGCTCGTATATTTTAGTGATTCAAAATAGTTTGTTATTTACGTGCTAACATGAATGTACTTCAGTGCACTTAGATACAAGGTAATAAAATTTAGTATCACTGTACCAATTGGCAAAATTTACAACGACAAATGTATACATAAAAGTAGGCAGTTTTGGCGTATATTGGTGAAAGACGCATGAATTTCTTTGCTATTTTTTGGGGGTGTTAATAATTAAATGGTTCAAATACGTGTCTGGATCCACGAAACAAGGGTCAGATATACACAGATGAGTTCCGGAAAAGCCCAGAAACAACTTTAAATAAATGGTGATGGAAAAAATTTTAAAAGCGTTGAGAATTAGAAGCCGTAAATATAATCCTGTTGGAATGGTTTGATTAACTAAAGGGACGATGTACATTTAAGCTACGAAGACAGTAACCTTCAGGTAAATTATTCTATTTTGTTTGACATTTTTGTGTGTGTTGAATAACTTTATAATTGATTTACTTTAAATGGACATTAGTGAAATTGTACTAACCATAAAATTTTAATTTTAAGATGAAATTTGCTTGTTTAAGTAGAAAGGGTATTTAGTATTGATGTTCTGAATTATGATGAAACTTTGGGTATGTCTTTGAGCTCAATTAGACGAACCTGGTTAATTAACGTAAAGGGGTGGTAGATGCTCCCTTTATACTCAGACTCCGGTCTGCTTATATTGTTATATTAATTAGTAGGCATCCAACAAGGACTTTAATTCTGGATGCACGTTAAAGTGATAATAAAATTAATCTTGAAATTCTTTTAAAACTGAATTTTATGCTGAAATTTAATTTGAAAATTTAATGTATTCTGAATATTGATGTAAATAGAGTTAACGTTGATGTTTGTGGTAGGAATGTGTTGTTTAATTTTATGAATGAGGAGGTTTATAAAATTAGGTGAGCAGCTGAAGCGAAACCAGGATCACAGCAGTTTATGACGCCCAATCGGTGGGACTAGAATTTTTTGTTAAAAGGACCCAGTTCCCGCATTCAAAGGAGTATATCACAGCAATATATATATATATATATATATATATATATATATATATATATATATATCTGAGAACCAGGCTTCTAGAACTTCGTTAAATATAAAAGCGGTGTACACCTTAAACAAGCGAGTCCCGTACACTATCTCGTGGGAGGTCATAGAAAAGTATAATCTCACTCTAAATTTTTAAAATGTTCTAGGAGGAATGCGCCTGTATTCTTCTGTATAAAATTTTACAGTTTGGAGCAGTTGAATTCGTACATTATAGCGTAAATTACTCATTTTGTAGTTGGAATAGTAGAGGTACTACTATATTCGAAATATGCGGTACTAATTATTTTTGTTTGCAGATTCCAACCAAGCACATCCTCCCTTCTAGGTCAAATTTAAGATAGAAAACGCACTTTTATATACTTGTTTAACATAATTTGTAGGAATTTCGTTTACCCTTCTGTTATTAATAAATGTATTAAACTTTATGTGCTTAAATGATTCTTTAGTCAATTTTATTGGGTTAAATCTAACTAAAAATGCGTATGTGTTTACTATTGTGTTTTGGATATTAAATAGTATGCGGGTGTTTACTGCTGATAATTTAGAAGAAATTATAATTAAGAAGATTTCAAAAATTTTGCTGGAATAAAATATAAACACAATATGTTCATTGGGTAGCGGTAGTGGGAAAATTGTAGATGTTATTGTGGCCACCATTATTGTTTTCTACATTCCAATGTAATTTAATAGGTTGAATAACTGTTTAATATTAAAAGTCCCGCTAACAATTGGTTTTGGTAACTGGATATATGGGTAGCGACTAGTGGGATGATCCGATTTAAAAAATCTAAACATACTCGGGTATTCGCAAAAATTTTAGATTCGGCAGATTATACTACTAGAAAATGTACAGAAAGTTGGTACAAGATGTAAATAAGGAAAGTTCAGGGGAAACGGATTAAGTGTTTAGAAATTTATAAATTGAATGCTATCAATTTTGGTGTTTAAGCTCCTACATAATTCAAGATGAAATCTGTAACATGTTGCTTATTTAGTGGGACTTTTATCATAAAGCTTTCATATCTAATAGTAAAACGAACTCAAACTCGTAAGGTAATCTATAAAATACGAAAAATCTATAGGACACGTTTATCTCAAAGGTGTGTGAGGAAATGGGGGATGGTGGAGTAAATGAAGTCCCAAAAGCTTTAATTTTATCCTACTACGATAATAAAATTTGTATACCAACATGGCTTGCTCTGGCGTTAACTATTATTATGTTAATAATGCAAAAAAAATTTCCTAATTTCTGTAAAATATTTATGCGCTAATATTGTGTAAGAATTAGCTGTGTATTTCTTATGGGAGGCAAGTTAGATTTCCTCGTGTATTTCTTATGGGACAAAATTTGTTAACCGTAATACTTAAAAATTCCTACTGAAGAGCTATTTGTAAATATGGAGACTAAGAACTATTAGTGCAAGTAATTAACTGTACAGATACTTAAAAAATGACTTGCAGCACAAATGCGGGTTTACGATGGCATACACACATAATTTTAGTATCTTGTGTTGGCAGCTTCAACTTTATATCTACACAAACAGGTCACGTGCATAAACATAATAAAGCAAAAAATTAATACATTTCCTGAATACGTAATCAAACTGTTTGTATGACGCACTTAGATTCGTAAATAGAAAACTTATGATGGGAACTAATTTTGCGTTTTAAAGTGAAACTAGGGGTAAATTATTCCATTCCTTTAAGCTAATTTCTAAGTCTTGTAAGCTTAATTAATAAAGCTATACGCAGATGTAAACCTATACCGTTTAACATCAGTCTATATTCCCTGAACAATTCGCGTGTTGTTGGTATTCATTCAATACACTTGCAACATGTGATTTGGATAATTGCTTATCGAGGTGCATAGAAGCACGTGGCAGTAAATCCAGGAAGACGTGTAAATTGTAGTATTATTTAATATGGATTCAATTAATTACTTGTCAATAAATGTGAAATCTATCACGTGATCGAAGAATATGAAACGCCCTAAAATTAATTAAATGCTGCTGAAGCAAATTGAATTTATTGTAAACTCAAAGTAGAACACAATTCTGAATAATTGCACGTTTTTGTAGAGTTTTAACTCAACCGCACGGGTTACTCTCGACGATGGACAGGAAGTAAACCTATTGGCAATTGACTCACAATGAAGTACACTGGCATTCTTTCGACGCGTTTCGTCATTATAGGGGCTTATCATAATAGACCAATGAGGGGAATAATTTATTATAAAATCAAATATCTGATGATAAGTTGGTTGTATTGATTTAGAAAATAAAGAATTTATGAACGACGACACTAACCATATACATGCTTTATTTATCTTATCTAAAGAATTTAACACCATAATATAAGAAATGCCAAAAAGACGAACCATCAACCTGGGTGTAAAGGATCACCTCTGATGAAATGAATCAACGGTACATTTTTCCAAATATTGTCTTCTATAACCGATTACAGTATCGCAGACGTCGCAAACGCCGGTTGACGTGTCAGTAGATATTACCTCTGGGCCGCGCCCTCTAACGACAAGGGTGTTTACTAAATATAGGCAGCACGTTAAAAAGATGGCAATATTTGCTAAGTGGGAGGGGGGGTGGCAGAAAAGATGGTTTTTAATAAAAGTATATGTTTGCTGCAAGTGAGGCTGTTTTCACTGATAGAAATGCAACAAAAGTAACAAAAAAAAAATTAATGCATGTGGGTTTTGCAAAGTGCGATTATAACTTTCTTGTTTAAACGGTATGTGGTACTGTAACGAAGGGGCCGGAATGCGGCTTAGTAATTTTTAGCCCATTATATTTCATTCGCTTCACGTCTAGAAATCCTAACCGCTATCATCCAAAAAAGATGCATCTATTAGATAACGCCGTCAAAGGAAGGCGCTTTAATCTTATCAATTGTCGGTCGACTTCCACTCTTCAGATCTTTCTAGAACCTGTTGTATATTATATAAAAACGCACTTTAGTAGTAAAAAAGATAGTCGGTTTCAACAGTAAGTCGCGTGTACATCAGAAATAAATATTCAAAATAAATGTAGTTTTTACTTGTTAGTTGATATTACTTACTTGTAGTGAAATAGAAATTGTTGAAACAAAGTGTTGTATTTTATAAGTGTAATTATCAGTTATGTTACATAAATTAGGAAGATCTTGTGAAATTGAAATATCGCAGACGCTCCAGTACTGAGGTAGCAGACTATTCTAGCTTATAAAAAAATGGTGAAGCGTAAAAACTCTTTGACGCTCAATACAAAAAGAAGAAAGTGGCCAAAGAGCAATAAAGAAAAGAGAGAAGAATGCGATTTTCAATTATGTAAAAACTGAAGGATCCGCGTCGTCTATGAGTCACGATATTAATGCTACCTTTCAAATAAATGAGAGTAGTGAGGAAGGAATATGTGGGACTAAGCTTAATGTGCCATCAGATACTATTCATGGCACCTACACGAATAGTACTGACTTCGTATACCCTTCACCTATTTCATAAACGTTCTTAAGTGACGATCCAGATAAATGGCCTGATATACTTCCGCATTGAGATAGACAATTTTTGGTTGAAAACGTTTCTGTTCAAGTTAAAGGCTAACCATATGCAAAAAATGAGAAGGGCCGAAAATTCCCAGATCATTTCTATTTGCGCACTTTAGTAAACGTTGAAACATGCGAAAAGAAGATACTTTTGTATTCAGTGGCTGTTGATTGTGTATTTTGCTTTTATTGCAAGATTTACTTCAATAAACAACGCTTTCGCAGAAACTAGTACATATGACTGGCAACACTTATCGTTGTTATCACGCAATGAAGGAAGCGCAATGCACAGAAATAATTTTAAAACATTTACAAATCTACCACTTGCTTTGAGAGCAAAACCACTATTTGTAACCAGGGACAAAAATCTTTTGATCGGGACAAAACCAATTATATGATGTTATACTGCTAATTGTGTATGTTATACAATTTCTAGCTAGGCAAAATTTACCTTTTCGTGGAGGATCAATTCAGTTGTTTAAACAAGACAACGAAAATTTTTTAAAAACGATTGAAATCATTTTGATGCAACATTATATGAACACATTCGTAGGAATCAAACACCTAAAGGAACGAACAAATACATGTCTACAAATTTAGGTGACAAGATTCAAAATGTGACGATTGCTTTGTTACGGTATTCAGTGCAGACAAGAAAAAAATTAGTAAAGTAAGTAAAGAAAATCGTCCTCACCGAATACCGCAACAAAACAAAAGGGTAGAATAGGAATCCAAAAGGATTGAATTCCAAGCTAGCTCAAAACGTCGCTCAATGGGGTGGGTAACACAGAAGGAAAAATTGGAAACCTCAGTAAGTGGATTGATATACAAATCTTTAGTTAACAAACACAGTACCAAAAGGTATATTTACAAAAACCAATTCGAACATTTCCGTAA
Source organism: Platerodrilus igneus (assembly GCA_036346225.1). Classification (NCBI taxonomy): domain Eukaryota; kingdom Metazoa; phylum Arthropoda; class Insecta; order Coleoptera; family Lycidae; genus Platerodrilus; species Platerodrilus igneus. Next base: position 3,314,547 of record JARFIW010000800.1, read on the forward strand.
TCGTCCTGTTACAACATGACGTAAACAAAAGCTTCAATTCGCATACAACACAACATAGAATTATACATTTATGCAAACATAGATTAGGAATTATTTACCAGTCATATAAAATCTAAAAATCTAAATAACACATATAAGAATACCTACACAATGTCTACAGCACTAACTATATACAAAAAGAAAATAAGACATATATATACAGTATTAGAACCCTGCTTTACTTGCTGCTTTAAGTGCACTTCCTAAAAGTAATAATCTAACCCTACACTAAACTGAACCAAGTGTTTAAGTTAATGTAGATTAGAATTTACTAAACACGTTGTTGACGTTAGCATTTCCTAATATTAATTTTAAAACAGTATAAATTGCTCCAACGCAAGCTTCGTCTTATATTAATTGTGACACGAAAAGCAATTTCGTTATCACTTGTGCACTAACATGTGAAAGTATATGTTTAGCACGCAGTCTGTTATTTACTGTGCCCACAAGAAAGACAATTCAAGTTATCAACAAACAAAGAAGTGGTTAAATTTCATAGAAGCATCAAACCTTAAAGAGTAACTGCCTGTCTCTGGTACCATCGTAGAAGATCTGGAAATACTTACGACCCTTGCAGACGTTCTGGATACACTATGAACCGATTTCACTAGACAAAGTCAATTAGCAAACACTGAAGTAAAACAATGCCTCTTAAAAAATAAGCATATTAATTAGCACCGCGACGTATCAGAACACTGACAAGAATAAGAGAACATTTCAAAGCTCAGTCTGTATTTATATGGATAGAAAGATCAGGAGGAGAGCGCGTTTTCGTTTTAAAAGAATTCCCCTCGATGAAATGTAAAATATTCTAAGAACAGCACCTGCATAATATTTTGCAGACAGCAGTTATAAAGCATCCGTAGAACACGGCTAGCACACAAGAGTCAATTAACGATAACAACGACTTCCATGAATTTGTCAGCATGGGGAAAGCAGCGTCTGTTCAAATGGTTAGGTAATTTTGCAACCGCCATTGCAATGTCATGAAGTAAAGTGTATACCAGGTTGCCCATTTGTTACAGAAAACGATAGAGACTGCCTATTTCGAATTACAATACCGAGAACTAAATAACAAGGAAAAGTGTCCGTGCGCTCGTAAAACTGAGTGAGTTGAACATCTGCGTGATAACAAAATACCGCTTTGATTATTTCTTAGTAAGGGTATTATTACGTCACTTTTTTTAAATAGAGGGATTCTGCATTAATTTGCCACTACCTTAATTTAAAACGCTAATCTAAACCCGTTTTATGTTATTCTCAAATTATACAAGCCTAACAAGTACAATAAATACATATTAAACCGTCCTATAAAATTATACTAGTGTTTTGTATAATAGAAGTAAGTGAAATATATCCTATAACAGTTTATATATTCTCCGAACTGTTTGATTATCATTAAAACAGCTTCGATAAATTCATTGACACAAATCAAGCATTTGCTCGTCCTTAAACGTCTTTAATAGTTTCTCCTTCCTTGAAATACGAGCTTGTTATTTCCAATAGAGTATTCTATGACACATGTTCGAAATAATCGCTTTGTATAAAGGCCTTTACTGGGAAAACCTACTTTGTTATATTTACAGACGTTCGAGCTCGCTCAAGTTTTATGGATTATATAAAATTGTTCCCCGTAATTAGCCGTTTATGGTAGCCCGTGGCGTGGATCAATAATAATACGAATCTCTATTCATTTCTAAGAGTCAGGCAACCGGCTGTCTTTGACAGTGTAGGGTTGCATATTCGCCTGGATGTTTTAAAATATATTTTGCTTTCCCATGTCAACAACTAAATTCCATTGATTTAAGTATTGTATTGTGCCTTGCTTATTGCTTGTATTCTAGGAATGTTTTGCCGTGGTTGTCTGGAATATAGTTTTACTTGCATTCGTAGAAGGTTTAACATTTTATTGCTGGGAAAAGTTTTATGTTGCTGTCGTTTTGAGGTTGTATAAATTCAGTGTTTCAAATGTTTTCTTACTTATTCGCCTTTTTGTCTCCAATTCTAATGCTATACAACGTCCTTTTGAGCGTTATAAAATCGTGATTTCAAAATGCATTTTTGTACATAGTGTGCTAGTATAGTTAAGTTGTTGATTCCAGTACCCAGACATAGACAAATACAACTTGCATCTCCTCATCCTAAGGTTGTACCAGAGAGAAGCCGATAGCTTAAGGTACGGTGTATTTTTCTGTTTGCTTTACTTGCGTTGCTGTTTTGGACGATAGACACTTATTTTTGGTTGCTTCAGCAATAAATTGCAGTCCGTAGGTTACCAAATGCACTATCACAATGCACCAACTATTATGCAATTATTCTTAAAACTTGCGTTAAAACACTTTCTACTGTTTACATTTCTGTGTACATTAATGTTAACGTCAACAACTTGCTTATTAATACTTGATTACGCTATTTAATATTTTTATGTTACACTTTTATATCTTACGAGGTGCACTTTCCAAAGCAGGTCAAGATTATTATTATTATATGTATTCTGTGCACTTTGTTCTTGCACATATTTAGGCCTGGAACAAATTGTACGTATTCTTGTACGTATATATGCACCTATTATTTAGATAATAAGATTCCAGTCTCGATATTTTATAATGTTTAGGTTTATACTGTATTATTTGTAAATTGACGCTTTGTGTACATCACGTTATATCGAACGATTACGTGTATGTGTGTTTTCGACGTTTGTAAGTATTCTTTTGCGGCTGTATGCTTTACTTAAGATTTTTAATATAACTCTTTACTGAGGTATTCAATTTTTTCCTTTCTATATGAGCCATCTCACTTTACGACGTTTTTAAGCTATCTCGAACTATAATTCTTTTGGAGTTCGATTGTACCATTCTGTTTACAAATTGTCCAAATCAAGTCTAATTGAGAAGCGCGTTAGAAAAAAATAAATGAAAGAATTAAGAACTTTGATCAAAAAGTAAATAAAATTGAAGAAAGAAATTATTAATCTGAAAAATAATCAAGAATGGAATCAGTTACCAATTGTCTGTTTGTCAATCAATCGCCGATTGTCCTTTTGTCGATCAGTTACAAACGATCTTTTGTCCATGAATAAGGTTTAAATTCTCGCTATAATATTTATCAAGAACAGTGTGTTTTAAGGTTATGAAGTATAACGACCGATGTACAAAGTAATTTTTATTAAAATTATGAACAACTCAGATTGGAAGTAAATGATGAAGTTGGTTTATAGAAATTAATGAAGTAAATTCCTCTATGATAATTTTAGCATAGATGGAAGGAATAGTTTTTCCAATGCACTTTAATGGTGGTTTAATTTTAAAAGTGATTAAACAACAGTAATACGGGTTCTGGGGAAAAGCTATGAAGTTTAATAGATACGAGCCTACCAGATAATCAGATAGAAAGTACAATTAGCAAAATTAATGGTAAAATTTTTAAGAAACATTTTATGCTCGTTTTATATTCTTAAAGAGTATAGATTACATAAAGATTTGGAATCTAAACTATTCTTTTTGTAAGAAAATAAATTTAAGAACCTTTCGAGGTTGAGTTCAGATTTAATTTGACCATGAAAAAGTTTTGGTAGATGTACTTGATCAAATACCTTTATTTTCGGGGATTAGAAACATTATTAAAATTATCCATACTTATCTCTAAAAATTTGAACATAGCGTGACTTACATAAGAAAAGGTTTGGGAATACTAATTACAAAAATAGATTGTATGAAGTCTATATTAGTATTTAGTAGTTAAGAAATGTTTTTGGATTTAAGATGCAAATTTCATTTTAATATTTTAATGGATAATGTGTGCCGAAGTAAGATGTTTGTGGATGTAGTAATTATTATTATTAAAAGAATTGTGATTAATGAAAATTTGATGTTAAAAGTTTAATGTTGGATTTCCGTTGTTTAATTTAATCCGAGCTAGCAAGATAATACAGTCATATTCAGGCAATAATTCACACCGGTTTTACTGATACCCAACATCAGGGGCTCATTTCAATTCATTTTCATTCGCTATATTTCACAGCAATATACATATATGTTAATATATATATATATATATATATATATATATATATATATATATATATATATATATATATATTATATACGAACTGGAATGTTAAAATTAAGATGAACTAAACTGATTTACTATAAACTGTACACTTAAACCTACGTCATTCACGTTAAGGTTTGAACTTTTCAATAGAGACATATACGGTATACTGAATGCTTGTCCATGATCTTCCATTGCATTTAATATTCTTTTTACTTGTAGAAGGTCGCGTAAAAGAAAGAAATTTAAGTGTAAATCCAATATTAGATTATGTACTCAATTGAAGACTGAAATCGTTTCTTGAGACTCTGAAATAATTAGGTATTCAGAATATCGTGGTTAATAAAGCAAACCACAAGGCCAACTTAATCCAATAAAGCACTCATATTTCCAAATCCTATTAAGTACTCTGATTTTTTCATATTAAAGGGCAAGGACCCTTCTTAAGAATTATACGTCCTACAGAATAAAACTCTAATACCAAACCAAAGCTTAGATTGGCTTCAGAAACAAATTTGACTGATTACTGGCCGAGTAAATCATTTGAATTATGTTCGGTGGAAACTTTCGATTACTAAATATTGCTATATTTCTAGCCGCCCACTGTTAAGCTTTTTGCTTTAGAATTTGAGGTTAAAGTCCGTATGAATTTTAATATTACTTACCATGCTTTACGTTCCGAACAATTTCAAATCGTTTTAGAGAAAAGCATTTAGCATCTAATAAAATCTGAATTAAATACGCATCAAAATTTTTGGAAAATCAATTAATATGGATACAAAAAACGCAGAGAAAGAGGGTGCAAGTATTTCCAATACTGTGAAAGATAGAAAAAGAGAGTAATCAATTAAACTATGAAACCTTTCAAAATTTACTTGGCTAACTGTGAACTGATGGTCAGAAAACTAAATTGAGAATTAACATTTAAATTAAACCCAGATTTTGCAATTCGGCATTTTGTATATACTCGATTTTTAAAATTAACTTAATTTTAAAGTTTAGTTTGCTTTTTCGTCTTTTGCGCTTTAAAGTCTCACTGATTTCTACTTTAGAAGTACTTTCCAAACACAAAATATATATAAAGCCTTTTGCATAGTTTTGAGTTGCGTTTCTAATAAGTTTTAACAAGTTTTTAATTTCGCAACTCCATGGTCATCAGTTACGTGCTAACAAGATCTAGAAATAATTACTAATTATTTTGTAGCGGCCATTTTCATGCAATCACCTCTAAGTAATTAAAAATTTATTGTACAAGTCATGTTTTTTTAAAATGGATTGTTTGGTATTCGAAAACTTATTTAATGCGTACCATCAATGACTATTTCTCACGGTCGTGAAATTTCAGGTTTGGCAAAACGCCTACAGACGAAGGGTGGTGATATTAGCAAGTGAAATACAGCCGCCATGATGATTCTACACGTAACTGTCGTATCTTGGAGAATCGTGTGAGTAGTGCTCAGTGATGAAGTGAAGTTTACCTCTCGAGCCTTTAGCCGAATTTTCTATCGTACCTGTTTGTTCGCTTTAATATGTAAGTAAAAAACTAACAGCTGCAAAAGCCTGGACTAGATGGGCGTCAACCTCGCCCATGACTTGCTGAACCAAAGAAAGAAGAACAATACGCAAGTAGTATTCCACCCTAGCAAATGCCGTAATACAAGCATTTATTAATTGTAAGTACATCTATTAAAATATTTAAGAGGACGAAAGGTAGTTCTAGTTTCAAGTGCATGCACATTTTGTAAAGCCATTCGATTAATATTTATTGTAAAATTTCTGCACGGGCAAGCGATTAATACCTATTACCGGTTTACTTGACGAGTAATAATTTATTCAGATGAAGTTTTTTATTCCTTGCCTAGTTTTGAAATAGGGCTTTTAATGCCTATAGCAGTACTTTTCAATGAAATTTTAGAATGCTGTAACGTGAAATTTATGCCTTGAACAACAAGAGTCTTTATTATTAAAAGTTTTATACGACTCTAGTGGAAGTGAAGTAATTTTCAATTTGCTTCAGGACCCATTACTTTTATCTAAACGATTCTATACCTTGGTATTTTGACTTTATTTTGTGCAACAGTTTATGATAGTTATTTGCAAGTTGCCAAATTCACTAAAACCGCACTCTGCCAAATTGTTTATAAGTGCTAGGTGGGATTTGAACCCTTCTAATTATAAACATACTAAATTTGCTATAGAGATACTTGTGGGTGTGAGTAAAATGAAATTTACAACATGTAACAGCCGATGATTGATACAAACATATGACTGTATGAAACAATAATTTTCTGCGGTTCAGTAGTAATGTGTTCGTCGAAGTCCTACACTGTTACACTTTCAATGTCGTATTAATTATATGCACAATACATACAAAGCGTTACAAATATGACTCATAAAAAAACCTAAAACAAAAAACGTATCCAGGCAATTCGGTATCGGCTACAACACGTTCTAAAAATATGTCTTATGCAGTTAATGGTATACGTATGATCAATGAAGCCTGCACAGTATGTGCTAGGCTAAAACCGCGTTTTATAAAGTTTATGGGAACGCTGATCAAAGCTACAGCACCAATAGAAAGGTTGCACATCTATATTAAAGGACACCTTCCAACTAGTTCTGGAAAAGATATGCTCTGACTGTAGTAGACGAGTACTCGCGACATCCGTTTGCATTTGCTTGTAACGATATGACTGCTTCCATGGCTATCCAATGTATTAACCAAATTTGTATGTTATATGGTACTCTAACATACATAAATTCTGATTCCAGAAAGTACATTCATGTCGATTGAATTCAAAAGATATTGTAATAAGAATGGTACTACAACTAATAGAACTACAGCATATAACCCTCAGGGGACCAGACAGCTGGAAAGGTACAACGGAGTAATCTGGAAAACAGCAAGGACAGGGGACTTCCTATTTCTAAATGGGAGTTAGTTTTACAACCAGCATTGCATGCTATAGGTCCCTGTGATGTACTACTACTAACTGCACGCCACCTGAAAAGATGTATACCCATCCCAGGAGAAGCAGTAATGAGATATCATTACTAGTTTGGTTGATGAAACCTGTAGTGGTATTCGTTTAAAGGAATAATCGAGACGGTAAGTTTGACGATGCTGTGGATCGTGCTGAGTTAGTTCAAGCTAATCATGAGTATTACTGTGCGATCTTCGGATGGCCTGAGAACAACGTATCATTGTGACAAATAGCTCATGGTTACCTTACAGAGGTAGAAGATGTTTCGGAGTCACAACTACAGACGCCCGAAGGAACGGAAAAAAAAGTACAAGTATTGGACAAGATATACAAATAGACAAACGACCCGTACGAAAACGCACTATGCCGCTACGATTAAATGCCTATTATTGAACTGATTTTGGATTTATTATTTCCTGGTTGATTGTATCTTAACCGATTATGTTTTCCTTGCTAGGAGGGGAGAATGTAGTATTATGTATTTGATTAATATTCATAAAATACTTATGTTGTAGTAGGTCTATAAAGAGAGCAACTTTTTACCATTATGAAAAACTTGCATACCCATCAGAAAAATAATCTGAATAAAATACAGTATTTTGGCAGAAAGTACCTTCATTTCATCATATATAAATAATGCTGCTAGGAATACGAGGAGAATAATATTAGAAAATTTTTAAGAGTAAAATTCATATAGTCTTTGTGACATGCTTTTCAAGAAAAAAGCAAATATTAAATAATTAAATAAGAAGCAGGGTGTGAATTAATAGCAATTTTGCGCTGAGAAGTGTTTTCAAATGTAGAAATTTAGAAACATAAATTATAGTACAAGTTCAAGTTGATGGTATAGCGAAAATAACTGGACCATCAAATATAAATAAGTAAAGGAATAAAAAAAAAAATTGTAGTAGGATCATTTATGGCGTCATGCTATAATAATTATGGATTATATTAATAAACAGAGGAATCTCATTTGTGAAGAACTTTAGTGAGCTATTGATGAATTTTCCTATTTAGGTATTATAATTATGAAAGGACAGACGTAGCAAAAGGGATATACTAGCTAGAATAGCTCAAGCTAGAAAAATGTTTTTAAAAAAGATAGACTTACTAATAGCTAAGAGTATTAGTTTAGATAATAGAAAAAGTTTCCTAAAGTCGTACGTATGGAGCGTTATATTAGTGAGACTTCGACAATTAAAGAGGTAGATAAGAAAAAGATAGATGCTTTTGAAACTTGGTGTTATTAGAGAATGTTAAAGATTGGTTGGACAGATAGAGTAACAAATGAGAAAGTTTATAGAAGCATAGGTGAGGAACCCTATATGTGGAAATAATTAAAAGTCAGTTGAGATAGAATGATAGGGCACCAGTTAAGACATGAGGGACTATTTAGTATGGTCTAAGAATATAGACTACCAAATAAAAATAGAACAGGAAAACCTAGACAAAGCTATATTAGTCAAATTATTTGAGATTTGGGTTGTGAAGGGTATGCAGACATTTTTATTCTAGCTCAGAATAGAAAAGAATTTAGAGCTACGTCAAACCGACCTTAAGTATGTCCAAAAACAAACCGACTCTATGTAAGTTCGAAAATAAAACAAAAAAATAAATAAATGAAAAATCAGTTAAGTAAATGTCACCATGGCATAACTCACAATTAGTTAGCGGTCTGGCATGTTGGTAGCAATTTGTTGCTTAAGCCTTACCATAACATATAGTTTAATAAATGTCACCATGACATAGCTCACAATTAGTTAACGGTCTGGCATGTTGGCAGCGTTTCGCTGCTTAAGCCTTACCAAAACATATAACTTAATAAACGTCTCCATGACATAACTCACAACTAGGTAGCGGTCTGGCATGTTGGCAGCGATAGCGATTCGTTGCTTAAGCCTTACCATAACATATAATTTAACATTTTTTCTTTTTTGGAGGGGATAACCAGGTAATATTTCATTTCCTATAAATGGGAATCATGTAAACATGTTAGAGTCCTTTAACAACCATCAAGTTGCTAATATCTATGTAGAGCCAGTTAGATAGGAAATAGATAGAAGAGTATAGGAAGACCTAGACCAAACTGTATTAGTCAAATTATTAGAAATTTAGTTTGTGAATTGTATGTAGAACTTTTTAGAATAGCACAGAATAGAAAAGAAGTTAGAGCTGCGTCACACCGACCTTAAGTAAGATCGAAAACAAAATGATGATGAAAAATATGATGTGGTGTATCTGTAACTCGAACTGAATCTGACAATGATGAACCCTCGAAACGAAGAAGATGCTATTTTTGTCTTCACCGTATGTACCGAAAAAGCACTATGATTTGTAATAATTGTCATAAGAATGTTTGCAAGTAGTCGAAACATGGTAATTGAAAGTACAGTTCGGTCACTCTGTTAGCCCATTTGAAAAATATGGCAATTGTGCGTAAATGGTTTTAAGTTTTGGAAATTCCATATATGCAACATTTTTTTTTTGTTCACACTAGACACTGATCTACCTTAAATACTTGTATTGTATATAGAAACGAGTATGGAGAATGACCAACTGCAATACACAGGTTTTTAGCTAAAAGATGCAGCAATACCGATACTGTACTTGACTTGTTTTGCCATTTTATATTGTTTGCTGATTAATTTATTTGGCACGCCATTATTAAAATGTGTCACGAGTTGACAAAGCGTTCTACATAAGTTTCTATAAAATATGTTGTTTGTTGGTATTTAAATACGCACATTACTTACAGTTCTAATTACCATACAGCTGTATGATCTCGACAAAAAATTGGACAGTTAATCTCACTGCAGTCGATTTTTTCTACGAGAATATGTATTAATATTGCATATTCGTAGTATGATATGAATAGAGAAATGGTAACACCAACTATTTATTTGTTTTGTAAATTATTAATAAGAACTGATGTCTCAAGAGGTTTCCCATCATAATGGTTACTAGTAATTAAGGAAATCAGTTAGCACATTATTATAATTAACGAAAATCACCCAATATACTATATATACAATATATAGAGTAAGTTCTTATTTTCTTCGTGTACTTTTGCTGTTGCAAGGGGTTACTTGCAAAGAATGTTGCATCAAGTCACGTAAAACAATACTAGTTGATTACCGTGTGATTAATCTTATAAGTGCCTGCCCTATCGATGTTACTACTTTGTAAATTACGCCTAAGTAATTTCCAAAATACTAACCACTAGTAATTTAAAGGTATCTAAGAATGCCAATAGCAATCTCTATAGAAGTAGCAGAAACAATCTATGATTTTAACTGTATCTCAATTTCTGCAGTTCCATGCATTCTCTATGTATGATTTTTCCTACTATTTTGACATATTTACGCCACTGATAGTTTTGTCCTCGATACACCAATATAAAGAAGCATCTAATTGCTTTCAAAATTGAAAGTAAGGGTTTGTTGTACCGATGCATTTATAATGTACAAAAGTTACTGATTGGGATTTTTAACAAACTTCGAACAAGCTTAAAAGAATATTTGAGATTGTTGAATAAAGGTAGCGAAAACACGACCACGGAGTAAAAGGAATTAGTTCAAGTTGTTCAATAAATAAGATATGCACAATTTGCAATTTAATTTCCATCTCAGCTTTAAATTAATAGAAAACAAAACGTATTACAATGTATTTGGATAAATTTTACTTAACTAGAAACCATGCAAATGACAAAATCTTTCACAATGGACTGGTTACCAAGTGGTATTAGCTTGACGTACGCAAACATGAATACCAATTGATCCGGAAACCCTCTTACGTAATAACTGGTTTTTGTTCCTGGTAGAACATGTTTTCCTGCAAATTCACATTTACATTCTCAAGGTACTAACTTGCGTTTCCTTGATGTAAAATTTCAAATATATTTCAATATTCTTCAAGAAACCTTTTAAAACCTTATCAGAATTTTCCACATGTAAAAGGTTCTGCACTTGTACTATTTTCTAAAGCATTTTATTGATGCAAATTAAATAAGCGAGAATAAAATTTGTTTCTTAAAAAATAATTACAGCTTGACAAAGGAATCTGCCTTGATTTGGGAAGTCATAGAAATTTATATTCTTGACAAGGACATATTCGATGCCAGCGGGAAGCTTTTGCGAGCTTACACTGCTTCACGTGTAGTAAACAATTAAGCTAGAAGTTAACCCATGACACATTTAATTATATTTCCAATTTCTCGATCGACAAAATGAATAACTTATTGACGTCATTAATTAAATTCATAATACGAGATAGTAAACGGTTTCGTAACGTGAATAACTAAAATATCCTTTAGTGGCTTTGAAACCATTTAAAAAATTGACATAGGAAATATTTGTCAAAAGAACTTTTTGGATTCCTAGTTTGTTAAAACAAAAATGTTTTAAGGTACAACATTGGCAATAATGTAAATTGGTATCAATAAATTTAGTATAAAATATCGTTAATGGTATCCCAATAGTAGGAGACAAAAAATACTACTATAGTAAGCCTGTTTATCGTAAAAAGCGATTAAAAGGCGCAGCAAGGGACAGCAGCCTTGCTGGCTAAAATGTATTGAAGGAGAGTCGGTTGGTCTCGGGCGATCCTCGATAATTTACAAGGTTGTTGGTGTTGGCCGTGACAGGTACGGCTTTTTGCTAAAATCCTTAAAAGCTGCCTTGTGGAAATATATGGGAACCTACCACAATATTTCCCAGGTATGCGTGGCCTCAAACACGAACAATGTATGATGGAGAGTTCACAAGTAAAATTCTTGTCCGGAGGTAAAATACTCCCTCATTCGGATCTCCGGGAAGAGGTACTTGGGACTCGTCATCGTAAGAATTTAAAACAACGGTTCGATTTAGTGATAGAGACTTGGATTGTAAGGTCATTACTTAGAGTAAATAAGTTAACAAATTTATTACTCGAAATGAGAAAAGGAAAGCTGGACATTTTAGGTATTAGTGAGATGAGATGGCCAGATAGTAAAGACTTTTGGAAAGATTGTTACGGTATTCTGCGCAAATACGAAATAACGCAGTAAGAGTAAGTAAAAAAATCGTTTACGCCAAATACCGCAACAGAACGGGGACAAGATAGTAGAATTTGGGCTAGCTCAAAAACATCGTAGAGGGGCATGGATGAAATAGAAAGAACACATTGGAAACATCTGTAAAACTATATTGTTAACATCCAATTTTGAAAGACTATTTAAAAAACAATAAAATCCAATAAGTTGCGTAATCGTTTGTTACGTGCTGGTAAATAAAGCGTCATAACATAAGCATATAAAATTGGTAAGAAAAATATATATAACATCTTATAATCTAAATACTTACTTAATGGTTTATCTTAAATACATATAAAAGAAAATTAAGCATAAACTGTACGGTAGTTCTAGGAAAAGGAATATACATAAGTTATATATACATGCTGCTTTGTGAAGTACACCTCCTCAAAAAATATGTAACATTAAACTTATACATCCTAACTTAAATTAATCAAATGTCAACTAGTTTTAAATTTATAGGTAAGTGGTTTGCGTTAAAAAGACAAAAAAAAACAGTAAAAACGGATTTTAACATAAATTTAGATTAACTAATTTTTAACATAGTTCCTCGTACATTGTGCATGTAAGTTTTGTGACATGGTGGTGCCAATTTATTGGATAATCACAAGTAATAACAGAAAATGAAAAATGTATTCTTCACAGCAGCTTCAAAAAAAAGTATATAACGTAACAGAAAACTGTACTTTGAGCTATCGACTTCGTGCTGATCTCATCTTAGGGCTGGAAAAATGCTGCTGTATTTCTCTATGGGCTGGCTGCTGGAACCACCAATTTTACACATACTAGCACAGAGAGCATTTTTAGTAGCGTGACTATACAACATGTATCTTCGGTAAGAAGGTGTTGTATTCAATCTTCTTTTCAAAGCACGGTCTCTATTTTATAAGGACAGAATCATTTATGGGGGTAGGTATTTGACTTTTGAAGATATCGCTAAAGAATCAACTATACAAAATTCCCAGACAACAGCTGCCGAAATACAAACTGTAACACCTTGCCAACAAGCAGATAACGTAATTATCAAAGGATTTTTAGACCCAGGAAAGCAATCTTGTTACTTTATAACATCTTAACAGCTGCAGAATAACAGATAACAAGTTCATTGTAAGCAGATCTAGGCAAGTTGTAAGTGGTCTTATTTTTTAGAAAAAAGCTGTGCATTCACATGCAGCTTTCAATTAAAATGTAGTTACGCAGGTGGTAGGAAATATTACTACTTTGTTACGTAACGTTTCCTAAGCAGCTGTATAATTTTTTAAACAAAAGTTTTTAGAATAATTACTTGAGAAATTCTATTAAATAATACTAATTTTAAATGATAGGAAACTAAACTTGTTAAGCAATCTTAGGCTATTTTAAAAATTAATGCAGAAAAATTATTTGCAGGGCTTTGAACGTAACAAGATAGTTATGGAATAATTACAACTTCTTCAACTAATGGACATGCAGGGGTAGGAATAGTGTTAGGTGAAAGATTAGGACGAAAAGTTAAAGAGTACTTACAATTTAGTAATAGAACAATATTGTTAAATTGAATACGAAACCCACAGACACTGTTTTAATGCAGGTTTGCATGCCAACAACTCAGTACGAGTATGAGGAAGTAGAAACGGTATACGAGGATATAAATAGTATAATGAAAAAGGTAAAGGGAGATGAGAATTTAATAGTCATGGGCGATTTTAATGCGTCAGAGGGAGAAGGTAGTGAGGGAAAAATGGTAGAAAAATTTGGGTATGGTAAACGAAATGATAGAGGAGAAAGATTAGTTGAGTTTTGCCAGGAAGATAAATTAGTAACTGGAAACACCCTATTCGAACAACATGTTAGAAGAAGATATACCTGAAAAGCGCCAGGTGATAGAGCTAGATGCCAAATAGATTATATTTTAGTTAAACAAAGATTTAGAAACCAAGTTAAAAACTGTCGTAATTATCCAGGGGCTGACATAGATAGCGATCATAATTTAGTTAAAATGAGAAAGGCTAAAAAAAGGCATGGGAACTAGGTAAGCTTAATGATAGTGAGGTAAAAGAGGGATATAAACAAGTATTAGATAATAAGATCAAAGAGATAGCTATTGGAGGGAACGTAGAAAATAGATGGCAAGAAATAAAAAGGGCTGTACATGATATAGCAACACAGACTATAGGTAAGAAAAAATAGAAGCGAGAAAACCCTGGGTAACAAAGGAGATATTAGATTTAATAAAAATAGAAGAAATCTTAAACCTTCCAGAGAATTGGATAGTGAAAGTAAGCAAAAATATAATAAAGTTAGAAATAAGATAGTACATGAGTGTAGAAAAGCTAGAAATAAATGGATGGAGGAGAATTGTAAGGGAATACAAGATGATTTGAGAGTAGGTAAGACAGACAGGGCTTACAACGCAGTTAAAAAGTTTTTCGAGGAAGATAGGAAAAAATTTAATGAAATTAAAGATGAGAATAATAAGCTTCTAGTAAATAAAGTTGAGGTGGCAGATAGATGGAAAAGATATTTAGAAGATTTATGTAAGGGAGACGATATGGATGAGTTAGAGCACGACCAAGAAGGGGATGTAGAAATAGGGTTTTCGATATTAAGAAAGGAATTTGATAGAGCTGTTAGGGATCTTAAACTAAATAAAGCGCCGGGGATACACGATATTACCGCAGAATTAATAAAATATGCAAGTCAAAAAACTTTAGACAGATTATATGACATAGTAGAAGTAATATATGACACCAATGAGGTCCCAATTGATTTCGAAAAAAATATTATTATCATAATCCCAAAAAGTCAGGAGCTGATAGGTGTGAGAATTTTAGAACGGTTAATTTAACTTTCCACGCTTCCAAAATACTAACAATAATAATTAAAACCAGAGTAGAAGTTTTGACTGAGAATTATTTAGGCGTAGACTAATATGGTATTCGTAAAGACAGAGGGACTAATGGTTAGGGATATTATCGAAAAAAGTTTACAAAAAAAATAAAAAGACTCATTTCGCGTTTGTAGATTTAGAAAAAGCATTTGATAGGGTTAATTGGATTGGTATGTTCAGGGTTTTGCCAAAAATGGGAATCTCTCATAGGGATAGAAAAATTATTTACAGTGTATACAAAAAAACAAAGCGTAGTAATTATATTTGATGAAATAGAAAAGGAAGCGAAGATTTGAAATGGTGTAAGGGCTTAGTCAACGTATAATAGTGTAGGGTTAATTTAATTTTAGTTGTATTTATTTAGAAATGACGTAGCATAATATTTATTATAAGATAGGGCGATAAGAGTTAAAAACAACGAGGTAAAAATACCATTTTTAATTTTATTTAGTGTAGCATACGAAAACATAAAATCTTTGCATATTCCTTAAAATAGGATTATTATTTTCAAGGGCAAAACCAGAAAACGCTTTAAAACAAAATAAAGAGGGAGATATTTCAAGATAACACGTACGATGAACAAGCTTTAATAGGTTACAAGAAGGAAAAGACCGTTGGGAGTTAGCGTACTCAATATACAACGAGGACAGAACGGAAAACACATAATTAGGACAAAGAAGCAGAATGTTTGTTTAATGTATCGATTTTTAATTATAAAGCTAGTATTGGGGGGAAGCCAGAAACAACTGTCATGGAGGAACAAGGACGGAGTAGAAACGTATGTATACGAGTGAGAAACAGATATTTAATTATGGATATAGTGTAGTAAGGAAACGACTACCAAACTTATTTTAGAGGGGAAAACAAAATCAATAATTTCTAAAAATATTAGAAGCAGACGCGCATCGATTGAAAGCAAGGAAAAGGAATTGAGCGAGATGATAGGACGATACAGGTACACGTGCGACAAGTTTGTATTCGGCAGGACAAATATTCAGCTGGTGGAAGCATATGTGTGCAATGGGGCTATATGGATAAGGGAGATAAAAGATGTTTGTTTGAGTTTGAAGGCGTGAAGTAGTGAAAATCGACTTGTCGGTTGAGGCTAGTTTCGCAAAATTGAAATGACAGTTGCCGGTTATAACTGTTTTACCAAGTATTTTAGCGGTTTGCTATCATAATTCAAGCTATACTAATAGACGTTAGAGCTTTTCGCGAGAATCTCGAGTCGGTTGAGCAAACAGTTTCAAGAAATGAAGAACGGTTGCTGCTTTAACGCGGAATAATTCTTGTACGTTAACATTTCTACGTGCAAATTGGAAAGCAGAGGAGGTGCAGCAATGGCTATGTAAACCACTTTCAAAGGGGTGGCGGTCTGTTAATTTTTCATCAGTCACTCGTGCTCATCGACTTACTTCTAGTGAAATTATGTAAGTTAGTGCAGTATGATGATGTCAAATAAAAAGCTAATAAAGCAATTTAAGCGAAGAGTAAATTTTGTATGTAAGTACAAACAATTATTATTGTGGTTTTGGAATGCACGAAAGTTAGTAAAATTTGGAAGCATTTGATGGTGAAGGCAACGATTTTTGGTTAATTTATTTGGGAATATGAAGAGTAAATTTTGGAAAGGGGATGCTCATGGTTGTATTGTAAATGAAGAGATTTTAGGGTATCAGCAGTTGTAGAATGATGGTTGATTCAACCGGGAAGCGTTTTATGGACTAGTGCCATACTGGACGGCAGCATCTTCAAAGGCTGGTTTGCAGCTAACGTTTGTATAATAGTTAGCAAGTATGCCATTGATTAAAAACATTGAGTGGTGAATATTTTTATGGTTTTTTTCTTATTTTTTCTGTGCTTTGGGGTGTTTCTTATATGATATATTTCATAAACTGAAAATTTACGGGGCTTTAGATGAAAATGAAATTTATTTAAGTAGTCAAGAATAATTAATTTACAGATAACCAGGTTAAGTTGTAAAGAAGTACATGGGCTTATTTTATTTTTTGTAGTGCTGTAAATTTGCACTCGCATTAACGAGTCTCACTATGAGTTCATGATAAGACAAAAGGGTTAACGTAAGGTATAAGAAACGCCATTTTACTTTAATAAAATATTTGTTTAAATAAAGTTATCGAATCAAAATACTTTTAAAAATGAAATTGCTGACATTACTAAAAATACGAATGTACATAAGGAAAGTTATTTTGGAAATTGTAATATTTATTGCATATAAATAAAGTGTGATGTATTTTGTGAATTGCGTTATTTTGAGTGTGTTATTGTAAGGTATGACTTTCTATTAGGTCTTAGCATAGAGGCACTGAGCGGGAGTCTTTAGATTCAACGTCAACAGGTAAGCGTTTGTGTTGGGTTTAAAAGGTTTGGTAGATTTATGAATTAAGTGAGGAGCATCCGAAGTTAATTCCACAATATTTATGACAAGCAAATTGAGTTGCACGATTTTAAAGGTTAAACCTCACAACAATATATATATATATATATATATATATATATATATATTGCCGTGGAACTCTCAAAAATTTGTGCCCCATCGTTTGGGCGTCATATAATTGCCGTGGATCGGAGATTATACTCTTAAAATTCTCGCCCCACAAATTGGGCCATTTTCGTACACTATCTTTTAGAACGCCTCCTATTTTCTGCTCACCCTGGCTAGCTCAGCAATCGGCTTCTTCTTAAATACCTATCATTTTAAGTACATTCCTTTCTCACCCACACAGTCAATGAAATTAAAACTCAAATAATGCAACAAACATACAACCTTGTTATTTACACATATTAACAAGTTTCCATTATTAATAAAATATTTACACCTTGGTACAGACAGTTGCTAAAACTGTTACCATCTCAATCATTAAATACTTTAAAGTCCTTGATTTTAATATATTTTAACAAATTCTATTTAATACGAGTAGATGGGCCCCTCGTGCAACTCTAGATTGATTTTATTCTGGTCTATTTTGACCTCATTATAACCCAGTTCTTCTAAATGCTTTCAGGCCTTGCATTTTTATTAAAAACAAATTTACAGGCCCGTTTACTGTTTTACAGTAACATTTTATATCATGAATAAACATTTATATATCATTAATAAAACTTTTTAAATAATCAAGATTAGTTGTCCTGCACATATATCCCAGTAAACGAGTTTTTATGGTAATCAATACACCCCCAATAAGTCAAAACACACAAACACAAAAATATTAACACAAATGTTTATACAAAAAAACAGGAAATTAAGTTTCTTTGCCTGTAGAAGGCTTCGTCCCTTGTCACCGCTGAATATGGTTACCAGAAACCCTCGTCGTGGTGTCCATCTACTTCAATTCTGCCTGGATCCAACTGATCCCCACCATCCAAATCTCTGCCACCACCTCTATTCTTCTACCCATATATTTGCCTTGTCCCAAATGTTAACATTCCATACCAAATACACTTCATGCATACAAGTTAAGCTTTAGGCTTTGCTTATCCAAGTACTATCCCTTCATTCAATAAAGTCGTTGTAGTAACGGCACCTTTTTATCTAAACCTTAGCACCCACTCGTGCAATATAACTTTTACTGCTTTAGCGGTACGTTACTACAGCTTTACACATTTTCAAACAGGATGTTGTACGCTACTTTACCGAATACACAATAATTAATACAAGTAAAAGCATATACTATTAATTATGTTGAAGATCTAAACGCGATCTCAGATCTAAAAGGAAAGAAAGCCTCAATATGTTTTGCCGAGTATTTATACGCTTTTCACACCCCTCAAGGAACCTCTTTTCACTGAAAAGCTTATTTTTAAAAACACTTCCACAAATTCTGAACGTAACGTCAGAAAAATTCCGAGATCATTTTAATGTTACCCTAAATTTTGTTTACTACCTGAACGGACGCGCGCTTCTCACAACTGCTTAGCCTTAAACCAATGATATCGCTTTCTCCCATCCTAACGCTCCACCTATCAGCTATCTTTCTCCGTTCTACCCATATTTATTGTCTTTTTTACAAACCCCTCTCAGCTACAGAAAATCGATATTGTTGTTGGTCTATATATTTCCCCGTGTATATTAGACTCGTACCCAACGCTTTCCTATACGTTTCTCTGTCTGTCTTACATTATCGATCGTTTATTTCACTTAGTCTTCAAAGCACGTGTTATTGTTAGCAGTTTGTTAAATTGTCCATTGCCACAATTCCATAGAAATTCTGTCTCAATGTATAATCCAGTTCTATGAACCTGACATTTAACCACAGGTGTTTCTTCAAAGCCACTTGTTATTTAAAATAACAATTCCAAGTTTCTCCCTTCTTAGTATTTGTAAACGAACGTTTGCTTTTATGTAAATGGAAAGATGCGTTTAAAATTATTGATTTTCTATACTTGCAAGCTCTATTTCTGCCTCCATGCGTTTGATTTAAAATTATTATAATTACTTATGCGTATCCTTAAGTTTTTATGTACTCTAAAGCTTTTTCCCTTATGCAATTTTAACTCCAATTTAAAAATAGAAAATTATCTTAATAATCATGCGTTTTCACTATATAAACTGATTAATTTGGCGCGTAAATAATTTGCTCCTGTTTTTTATATACCCCGTTGATAAAATTTTATTGTTTACACCTATTTAACCTATAATTCCACGACAATATATATATATATATATATATATATATATTACTCATATTTAGACCAGGGTAGAAAATTAAATAATCACATCAAATAATTTTAATCACCGTGTATAAGGAATTTCATTAAATAATACGCTTTATTAAAACCTTGAAGCATAAATAAACTCGGTCGTTTCAGTAAAAATAAGAAATTTAAATTATTTATAAGACACTTTATATCAAAAGAAACAAATGGAAATTACGTGCAAAATTTATCTTAATTAACTCTATTTCAAATAACCGGTATTGAACAAAACGTACAGATAATATCTATAGAAACTTGTAAAAACCCAATAATTCAAATCCTAGAATACAAAACAGGGTTTATTTAAAAAGCTCTGAGAATTAATATTATTTTGAACACCTGCGTAGTTTAAATATCACATACGGCGTAAATTTTGTAGATGATTAATAGTTTCAAAGAATCTTGGAGAAACCGGGGCTTAATATTCACGAGAATGTGCGAAACGGGGTTATTAAACCCAGATAACAGTCCACATGGACTAAAATATAATCGATAATAAAGAATATCAATTTGCACCAATACGAACAGGTTAGAAAAGGAAAGAGAAAATGCGTCAAGCAAAGACACATATAGTAAAAGGCGGGATTTAAGCAACGTCACGAGGGTCACAATTGGTTGAAAATAGGATGCAAATATCAGAGGTAGAAACAACAATTTCTGTACAAAATTAATTAGTTTTTCTCGGACAGGTTTGCGTGCCGTGTTGAAATTTCTGAAATTTAACTGGGGTGAGTACTAAATTCGTAAAAATCGACGCGCGAGCGACAGACTGGGAACATAGAATGAGGAATTTTTTAGAATTACCCGTTTTGAGGACAAAAGCGACGTGCCGGCTTTTTGCTATATATACCGAGATGAATATAAACAAGCCCTCTTAGACTCTTAGACTTTTGACTATTCGATGCGTTAAAAGCTCTTACATCCGCAACTTGATTGAAGATGTTAAACAGTGCATTTTAGTTTGATAAAATAATTTAAAATTTTGCTCGTATATTTTAGTGATTCAAAATAGTTGGTTATTTACGTGCTAACATGAATGTACTTCAGTGCACTTAGATACAAGGTAATAAAATTTAGTTTCACTGTACCAATTAGCAAAATTTACAACGACAAATGTATACACAAAAGTAGGCAGTTTTGGCGTATATTGGTGAAAGAAGTATGAAGTTATTTGCTATTTTTCGGGGTGTTAATAATTAAATGGTTCAAATACGTGTCTGGATCCACGAAACAAGGGTCAGATATACATAGATGAGTTCCGGAAAAGCCCAGAAACAACTTTAAATAAATGGTGATGGAGAAAATTTTAAAAGCGTTGAGAATTAGAAGCCGTAAATATAATCCTGTTGGAATGGTGTGATTAACTAAAGGGACGATGTACTTTGAAGCTACGAGGACAGTAACCTTCAGGTAAATTATACTATTTTGTTTGACATTTTGTGTGTGTTGAATAACTTTATAATTGATTTACTTTAAATGGACATTAGTGAAATTGTACTAACCATAAAATTTTAATTTTAAGATGAAATTTGCTTGTTGAAGTAGAAAGGGGTATTTAGTTTTGATGTTCGGTAATATGATGAAAATTTGGGTATGTCTTTGAGCTCAATTAGACGAACCTGGTTAATTAACGTAAAGGGGTGGTAGATGCTCCCTTTATACTCAGACTCCGGTCTGCTTATATTGTTATATTAATTAGTAGGCATCCAACAAGGACTTTAATTTTGGATGCACATTAAAATGATAATAAAATTAATCTTGAAATTCTTTTAAAACTGAAATTTATGCTGAGTTTTAATTTTGAAATTTTAATGTATTCTGAATATTGATGTAAATAGAGTTAACGTTGATGTTTTTGGTAGGAATGTGTTGTTTTTTTTATGAATGAGGAGGTTTATAACATTAGGTGAGCAGCCGAGGCGAAAAGAGGATCACAGCCGTTTATGACGCCCAATCTGTGGGACTAGAATTTTTTTGTTGAAAGGACCCAGTTCCCGCATTCAAAGGAGTATATCACAGCAAATTTTGGCGACCACAACGTGAGGGCTCGAGTTCCAAATAAAATTTTTGTTATTTTATTCCAGGAAACTGGCGATCTGAGAAAGAGAGTTTCTGTTTGTGTATAAATTTAAGAGTATTTTTAGAGTGTGTGTGAGTGATTAGAACGTATGCAGAGAAAAGAGTGGTTAAGGAGTCAAGGAGTGGAAATTGGAAGTGACGATAGTGCATTGTGTGAGAAAATTTCTAAAATGGAAGAAGCTGGAGGCAGTAGAGATCAGTCGAGGACGGAATCAGGGGATCAAGGAAACGAGATGATATTGAGAATGTTAGAGAGGATGAGTGAAGAATCTAATAGAGCTAGGGAAGAATCGAATAAGAAATTTGACCAATTAAATCAGGAATTAGGGAATAAAATAGAAAAATCGACGAGAGAATTTACAGAATTTAAAAATAGTCTTAACGTGAAACTGGGGGAAGTTGAAAATAGGGTAGATAAAATGAGCGTGACATTACAGGTCTTCGACAGGAAATGGGACATTTAAGGTCCGAAGTACGCATTTTCTGTGAAGAAGAAATAAACGTAAAATGACTGAAGTAACGGACTCATGTAGGGATCAGTTAGGCAGGGTAGAACGCGAAGTTAGTAGTATCAAATACAACATGTCAAATTTAACGGGGGATGGTCCCAGATTTTCTACAGGTGGAGTATCATTGGACCAACACATGAAGTTTTATGGCGATAACAGGGTAAATCCACAAATTTTTATTAATAGTGTAAGAAATCTAGTGGGAAATTTATTTGACGAACAGACTAAACTAAATACGATAAAGGCTTTATTAAAGGACAATGCGGAGGCATGGTACAATTTAGTAGGACAGGACATAGACACGTATCAGGACTTTGAAAACAAATTTTTACAACATTACTGGAGTGATCACAAACAGGATCAGATTAGGGACGACTTGATTACAGGAAAATTTAAGGGAGAGTTTGCAGGTTCTAGGGAGCAATATGCCATCCGCAAATACAGTGTGGCCAAACAACTGAATCCACCATTGACGGACAGACAGATAATCAAGTACCTATCACGACATTTTGAACTGGAAATTAGACAACACGTGGCCTTACAAAACATCACAGAACGGGAGACGTTTTTGGAATACTTACAGAGATATGACGATGTATGTGTTGGACGGACAAGAGAGATACGAGAACGAAACGTTAACACAGTTA
Organism: Platerodrilus igneus; assembly: GCA_036346225.1. Classification (NCBI taxonomy): domain Eukaryota; kingdom Metazoa; phylum Arthropoda; class Insecta; order Coleoptera; family Lycidae; genus Platerodrilus; species Platerodrilus igneus. The sequence continues at coordinate 3,337,508 of JARFIW010000800.1, forward strand.
GGTTTGACAACAGGACACCGAATTATCCGAGACGGCCTGACTACAACAGAAATTTTCGACCGAATTGGGAACGACGAGGACAGGAATACAGGAGCAATAGTGCGACTAGGGGACCGACGCCAAGACCTAGTTACACGCGACAGAACAGTTTACCGGAGGTAAACAGGACTGTGACCAGCACGCCGAATAGAGACAGGGACACGGATATTAACACGAGGAGGACGTACGCACAGGTTGTAGAAGGACAACCAGGACCAAGCACGGAAAACAGGATGGGACAGGATTTTAGAACGCGACAGACCACTAGATTTCTGTGTAAATGTATATGAACATCCACGTGAATTTTTCAAAATTGAGGAGGAAGTAGAGCCAGAAACTGTAGAAAAATTATGTTTGCCAATTATTAATATAGAAATTTTTGAGAATAATGTAGAGGTATTACTTGATACAGGGGCAGAGGCGAGTTTAATATCGGAGGAATTCGTCAGCAAAATTAGGGATAAGGTTTGTGATAGAATTATGCCTTATAAAGCGTAGCCATTTAGTAGCTCCAAATAAAAGAAGTTTGCTGTAGTAAATAGTGTTGTAGTGCTTAGGATAGATATAGGAGGTTTAAGCTGTGAACAGGAGTTTGTAATTGTACCTGGACTGAAGTTTCAGAGCATTTTAGGTGTTGACTGTATGATGAAGTTAGGGGTTTTGATAGATATGGAAAGGAAGGTAATAAGGATTAAGGATAGGGTAGTGCCATGGAAGGGCAGTTATGAAGTCACAGATGATGACACAGGGTTGAGTATTAATGTAGTAGAGGTAGAGGATGATGAAGGTAAACAGATCAACACAATAAGATGTCCAGAGAATAGGAGAGTAGAGGTTCAAGCTTTAATACAAAAACATGCAGAAGTAGTGGGGGTAGAAGCAGCATATCAGGAGCAGGTGAAGGCGAAATTAAGTAAAGATGGCAAGTTTGTTTTTAATCAAGTAGATTTAAGGAATTCATTCTGGCGGATTCCATTACACAAGCATTCTAGAAGGTACGTAGGATTTTCCGTAGAGAGAAAAATCGATAATTGTAAAGTAGTATCGTTTGGTTTGTCGGCAGAAAGGGAAACAAGAATAAATGAGAAACAGACAAGTGTAGGGACTGAAGAAGAAGTAATATTTAAGAGTCAGGATAATAGGGATGATAAGTTTATTGTATGTGAGATAATAGAGATGTTAAGTATAGATATAGAAGGGGGAGAGATAGGGATGAAGAGTATTAGGATAGTTAGACGAAAGACTTGGAGGGTCAAGAAGAGAGTTAGATTTAAGTAACTTGATGAACAAAGGATAGAGATAGGTGAATTTTAGTATAGATATAGGAATAAGAATAGAATAGAGAGTAGATATAGGTGTATATCGAAGAGTAGAAGTAGATGTTTATAGAAAATAAAGCTAGGTATAGGATAAATATGGGAGATAATTAGGAATAGGTTTAGGATGAGAATAAAGAGTAAAGGTAGGAAGAAAATAAGATAGGTTAAGTATAGATATTTCATATAAGATTAGTGGAGAGTTAGGAATAAAGTTAGAAATAGGATAGGTATATAGGATTAGGTAGGATGAAGTAAAGTATAGTGAAGATTAGTTAAAAGTTAGGAATAGGATAAGTATATAGGATGTATATAGGATTAGATGGATGAGTAGGATGAAGTTAGGGATAATTTCAGTTTATAGAATTAGGTGAGAGTTAGGAATAGGATAGGGTAGCTGTAAATATTTTTTTTTGAATTGGAGACAAAGTAGGTAAGTTAGATAGATAAGGGTAGAGAGATAGGCAATTTTTTTTGTAAATTTGTTTTAGCAGTCTAAATGCTTTATATTTGAATTCGAATAAGTGGGATTATTTGTATTCAAATAGGGGGAAAATACTCATTATTAGACCAGGGTAGAAAATTAAATAATCACATCAAATAATTTTAATCACCGTGTATAAGGAATTTCATTAAATAATACCCTTTATTAAAACCTTGAAGCATAAATAAACTCGGTCGTTTCAGTAAAAATAAGAAATTTAAATTATTTATAAGACGCTTTATATCAAAAGAAACAAATGGAAATTACGTGCAAAATTTATCTTAATTAACTCTATTTCAAATAACCGGTATTGAACAAAACGTACAGATAATATCTATAGAAACTTGTAAAAACCCAATAATGCAAATCCTAGAATACAAAACAGGGTTTATTTAAAAAGCTCTGAGAATTAATATTATTTTGAACACCTGCGTAGTTTAAATATCACATACGGCGTAAATTTTGTAGATAATTAATAGTTTCAAAGAATCTTGGAGAAACCGGGGCTTAATATTCACGAGAATGTGCGAAACGGGGTTATTAAACCCAGATAACAGTCCACATGGACTAAAATATAATCGATAATAAAGAATATCAATTTGCACCAATACGAACAGGTTAGAAAAGGAAAGAGAAAATGCGTCAAGCAAAGACACATATAGTAAAAGGCGGGATTTAAGCAACGTCACGAGGGTCACAATTGGTTGAAAATAGGATGCAAATATCAGAGGTAGAAACAACAATTTCTGTACAAAATTAATTAGTTTTTCTCGGACAGGTTTGCGTGCCGTGTCGAAATTTCTGAAATTTAACTGGGGTGAGTACTAAATTCGTAAAAATCGACGCGCGAGCGACAGACTGGGAACATAGAATGAGGAATTCTTTAGAATTACCCGTTTTGAGGACAAAAGCGACGTGCCGGCTTTTTGCTATATATACCGAGATAAATATATACAAGCCCTCTTAGACTCTTAGACTTTTGACTATTCGATGCGTTAAAAGCTCTTACATCCGCGACTTGATTGAAGATGTTAAACAGTGCATTTTAGTTTGATAAAATAATTTAAAATTTTGCTCGTATATTTTAGTGATTCAAAATAGTTGGTTATTTACATGCTAACATGAATGTACTTCAGTGCACTTAGATACAAGGTAATAAAATTTAGTTTCACTGTACCAATTAGCAAAATTTACAACGACAAATGTATACACAAAAGTAGGCAGTTTTGGCGTATATTGGTGAAAGAAGTATGAAGTTATTTGCTATTTTTCGGGGGTGTTAATAATTAAATGGTTCAAATACGTGTCTGGATCCACGAAACAATGGTCAGATATACATAGATGAGTTCCGGAAAAGCCCAGAAACAACTTTAAATAAATGGTGATGGAGAAAATTTTAAAAGCGTTGAGAATTAGAAGCCGTAAATATAATCCTGTTGGAATGGTGTGATTAACTAAAGGGACGATGTACTTTGAAGCTACGAGGACAGTAACCTTCAGGTAAATTATACTATTTTGTTTGACATTTTGTGTGTGTTGAATAACTTTATAATTGATTTACTTTAAATGGACATTAGTGAAATTGTACTAACCATAAAATTTTAATTTTAAGATGAAATTTGCTTGTTGAAGTAGAAAGGGGTATTTAGTTTTGATGTTCGGTAATATGATGAAAATTTGGGTATGTCTTTGCGCTCAATTAGACGAACCTGGTTAATTAACGTAAAGGGTGGTAGATGCTCCTTTATACTCAGACTCCGGTCTGCTTATATTGTTATATTAATTAGTAGGCATCCAACAAGGACTTTAATTTTGGATGCACATTAAAATGATAATAAAATTAATCTTGAAATTCTTTTAAAACTGAAATTTATGCTGAGTTTTAATTTTGAAATTTTAATGTATTCTGAATATTGATGTAAATAGAGTTAACGTTGATGTTTTTGGTAGGAATGTGTTGTTTTTTTATGAATGAGGAGGTTTATAACATTAGGTGAGCAGCCGAGGCGAAAAGAGAATCACAGCCGTTTATGACGCCCAATCTGTGGGACTAGAATTTTTGTTGAAAGGACCCAGTTCCCGCATTCAAAGGAGTATATCACAGCAATATATATATATATATATATATATATATTTATATATATATATATATATATATATATATATATATATATATTTAATTATTATATAAGCCAGTTATTGTGTTTGGAATGTTTTCATCAATTTCGGCAGCGTATTCTAATATGTGTTGTGTTCAACTTATTTATTAAATATTTTAAATATAAAAATTGAGCATTCTGAGTTCAGCTACATTCAACGCGGTTTCTAATGGGATATGATATAAAATTATATGACTTCTAAATGTAATTGGTGTTCATATTAGTTACAAGAAAAATTTAAATGTAAAAGTGGTTAATAAGTGATAATCATATGTTTAAAGTTTGTGTATTAGAGACTAATGTAAAAGTGGACTTGGAATAGGTGTCGTGAAATAAGGAGATGTCCTGAACTCTTCATTTTAGTATATAAGACATGTGCTGTGCGGAGGTTATTTTGAATCACCATTTACGTATTTAAGTTAGTGTTGTAAGAGGAAGTTATTATGGATGCAATATTATTGTATTTGGATGATAGTTTGTTAGAAGATTATTTCGTATCATTATATCTGCATGATCAAAGTAGTTTCATTAATTCTAAAAAATAAGAATCCAGACAATGAATTAGATAGCTATCAAAAATAACTCAACGTCGGGTAGATTCATTCATCATCACAGCACCTATATCGACGCCCAACGTCTGGCAATTTACAACATTTTTGACGCTGAACGTCGGGAAAATTCATTCGTCTATAGCAACTTTTATTGACGCCCAATATATATATATATATATATATATATATATATATATATATATATATATATATAACAGCCCCTACTCTGAGTTACCGGACTAGTATAGTATGAATATTTAATATTTTTGAAAAATTAAAATTTTACCTTCTGATTCTATACAGGTTCAAATATATTGGATGCATATTTTGCACGTCCTGCCTAAAGTTTAGTGAGTTCTCTTCGTTTCTGACATAAAACGCATCCAGAAAAACTTAAGTTTGTGATTCATTTCAGAACACAAAATTCGACCTTCATAATAATTTGGAGTGTAATGATTCGTATTTGCGTGTTGTGATATGGCACAGCAATTTTTTCCAATTTTGCGTCTAACTTATGTCTATTTTTTAACCACAGACTGGAATTACCCACATATGTCTTATTACAAGAACACGATATCTTATAAATGGTGTTGCTACTGAACAATTTTATCAGTCTTATCTTTCAGCTTAGCAAAAAATTCTCCTACCGATTACGCTATACGCTATTTGAATACCAGGTTGTCTTAAAATTCTCTCCAAAAGAGGAGTTGCATAGTCCTGTTCGTCGTAAATGCATTACATGGGGTATACCGCAACAGTGTAAAATCAACATGACAATATTCTATCCAATCTAAAAAACAAGACAAATTACTATGTCCTGGATTTCAATATAATTTATGATTTAGTCGGACATTTTAACAGGACAAAAATATGCAAGTTAAAGCGATCATTTTAACATTGTTTTGACCAAGAAAGCCATATAAAATGCAGTAGTACAATTTTTACTAATGAACAAACTTAATAGCATAAATACGATCAAGACGAAGTACTCTGTGAGGTTATTTACCTGTATTAGCTTAAATGCAGCACTCTTTGATTCACTGCTTTAACCATTTAGCACAATGTTAGTACACAAGATGCATCCTTTTATTAACATTTACATCTCTCCCTGTTTCTTTCAACCAAACCCGAAAAATGCTACTATTTGAGGTCGGACTATTGTTCAAGCCTTTACCATTATGCTTATTTATTTTTAGCACATCTTGTACATAAACGACGATCCAGCTTTCGTTTAAGATTAAATTATTGGAATTGTATTTATTTTAAGGCATAGCTCATACACTATTTTTTGTTTGGTTTACATTACATTATAGAACTCTAATTTGAGTAAATGCGATTGATAAAAGAATTATGTAAACACTATTTGAGTTTCATACAAATTCTTACTAGTTAGTGGTAGTAACCTGTTTTGGTTCGGTGTCATCTAATACAAGCACTTGTGCAGCAGACTACAATAGAGCTTTGCAGTTATTGCGGTTTTACTTGTTTATGTCCAATTCAATAGCAACTGCTGCAAAGTTCTATTGCCGTCTGTCACACAAGTACTTGCGACTCGAGAAGTCAAAATAGAGTGCTACCTAAGGCTGGCAAAATTCGAAAAAGTTGTATTCGATTAATCGAATTTTGCAGTATTCGCAAACCGATTAAACCGATTAATCGTTTTCTATCGAATATTCGGCTAATCGAATATTCGATTAATCGATTAATCGGTTAATCGAATATTCGATTAATCGATTAATCGGTTAATCGAATATTCGATGAATTAATTATTCGATTAATCGATTAACCGATTAATCGATTGTTTACAAATTTTTTAGTTAACTAATTGGCTAGTTCATTAATCGGTTAGTCAATCAATCGTATGGTTGTCTAGATAATCTATTAATCGACTAACCGTTTAATCGACTAATCAACTAGTCAAACAAATTATTTCTAACCAAATAATCGTTTATCTGATTACTTTACTATCGTGCTGGATAGTCAATTACAAAATCTATCAAGTCGTGTTTCATTTCATTTTCAAGTATCCTCCATCCAATAGCAAGATCTTGTCCTGAACTTGTATTATGTACGGTTGTATTTTTGTCTCTCCTCACGTTATAGCTTGCACACGTAGGAAAAGGAGAACTTGGACTCTATATAAGTAATACAAATAATACGGCTATAATTTAGTTAGGTATTATAAGTTCAAGTTAGAAACAAACTTACAAAATAATTTTAAAATTATGAGCTTGCAATTTAATATATCGTTTGTAATTTTGTGTACAGGTCCGGTTCCTGAACACAAGTCAGAGCACCCATAAGTTTTATTGGTTCTTGGAAGGTTTAGTTTAAAGTAGAATCGAGGGTCTTCCTTTGTATTATAAAACGGACATTGCTCCTTTTAGGATAAATCTTTTACAACATGTTGGCACCGTTGTATTTTAAATTTTCCTAGAACTTTCGTTCTGTAAGGACTTGCCTCTTAATAGAAATAAAAGCAAATCATTCTTTTTTAACTGTATTTTATTTACCCATAATTTTTAATAGGTGTGTCCTATTGGTCGACTAATCAACTATTCGATTATTCGAATATCGATTAATCAAATATTCGATTAATCGAATATTTGATTATTAATCAATTAAACGAATAATCGATTTGTTAAATTTTAAAAACCGCGATTTTCGATTAATCGATTAATCGAATAATGGATTAATCGAATTTCATTGCCAGCACTAGTGCTACCTTTAGTTTGCTGGAAGTGAGAGTATATTGAAAACCCGCAACACAGAAGACGGCAACACGTTGTTTTCTGTATGATCAAGAACAGCATCACATTATAATTCTCTGCCAGGGCAAATGCACCTATCACTAATGGATTGCGTGTACTCGAGGGTTCTAACTAATGATGATTATTTTTTAAAGTGGTACTAAACGAAACAACCTCTAAAACACTTTACTTACTTTTCTTTCATTATGCAATTACTTTTAATTTTATTACAAAAAAGAAATGTTAGATTCATTCAACTTATTTATTAACACAGTACAAAGTAGTTAATACAGAGTTACATTTATTAAATAAGTTTCATCAAGCAAGCTATGGAAATACACGCGCAATGACTAAGAAATCAAAAGACATTGTTAATTTTAATCACATTGTAGCACCTATTGAAATATATTTCATAAAGAGTTAATTTAACAGCAAATGTACTTAACTAACAAGCTTTTAAAAATCTTAAATTAAGAAATGTTCTGCGGGTTGATAAAATTCAAGGGGTGTAAAATGAGGAACTGCTGGATAATGAATCAATGGGTAATCCATACCAGGTTTAACTATTTTTGCTGAATAAGTCATATGCATCGGCATAATGGGCGCAATTCCTTTAGAAACAACAATTTCCTGGGGTTTCGCATTGGGCATCGGCGCAGCAGCTGTTAGTGCAACAGCGATTACAAGTACACACTGAAACATAGAACATAAATAATTTACGGGTGCATGAGTACAAACCAGTCTGTCGAATATTTGTAAAATGTCTTATAATATAGCGACAATAGGCTCGAGAGTGTTAACTGTTAACGTAAGGATATGTAAAGGATTCTTTTTGAACTAAGAAAGGGCTCTGTCGTAATTCATATGGGATCTATATTATTACTGCTTGCATTGTACGCATACAAGACATGGCATGTCTTCCAAACTTATATACCTAAAGATTTTACCACAACACAAACTAGGCTTCTATTAAACACGCACCCACTGATTTTCGTTGGCAAGTATGTCTTTCTCCGTTTCTTATCGCCTGTTTGTTTTTAGAATTTATTCAACAATATTTATAGTTGTTTGAATTATTAGCTATTTTTTTAGCAATTTGGTAAATTTCTCATACTTTGTTGGGTACACCAGCAATATATATAAAGGACATTTTTTTAATTGATTGCTCCAAAGTTTGTAAAAATTAATAACCCATTTCTTTAATTCTGCTCTCTGTGAAAGTCTATCAAACATTCGTACAGTGCCTTCCACTAGTTGTGCACGTTTGATCATTTCATAGAATTTTAAGTTTAAACAAGTTAAAGCAGCGTAATCGGACTTTGTTTTATATACAATTAAACCAATGCATCTCTCACAATCAACAATGCATTCAGTCATCATTCAGTGAAAGGCTAATAAAGTGTTTGTTATTCCCACCCCCAAAAACTGTTACTTAAGTACACATCAGGTCGTATAAAAAATTGATATGACTTAGTGAAATGAGATTTAATAAGAAGCTACTCCGAAAAATTTATAGACGCTTAGGTAGTTTACATTTCATAATGGCGATATTTCAATATGATATCTAATCAGGACAAATACATAAACGAAAAGTACCTAATATGTTTAAAAAAATAATGATCGCAAAATAACGGTGTTAATTCTGTTTAGTCATAAGCATTCACACGAGTTTAAGAAACCGCAACAACCATAAGAATCATAAAATTTTATAAAATTAATGCGGCCACACAAACTGAAGACACTGGACTTAACCACGAGACAGCTTTAGACGCATAAAATACGAAAACGGAATTTAAAAAAAAGAGAGAAATGGGATATAACGATTAAGTTTGGAATTAATAAAGTAAGTTACAAAGGAAACGATGGTGAAGTCAAAGCGGAAAGTAGGAAGGAGACCGTCGGATTGTTTTGAACTTTACTGGATTAGCAGGCTACAAACTTCAGGCAGGTACTACCGTACAATTAATATTTGCGACTGTCGAGCATCGGGAAAATGACATTCGTCTATACAAGGATAATGAACAGATTACACTATTTCCCCAAACATTAGAATTTAGATAGCTGAAATGTGATGACTCAAGTTGTCGGTAGTTAATAAGCAAAAGAATTATTGGTGTTTCTTGATGTGCTTAATTAATTTAAACAACAAAAGAGTGGATGAATGAATACTGTCAAAGCGTGTCCTGCTTTGTTTTTGTTTAAGTTTGATAAACATGTGCATGTGAAATTCTAAAGCGACAGAAACAGTTTAATTTATATCTAAGCCTAATATTATTGGAAATAGAGTATGAAACTTTAAAGCGTTTAGATAGAGTTGCGTATTAATTTAAACACAAGCTTTGTGTCTAGGGTGTTTTGCTACTTAAATTCTTGGTGAAAATTTAGTATTTATAATGGATATCATAATGGCAAAAACAGAAGTTGGTATTGCGCTGTATTTCTACGTATTGTTATAAGGGGTATTCTCACATAAATAGGATTTAAAATGGCGTAAAAGGCAATCTATGAAACTGGAACGGTGGAATGGCAATATTATTCGCGGATTATGGTTTTTAAGGAGTTTTGTTAATAATACCTGTTACGTGTAGCTTTCCAGTTTTGAAGTTATTCTGTGTTTTCTATAAAATCTTATCCGGTTCTCGAGGTTAATTTCCAACTCGCTTTAATTCTTTGTCTATTTCTATTTCTGAATGGGTCGAATATCTTATCTAGCAGGTGTAGTGTGCATGATGTGCATTGTTTGTTTGAAGCTTGTAAAAGAGTAAAGTGAACGCTCTTGGTTTTGTTGTGTAATTTTATAAGTGCGTATTGAGCATTTGTTTTAGCATCTCCTTGGGGAGGATCTGTAATTATACAACAGAAGTTAGTGGCGTTTTTCCACTTCCGTTTGTGGAATTTATTTGCGTCTTTGACTCTTCGCTTTTGCGATAAGGCCGTCCAACGTACGTAATTATTTAGGTACAGTATTGGTATTCTAATTATTTTTCTCTCATTTTAGTGGTCTTCTTCTTTTTTATACCATCTTTTAGTACTACCTGCTTTAGACTGCCGTCGGTACTACTTTTAGTAGTATCTTTAGTTTTCGCCTTCGATCACCGTTCCTGCTTGTTCCTTACTTTTGTTTACAAATTTAAATTGGCTGTTCTGGAAGGAAGCAATAGCGCCCCGCCGATTATCGAGCCCAGAGCTGTGTTGCTACTACCAACAGTACTCAGGACACCTGGATCTCGAAGGTCGTATACATATTTACTTTAATACCTGTTTTTTTTTGGTATCGCATCAACAACCAATTTAAACTACGTTATCAGCTAAATTTATTTACGCTTTAATTATTACAAAATCCAGTTTTATCACAACCAAAGTTATATTTTTACATTTTTGGAAATTAGAAGTAACGTTTATAAATTCTTTTGCTTTCCCCTCGGTGTTTACATGTTTAATCACTATTCAGGCGAACTATTGTGTGTACTTTTTCTTTAGATACCGAAGTTTTGTAGTAACAATTGTGACCTACAGTGTGTTTATACTTTTTTGTGATCTGCTTTACTACTAATTTCACCAGATTTATATGCTATGTATTTTGCCTTATTTTTCAGGTTTATTTTTATGCTACGATATTTTGTTTTGTAAAAGATCCACCAACGAACGCGATATGTTTATAAATTTTAGAGATTATTTATCTCCGCGCCTTTATATAACGGATGAGCGGCATGCCTTTCGTCGCGTTTTAACTTGCGTTAGTTACAACTTATTCATTCGCCTATTTTGCGGTACCTCGTGTATGTACCGAACCGTTCGTGGGTCTCCACGCACCACTTTATTTTCTCTTGTTTTCCTGTTAGTACTGCACCACCTTAGGTGCATTATTTACACAATATTCTTATTTTAAGATAAGCATCATTTTCACCCGTTTTGGTCAATATTCACCCCCTTTTGTACACCGTACTTTATATATATATTTTTTTGTGCATTGTGTTACCTGTATTTGTGCCAAGTAAATATTATACGTGTTCCTTGATTATTATTTTTATTATTGTTTTGAGTTAGCGCGTGACGATTGTGCCGCTTTGTGCTTATTGGATATGGTATTTGGGAATTTGTGTATGAGTTGGAACTTTTGAGTCACGGTTCTATATTTTCTTTGTGGCAAGACTCTGGCGCCCTTACTCTTCGAGCTTTGCCATTCTGGTCCTTAGTCGAAGCCGTCAGCCCACAACCTCCTGGCTGAGCAAGCCACCCTTCCCTTCTGCCATCGTTACAACAGGAACCAATTACCTATCGTTCTATTTCTGGTTTACCATCAGCGGTGACATACCTAACCAGTGGATGTAGATTAACTTTGTTTTTAAAGTCAATTATATTTTCTAAATTTAGAGTTAATAGAGTTTAAACTTAGTTGGAACATTATTTCGAGTTAATTATACAATGGGTAAAGTTGATTATTGTAAAAAGACATCCAGCCACCCTAATGAAGAAATCATATTTGAAAAAAGCCGTTGATTTAAAAAATTTTAAATTCTATAAAAAGCTAATGAGTAGTTTTAAGGGTATAGTTAAAAAGGTAGAAGTGGAGGTGACAAGAACGTAGGAATTACCGAAAGCACGGAGACCTATCCCTAATAACTGTTTTCCTGGTGGCAAACGTATCGAAGGGATTGCTGGGACAAGACGGTTTGGCGTCTTTTATTTCTGACATCTAGTAAAAACTTTTAAGGTAAGTGGTACTTGTATAGTAGTTTTGTATTTTGGCTAATTTTACAGGTTCAGATTTTATTATGTTTATACATTTCTTCCACAGGTCCACTACCGCACCACTGTAGGTAGTCGCTGCACCCATAAAATTGTTACCAGGTTTCCGTCCCTTCCGGCCAAATCGAAATTCGTAGCCTAGCGTCATTTCTAGAATTTCTGTACGTGATTCGTAACAATAAAATTCAAATGATTCTTGCAATTAATAGAAAAATGGACCACCATCCACAAAATATCAATCATGGTATATGCAATTTCAAGTATAATAAGTGGTTAACGATGTTGTTTCTGAGAATACCAAAAGAACCAATTCAGCACTACATTTCCTTTGCATACTTTGTTAAAAAAATATTTAACTAATTCAAGGGCATAATTTGACCATGTTAATCTGTCAAATTTATTTTGTTACATAACCTCACTATTTGTTCTCAGGTGCTTATTTCCGTGTACAATCTGCATGTAAATTCGGATTTGCGTTTAAAATTGCACATTATTTACACTGAGTTAAATGTTGAATGGAAATGTTATTTTAATGAAATATTAATAGCGCATGGTTTCGAAACCCAACAAAGAAAACTATTTTAATATCAGTTACCGGCGATCTAATCACTATTCAGATTAATGGGTGTCACTAAATTTTTGAAAATGCGTTTTATAATACTTGAATTTATTAAACTTGGAATATCAGGGTAGCAATTTCAAAGTAGTGTACAAATAAAGTACTATTAGCAACCCCATTCCATTAAAATTTGAATACCCGCGAACATTTTCAGAAACTAACGAATTAAAATATTTATTCTATTATTTATGAATTAAATGCTATATTGGACTTACAATTTTCAGCTTAATACACACGGCTACAAGTGATGACTTACTATCTTCTTTCGTATTTTTTATTATATTAAGAAATTTAATTTAACTTCATTTGTACAATAGTGGATCCGGTGAGTTTTTGAAAATTAATATTAAGTGGAATTCATTATTTTCAACGCTAAGAATTTTTAAAAATAGATACGATAAATTATCAACAAATTTTTATTGTCGTATGGTTTAAAAGTAAAATAAAGCTAAAATGGGTAACTCACACCCCAACACAGAATCGATTTTTAAATGAAATTAGATTTCGTGTGAGAATGAAATACAATAACTTAAATCAAGCTGTGGGTATACCTATATAGAACTATTTCCTGATTTAGGGGTATTGTAAACTACCTGAAAAAAAGTTCAAATGTTGTTTAGCATATTTTATAAAGAGTGTCAAACCTCTCTAAGATTTTCTCTGCTTTAGTAAAACTTAGCGTTATTATCAAAAAACAAACCAATTTCGTGCAAAGCAGCAATAGGTTTTGTATTTTTACGGATATAGTATAGTACTAACTCCATATCATTTCAATTGATCTGTCAGTATTTATTATTGGGGTAATACGAATCGGGTAATTTAAATAAATAGATAAATAGTAAAACAAAAGACTTACCAAGTTCAGCATCTTGAAGTTTTCAATTGACTAGCAAAAGTGGTATTTCTTGGTTGAGATCAATCTTTATATAAATGAACGCTTAGAGTGATTACATCTCATAAAACTAGTTTATGGAGCAAATTGTATAAACTGGATTAGTTGAAATTATAGCATAATAATACATTGTATGCTGTAATCTATTATTAACTAATATGTTCATAATGAAATACATTTTTTCTATTAGAAGTGGTAGATACATAAATCAATATTCCAAAACGATTTAGCACCGGACTAGATTGATTTTTATTCTGCATATCACGCGCAGAATTTTTTATAACTAGCTTACTCGATGATTTTTAAGACATGAATATTAGTTGTAATTTTTTATACAGCGTCTAAAACATTACTAATAATCTATGGAATGTAAATTTGCACATTACGATCTAAATCACAATTAAAAATAGAAAAGAATTTTGCAACTTAAGCTCCATATTTTGGATATTGGATATCCTAATGTAAAATGATTGTTGTCAGTAGCAACTATGAGGGAAATCAGATAAATCAGTTGCATATCTGCTGTTTTATGTCAAATCAGCCACGATGCTTTTAAAGTTCAAATTAAGGAAATACGTATAAAAAATGTTATTCTCAAGAGAATTCTACTCTTAATACAATGATAATTACGTATTCGTTCTTTGCACAGGTGGTACTTAGTATTCTGTCCGATTATGGTTTAGGGCATAGCTTAAACCAATGAATTTATTGACAATACCCTAAATTAATGTTGGCAAAATGCAAATGTTCCCAAGTTAATAAATTTTTCTTGCCACCCTATAATCTTATCCCAATTAACTTAAAAGTATTTTTGCGCGTTTTATATTTATCACAGTAGTGGTCCATTATTACTTTTTATAGATGAGTTGTGGACAATAGCATGTTATTAGACACCGAATCGTAATTGGCGTCTAGTGTTGTAATATTCCAGCGTGTAATTTGGTATTTCAAAATGTTGCTCTATTCAGACATTTACGTCAACGATAGAATGCTGAATTAGCTGTGATGGGCAAAAAATAATGTCTTTCATATTAAGTGAATGAGGTTAATGGTACTTAATAGGAAACCTTAGCGTTTAAAGCATAGTTTAGTGGCAAGTAAGTGATGTGAATTTAGGTTTTTCATTTTAATCCTTGAAAACAGCAATATTTCTAATCTTTGTAGCAGTATACGTTTGACAATTGGCCTTATTCAAAAACAACTTGAAACACTGAGTGTGCAATTGGTCTCGGCTTGGACCAATCTCGCATTGAACTGCATATAGGGTGATTCATTTTTCCTCCCGAGCCAATAAGATTAACCAAAACACGTCTATGAAGGTATTTCTATTTTCAAAGCAACACAGAACAACAGTTAAATGAAACAACTAAAAGTACAACTCACAATTAAAATGGCTTGGGCTAAGTCTTGAAACAAATACTTAAATCTAATAACAAACAAGCAAACATATATAATAATATCAAACACAATTACATGGAGTAAACATAAGTTAATTATTAAGCAAGCAAATAACATTATAAAGTTAACCCTGAAAAAGAGAAGGCTGCGTGTTGCTGTCAATTATCACATAACTTGCCTAAACTTACTAATAACGAACTAAAACCTTGTTTGACTAATTGAGGCATTGGTTCTTAATAAACAACTTAAACGCATAAAAATACTCGTATCTTTAAAACACGCAAATGTGACTGAACTAAATTGTGTATAATGCAGTTTTCTTAATGTTAAGTCAACGCTTACTTTAAATGCAAGCAAGAGGAACAATCAAGTATAAATACCTGTTATAAATAAATCCATGTCTCGAGCCTTTTTGGTATTCAAGGGCATAACTTGGCAAAAGAGCATTTTATTTTTCATGTTCTATAAGCTAGTATCAAAAACCAAAATACATAGATGACCTATACAACCTTCGTGTAGTTTATGAGCGAGTAGTGGGAAACATCATGTGTAAAATATCTATTTAACCTTTGTGGAATTTATAGTTCATTGAGCTAAAGGGACACAAAATGTGTAACTGACACGTGCAAAATTAATTCATTTTACTTAACATAACGCATTTGATCGTAGTTTTTCGGGTAATGTGATTATATAGTTTAACACAAATTGTAAGATAACCTTAAATGAAGTTGGGTGAAAAACTAATGACGCATTCGTTAACATAACCGCCCCGGCTGAAGACTCCGTCTTCTGAATAGCTCTCCGCGAACCGAATCCCTAAAGACGGAATAGCGAGGTAGAAACGTGGGCTCATGTGCTCTAGTGAGAAAAAATTGTCGGCTTCCGCGTAACGAACCAAACAAATTTTAGTTACGGAACGAACAAAATCTCCGTTTTGTGTTTCCAATTTTACCACTCTAACCTTTCCATCTAGTCCAGGAAACGTTTCCATTACTCGCGCAAGGAGTCACCTAAAGGGAACCGTGTTTTTCTCACAAAGCAACACGGGATCTCCAACTTTTATATTTTCCACTGGCTAACGCCATTCGGGTCTGTTTTGCAATCGATTCAAATAGTCCTGAGACCACCTATTCCAAAAAATTTGATAAATTTAAAAAAGACGTTGATACATCGTTAGCCTATTTTCGGAAATATTGATGAGATCCTATTCAGGATACGCTGTAAGATCATGACTTACTAAAAAATACGATGGGTTCAGGGAGGCAATCTCATTTGGGTCAGTCGATAAGGAATGGAGGGGCCTACAGTTCAAGATAGCCTCTATTTGGCATAGTACCGTGCTAAACTCTTCAAATATTAGCCGTTGCTCGCCTACGAGGCGTATTAAATATTATTTTGCACTCTTAATAGCAGCTTCCCAAATTCCGCCATAATGCGGGGAACGAGGCGGGATGGTTTTCCACTCAGTTCCGTTTTTTGAAAGATATTCCTTCAACTCGTTACAGCTATTGCGGTTTCTAAAGAAGTTATACAAATCCTTCAATTGATAAATTGTCACTATAAATAGTAGTTGGATTTCCTCTTCGAGCTACGAAACGTTTTAGGCACATTATGAATGATTCAGCGGAAAAACCTACGGCGAGATCCATGTGAACAGCCTTTGTTGACATGCACACAAACAATGTAAAAGGAGCCGCCAAAGTTAACGCCAACACTTTGAAACAGACGACAAATTCACACTCTATCTCTTGGCAAATCTGACATTATCTGTTGAGAAGATCGGGGAGGCGATCTAAAACATTTCGAGCTATTTCTTATTATTCATTTTATACTTCTAAGATCGTTTAGAGGCCAACACCTTAAACGAACGTGTGAGAGTACCAGCCGAGGACTTGCGTGTAGTAAGCGTTGATGTTCTTAAGCGAGCAAGAGACTATCTCATCCAAAAAGAGACACAGAGATAACAGATTCTTGTTGGAAATGGGTTTGATGTCCTTCCGTTCTTATATTTCCTTTGAAAAGTGAATTTCTTGCATTACCCGAACGATTCCTTCCAAATCTGAGTGCAATTCTTTCACTTGCAGTGAATCATATTTTTTTGAAGATAGCAAAGTAGTGTTTTGGATGAATCTAAAGCAATAAGCAACGGTGCGTTGCAACATCGTGAATTTTGAGAACCTTTCGAAAACAATTGACCAAAAACGCACATATGACATTGAGCTTCACCACGAGCAAATTCTTTGACGTTCTTCGGGTAGATTTTTTAAACTAAATTTTGTCACATTATTACGAAGGTTAAAACTAAAATCTAACAAAAACGGGGGACCGTGCTTCCATATTGGAAGATCTAGAATATCTTGAGGCATGATTCCACGAGAAAAACAATCAGCTTGGTTATCTGCGGAACGTACAGCTCGCCAGTCAAATTTTAAAGTAAGTTGCAGGATTTCCAAAATTCTGTTTGCTGCGAAAATCGACCATTTAGAGGATGCGAATCAAGCCAACAAAAGACTATTTGTGAATCGGTCCACAAGTCTATCGTCACTTCATAACCTCATCAACCATTCGATGACAAAACGCATCCACAGAGTTCTAACTTAGGGAGCGTTGGAGCCCTTATAGTAGCTACTCGGCTTTTGACAGTCAAGAGAGTTGAAAAAACAGTGTGATCCGAGTAAAAGGTGCGAAGATATACGCCTTTAAAGAGATATCCGCAAATCCATGAAGTTCTATAAACACCATGTGCTTACGATGAAAGACACATCGTGGAATCCCAAATTGAGAAAGTCGAGAAAGAAGACTTGCAAAGTTGTCCCACTCTTGAGAAATTTTTGCTTCAAGTGATATATCCCATTCCAATTTGGACAACCATAGAGTTTGCATAGACAGTTTTGCTATTAACATCACCGGACCTATGAGGCCTAATGGATCGTACATTTGTGCGATGATTGACAGTACCTGCCGTTTGGTCAAGGCCCAAAATGCTGCCTTAGTTGAGACAGTGACGTAGAGCGTTTCGAGATCTGTTTCCACTTTAAACCTAGTACTTTACTTTGCGTGTTATTAAAGCAAAACTCTTCGTCTAGGGCAGTGCGTTCGGCAATTCTTTTTAAGAGTTGTGAGTAGTTAGAACGCCACTTGTGAATTTAATGAGGCGTTCAACTGATTATGCAGTGTTTCCAATTCATGCTGATTGTCACATCCACAAATGACGTCATCAACGTAGCACTGGCGCATTATTGCCCCAGAGGCTAAGGAATATTTCAATTCGTTTTTTGAAGCGAAGTCTTGCAGAATACGAGTGGCTAAATAGCTTGCGCTATTTATTTCATAGGTAATGAATGACAATTCAATACTTTGAATCGGTTGAGAGGGATTTTCTCTCCATAAAATATTTTGAAGAAATGTTTGGGCGGGATTAATCGTCACTTTAACATGATGTCGTTGAGAGAATAACCAGTAGAACTCTTGCAGGAACCATCGAATACGACACGCAATTTCGTCGTGGTGCTTTCTTCGCAGATAACCGCGCGATGTGGCATAAAATATTTGTTTTCTCCAGAGTCATTCGTGAATCGAAATGCGTGCCCTAGAGAAAAGTATTCATCAACGAAATCTTTGTAATCCTAAAGAAAGTGCGGGATTTTTTGAAAACCCGTTTACGTGCGATATAGAAAGATTCACCTAGCTTTAAGAACACATCTGAATGTAAACTCTTGCTAGGTTTTCATTTAGCAAAGATTTTCTCTAGAATTGTTGACTCGGAGACCTCAAAAAAAAAATGCTCTTAACATTTTTATAGCATGTTGGATAGTTCCCAGTCTATAATGGCGCTCTTGTATCATATTTTTCAAATATAATACCGCTATACATAGAAAAATTTTTAGTATATTTTTCCACAACCAGCAATTAAAACTTAAGACTTTATGATCAACATATCTAAAATTGACAAATATCTTCACATTTCATTTTTCCAGGGGAAGTCGAAAATATTCACAAGCGTTGTAACGTTACCGAAAACACTGTAAATTATTTAAATATACAGAATCCATAAAACGTCATAAAATTGAACGTGCAGTAACCAAACCCGATACGCAGTTGTTCATAGTATAGAAATCGTGTGAGCGTTCCATAACACGTATACTTCCCTGCACTAAGGCATCATTTAAGTTTAGTGCTAGCTGTACGAAGCCTGTAAAACTACAGCAACACGTACACCACCGGAGATATTTTAACTTACATAGACCATCAAACCAAAGTAGTGGGGAGCATGAAAACACAGTCTAACAGTTGCGCTTTTCAAATGATAATTTACTCGGCAGCCACCACTGTCGGATGATGACAAAGTAATAAGTAATCGAACGTACGATAACTTTTTAAACCCGAGTGTGTTTAGCGAAAAGATTTGGGACGCGGATTTTCAAGCGTAGAATGAAATAGGTTAGGAGTACGAAGTGACAGTGGCCAGGCTATACACGCTTTTAACCAAAGAGTTATTTTATTATCAACCCGTTATCGTCTTGCATAAGTTCGCTCGGACCTTGGCTAAAATGGAACCTGTAGGTCGTTGAATTGTTTCCACCTGTTGCATATTTCAATATCTTTGTGTAT
The DNA here is from genome assembly GCA_036346225.1 of Platerodrilus igneus. Lineage (NCBI taxonomy): Eukaryota > Metazoa > Arthropoda > Insecta > Coleoptera > Lycidae > Platerodrilus > Platerodrilus igneus. The sequence goes on from JARFIW010000800.1 coordinate 3,357,076, forward strand.
ACAGCCAATTTTATTAACCAAACGTCTACTTGGGTTCACACTTGCACGAGAGCGATTTGAAATTAGGAAAAACACCACCATTGTAAATTCAAGATCCGAAAAATACATATGTAGCTGGATTTAATACTCCTATTTAATAAGATCTCCTTTTTATGTAGGTTTGGTCAAATAAGTATAAGTTAAGTTAATCAATCTGTTTTGTTACGGTGATTATTATATAGCTTAGAAAAAGCAGTCTGAAGTTTTTATTTCTAGATTTTTAAGTTAGCAATTTCAGGATTACAAAGAAGAAAGTGCAAGCGAGGTTCGACCAATCTGAATTTTAAAAGTTTCCTAACATATTAATATCATCTCGGAGATCACCCACCGTCTGCCAACATAAACGATAAACTATAGGTAAGGCTGGCACCCAGTATTTTATTAGTCTGAGTGTTCAAAAATTCTCTTCCAAGTCGGACACAAGTGTTAAAATTATATACTTCTCGAGAGATTTCGTTGATCTTCATTAAATCCACATCCTTTTCTCTGTAGCTAGCTGATATAATTCTTTTTGTTACGTTCCAGGGTAAAGTAAATTCAAAGGTCTCTAGTGTTAAATTATCAGGTAACACATTGCATTTCATTTTATTAACACAAAGACAGTTTATTCAACGCATATCTGTGGTGCCCTTCTCTTCACTGCTTAAACTGATGGATTTGCACTGTTCTAATATACGGCGATTCATGTATCGACCTGTGAACGAAGTACAGTGCTACGATTGCAAGTTTCTGCATATTGTTTTATGTGTGATCATTAATGTAGTGAATACAACTTGTCTAGCCATGCAGTTGTGTTAACGTTTTTGTACAACAAATGCAATCCATTGAAAGTGGTAGTGTTTTATTCAAAGGACTCTAACCCAAAATACAGCAACCGCAGGAGTAGTTGGAGGACATGGTGCCTTGACTCAATGGATTTACCTAGATCGACTTTTTCCCCGATGTGTTTTGTTTAGAGAAAAGTTCTTTACTATGCGCATAGGTACATCAAATCTACAATCAAACAATTGAAGCTATATGGGAATTTATACAAGGCTTTCTGTACATGTACGAGAGTGGGGTTATCACATCACTTTACTACAAAGGAATGTTTATATTACCGGCGGATGTATTGCTTTGTCGTTTCTTGGAATGTACAAGTACAAGATCCAGCGTGCAGCCGTGCCAATGGCGGTCAAATTATTACACTTCGCGTTATCTATTTTGTTTTATTTTAGAGTTTACGAATGTATATCTTTTCCCTTATAAAACTCTCGTTATGCTTATAATAATAAGCATAAACAATAACTTTACCCTGAATTCGGTTTTTAACGCTATTTTATAAAGTAACGACAACCAATCGCAAAATTGAACGATACACTTTTCCAACCTGGAAGTGGAAATAGCATTTGTTAATCGCCAAACTTGCTGATATTAGGCGCATTCTATTTACAACTTAGGTTAGGTAAGCTAAGAGAAAATTAACCCTTCCTGAATTGATTTCTGACCTGTTAATATAACACAATTTAGCTTTTTGACTAGCTTAGCTATATAACCATTTGGTGCGATTGTACTTGTGGGTCCTTATACACTTGGAAAACATCAATTAAGATAATGGAAAACGACTTAATTGTAGAAGTGAGTTATATATTAATATATTTATTATATATTGTTTAACCATTTTAGCTTTTACGCTGCTATAAATCCGAGAGAGAATTTTTAACCTGCTTTTGAAGTGACGACTCGCACTCCGATTCCTTAGTCGACATATTCTGTAGAGAAACACGGACTCTACAGAGTCAGGTGTGGTACGTAGAACGGTCTATTTCAAATTATAATGACAAGAAGCTTATAGAACATTTTCGTTTAAAAAGATTATCAGCTTTTTTTTTATTGGTAGAATTTTGTTGAAATAGCTGGAAGCTCATTTATGATTTATTTACATAAAAAGTGAAAGTTCTAAATTTTTTCTTGACCTACTTTGGAAGAGAAGAAATAGGTGGTGCAAAGGTAGTTGTTATAAAGATATTGTAGTTTGGCATATACTAGATAGGTTTAATGTTACCAAAAGTCCAGCACATCGCATAATTAAATTGGTAATCCAACATTTAGTGTCAAACAAGCAGAGAACATTTTAAGTGGGTAAATGAAGAACCAATACTTCTCATTCGAGAAATTAATCGAAAATCTGATTCTAATGTACTGTTACAAACTGTGTGTGGCCATGAGAAACAGATATCTATTGTGAGAAAGCAGGGTCAATTCATGACCAACGATTACTAAAAGTATCATCGATGTACAATAAAGGAGGAAACGATGTACTGTGAGAAAATTCAACATATTTCTGTACACAATGGCGTATAACTCCATACAAAAACACTGGCAATATAAGTAGGAAACATCAATTATTTAAGTATAAACATTCAGTTACTAGAATGGTAATTGAAAATGCTTATGGTCTACTCAGCAAACGATATTACAGGTTTAAACGTTTTGAAAATGCAAATATCTTTTGTTTTCGTAGTTAAATATGTGATGGCTGACACAGTATTGTATAATGTTTTTGATATTGAACGATGAAGTAGATATAGGGCATGATATCAAAGCATCTAAGTGAGTTTGACGAAACGGCAATACAATATTTAAGTAGTATTATACCAGATTCTTGCAAACGAAATATGTATAAAGGGTGTTTCAATAAGAGCGCGAGATTTCAGTGTTCAATAAAACATGGTTTTATGTAGCAAAGTATTGAAATATTTATTGATTTAGAAAATACACATTTGGAAATTATGTATGAAACAAAATATCTTGTAAATGGCCGCCACAGCTTTGCTGGCATATGTGTACTCTTTTGACGAAATTTTCAATAACTTTATTGAGTACATGTGGTGGTATTTTATTGATACAGCGTCTAATTTCGGTTTTCAATGCTTCGATGGTTGCAGGCTTATTGGCATAAACCTGTGACTTCAGATAACCCCACAGCCAGAAGTCTAAAGGCGTTAAATCGCAAAAGCGTGGAGGTCAATTCTAGTCACCAAATCGAGAAATGACACGACCAGGAGCAAAGTTGTGCAAGATCGTCAATGTTTCACGTGCGGTATGACATGTGGCACCGCCCTGCTGAAACCACATGTCGTCAAGATCAATAGCTTTCAAATGAGGCACAAGAAACTGTGTTATCAATTATCATAGCACGATAGCGTTCGCCATTCACCGTTACTGCATTTTCCTTTTCGTTTTCGAAGAAAAACGGTCTAATTATTCCTCAGACCATAATGCACACCATACAGTGACCCGTTGTGTATGCACTGCTTTCTGATGAGTCATTCGTAAATTTTATAAGCCCCAAATGTGACAGTTTTGCCTATTAACGAAGCCATCGAGGTGTAAATGGGCCTCATCACTGAAAATGATTTTGTTTGCAAAATCAGCAGGTTGCTCAAGGATCGAACTGGTGAATTCTCTTCCCTGGACATGGTCTCTTGGCAGAAGTTGTTGAGTCAGTTGAATTTTGTAGGCATGCAACTGTAAATTTTTCGTCAGAATTCGCTAAAGAGTGCCTGTTGAAATATCTAATTTTTGAGCCCTATGACGAATTGACGTCTCTGGCCTTTCTGTCACACTCTCGTGAACTGCCGTGATGTTTTATTTTGAACGACCTCTATGAGCTCGTATCGTGTGTTTCACATCACTAACCGAGCCAGTACTTTCAAATTTTTGATTATTCTTTTCACAGTAGATGAATTAGGTACATTATTTCGACCAAATATTGGTCGCACTTTACGAATTGTGGCAACTGAACTTTCACCATTTTGATAATAAGTTTTGATAATCAGGACGCTTTATTCTACAGTGTAATGCTCCATGTTTACTAACTCCCATCTGTCTACTTCCGATCTATCACGTCATAATCATGTGACATTATGACTGTCAAACGTGGTGCGCAATTCAGATCTTATTGAAACACCCTTTAAGTAATGTAAAATGTATCTGTAAACAAACTCTTATGAAAATAGTAAGAGCTATTGGCAAATACAAATCGGGCTAATACTTATATAGCCATTAACAAAACATTCGCTTTATTACTTCACAGGGGAGGAAACATCCACTGACCGACGGTTTCGGCTTGTTAAGCCTCATCAGAGTGAAATAATTTCCAAAAACCCTATGAAGTAATCGAAGCTATTATAATGATATAATTTCGAAACAATCTCTGTACTATGGCAAAAGTAAATAAAACCGCCATCAGGTGATAAAACACCAACACTACTAAGTGTGGAAGTACAAAATTGAATCGAAACCACATAATAAATTCTATAGATGGCTATAAAAGTACGTCTCTCCTTTGAGATTTGCGGAATGTTACAGCAAAATTTATTTGCAAACGTAACAAACGTTCTCGTGGCGACACCCGGGTTCATGCCCCAAAGGCAATCCAAATAAAAAAAGGCAAGTTATTTGCAGTCCGCAATAAGAAATAGTATATAAAGTTAAATGTATCTGGAAACAAACTCCTATGAAAATAATAAGAGCTATTGACAAATACAAATCGGACTAGTAGTTATATAGCCATTAACAAAACATTAGCTTTATTACTTCACAGGGGAGGAAACAACCACTAACCGACGGTTTCGGCTTCTTAAGTTTCATCAGAGTGAAATAGTTTCCAAGAACCCTATGAAGTAATCGAAGCTATTATAATGATATAATTTTGAAACAATCTCTGTACTATGGCAAAAATAAATAAAACCGCCATCGGGTGATAAAACACCAACACTACTAAGTGTGGAAGTACAGAATTAAATCAAAACTACATAATAAATTTTATAGATGACTATAAAAGTACGTCTGGCCTTTGAGATTTGCGGAATGTTACAGCAAAATTTATTTGCAAATAAAAACTCCGGCCACCCGGGTTTACCCCAAAGCAATTAAATAAAAAAACAAATTTCATCAATAAAATATAATAAATAAAAGTATCTGTAAAAATTTGAAAATAAAAATATGGCAAATACAAACGGCTGTAGTTTATGCCTACAAAACTATTATTCTTAAGAGGAAATCCATGACCGCGTTTGGTTGTTAACTATAAGTAAATGTTTCCAAAACCCTATGAATAATGAAGCTATTAAATAAATTTCGAAAAATTTTACATGCAAAATAAATAAACCCCATCAGGAAAAACACCACACTACAAGTGGAGTAATGATCAAATAAATAAATTCAAAAGCTATAAAATCGACCTTTAATTTGAATGTTACAAAAATTTATTTGCAAAGTAAAAACGTCTCGGGAACCGGGTCACCCCAAAGGAATCAAATAAAAAAGCAATTATTTCATCCAATAAAAATGTATAAAGTTAAATTTCTTAAAAAATCTATGAAAAAAAAATATTGCAAATACAAACGTGTGTTAATAAAAAATATAGAACACGTTGTTATTAATTCAACCAAATAATTTAAAGAAAAAAAACCGGAAACAAGAATAAAAAAAATTTAAAGCTTTTGATAAATTTTAAAAACTGCGGTTCCCAAGATAAAAAAATTCAAAAAAAAAAAAATAAAAAGAAAATCTAAAATTTTTGGAACCGTTGTTACAATTCAACCAAATAATTAAAGAAAAAAACCGAAAACAAGAATAAAAAATAAGAAAGCTTTTAATAAATTTTAAAAATGCGGTCCCAAGAAAAAAAAATTTCATAAGAAATAGTATATAAAGTTAAATGTATCTGAAACAAACTCTATGAAAATAATAAGAGCTATTGACAAATACAAATCGGACTAGTAGTTATATAGCCATTAACAAAACATTAGCTTTATTACTTCACAGGGGAGGAAACAACCACTAACCGACGGTTTCGGCTTCTTAAGTTTCATCAGAGTGAAATAGTTTCCAAGAACCCTATGAAGTAATCGAAGCTATTATAATGATATAATTTTGAAACAATCTCTGTACTATGGCAAAAATAAATAAAACCGCCATCGGGTGATAAAACACCAACACTACTAAGTGTGGAAGTACAGAATTAAATCAAAACTACATAATAAATTTTATAGATGACTATAAAAGTACGTCTGGCCTTTGAGATTTGCGGAATGTTACAGCAAAATTTATTTGCAAACGTAACAAACCTTCTCGTGGCGACACCCGGGTTTATGCCCCAAAGGCAATTCAAATAAAAAAAAGACAAGTCATTTGCAGTCCGCAATAAGAAATAGTATATAAAGTAAAATGTATCTGTAAACAAACTCTTATGAAAATAATAAGAGCTACTGGCAAATACAAATCGGGCTAGTAGTTATATAGCCATTAACAAAACATTAGCTTTATTACTTCACAGGGGAGGAAACATCCACTGACCGACGGTTTCGGCTTGTTAAGCCTCATCAGAGTGAAATAGTTTCCAAGAACCCTATGAAGTAATCGAAGCTATTATAATGATGTAATTTCGAAACAATCTCTGTACTATGGCAAAAGTAAATAAAGCCGCCATCAGGTAATAAAACACCGACACTACTAAATGTGGAAGTACAGAATTGAATCGAAACTACATAATAAATTCTATAAATGGCTATAAAAGTACGTCTGGCCTTTGAGATTTGCGAAATGTTACAGCAAAATTTATTTGCAAACGTAACAAACGTTCTCGTGGCGACACCTGGGTTCATGCCCCAAAGGCAATTCAAATAAAAAAAAGACAAGTTATTTGCAGTCCGCAATAAGAAATAGTATATAAAGTTAAATGTATCTGTAAACAAACTCTTATGAAAATAATAAGAGCTATTGACAAATACAAATCGGGTAGTTTAGGGATAGATTAAGTCATGGGGGTCGTAGAATAAAGTAATACAACTTTCACATTAGGAAAGGCACACAATTTCAGGAATTATAAGAGTAAATCGGTCTCCCTACATATTGTTAATTGAGATGCACACTGTATATTAAATGCATAAGTACATAAAGAGGTCTAAGAGTAGCTTATAAGTAAAGATAAATTTTAAAACGCAACAAATTGCATAAAAATTAGATCACCGGGAAATCAAGATAAATTGGCATTGCAAAGATGTAACAATTGCGTTAAAATATCATCGTACACGCATTCTAAATAATTCATTATTAGCAAATCGTTACGTGATGGGAAGAAATCACATTTGGTCAAAAATCTAATATTCTAAAGAAATAAACAAAACCAGGCGATTCAATTGAGATGATAAAATGTAACAAACATTCGAATACGTGACTTAATAAAAGGTAATTGTTGGAATTTCTCAAATAATACCACGATATGCGAAAGGGATACGTTAGAGTCAAGGCATACATTGAAAGATTTGAACTAAATAATTGGTGAAAATCCCGAAGTATACAAGATGAAGGTAAAAGTATCGTCCCAGAACGTAAATAAGCCAATGAAATCAGGTGGAGGTACGGCTTATATATGCGATAATGACGAAGCGACAAGTTAGTCTATACTGAAACTGAGCTACGATTATGTTCAAAAGTGTTAAGAATTTACGTAACCAGTGAATTAAAAATAAGAGTTAAAAGTGCGTAAATTTATGTCACAAAAAGAAGCCGATCTATAAATAAGACGTAAGTATAACGACTTAATTAAAATCCATTTGTAATAGTAATAAAACAAGGCTTTTAATTCCAATTTCAAATAAGACGGATTAAATTTTAATTTCAATTTGGATAAATAGACGACTTTTAATTTTGGATTTCAATCTGGACTTTAATTTTGGCTTTTATTTCGACTTTTAATTGGAGACATATTTTGATTGAGATGGCTCTAATTTGAAATATTTAAAACGATTTTAATTTGGGACTCCGAAATTTGAACAATGAACATACTCAAATTTTGGAGATAGTTTAAAATAAAAGTATTCTGATTTAGATATATTCGGACTTGGAAACAATTTATCGGGCAGGCACATTAATAAGGAAAGAGGACACAGAAAGGGAATGCAGATCATGGACTAGGATGAAACTACAAAACCCATTCCAGGTTAGCAATCTTAACACGCTTTATTCCTGAAAACTGTTTTAAATTAATATTTATCATACTGTGTGTTGGTAAGAGTCAACAAAAAGGGTAATTTAACAATTTATGACAAGGAAATAGACACCTTGGAACGTTCGAAGGTCCCTGATTTAGTAAAGGATATTGTTGCTGATTTTCAGAAAACCATAAATCTGTTATATGTAGATATTCTGTAGAAAAGGAAAATTTTGGGAGTAAATATTATCAATCATTATATTGTGTATTATAGAATTGCTTTATTTGATTCAATAAGATCCATTCAGGATAAAAGCCTAATTTAACATTTCATAACATAAGGGCTTAAAATAATAAAAGAATTAGGGCTAATATCACAGAAATTTTATGACGCCCATCGTAGGGGCTCGTTAAACATACAATAATAAAAGCCAATTTCATAGTAAATTTTTTGGTACATCTAATCAAAGGGGATTTCACAGAATTTTATGACATGCCAAATCGTGGGGCTCAATAGTAATATTAGGAAAATTTTATGGACGGCCCAACGCTGGGAATAAAAACGTAGTAATTTTATGACGTCCCAACTGTGGGGTGAATAACACAGCAATATATATATATATATATATATATATATATATATATATATATATATAGCTGTGATATTTCCATTTCTTGTCCCACATTGGTCGTTATTAATATCGATATAAAATATCCCACGATTGGGCGTAATTAAAATTGCTATAAATTTCCCCTACGATTGATGGGAAGTTATTAATATTGCTGTACTCTGCTTTACGTTGGTGTGCCTTTAATATTTTCAGTGAAATTCTTACGAATGTTTCTTCCTTAATTTTGCTGTGAACCCCTTTAAATTCTCTATAATCTGTTCTCCCTCAGCTAGCTCAAAAACAACATGCCCTACTTCACAACAATAAAGATTGTTTAACCCTTTTCCCTCTACTACCAAACTGTTTAAATGAATTTAAATGAAGCAATCCAAAGATTTCGCAATATAATGATCGATAATATGTACAGTTATATGTAAATTCAAACTTTAACCCCTGAATAGAACATTAACATTTACCAACCTTTTCGTTGACTCTTACAAGTATATAATATATAGCAAATATTAAAATTGAAACACTCTTTAACTAATAAAAATATTTAAGATCTCTAACCACCTGCGTTTTTTTGCTTGTCACTGGAATTGCCTCAGAGTATCTGTGGTCAACACCCCTTTATTGTTACAGTTCGACTTGCTTCACTTGATTGGCCAGAATGATGGATTAATGGTTGCTTGTATTTTTCCCCTAGGATTTCTAGAGTAACTTTGAGTATTTTCATGTTTATCCCATTTAGACGTATTTTTAAACGTGTTATTTAAATATGCATTTAGAGTATTTATTCAGACGTACATTTAAATCTTTATTCGGACTTTTTTCCTGAGCCTTATTCGGATCTTTATTCGGACCTTTAATCGGACTTTTTCGGACCTTTAATCGGAGCCCTAAATGGTTAAATATTAGTATAAAATTTAGTTAATAGTTTCATCGTACGTTTACGCGTAGAACGGCTATTGTCGCACAAACTTGGCACTTTCAATCTTTCATTTTTACTAAATTATTGACTTTTCATAGATTGTCACTGGTACGTAAAATTTTACTTTATATCGACGTGACTCGTACCTTGTTGAGGATAGACTCTCCATTTGCGAGTTTCCTATCGTATTTATAAGCTCCACCTATGCAACGTTTTAATTGACACGCATGCGTGTTCATTGATAAACGTTTGTAATTTCCGCCTATCTCTGTAGAACCTTGGTATTTCTCAAAAATCCCTAGTTTAATTCTTGATGAAATGCTCTGCTGATCACGTAAGCGTTCTGTATATCACAGTATTTTCTTAGAGTTTTCTAATATCCATTGCAATTTTGTCACGTATTTTATATTTGTGTCGCTTATAGTCCAAAGCTTATCGTATAACAAACCGTTTGTTATTAAAAATATGTTGGATTTCTAAACAAATATAATATTCCTGGTCACGTATTCATTTTCTAATAATGACGTATTAGAATGCGTTTACTTATTCATGCGTTGCCATTTTTGAAGATTGTTATTGAATATCTAGAATGCGAGTTTATTTATCTTTACCGATTACGTGTTTATATTGATGCAATTTGTTGCGTTTAAAACCTTATCTTCGCTCGTTTCATTCCAATTCTGGACATAAATTTAACTTAAAACATATTATACTACGTACACATTATTATTTTAGCTAAATGGTATCGGATTATTGCAAAATGAGCTTCTTTCTTATGCACTGAATTAAATATTATTTATATACAGTGTGCTCGCTATTGACCTTTGGTAAAATAGTCGATTTACTCCTATAATTGGTGGAATTGTTTGATTTTCTTAACGTTAAGATTATTTACATTTATTCTACTACCCCTATGACTTAATCTACCTTTAAACTAGCCTCTTATCATAGCATTATTCCCCCAAATTAAAATATAAAATTTTTAATCAATGCCCTTTTTGGCGCCCAGCGTGAAATTAAATCCCCATTGATTTTAAATTATTGTATGTTTAATTTAATTGTCTACTATTTACATGTCTCCTTCGTTCCTAATTGCTCCCCCATTATTATCTAAAAAGTCTAATGAGTCCTATATCTAAATCCCTATTCTAAATAAACAAATATGTCCCTATTCTAATCCCTTGTCTATACCAATCCTAATTTATAATTATATCCCTATTTAACTCCTCTATTTACCCTAGTTTATATTACAGTTTGTACACTTGTTTCCTATTCCCTGTCCATTATCAAAAGTTTTTTATCTAGGATTATTGTGTCCTTCTTCTTTCCAATATTGACTATTTCTACAAAATTATTTCAAAAAGTTAACTTGTTAATTACATTATTTTTGCCCCTAATATATCCTATTTCATATCCCAAAAATTTTATCTCCCCCTAAAAGAATCTACACTTCTTCCAATTTATTTTTCTCCCTACTAAACTTAATTCTAACTTTGTCTTCGTTAAAAATTAAAATATCACTCCCATGAAAAATACCAAATTCCTCATACGGTCCCCATATCTTCTGCATAGCCTTTACTAACGCATCCTTACTTAAACACAAACCAAAAGGAACCACTTTAAATTGATAAATTTGCCCTTCTACAGAAAAACCTGTATACTTTCTTGACTCGCGTTCTAGTGGAATTATGTTAAACGGCTCCGTGTTCACAACTTCTAATTTATGCACATACCCTGTTGCTATTCTGGACTCTGATCCTATTAATTCGGAATGCTTCATCAATAATGCCTTCACCCTATCTTTCATTTCTTTTGGGCACTTTATTTCATCATTTATATCCCTCTGTGCATCTACTTTACCCTTAAATTGATTAATATTCGAACAGTCTCCTTCGACTTCGACGCTCTCTCCGTCAGCCCATTTAATATATGCTCCCTTTACATCAACTTCTTTTCCTTCAGCATTTATCTTTAATCCCAACTTATCAATTATATCCATACCAAATATCACATCTATTCTTAACCCCGGTACTACTATAAATTCATTTTCAAACTTCACTTTCCCACTTCATCTTCCAGAATTACCATCTTATTTACTCTTGCAAATCTCTTGCTATTCGCTGCTATAAAATTAAACTTCCTAACAGGCATCATCCTCTCCATTAACCTTTCCCGTTTAACAAAATCTTCAGACACCAGCGATGCTTCTGCTCCCGTATCAATTAATATTTTACTTCTATTATTTTCCACTTTCAATTTAATTATCGGAAATAAGCTTTTATTTGAATCGTTTTTTATTTCACATTTTAGATATTCGCGCTGGTGTTCGTATCCATTAATTCTTAAGGGCTTACTTGGTTTGTCCTCATTCAAAAACCCTGATTTAACGTAGATGGTCTTGTTTGACTCGTAGTCTCAATGTTAATTTGGCTTGTGCTGCTTGGTTGTGCCATCTGTTCCCTATGTTGTTGTCGTTGCGGATATTGACTTATGTTCCTGTCGTGGTTCGTTTGCTCCGTTTCTCTCCTTGGCGTGTTTCCTGTATTCCAATTCCGTCTAAAATTATTATTGTTGTTATTAAAATTGTTTCTATTGAATTCCCCCTATAATTTCCACTATTTCTTTGATAATTCGGTCTATTAGTTTTAGTGTTCTAACCAGGTTTTTTTGTTGCCTTTGCATCCTATTTTCTACCACACGACCTTGTCCCAATACATCACAACGTTGTAAATATTCCAGGAATATGTCTCTATCCACTATATTTTGAATCGTAATATATTGTCTTACCTCTTCTCCAAAATGTCCTGCTAAGTATTTTATAATTTGTCTTTCTTTCAATGGAGGATCTAATTGCTTTGCTATACTAAATTTTTGTATGATGTATAACTCTCGTGTCATTCCTAAGTTCTGATTATATTTTCCCATAATTAAATTATCTCTAGCTTTATATTGCTGATTGTTTCCCTAAAGTGTCTTAAAAATCTAACTTCAAATTCCTGAAATGTTTCTATCTCATTTTCTATCAAGTCAAACCAAATTTCCGCGCCTCCTTTCAACATTGACCTAACGAAGTTTAAATTGTACCTTTCATCCGTTGATCCTTGGATTAATTTTCTTATATTATTTAAAAATATTTTTGAATTCATCTTGTTGTCTACGTAAAATTTCGAATATTGCTCCACTGATATTTCCGGTCTATTTATCCTAACGTATTGTCCCTTATTTCTTCCAAAATTTTCTAATTCTAATTTTATAATACCCAATTCTCTATTTACATCATTAAATCCTATCTCACAATTTCTTGAATTTCCTGCATCTTTATACCTAAATCTGTAATCCTATCATATGTTTCCTTATTACACGTTTCCTGATCTAATTTAACTTTCAAAACTTTGTCCCTAACTTTATCTATATCGTCCATGATTCTAATAAATTTATTTTGAAATTGTATCTGCATTTCCGCGATTATCTGATTTGTTTCTTTTAATCCGCGCTCATATTTTCATTTCGGCACCTAACCTTTCTCCATTTTCATTAATCTACGTCGTGATGGCTTCTTTGCTTTTGCCCGTTTTCCTATTGAACGCTAATAAAATTGACATTATTTCGGATTGTTGTGATATCCGCTGCTCTTCACTTTGACTTCGTGCTAATTCTCGCCCTTGTATTTCAGTCGGTGTATTTTGTAAAATTACGCTTTCTTGAGACCCTATTTCTACCCTTCGTTCCTTAATACTTCTCTAGTTTCTCTTATTCGTTTATACATTTTTATTTAAATTCTCATCATCATTAGGTCTTCAGTCCTAGAACTGGTTAGACGCGTACCATCATTGTTCCCTATTCTGAACTAACCTACAGATTTCCCTGAAATATGCACAGTTTGCATCTATAACTGTCTGATCTAGGTCTACATCTACCTCTTTTTTCCTATTACTGCTTGTGATATATCACATACTATTCCCCAAAAATGCCTTAGAACGTATTCCGCCCTACTATTTCTCTTTTTCCCCAGATATCTGAATCACAGAATTTCAAAAGGCTGCTACCGTTTTTCTGTCTGCGTTTCAGACTGCCTGTATTTCATAGGCATACTATGCTGTGCTCCACACATTTGCTTTCAACAATTTTCTTCTTATTCTATGTTTGTTGTCTTTCCTCATAGGCGCTGTTCTTTCTTGTTAGATGCAGCTCGATCACTTTCTATTGTTTTACAGTTATATGCCCTATTTCTCCGACCTTCAATGGTTGTGAAGGGAAGTAAGCAGCCTGTGGCTGCCAAGTTCCCCCAACACTTAACCATTTAGCGATTTAATATATTTTCCAATTTATTTTTTCGCACAGTCAACATTAGTTGCAGATATTTCGCAACCAACAACTAGTTGTTTATACTAATTATCAGATTTATCTGCGCTTATTTTTTCGTCATTAAGTTTTCCGTCTCAAAACTGGTTGGACACTTACCTGCACTTATTTATATTCTGAGCTAGCCTACATAGTTCCCTGAAATTCTCACACAGCATGTATATTCAGCTCGTTCCCCTTCTATTGTTTTCTAATTTTATGCCTTATTTCACCGAGATTCAGTAAAGGGGGTTAAGCAACCTGTGGCTACCAAGATCCCCTAACACTTAAACATTTGCCGAAATAATGGTTTTCCAGTAAATTCTTTCACACACTTAACATTATTCGGGAATATTGCCCAACCAATTCTTGTAGTTACTTATAATAATCATCATGTTTAAGCACAGTTATTTTTTCGTCATTAGTTTATCCATCTTGGGATTGGTCGGATGCGTACCTCCATTGATTTCTATACTGGGCTAGCCTACACATTTCCCTGAAACCTCTACAGCCTACATCTTTTACTATCTGTGTGCAGTAGTCTAATCTAGGTCTACCTCTTTTTCTCTTTTTTCCATCTCTGCTTCTAATATATTTCGCACTATTCCCTCATGCCGTAGTATGTGGCCTATCATCCTATCTCTCCTATTTTTTACCGTTTTCCACATATTTCTTTCTTCCTCTACCATTTTTAGTATCTCTTCGTTCTTAACTTTGTCTGTCCATGATATCTTCATCATACGCCTGTAGCACCACATTTCAAAGGCTTCTACCTTTTTCTTGTCCGCTTCTCCTACTGTCCAGGCTTCACAGCCCTACAGTGCTGTGCTCCACACATATGTTTTAAGCAATATTTTCCTTGTTTCTATGTTTGTGGTCTTTGAGCACAGTAGTTGCTTTTTCTTGTTAAATGTAGCACGACCTTGTGCTAATCTTTGTTTTATATCTTTTGTGCTTTTCCCAACTTGCGTTATTTGGCTTCCTAGGTAGCAGAAATCCTTAACCTCTTGTAAGTTCGTGTTAAATACTTGTATTCTTGTTTTTGATTTATTTTCCCCATCTTTGCAAACTAGAACTTTAGTTTTAGTTTTGTTAATTTTCATACCGTATCTCTCTGTTAGAACCGTTTCCATTTCATTAAGAGCAGCTTCTAACTCTTCCTTGCTAGACGCTAATACCGCTATATCATCTGCAAATCTAAGCATATGTATTTTTTGTCCCTGCATAGTAATTCTAAATGTCTTCCTGCATTTGACAGTATTCATTGCCTCTTCTATGTACAAGTTAAAAATCAATGGGGATAGGGCACATCCCTGTCTCACCCCTTTCCTAATGTTTACTTCTCTACGTTCCTGCTCTAATTCTATTACTGCTGTTTGCTCTTTGTATAAGCTATGTACTATTCGTCTATCCCTATAACTCATTCCAATCTTTTTGAGTATTTCAAACATTTTTTCCAATTTACATTGTCGAATGCTTTTTCAGATCTACAAACCCTATATACATGCTTTCCCCTTTTTCTATTGTTTTCTCTATTATCACTCTCAGAGCTAAAATAGCCTCCCGTGTTCCCCTGTTTCGCCTAAACCCAAATTGGTCTTTTCCTAGTATTTCTTCAGCTCGTTTTTCCATTCGTCTTTGCACAATTCTAGTTAATATTTTTGACACGTGTGCTGTCAAACTTATTGTTCGAAAATTTTCACATCTATCCGCACCTTTCTTTTTTGGTATAGTTACTATGATGCTACGTTTGAAATCTTTGGGTATCTCGCCTGTCTCATACATATAGCTTACAGGTTGGAAGAGACGTTCTGTTACTGCTTGTCCAGCGGCTTTTAGAGTTTTTGCTTGCACCTTATCTGTACCCGGCGCCTTACGATTTTTCAGACCCTTTAATGCTAATTCAAACTCGTCTCGAAGTATAGGATGTCCCAGGTCATCATTGTCAATGTCTGATTCCTGTTCTAATGCAGTTAGTTCCTCTCCTGCATATAAATTCCCTATATATTCTTGCCATCTACTCACTTTCTCTACGTTTTCTATAATGACGTTTCCTTGTGCGTCCCTTATATTTTTGCTATACGGTTTTATATCCCTAAAATTCATTCTAATTAATTTGTATGCTTCGTCTGTCTTTCCTATTTCCATCTTAGTTTGTACCTCGTTGCACTTTTCATCAATCCATTGTTCTTTAGCTTTCCTGCATTTTCGAATAATTTCCCATTTTATGGCTTTGTATCTCTGTTTTCCTGTTTCGTCTGATTTATTTTTGTATTTTCGTCTTTCTTCTATTAAATTCACGATATCCTTTGTTATCCATGGTTTCTTATTTTCTTTTTGTGTATACCCCAGAATATCTCTGGCCGCCATGTCTAGGCTGGATTTAATGTTATTCCATTCTGTTTCTACTTCCTTAGTTTCAGATATTTTCCCGATATCATTCAGCAATTCATTTGACTTTTTTTCGAATCTTACTTGAATATCTTAACTTTTAGTGCCTTTTTCCGTTCCTTTTTTTCAGATTTTTAAATTTAAGTGCAGCCTTCATAATTACGATGTTGTGGTCAGTATCTATATCTGCTTCTGGGTAGCTTCTACAGTCTTTTACTTGATTCCTAAACCGTTGTCTAACAAGAATGTAATCTATTTGATATCTTCTTATATCTCCTGGCATCTTCCACGTATATCGTCTTCTAGCATGATGTTAAAATAATGTGTTTGTGATGATTAAATTGTGCTTGTCGCAAAATTCTACCAGCCTATTTCCCTGTCGTTTCTCGTGCCTAAACCAAATAAACCTACTACCGCTCCTTCCCTTCCCTCACCTACCGAGGCATTAAAATCCCCCGTAATTATTAAATTTTTATGTCCTTTTACGTATCTTAATATGTCTTCGATATCTTTGTAGATGGCTTCTACCTCTTCGTCACTGTAGCTAGAGGTGGGCATGTATTCTTGTATTATTACTGTGTTTACCGGTTTAGATTCTAATCTAACCATGAGTACTCTTTCGGTGTTTCGTTCTTTTGTAAGTAATTTTCTACACAGTATCCTATCTTTTTCCGCATAACTATCCCCACACCCAAATTTCCTTCCTCTGCTCCTGTATGAATTACCCTGAAGTCTCCACTCCAAAAATCCCCCGCCTCTGGCCACCGAACTTTGCTGATCCCTACTATGTCTAGTGATAACCTATTCATTTCGATTTTTAGGTTCTCTAGCTTACCTACTTGCTTCATACTTCTAACATTCCACGCTCCGACTCGCAGAATGTTCCCGACTTTTATTTTTAACTTTTCGATCGCATCCTCCAAAGTAGTCCTCTCCCGGAGAACCGAATGGGGGACTATTTTAACTCCGGAATCTTTTACCCCAGAGAATGCCATCATGTTTGTAACAATTTAAGTACGCTGTGTACTTGGGAGATAATGTGGTGGTTTCCCGTTGCCTTCCACATCGCGGTAACAAGTCTTAGACTGCCATACCGACCTCTATGGTCTCTGCCAATCTAAGTACCGAAAGAGCCGCTGCCCTCTTTCGGGGACCTGTCTTAGTCTGGTTCCTCACTAACGACCCTACTACTTTGGTTGGACCTGTAGTTTGGCTCTTTAGCTCATTAGAACACGCAAGCCATTTCACCTGTTCTAGTAATTTAGAACTTCGGCAAGGTGCAGGTCCATTCGAAATGGATTTAAATTCTAAATTTCTAAATTTTAATATTCCAAAATTCCTTCCTATTTAATGCGAATTTTAACTTTCCTGACCCTTCTGCTTTTTAGATTGCTAAATTTCTTACAATTTTGTGGTTTCTGAATTTTTATGTTATTCTCACCTCTATAATTTTTCGAATTTCTAAATTTCCTTTGTGGTGTTCTCGCCCCTATAATTTATCGAATTTCTAAATTTTCTTCTGTGGTGTTCTCGCCCCTACGATTTTTCGAATTTCTAAATTTCCTTTTGTGGTGTTCTCGCCCCTACGATTGGGTCGCCATTAAAATTGCTATGAAATACCCCACGATTGGCGTACCATTAAAATTGCTGTGATATTCACCTTTCTTGCCTCACGTTGATCGTTATTAATATTGGTATGAAATGTCCCACGATTAGGCGTACCATTAAAATTGCTATGAATTTCCCCTACGATTGATTGCAAGTAATTAATATTGCTGTACTATGCCCTTACGTTGGTGTGCCTTTAATAATTTTCAGTGAAATTCTTACGAATGTTTTTTCATTAATTTTGCTGTGAACCCCTTTAAATTTTCTATAATTTGTTCTCCCTCGGCTAGCTCAAAAACACAACATGCCCTACTTCACAACAATAAAGATTTTATACTTTGAAAGCAGTTGTACATTATTGATAGAAAAAAGGAAAGCATTTCTTATTATTTTATAAAATTGCTTAATATAGGTAAACTACTACTATACAAAATAAAAGGAAACATTGTAGAGAAGGTAAATTTTAAACAATCTTAAAAATCAAACTCCTAATATAACCGCCTATTTATACAATTCGTACATACTTGTAAATAAGGATACTGAACTGGACTAACTTTAATTTAGCCAACTTTCCAGTTTGGCAAGTTTTATTGTTCTGGTAAGTTTTAATCAACCTTCGAAATATAAATAGACCTAGACACTACATTACATAGAATTGTGCCATAGAATTGAGTAATTGCCTCAATTAGCAAGCATAATCCGAATATCATTTGCTGTTTGTCAATGATTACCGCTTCAATTTTCGCAGAACAAGTAGATAAAGCGACTGAAATATTACATCGTCTATGGAATCACTAAAATTGCTCTTAAAGGAATCTGCCACATACATACTAGAAGCAGATATGTATTTAGGTCTGATAAATGTAAAGTATCAAAGCATATTCCATATTTTAGACCTCCATGAAAATATTCAAATTAAGCTTGATTGCTTTCGCTTCGCCTATTTTTGCACTTTTTGCTTTTTACACGTTTGTACTTCTAAAACGCTTGCATTTATTTTTAAATGTTGATTTGTATTCTTCAAAGAATCAAAGAGAATCGATTGAAACCGTCGCGCCGGGTATTTAGCTTTTGACAAAATCTCGAGCCACTGAAAGTGAAACCTTATTTTATTTAAAGATATTTGTGAATAATTTTAAATGAAAGATGCTTTTTAAGATTCGTGTTATAAAAGCCAGTCCAAGGGACTGCTGACAGCGTTTACTATACTGCGCAGCTGTATCCCATGGGGTAGCTATTACAACACAAATCTTAAAAAGCATCTTGCAGAATTATTAACAAATGTCTGTAAATAAAATAAGGTTTCACTTTCAATAGCTTGAAGTAGTTACTACAAATTGTTTTATACTACCAAACTCATATAGGTCTAAATAATCGTTATGTATAGCATTCGAGAAACTAAAGAAGGACTTGAATAAGATAATGCAAGGGATATGGCAAAAATATTTGTAAAAAGTACTGTGTTGAGTTTTCATAGTAAATTTTGTTTGTAAATATTCAGCAGAAAATTTAAATCCTAGACCAGCGGTTCCCAACCTGGTGTACGAGAACCCTAGGGTACGCGGTGGCCCAGTTAGCGGTTCACAAAAATAACATCAATAATTGCGGAAAACAGCAAAATATAAAACAGAAACGTAATGACAACTTAATCATAAACGATGATGTGGCTCCGCTCACCACGAATAATATCACGCAACTACGTAGCTATCGCTACGACAACAAAACTCCGGGTAAATAAATTTCCACTAATAATCGGTGGAATATGGCGGAATTAAATATTCGCCACCACCAGCGCAGCGGCCAACGCCAAATAAATCTGTAGTATTGTGCGCGTGCGCATCAGTCAAGCTCCTTCGCTCCTTTTTTCGTAATTGTATTAATTAGTGCAAGACCTCGAGGATGAGGAGTATGTAAAATCCATAAGACTGTTATGCAAATCATAACACAATCGACAGAAACAACAGGTACCGGGTTCAGTGGGAAAGTAGGGTTGGGTCGTAAGAGACGAGTGACAGTCTCCGGTGCGCGACTCTAAGAAAAGTCGTATTGTGGTAGATATCTGAAATAAAAGAAACAGTAGAACAACCTAAGAATTAGATAAGATACTACTCCTACTACTCAGTAAAGTAATAAAGAAAGTATCAACTCAAATAATATATATTGCAGTGTTAACGCCTCGCTTTGGGGCGTTATTAAAAGGGTATTGTGAAACTGATACTTGTGGTTTGTTAAATTTGAACTCGTTCACTTACCTTCGTTTTTCACTTTGCCTGCCTAGCTCAACGAAATTTACGGAGTTTTCAAAATGAAATAAAACGCAGCAATATCACAAAGCATTTATGCAATATGAAATATCTTCTTTCATACAAAAGCATTTACAACATCGTTTCATTCAAACATAAAATAGTTTCTAAGAAGTCTTTGTTACAAAATATTGTTGCTTACCTTATTTTATATTTACAGAATCAAACTTATTCTTTTGAGAATTTTTCGCCTGGTTATAAATTATTTCCACGCTGGTAAGATTTGTTTTGGCCAGAAAAAAATCCTTGACATATAATCTATTAAAGATCAGAGTATATCGAACTCTGAACACAAACTCCTAGTAAAAAGAAATCCATCGCACAAGAAAAAAAATTATTAGGATTATCTTAAGCTTAATCTATATACTCTGATATCAATTAAAAATAAATCTAACAGTGATATTTGCAAAATCCACAAGACGCTTCACCTAATTAAAAATCTTATTATTTTAAATTGATCGCCAGATCGGCTTAGAAGTGTGTCCAAATTAAAATTCCTGATTTCCTAAAGCAATTTTTCAAAGTATCTTTTTGGATTAAATCTTCCTTTCAATTATTTAATACATATTTAAAATAGCTTATATTGAAGAATTTTTGCCTTTCCTTCGTAATTAATAATACCATTTTTGTATGTAATTTGGGTTTAGAAACATCACTTCAATATTCATTGCAACCCCGTAACTATGTATATTTCTATAACGCAACGGCTAGCGTTTCAAAATAACACTTCTTGATCTACTTTAAGCGTCGACTGCACCGGATCAAATTTTATAAATAAATTTTTTTTAAACGATAAGCGCTCCTTTATATACAAATTTCTAGAATATCACCAGTATAATCTCAAACATTGTAATGTAAGGGTTCACGAAATACCCAATTAACGTATAAAATTTCGATATTTTATTATCTCCTTATCTGTTCTAGGTATCCACGGCACGTTCTTTGTCCTTGTCTCACATATACTATTATTGCGGCGTTACATACTAATGCAAAAGATAATCGATTATTCCAGGGATTTTGCAGGTTTTTCAATGTTCAAGCTGCTTCTTGGAACAAAAATATTTATTTAATGAGTTTATGCGTAGCTTTAAATACCGATGACTCATATTTTAGAAAGTCCTTTATTTAAAATCAATTTCAACAATCCAAGGGTTAATTAATTTACTTTGATTGTTTTTTAATGCAAAAGGGTTTGCGTTTTATAGTAAATACACAAAATTATTTATATTTATGCTAAATGCGTAAAGCTCTTTAACAGCAAATTTTATCAAAAATGTATAGATTTGCATTCGTATTGAAATGCGTTTTATAGTATCTTACAATTTACATATCCAATTTACGTTAATTGCTATTTATTTACAATATGCTTATATCATACAATGTGATTACTAATACACGCGCAATTTACGTTTTTGCATTGTACATCAATGAATAAAGGTACGCTTGTATTATACAGGTCGTAACCATGAATTTACGGAAAATTGCATTTTTTCCAGATTCTATTATATTTTAGTGGAATTCATTTTAGAATTAGGGATTCAATAACCTCTCGTGACCCCTTATCACGTCAATATATAATAAGTTACAGAAGAATAGTACAATTAAGATATTATCTAAATATATAGCAATTTATGGTCACCAAGAAAACGTTCTCCCCATGCGCCAAAGGGCTGTAATTTAAAGTTTAAACTAATACTAAATATGTACATATAGAAATACGCATTTGTGGAATAAACACATGAAATATTGATTTAGAATATAATGTCCCTATTGTTAATATTTTACCAGTACTAATGAAAAATTGAACCAAGGAGATAACCGCAGACTTGGCGAGTATCACTAGAATGAACGGTATAAAATTTGTTCACATACAGAAACCACACACTAAGGTTTGTGGACCAATCCTAGATAGACTAATCATTTCATGGCGTCGTGTGATAAGACGATTTCTTTGGAGTAGGTTTCATTATACGTATCCCTTAATTTATGAGGTAGCAAGATAAATAAATTCTCCCTGCAGTAACTATAAATAGGCAGAAACCTGTCGCGTAAACTACAAGGTTAAAATAAAAGCTGTAATGTGGGTAGGACTCACAAGATGGACTACTAAGGTGGCTTTACTGCACGCATCGACAGGACGAACAGCTGGACTCAGTGAATATCAACTGTCTATACGGTGGTGAAACATCCTTACGGTATCTCGGACATTACGCCCACGGAAGAAACTGAACGAATTAAGGAATGCACAAGTAAATTTACAATCTGTAAACTGCAAATTAGCTTACCACATGAGAAAATTATTGCTCTAAAAACATTCAAAGCGTCAACTTCACCATGTGCAAGTCCGCCAGGAAACATCTATATTAAAACCATGAAAAACCAGAAATTTGCTTTTGTAGATACGTGAATATTGTTTGTTATATGGCTTTACCAAAAGAATGAGAATGTTTTTTCATCACAAGCAAAGTCTAATTTAACACGTTATCAAAACAGGTGTGTGTAGAATTCGCAAATCTTTATCAATTGATTAAGCCAATCTACATTTCAAAGAGCGGAATGCAATCACTTAACGTAAGTAGACCAATACAAAGTGTATTAAGACGGCTTTTTATTGGCTACAATCAATTTTAACAAACTTTCAAATTCGCGGCGAAACTGGTTTGAATAACTTGTTGAAGTACATACTCTCTACAACAACCTATCATATATGAGGTCGTGTTTGAATATAAAGAGCAAAATCTATACAAATAGATACTTGAATAAAGTACTGTACAAACGACTACGGCTTTGGCGGCGGCAGGTAGCAAGACAAATGTTGAGTTTTGTGTTAAGTATGAAATCCATCGAGGCATATACAGCCCCATGTTGTTATGTATATATTTTTTTTATAAATCTATTCCACAATAAAATCGTGGTAGATTTAATATTACCTATCGAGAATTCTTATGTAAATGTAACAAGCCCAGGGTAAGGTTTGGATGGAAATTGGCTTATAGTTAAAGAACACTCTGAAGACTTTTAGCTAACTGAGCTTAGGTTAAACACGCTATTAATTACAAAAAGTGGTAGTATTCATTGTACTTTATACGTTACAAAATGAGCTTTTGAAAATTAATTAACACAATTATTCATACACGTCATAATAAATTGCATACAGCAACCTGAAGTAAAACAAGCTTCAAAAAGAAATCATTACATGCAAAATTAACGTAATGAACTTTGTTACGTCAGCAATATTCTAGAACTATTATTTTCTTACCGATAGCGGCAATGATCTATAACTTTCAAACGGCATGTACATCAGATGAACACGTCGGCTGCATAGCGGCCATGTGCCGAACAAGATTGCTTACTCATTTACTTTCTAAACGAGTTCCATAGAATTTAATTGAACCAAACCAAATAAAATATTTTCTGATGATCTAAACCTGCATCAAAATTACGTGAAATTACATCAAAATCATTACCAAATTATCTACATTTCCAGAGTTATCAAAGTTGCACTGTAATAAAATAATTAATTTTATATGCCTACATTTTTAAACAAACCGTTCGCCAAGAGGATTTGCACACTACACTTCTACTTTAGTTGTCATGGACATCTTTTAGAACACTGTCCGTCTATTACGACGCCTTTGCCAGGAAAACTTGACTTTCCTGAACATCTTGAGTGTTTTTCAACACCAAGCGACCTTCCAGTTCAACTAAGAAACGAAAAGTGACAATCTATCGCTAAGCGTCGAAACAACTTGAAAACCTTAGATACTTCAAGATGTAGGAACACGCTAACAAGTTTGTATACATATATGTGTTATCAGTACGGAATATGTGGTATGTAGTAGATTGTAGTTATAATTAAAATTGAAGAGTGCTTTGGAGTTTATCGGTTATTAAATATGCAATAATGACTGGATCAATTATACAAATGTTGTTAAATAAAGAATAAAATAATAGATACACCGTGGTAAAGTCAATGAATAAATTTACAGGAAAATTTATATGTTACAATGTTGCTATGTCATATAGTGATCGGTTGCCTACTACTGGCCCTGAGCCCATCGGGATTTGAAATTCCTGGCGTATTCATAATAAGTCATAAAATATATTGTAAATATTATGAATACTCCGAAATAGGCTGCCCAAGCGTTGGGAGCCAAGAAATATGCCATGCATGCGTGCTTAATGGAAAATGTGAATTCGTACCAGAATATACCCGTTTTACTCTTACCAGCTCAGCGATAAATATGCCTTGGATTTTACGAAAATGAAATGAAAAAAAGAAGTCTCAACAATACAGATATAATTCATGAACATTGCTTGATACATTCAAAACATCTTTCTTCTACAAACATTAAGAAGTTTACTCACACACCCAAGTATAGAAAAAGCTTATAAATGTAATTTACAACGTACGTTTAGAAAAGAAAACAACCAATCATTACTACTTATACATTAATACAAGCTTCACCTAATAATTTAAAACCCCAAAACATTTTATATGTAAGTCACAAAATTTCTTTTAAAGTTCGGAGGAATAATTAAAATATCTTTCTATTACCTCGTCTCAGTGAATCTGATCTGCAACCTTGAGCGGATATTTTGAATGGGTTAAACAACCTCGAGGATTAATTCCAAAATTACAAAAATTATGCATTTACAGGTGATGCAAACATACTATACTAGCTTAATCTACTTTACAATACACAAATATCTCGCTAAGGGTTCAAAACAAAGTTATACTTGCGGTAAATTTCTGCTGATATTCATATCTCCATTACCACTTGTCTTTGATTATAATTGCTATCTATAGATCTTTTCCATTTAGAATTAACCGCATTGAAAAATTCCTGGTTCCATTTTTAGATTTCTATGATTACTAATTTTTATACGTCGAAGTATACTTCATCAGTTTTCGAAAGCACTTTTATTTGAATAGATTAAAATAGCAGGTGTCCATGCGCCAAGTTCAATTACCGTTTACATTGCAGCAATAAATATTTCGTTGATGCGCTCCGTAGAAGGCTATTCAGTAACTATCTATTAATCATCGAATGTTGAGTGACTTATTTTCAAATCCTGAATCTCCGATTTCATTAATTTTCGGCTTTTATACGACCTAATCTTAATACGTCATCGTTCTCGAATTTCTATTTCATTCTAAGAGGTGTGTCATCCCGTTGCTACGTTCAATTCTACCCTTCTAAATATCTTTGTTCGATTTACGTTTTAAAATATTCCCACACTTCCATTTCGACATTTTGTATAACTACTTATTACAGGAGACACTCCTGATTACGTATTATAATTTAATAACTCAATTTGTTCCCATAAAACTCATTTCAATACAACTAAAATAAGTGCTTATTCAACACCCAGTAGAATGTTATTAGTATATTAAACTTAAGTCAAAGTACTTCAATCTATGTGTATTGTTTGCTACAGCATTGCAAATGTATTCGGTTATCAACAATCTTTGCTTTCTGAAAGAATATGTTCGCTTTATTAAAAGTTGTACCATAATTTTGCATAGAATAGATTTTCTACATGTGTGATTAGCAAAGGCGATTGAATTCGAATTTGCCTGTTTCTTTATCTATACATGCATTACATATACTCTAGAAGTATTCTTTCGCATATGATACTCAAATTCTTTAATCGTTTATCATATCGATTCCTGAACTGTGTTCACTTTTATCCTGCATTTCGTCCTGACATGTTTTTTTGCGTTCCTGATCCTGTTTATTTGAGAGCGATGGACGCCTCCTCTGATAAATTTATATTCTCTGTGCATTGGCAGGTTTCTTACATAGTCATTAATGACTAAAAGGAATTTGGTTCTGCTGTTTTGCGTAGGCCAACTGGTTCATCTATGTTTGCAACATAAACCAGTCTTGCTACCGTGGTGACGATTCATCATTGAGCAAGATCAAGGTGTTTAGCTGTTTCAGCTCATCTGATTTAGGTACAAGATAAGTATTTCGGCAAATAGAGGTACGTTACCATGTTCTTTTTGCATATCAAGAGATTATTGTTTATCAGAATTTGATGTTGGTGCGTAACAAATGAATCACAAATAAGTCAAGTCACATTACTCAGTCAGGCGCAATAAGTTTACAAAATCCGTTTTGAAACCAGTTTCTCTAATGTTCCTCGTTACTTTTAAATTGCTGCTTACTAGGACTTGTTCTAAATTTACTATGTTTAACTTAAAACGTTTGTTTAGAGAAAGCCTAAGCATTACCTTCTTTGTTTCTTACCGATAAATTTTGCATGTTACAGTATGAAATGCTCACTTCGTAGATTAATTATTAAAAATTGTGCGTAGATTATAATTTTTTTAAATAGAAACTTTTGGTGTATTATAAATAAAAATTCGATGGCAATGTTTTTTTTTGTTTTTGGATCCCCCTCTCAACGCTTTTGTAGTTTACGTGGCATTTGTAGCTCTTTAAATTTTTTTATACGTTATCGTGATTCGTGCGGGTCCTTACTTTCGATTTCTGCCTGAACAGTAGGTGTCACCATAACAGCATGATGTAATAATATACCACAATTTCGTGTGTTTTTATCCTTAATGGCCTGTAAGTTTAACATTTATTGCGATCATAAAACCGTTTTATCTTTTATTGAACGAAAATAACTACTTCAGATACTTGCATCGATATTTTTTACTATTGACCCCAAGCTGCGTGATTGGCGTTTAGATCATCTGCTATTATGGTAGCTGCATCGATATTTAGTAAATCGTCTGTTTTCAGGTTTACAGGTGTCCAGTTTTGAGCTGCAGTAAGTGGAAATGAAGCGTAGGTAAATTCATTTGCTCTGGTACATATTCCAATAGCATCCATCTATGTCGGTGGCAATGTCACTGTGTCATGTAGTATTCTTTTGTGGACCAGAATAGTTATTCGTCTGTGTGCTAGTTGTTATGGAGTTAGGCGTCTGTCTTGTAGGTAGATCTTATATTTGATCATTTTTAGATATGTTGCTGGCATCAGTTTAGGTTTACCTAGATGTACCACATCGATGTCGTATTTGTTCAGGAAGTATTTGAGCTAGGTGATTTTGTTACGGATACATTCTGTTTTAAAAACAATATTTAAAGGTTCCTTAGTAATATAAGCGCATATGTATATTTTACTCCTTTGCAAAAATTTAATGTAGTTCCGTTCCAGAAAAGCAGCTTCTGGTTTCTTGAGGTCGATTTGTCTATTTACAGTGTTTGAAATGTCAATGAATTTGGTACATTGTTTGGTGTTGTGATAGCGGTTGGTTTGGGCAGGCGCTTATGCTCACTAATTTATCGTGGAGCATTAATTTGTTGCCTTCTTCTTTGAATCGGGTCAATCTTTTGCGAATAAGTGTATGTTCCTCGTTGCTGGATGAATCTTCTACCAAGGTTGCTTTTTTGTTTTCCTGTTTGGGATAGTAGATGCAACATTGTCAACTTGATTGCCGTGTTTGGTAGCTCTGATTGTCGGATTGGGATAATGTCATCTATTGCGGGTGGTGGTGAATCCCTCTTCATCTTTTTTTATTTGTCCCTGTGGTATATTTGAAGTGGGGGGTGCTTGTCTGTTCTTCTTCTACCGCGGTAGGTCTTGATAGATGAGACAATTCGCTGGATGAAGGCCTTTACAGTTAACGTAGATATGTGTTGTTTTCGATGTGTTCTCGAAATTGAACGCATGGTGTTCTTTGCTGCATCTTACACACCTCGATTTGAGCCACATTCTAAGCTGGAATGGTCGAATCTTTGCCGCGGTTCCACTCTAGATTCGAAGACTTAGATGGTTAGTCGTCTAATGTAGTACATTCCTCGTGACTTGTGATGATTTTTCTAGACACGAAGAGAGTGTTGCTGTGGCCACTGTTTCTTCGCTATAGTTTCGTCGCGTAGGTGGCTTTCATTCCTATTTTATTTAGTTCGGCTTGTATATCTTTAGCTCCAAAGGTAATAGCCAATCTTTTGATGATCACCTTGAGCTCTGCCTCTGCTTTCACTGCATAAGTGTGGAATGCGACGCTACACTTCTTTAGATAATCTTCAAGGATGTGGCACTCCACAGAATCTGCAGCATATATTTCGGCGCCTTGTCCTGTTGTTCTGATGCCGATTCCTTTTTTCAGGGGATTCTTCATTAATTCTACATGTTGTAGAAAATCCGCGAATTTCTCAATCAAAATAGCGGGTATGCGATTGTTAGTTGAAAGTCGTATTACTACATTGTTCAGCGTTTGCTGTTTCCAAAGTATAGATGGCGGCGGCGGCATAAGTGGAATTCACTGTTGGAGTTTCGAGGTGGAACGGTGGCAGTAGTGTTTCTATCTGGTTCTATTACTGCGGTCACTTTCTTGTGTTCGATTTTCTACTTCTCCTTCTTCTTAGTTTTTGTCTTTCTCTCCGTTTCAGATGTTGATTGGTGGTTTCGTCGTCTGCGGTTGGTAGAGTTTCGTATTCCATATTGGTGCTCTCGTCCATGAAGATAGCTAAAGCAATTTTTTTCAAAAAATCCTTGACTGTAGGGTCTATCATCGTAGCAGATTTAGCTTTGATCTGAATATGAAGGTTAAATACGCAAATGCACACAAAGTGCTGACGCTTGTGGTGTACATCCCAGCAGCTAAAAGTTGGAGGTTGCTCGAGTACCGTTGTGGATCAGCACTGTGATGATCCAGAAAACCCCCTCATAGTTATATTTCTCTTGGTCTTTTTCCTAGCGAGGTCGAACTGAAACTACTTCGTAGCAGCCGAATCACTACTCTAAGGTGAAACTGAAAAATTAGTTTAGATGTTATTAAAAACTGTTTATTTAGTTTAACTGCACAATGTAAAATACTGTCCCTTTAAAAATGTATATATTTTATACACATTTATTACGATAATTGCAGTAACTTGCAGAATAGTTTCTACACAATTTCATAATGTATTCATTATTCACTTATAAGCCTGAATCTGACAGCTTTTGTAAATTTACACGCAACTTTTTTTGTGATTCAATTTCCAAGTGTTCTGATAATATTTAAACAAAGAAAATAATTTTACCTATAGTGAATAAATGAAATATTTTTTGCTTCAACGGACATTTTCAGAATGAAAACCCTTATATGTGTCTTAAGGTATTTTGGAAAGGACAGTTTTACTTTACCGCAACTTGGTATAATCAATATTCAAGTTCCTGTATAACTTACACGTTTTCCTTTAAGAATGTGTGTGCGTCATAAACAGCACAATGAATAATAAGTACTTAGATAACCAATTAAATATTAATTTTGGTTCACCTCTTAAAAACATATTTCAAAGAAGTATTCCTACCTTAGCAGCCATAACAAATTTAGTAAATTTAAAATGACCTACTTTGCTAAGAACGACGTACTAATTAAAATTCAATTCTTGTAGAACAAATAAAATCCATATCATCGTAAATTATTTATTAGCCATAATACTGTTGAATATTGTTACTCAGGTTACTTAACAAAATTTCGCCGTGTGTGTTTTACGATGATTGACTACTAATGCATGTGTGCACAGACTGAATATCTTCGTCAGCAATGTAAAGGATACACGTATGAAAACATTACCAACACCTGACGTAATTTATATTAGTCAAAATTATCTTTGTACGAATCATTTGCCAAATATCGATGTCGTTTAAGTAACCAGGATTTAAACTATGACATTGTAACCATGAGAATGACCGCCAAAAATTAGAGGTGGTTTGTTTGTCTTAAGAATAAATTGAACAAACAGATTAATTTAAAATGAATAATGTAGGGCTTCATATAAAAAAATAGTTCGAATTCACTCGTGGTTGATTTTCTGTATACATGACGGTTATGAAATTATAAAAACAAGCAGTCATCTGGTTCGTTTACAGCGTGGGCATAAATAAAGCTTTTCCTTGATAACAAATACGTATTACGCAAAAACGATAACAACTACAACTCTACGGCTACGGGTAGAAGAAAGAGAAGATCTTTAAGTTTTTAATGACCACGTCAATGTACTCCAATATGCGCCTCTTTAGTCGCCAGTAGTTAATTTCAAGCCGCATGTTTGATAATCTTTCTTGGATTACTAGCTCCAGCATCAGTTATCCTGATTTTTAAATGTGGTAATATCAGATGCGCGTGTTACATTTTCACGAAACCACATACAATAAAATCTAGGGAGCTATTACCAGAAATCTTGGTGGTCAGGGCTGAACATCGCACTCAATCCAGTAATTGATTAATCGAGTAAATCTCCCAAGAGTAATCTTGTAAGTTATTGAGTTAAGGTTTTACAAAGTGTTGCAACATAACCAGGTATATGCTAGCTGTTATTATACTCTCGTTAAAATAGAGGCCAATGACCTTGTCGTACATCGATTTCTAACATGCTCCTTGACAACTTGGATTTTCTGAACTCAATAGTTTCACATTGTGCCTGGAGATGTGAAAGGCAGCCTCGTCTAAAAACACACACACACACACTTAATGTATTCATTGTCTTCATGGATTTTGTGCAACATCTTAATCGCAAATGCAGCATGACGAGGGCCGTCATTTATCTCTAAAGTGTACAGTATCCGAACCTTATATACATGCAATTGCAGTCTCCTATGTACATATTTTTGCAATATGAAAAGGGAAACCCTATTTTCAGAAATGCACGAGAAGACTTGAATGGGCTTTGTAGACATGCTTGCTGCACGACCTCAATACTGTCGCCATGCAAAGACGGCTTCCCTGTCCACAGACGATTGAACACACAGCCGGTCCCTTAAACTTGGTGTACTGCGCAACTATTCTCTTGTTATCTAGTGCAGGACGTCCATTTCCTCTTAACACGGCTGCCGAGTACAAGATAACTCGTATTTGGCGGTCTAATGGCAGACGCCGACTACGAGATAACTCGGAATTTTAACCTTGCAGGAAATGCTAAGTACGAGAAAGCTCGTAGGAGATATATAAGAATTAAATGTTGTGGTAGGTAGAGTAAGATGTGTAGAACAACGTGGCAAACGGATATAAAAAAAAATTATATTTGGCGTGTCGGGTGTATAGGAAAATCAAAGGATCAAGCTAATAATATAAAATACAAAAAAAAAACTTTATTCTAAACTTGCAAAGTAAAAACTAATTCTACGTAATATAAAAGCAAACAACTCCTTCAATCTTTATTCATAATATTTTTTAAAACAATTCTGTACGTACAAAGTGCGGGCTTTTCGTCACACACAGGGCAAATATAGCGAGTTTCCTTCCGAATTTTGTTTTTTGTACAAATGCGGTAAGGTTTTGTAGACGGTTGTTTCTTTTATGTCGATGGACTGCTATCAAAATAATGAAGTTTAGCAATTGATTCTGTCCTTGTAGAATGTATCCTTTCTTGTCCTATCAAGTGAATAATTAATTTTTTCTTGAAATTTAAGGTATTTAGTTTGGAGCACATATTTTTATAATATATATATATATATATATATATATATATATATATATATATATATATATATATATATATATAATATATATATATATATACAGTGTGTCCAAATTTCGAGTCTCTACATTGTGATTTCAGTTATTATAAGAGATAGAAATTGGGTTAAATAGGGAAAGATTTGGAGGAATCCAGGCCAATTTTGTATCCGTTTACAAAATTGGTGTAAGTTGTCTGGTTTTGGAGATATTCGAAGAAAACTAAAAATGGCGGATTTTGTTTTTTGATAATAAAACATGAATCATAAGTCGCACCATCGCAAGACTTGCACATTATTAAGACACTTTTCTAGAAGGAGTATTTTAGCATAAACAGAATCATTCGACTGTCTTTTGTTTTCGAGGAAACGCCCACAACTTTTGTTTTTCTTATGGCCGCCATTTTGAATATTAAGTGAATATTATGCGCCTTAAAATTACCTTTTCAAAGATATGCCACATGTCTATAAAAAAATGCAAAACTATCCTAAATTTTAAAAATAACTAAATTTGTATGTTCTTTAACGTTTGGTAATCCCAACAGGGCAAAAATTTGATTTCTACTTTATGAAAAGTACAATACACATTTTATAATGTACACAAACAGCATTTGTTACAAATTATTAATTATGGTGGTACTAGAGTTAAAATGATATCGTTTTATAATAGTAGGCGGAGGTATGTGACAAAACCAAACAATTGAATTACAGTTATATGTCAAACAAATTCTAAAATTTAGATAAACTTGTGTGTGTTGTAAGTTTTGGTGCCGGTGGTGCTGCATTTTTAATTTAAAAAATGGCACATGTCTACAAGTTTTCGAATGAGGAAAAGTTTGATATGCTAAATACTTATTTACAATCGTTTCGGAACGCTGATACGGCATCCGCCAGATATTTGGAATTGTATCCAGAAAGACGACAACCGCATAAAACATACTTCAGAAAAATTGTAATGAATTTACTGAATTATGGTGCTTTTGAACAGACTAGGGAACTATACGACTTAAACAATAGGGAACGTGTTCTAAGCATTACTGAGGCGGTAACACGAAATTCATCCACATCCGTAAGATCTGTAAGCCTTGAACTTAATATTCCAAAATCAACTGTTCATAATATTTCAAAAAAGGAAAAGTTTCATCCTTATAAACCTACTATTGTCCAAGGCCTCAAAAGAGAAGATTTCGCCAGACGAATGCGTTTTTGTAATTGGTACATCCAAAAATGCGAGGAAGAACCGCACTTTCCAGAATTGATAATATGGACAGACGAAACGCGGTTTACCAATTGCGGGGTGTTCAATAAACATAGCACGCATCACTGGAGCACTGAAAATCATCATCTGACGACGCAACGCAAATTTCAAACGAGATATGGATTTAACGTTTGGTGTGGTATCTTAGGTAGTTAATTATGATATAGATATTTTAGTAAATTAACCAATGTAATTAATACTTTTATAGGTAATAATTTGATTTTTATTTTTATTTTTATTTTTTTATTTTGTCAATAACCTCAATGGCGCCAGATATACGGAATTGTTAAGAGACCAAATAATTCCGGCTATTAGAGGACTTGTACCAAATGATGATGATTTTCGAAAACTATGGTTTCAACAAGATGGTTGTCCAGCTCACAATTCCCGAGAAGTTAGCGCCCTTTTAGCTGAACATTTTGGCCAAAATATTATATGCAATAGTGGACCAATTATGTGGCCGGCAAGATCACCAGATCTTACACCACTTGATTTTTATTTATGGGGTTTTGCTAAAAATGAGGTATATGAGTTTGAACCGCCTCATAATATAAACGAACTGCAGGAAAGAGTCCGTGACATTCTTAAGTCTATAAATAGGCGCACGTTAAGCAGAATTGTACGGAAAGTTTTAATTAATTGTCGAATGTGCCGTGATGCAAACGGACAGCATTTTCAGCATCTACGGGAAGGAATTCAGATGATAGTTTGCTGTTTCGGTCACATTTAATTTTGTTCCCTAAATTAGATAAGATAGGCTACAGTTTTATGTTTAAGTTAATTTTAAGATTTATATCCAATACTTTACGAGTTCTACTTAACAAAATGTATGTGGTACTACTACTACTACTACTGTTTGGAAAGTAGAGATCAAATTTTTGCCCTGTTGGGATTACCAAACGTCAAAGAACATACAAATTTAGTTATTTTTAAAATTTAGGATAGTTTTGCATTTTTTTATAGACATGTGGCATATCTTTGAAAAGGTAATTTTAAGGCGCATAATATTCACTTAATATTCAAAATGGCGGCCATAAGAAAAACAAAAGTTGTGGGCGTTTCCTCGAAAACAAAAGACAGTCGAATGATTCTGTTTATGCTAAAATACTCCTTTTAGAAAAGTGTCTTAATAATGTGCAAGTCTTGTGATGGTGCGACTTATGATTCATGTTTTATTATCAAAAAACAAAATCCGCCATTTTTAGTTCTCTTCGAATATCTCCAAAACCAGACAACTTACACCAATTTTGTAAACGGATACAAAACTGGCCTGGATTCCTCCAAATCTTTCCCCATTTAACCCAATTTCTATCTCTTATAATAACTGAAATCACAATGTAGAGACTCGAAATTTGGACACACTGTATATATAAATATATATATATATATATATATATATACAGTTGTGATACGGTAGCAATAACCCGGTGCGCCCTTTTTGTAAATGAAAAAGGTTGAAATTTTTATTCTTTCAATTTTTAATTTCTAATATATATTTTTAATTACCTCGGCTAGCTCAGTTTTTAATTACGCACGGAGCTTGCGACAGTACGACAAACAAAGGCTTTAAATTTACTTTCTACCTCTACTTCCTGTTTCTTTAAACCAAAACACCACTAAGCACAATTATTATAATATTCTCAAAAATATTTACAATGTATCAAATGTTTAAGAATTCTCTAAATAAAACTTTCCTTTAATAATTGAATAAAAATTAATAATTAGCATTCCCAATGTTAATCAAAACTTCAGCAAAAATCACCCTTATTATTATTATCTGAAGCACCATGAACGTTTTTCAACTTCTTTAAAAATTTACATAATTTATAACGTGTATTTAAAAAAAACGATCTTTGTTGACCCTCACATCAAATTTTCATGCAAGTAATTTTTAAATTATTCAAATTAGAAATATGCAACGAAATATTAATATTTAAACTGTTCAGATTAGAAATATACACCAAAATAAAAATAATAAAACATTCAGATTGACTAACCTGTTGTATCAACTGCTCCTGTATTCAGCTTAGT
The DNA here is from genome assembly GCA_036346225.1 of Platerodrilus igneus. Classification (NCBI taxonomy): domain Eukaryota; kingdom Metazoa; phylum Arthropoda; class Insecta; order Coleoptera; family Lycidae; genus Platerodrilus; species Platerodrilus igneus. The sequence goes on from JARFIW010000800.1 coordinate 3,392,032, forward strand.
GATTTAATAGTCCCAACGTTGAATCCAGATCTGCTTTAGATATGGTCTGCATTTTTCTTAGCATCTCTTTAAATTATTTTAGCGTCCTTTGTTAAACTTCCCAGTGATTAATAATTGAATTAAATACTTGTTGCACTTCCTCATTAGATCCAGTCCTTTTTATTAATGTTAATATTGGAATTTAAATTAAACAGCTTTTAGTTACTTACTTTTTTAAAGGGTTAAAACGACGAACCACTTTAGCACTCTCCTCTTATTCCCAAAGAATCTCATTAAGATTCCCTTATATGTGATTATTATCATCAAGTGACTCTCCATGACGGTCCTAGGTTATGCCAATCGCATATTCAGTGTAGACACTGGATAATTTCTATTGATCAGCAAACGCATACACTAGTGTTTACTATGTTATAAAATGAAGTTTACATCTAGTAACCTGCAAATGGGTAATTTACCCCCGGCGAGGGTTCAACAATCACGCCCATTTATATCCACCGAGATAGATTTTGCAGGCCCTTGGATTTTAAAAGAAAGTTCTAGAAGAAAAGCGCCCCTCCAAGTGTTATACGGCCATCTTTATTTGTCTTGCCACTAACGCAAACCATTTAGAGTTAGTGTCAAGGCTATCACCTGCCGCATTTTAGCTGCTTTGGATAGATTTGTGGTGCGCCGCAGATTGTGTCACAATATACACAGGACTGTGGTACGAATTTTAAAGGCGTCGCTAACTATTTTACTGAAATAACCTACTTCCTTAGAACATCTAATTATGCTATTGCCGACCATCTTTTGCTAAAAAAAAATGGAATTTCAACCCCCCTCCCCCCATTTTCCCAACATTTTGGTGGAATTTGTGAGGCAGAAGTGAAGTCCACCAAGTACCATTTACATCGATTAATGGGTTCTTACCTTCGAGGAAATGGTAACGTTACTCGCTAAAATCGTAGCTATCTTAAATAGCCGGCCACAAGGTTCAGTCCCATTGGACGCACACGACGACATTGATTGCCTCACCCGTGGTCACTTCTTGCTCGAATCGCCTCTGGAATCAACGTCTGAAATTAACGTTGAAGACGCGTCGATAAACCTCCTGAATCACTATCAACTTTTGCAACAAGCTACTCAAGCCTTTTGGAGACAGTAGTTTCCAGATTATTTACACTCGCTCATGCCAAAAGTTAAATGAGCAAATCCTCAACCAAATTTACAAGTGGGTGAGGTGGTTTTTGTAGAGGAAAGGGATCACGTACCGCTGTTGTGGTCCATTGAACGCATAACGGAACTTTACTCCGGTAAAGACGTGTTATTAGAGTTGCAAAAGTTCGCACTGCAGGTGAGAGTCACGTACGACCGGCTCGTAAGTTGGTTTCTCTGCTACCATTAGCATAGTAACTCTCTTGTGTGACGAGTTTATTTTTCTTTTCATTTTATATCCTGTTTAGTATAGACTACTTAATTCAGAACTTCGTTATGGATGAGCGGTATGTTGCGTGCCGAAGCAATTTATGTTAGTTTTAGTATTTACAGTGAAAATCGCATTACCTGTCTGATTTGACATGTTCGAGTTGTATATAATTATAATCTAGATAGATATCCCTCACTCAATGATTAATTAAAATAATCAAGTTGTACAAGCAACGGTTCTAGATTTGTCAAATTTAATTTAATAGTTTTCCTAAAAGTTTTATATATAGTTTATTTCGCTTGTGTTTTGTGTTTGCTTGTGATAGATACATTTCGCGTACCAGCCGTTGTTAGAGCAGAAGATCGTCTCGAACGCAGTTGTTGGGACTAAGGTCTTACAACAACTTTTGCTAGAGTTTTTAAGGATCGCCCTGGGACAATAACGGGTAAGTTCAACTTGGTGTTTTGTATCATTCACAAGGCGCTACGCCGCTACCTATCAGTCCACCTAATTTCCATATAAGGGGAATAAAACCCCAACAAGCTGTTTCTTAAATAATAAACAGGAGAACTTATTCCTACTTAAATTCAAACGACAAAACACAAATATCAGTTACAAACAAAAGAACCTAAAATTAATACATGCAAAATCAAATAGCGATTATCCAATTTTCGTAATTAACGATAGTAGATATATTCTACTTCTAATCGTAAATTGACGTCAAAAGCTCGACATATTATTTAACATCTCTATTTAGAACATCAGTTTGCAGGAGTGCATCTTCGATTTAATTAATTTGTAAGCTATAAAGTGGTTTTGCATCAGGATTATCTTCCATATTTATGCAGAGTTACGTTTTAAGAAATACTTTTTTATTGACAGTTACATCTTAAATATTAAATACTGTGTGCATACCGCATACTTAATAAAACTACTTTTCTCAAAGTAACATGTTCACGACTTTATGAATGATTGAATTAATTGCCTCTAGTAAATTTTCCACTTTTATTTTAATTATTTTGACTACGTCACACTTTCTAGATTTTACTGGATTTAATTCGAAAGATTACTTACCTACATGATGTAAGATTTCTGAAAATAACTCTGTGTATTAACTCATTAGTATCGAATCGCCACGCTCAAATGATTTACGATCATAGCAAGCGTTCTGTTTGTCCCTATCCAACACAACGAGTTGATCGTGGCGTCGCCTTCCTACAGTAATGCGAAAGATAATAAAATTAATTCTTATCGATTTTATGGATATTTAATGTTTGCGTGGCTTCTTAGAATAAACGTTTGTTTATTTAATTAGTTTATACGACTTTTCGTATTAATGGGCGTATTCTTTTTCTTAATCCCGAAAATTCGAGAAGATCTCTTTATTTAAAAATGAGTTTATGTTATACACGCACGGGAGTCAATTTAGCTATTTAATTAAAGATTTAATTGATTAATAATGCTAACGATTTCTATCTTCATAATTATAAATAAGACGTATTCTAATGCATATTTTACACACATTTCATAAAAATGCAATAAAATTTGCGTTGTTTTTCCGATAAATGAAAATAAATGGATCTGTATTTAAAATACGGTTGTAAATGATCGATTTGCATAAGGTATAAGATTTATATGTTTTAAACATTAAAATTTGTTTTACAGTATTTCTCAACGGATTAATTATTTTTACATATTAGGCTTAAATTTGAATGTTAAGAACTAGCTATCAGTGAATTCTTCAAGTCTCCGATATGATAGTAAAAATGTCATTGCCATACAAAATTTAATAACTAGTCTGTGACAACTAATGTGGCAATAAACAAATAAACGATTAGCCACTATAATATTATCGAACTTTCTAAGAAAGTACGGCACCTGAACTTAATGAGGAAACTGGTCGACAAAAACTAATGCGTTTCTAGCTTAATAGTAACAAATAATCTTATCTGATATTAGGAAAGTAATTCTAGCATTGTGAACAAAATTCACTTAAGAGTTTGGTCGCTGAATGAATGGTCTTAAAAACTACAAAAAAATCAATAAGGAACTGTCCGGGACGTTTTAGCCTAGTCACTCGACCTTCACAGCAGATTATGTCAGATTTTCCAAAAGATAAGGTGACAATGAGCCGTCCACTTTAAAATGTTGGCATTGACTTTGGCCGTTACTTATATGTTAAATCCTCAAGACTTCGAAAAACTCTAGACACAAAATCATTTATTGCCATATTTATGTGCATAGTTACTAAGGCTGTTCATATACAGCTTTCAGTAGGTTACTCCACAGAATCATTCGTAATAGAATGAAAAGGTTATAACATACAGAGGAGATCCAAGCACTATTTACCCTGCACTCAGTTTTCGAACGCTCTACCCGAAGGTACTACATTGACCAGAAAACGGGTTGTTTTTACCTGCAAGTTTTGAATTTTGCCGAACCCTTGCTCTTCCAAGCAAGGCAGGGTTCTTTAACGTGCGTGACAACACCTACACACGGGACCTACATTTTACTTCTTATTCAGACGAGGGCGTATTTTTGTAAAAAATGCTCACCTAATATTTTTAAGCGGCCCGTGTAAGGATTCGTACCCGAGACCTTGAACTTAGCAGTCACGCGTATACCAACTAAGCCACGGAACCCCCTAGCACAGCGACATCGCTTCGAATTTTCTAGGTTTTCGCAATCAATAGAAGGATTTGCATTATTTCTTCAGAACCCGTATTAGTTGTAATGCGTTGAAGGTATATCATTCAAAAAACGAAACAGATTGGAAAATTATTCTTCCTCGTTCTCCACATCATGGCCTAATTTGGAAAGCTGCTATTAAATCGCAAAATACCATCTAAAATGTCTCATAGGTGAGTGACGTTTGATCTTTGAAGGATTTAGCGCGATATTGTGTGAGATAGACTGTCATGAACTCTTAGAACCGCTATCCTTTTCCTTTATCAGCGTATCTAAATGAGATTTCTACGGTAACAGCCTCGCATTTTTGGATAAGTCAGGGCCTCACAGAGTATGCTGAAAGAGACTTTACTAATGTTTCAGAATATAAGTTCACGGTGTATCAAACATTATTACAATTACATCAAAATTTTTGGAAAATGTGGTCTTGAGATTATTTGAATCGATCACAGAACAGACCCAAATGTTTTCATGTAGTGAAAAATATAAATGTAGGAGATATCGTGTTACTCTGTGATGAAAATACGGATCCATTAAGATGGCGCTTAGCAAGAGTCACAGAAAGCTTCTCTGGACTAGATGGAAATACAAGAATAGTAAGGTTAAAACACAACACGGGGATTTGGTACGTTTTATAAGTAAGATATGCTTGCTTCCTTACTGGGAAGCCGACACTTATTAGTTCTAGAGCAAATCAGCTGTGTCCCACCATCTGCGTCTTCTCTTTCAGAATTACGGTTTGTAGGGGTTTGATCAAAAGACGGTGGAGCTATGTTAATGAATACGATTAGTTTTCTTACTAAATTCTGTTTTAAATCAAAACGTTAATTTATATTGAAACTTTAAGATCGCGTCGTTTTTATATAGTATATGTCAAATTACACCTTTTTTGTGATTTCTACAAGTTCTCTCTCAACAATTTACGATCCACAAGAAAGTCTGGATATATTCTCGACGTGAATTTTTTGTTATTTGCTCATGGTTACGAAATATGATGTATCAATGTACCAACCCTTCTGCAGGAACCTCCACCTTAAAGAAGTTCTAGAATACTAGAATGGCTTGAAAATTCCAGTGATCTAAAGAGCCGAACTATAGGTTTTGCCAAAGTAGTGGGGTCTTCAGTAAGGAATCAGACCAAGACAAGTCTCCGAAAGAGGTCAGCAGCTCTTTCGGTACTTATAGTGTCAAAGACCATAGGGGTCGGTATGACATTCTATGACACACTACTGCGATGTGGAAGGCAACGGAAAACCACTGCATTACCTCCCAAATACACTGCGTACTTAAATTGTTATTTTAGCTGATGGCATCCTCTGTATTTAAAATAGTGCCCCATACGGATCTCCGAAAAGAGACTACTTTGGAGGATGTGATCAGGAGTTTAGAAAAAGAGTCGAGAACATTCTGCGAGTCGGAGCTTGGAATGTCAGAAGTATGAAGCACCTAGGTGAGCTAAAGAACTTGAAAATTGAAATAGATAGGTTAGTATTAGACATAGTAGGGATCACCGAAGTTCGGTGGCCAGAAGTGAGGGATCACTGGAGTGGTAGTTGAAGGAAGGGAAGAAGCAATAGTAGGTTTACTTGGTTTGACACGAGAAGGGACAGGGGAAATAGGCTGGTAGAAGGATGAGTTAGAAAAAGGTTTTAATAGAATGGAAACAATTCTAACAGTGGGATACGGTATGAAAATTAACAAAAATAAAACTAAAGTAATAGTATGGAAAAGAGGAGAAAATAAATCAAAAACTAGAATTCAAATAGGAAACGTGAACTTACAAAAGGTTAAGGATTTCTGCTACCTTTGACGCCCAATAACGGAAGATGGAAAAACCGAAAAAGGTATAAAACAAACATTAGCACCAGGTCGTGCTACATTTAACAAGAAAAAGCAATTACTGTGTTCAAAGGCAACAAAGATAAAAACAGGAAAAAATTTCTGAAAACATGTGTGGAGCAGAGCACTGTACGGCTGTGAAACTTGGATCTTTGGAGAAGCGGACAGGAAAAAATAGAAGCCTTTGAAATGTGGTGCTACAGAGGTATGATGAAGATGTCAATGACAGACAAAGTTAAGAACAAAGAGGTTCCAGAAATGGTATGGATATACAGAAATAAGTAGAAAACAGGAGCAATAGGTTGATAGACCACATATCAAAGCATGAGGGAATAGTGTGAAATACATTACAAGCAGAAATAGGAAAAAGAAAGGTAGAGGTAAACCTGGAACCTGGGTTAGACTATTGTACACAGGTAATCAAAGATGTAGGCTGTGGGAATTTCAGGGAAATGTGTATGCTAACTCATTAATAGAAATCAATACAGATACGCATTCAACCAGTTCCATTACAAAAAATAATTGTACTTAAACCTGGTGATTACTATAAGTAACTACAAATGTTGGTTCTGCGATATTGTCAACTAATGTTAATTGAGTGACAGAATTTACTGGAAACTATTAATTCGGCAAATATCTGTGTTGGGGGTCTCGGTAACTGCAGGTTGCTTAACCCCCTCCACATACCACTGAATATCGGTGAAACAGAGCATATATTTATAAAACAGTAGGATAGGAATCGAGCTGTATCTAGGCTGTAGGAATGTCAGAGAACTGGGTAGGTTAGCTCAGAGTACAAATCAGTGAAGGTGCACGTCCAACCAGTTCCAAAACGGAAAACCTAATGACTAACAAATAATTGCACTTAAACCTGATGATTGCTATAAACAAATACAGGTGTTGCTTTTGCAATATTTTCAACTAATCTTGATTATGTGAAAGGATTTATTTGAAAACTATAAATTCGGCAAGTGTTCAAGTGCTGGGGGATTTTAATAGCCGCTTTCTGCTTAACCCCCTTAACATACCACGGGATATCCGTAAAATAGGGTATATATTTACAAAACAATAGAATGAGAACCGAACTGTATCTAACAAGAAAGAGCAGTGGCTATATTCGAAGACAATAAAAACAAGGAAAAAATTGTTGGAAGCATATGTGTGAAGAACAGCACTGTACACCTAAGAAATAGGGACAGTAGGAGAAGCAGACAGGAAAAGGAAGAGACCTTTGGAATGTTATGCTTCAGATGTATGATGATGATAGCATGAACAGGCAAAGATATTGTGGAAATATTAGGGGAATAAAGATATCTGTGGAAAATAAAAAATAGGAGAAATAGAAAGACAGGATACATTCTAGAGCATTTTTGGGAAATTATGCGTACTATATTACAAGCAGATTTCGAAAAAAAGAGAGGTAAATGTATGCCTAGACAAGACTACTGCGCACAGATACTAAAAGAAGCGGACTGAGAATTTCAGGGAAATGTGTAGGTTAGCTCAGAATAGAAAACAATGGAGGTACACGTTTAACCAGTTCCAGGACTGAATATTTTGTGATGATTATGATGTGCCAGACTATAATTTTACAAGCCCAAAATAACCTGCGCCTGAAGATCGTGTGTGGCAGATATTTACTATGTGGCATGATTACTCCTTAACTAAACGAGTTGCTGGATTTTGTAATAAGCTCAAATAGTGGTCTCATTCTTGCTCGTACAACAAAATTAGTATAGAATTGATAGTAAGGAGACCATTGCATGGCATCCGTTTTGTCAAATTCATGTTCATTTAATGATTGTTTAATATATGAACTCATTGAAGCTTAATATTAGTTATTGTGCATGAGACACCATAATTTACCCGTAAATACGAATATTTCACTGGTTATTTTTTTAAACTGTCAAGCTTACATTTTTGTAGGTAGATATAATTACCTCAAAGGAACCAAACTTAGCTACAAAGTGTAGTTTATCAAGTTTGATTCAAACAGATTAGGCGCACTCTGAATGCTTCAAGCGTTTCTTTCGTAAGGGATTCTGTTAAACAGTCATCAGTACAATTAAGGACTATGAGTGCTGAAAACAATTTATTCATTCAGGGTTGTACAGAGTTACATTATAGCCAAAATGTGTTTTTGAAATGATTCAGAAATTCATCGTTCCTAGTAATAATAATGTCCATAGGCATATGGGAGATAGTTATAGTATCTGTTGTAGTAGGTTGGAACAAAACCAGTATGTCCTAATGGACTGTCGTAGTAATAGTTGGAATATGCCATAGGTGCGGTATACGTCATGGTCGTGAGCAATCCAGGTTTCGCTTCGGCAGCAACGAAGGCAACAATGCAAGCAAAAACGAACTGAAACAAATCACCAAGAATTAGGCAATATTAAACGCACACTATTCTATTTTCGCATAACCAATACAATATTAGACACTATACATGCAGTATGCAACTACGCCAAACTTACCAATTTGAACATGATTAATTTAAGTTGATCTTCTTCTGCAGAGAACTATGCAACTATAACAGAAACGCGTCGAATCCGCGGTTTATATACCAGATTTAATGCGATACATCAAGGATATATATCACGTTTTAATATACTTTTTAAAAAAATGTATGCAGTTTTCCTTCTACGGACAACGACACTGGACCACATTTTTATTATCATCTTGTTAAGTACGAAAGCAGTATTCTAAATAGCAATTACGTTATTCAGACGTAGATTCTAAAGAATTTGGAAGTGTGAATTACAAAATTTGTTTTAACTAGATAAGTACTAGATTGTCAAGTAGCTGCGAAACAAATATCTAATTTTTTAAGTAATATAGTTGGTGTTAAATTTTAGTACGTGTTGGCAAATATTGCTTGAAATACAATAATTCCTAGTACATAAATTACAAACGTGTTTACTATAAAAACAGAATATAAAAATTTTAAAGTGGGATAAAAAGGAACATCGATATTTTAGTGCAGGTGTTTCTCTCGCAAGCGATTTTTAAATTTATCTTATCTTCATCAAACCTGAGTCGATATTTTAAATTTACTGATTTCCTATTGCAAATAATTGCTACACAGGCTTGACTACTAATTTCAGCAGCTGGGATTAATATTAATAGCCGGAACAGTAAAAATCCTTATTTTACGTATAGTTGCAGCCTCTGATTATTATATAACTAGCTGCAGAAGTCGGTTTCGTCGACAACTTCTCTTGTATTCTATTTTTGTTCTAATTCTTTTGTTTAATCTATTCCTGAGTGCCAGCGGATGAAAATGATTAGGTTGCATTTTTGTTCCTCAAAAAAAAAAAGCATTCTTAAATAATAATGCAAGGACAATATTTTCAAAAATTCAGTCTGTCCATTCTCATTCATACACGCACAAAAATATGATACAAAAAGAATTTGAGCAATTAACAATACAGAAAAATATTACAGCGCCCGCACAAAAGAAAATATTTCTTAGAAACTTGTCCAACATGCAAAATACATAGACACCAAAATAAAACAATTTTCAAAAATTTAACCTGTGCGTTTTCACGCCAAGACATGCAAAAAGGAACAAAACAAAGAATAGTATACAAAATAAAAATTTACAGCGTCCGCAGAAAGAAATCAGTCTTTTAAAGAATGTATTCATCTTTGTAGGCGCTGTACCTTTTTAAGTTTTGGTTTTTGTTCTTATTCTTCTTGTATTGTATTGTATTTCTGAGAGTATATGGTTAAAAATTGACACACTGAATTTTTGAAGATGACCTCTTGACAGCCACAATAATGTTCCCCACAGAAGAAAGTATTTTTAAAATAATATGACAATATTTCGTTGTCAGAAGCATTTTTAAAATTTTGGCTTGCCATTGTCTTCTGCAATTGCACATGAATACGATTCAAGAAAAATTAAAACAACAAACAATACACCAAGAAAATTAATGTTCACGTTTAGAAAACATTCTATAGCTTTTCTCGGAATGCAAGATCCTATAAACTGAATCCCATCATTGTCTATAATTAGTAATTATCTTCGAGTCTGAAACAGTTTTAAATATTTTAAGCATGCTTAATCACAATTATTGCACGGAACACGTGGTAGTAATGTACCTTAAACAAAATTAAAGTTTTTAAGCTTAGTATATGGAAAGACAGAAAACTGTCGACGGCTAACTTGGCTATCGCCCCAAGGAAAAGTTAAAAATGGGTCTGGCTGAAATTTTGTTAATTACACGGAAAACAATTTAAATTAATGTTGGACACCACTGTCTCTAGCAAATATAAATAAAAAAAGAATATTTTAAAGTAGATAGGAAAAACTTTTTTGTAGCTAGTAACTCCAAGTTTTTCTACTTAAATTCTTGGAAAATTTATCGGAACTCTTCAACATATGTAATCTTTCTAATTATTTATCTTTCTAAAAAATTATTGAGGTTAACATTTTCTTGCTAAAATAGACATGAACTGCACTTTTATCTCAAGGCCTGCAGTGGGTTCTTTGAATTGTTATTCCTACTAGTAAAAACATACACTTAATTTAATCCAAGTTCAATAAACAATAACACATTACCACCATTTTAGTGAGTAAAAAAATATATTATTAGTAATTCTGTAACCAATGTTATTTACAACCAAATCTATACAAAAATAAGTGTTTTGTTTTTACAATATTTACAGAGGGAAATATTGCCAATTGAACAATAAAATTAAAAAAGAATTGCTGCAATGCAAACGGCATAAACAAATTGCTAAATATTTTAGTTTGGACTTGAAGTCGTCATGTATTTAAATCAAGCTTCTTTTAATTGTTTGACGTGTACAAATTTGAAGTTCCTAGGTTAGTAATAATTCAGCAAAAAATTAGTTTAATGAAATTATATGTGCTGTTTTAAAAATTTTACAGACAGTTTTAACTACACATAAAATTAAAACTTTGCTATTATAAGAAGAATAAAATTAGTAATACCTGTTGGCGTGTGTGGTAGGTAGATAATTGTTGTCACCTAATAAATAAGTTGAATATCGATGTTACCTAGTGGGTCTCAACCAGAACTGCCTATTATTGATCGACCAAGGACCACACCTGTGCAGATAAAAGCTTCAAAAATACCATTGAACTGTGTGCTCGATCAACGGCTTTCCATAATTTACGATTCCATCACCAAAACGTATTTTTGTGGATTCCAGGCAAAATAACTTATTAAATGGTAGATTGGTTGTACTGACAGCTGCTAACGATAAACTTCAGAATGGCGGCACTGCAGGGTGAGTTCAGAATGGCAACGAATAATGTTTGGGGTTGTTCCAAACTCAGGTGTTAGAATTTACAATGTGCGACTTTTATTAAAAACATAAGTACTTTTGATTTCATAGGGAATAAGACAGGATCAAAATTATTTCTACGTGCTTCCGGATAAAATTTAGTATTGCGTGCTTTTCGCAATAAATTAGTGTCACATGAACCCGTAACTTATTGCCATTTTAGCAAATCCGTAAATAAACACCACTTTCGGCTTAGCACATTATAACAACGTGAACAAACTATTTGTGAGCACCACAGTACTTGATGCTTTTTCAGGCCAAGCTCAACTTCACAAGCTAAAGACCCATTTTCGTGCAGTGCTTAAATCAAATCTTGTAAGTTGATGTTTTGCTTTGGAATGGATGTTGGATATATAACAAGTTCAATTCAAAACATAAACTATATCTAGAGTTTAGGGATGACGTAGCTGAGGTTTTGATCAATTACCACCACGAAACCAGTTCGAAAAATTTTCCGATGCATTTCCCAAGGAAGTTGCATAACAGTGTCTGATGTAGGGTATGTGCACAGGAGAAGGCAAGATGTGTTACTCGGTACATATGCGAAACCTGCAAAGACAAGTCAGGTCAGACCATTGGTCTTTGTGCAGATGATTATTTCAAAATATTCCACTCAAACGGATATTGATGACCCATTGATCTAATTAAAGTTTTTCAAATGTATTTTTTAACAGTATTTACCTATTTTCGCATTTGTTGAAATTATTCCAAAAATTGACTGTCACAAATATGGGTCGGATGGTCCATTATTAAAATATGAGTACCATAGCCTAGTGTCACACTGACGCACCCTCATTAGCCCTTCAATTGCTTTTAACTTGTATTTTCGTATTATATGTGTCAAAACTGATCTGAATGAGCACAGATTAGCTCAAATCATCGCTTGGTTCGAGGAAAGACTTGTTTTCTTATATGGCAGTAGTCAACGTGTTAACACATAATACTTTGCTAAAACTAGTCTAAAAATGTATTTCAATAAAACTGCTTTATTTAAATATAGATTTGACGGGATGCCTATAGCTGAACCTTCATATTATTGGTTTTATTTCAGGCGTTTACATGTCTTTGGTTTTCTCTATACTTTGATAAGGTCTGTGATTATATTGTAAGTGTATGGTGTTGTAATTGGCCATTAATTACTATCGGCTTTCGGTCGGAAGCACTAAATATAATAATAGAGGCAGAGATTACTTATACACGACAATTGCCAATTTTACATCTTCCATTCACGACAAACGTTTCATTTCCTCCAATATCTTATATGGAAGATGTATGTGAATGTTGATAAACCATTTTATAGTCTTCATTTAAAAGAAGATAAAATTATTTAAGTCGTGTTTTCATTTTCCTAACATGAATGAGCCACGACCAAATTTATTTGATCCCAATAATATTGGTTTACAAACGCAAGCTCCAGCTACTGTAGTTTATCCTGTTAATCTTGATTTCTCTGACGACCTTCTGAATTATTTGTTGATCAAACCAATTTACACGGCGCTCAAGATATTTGAAAAGGTACTGTAACACGCACGTCAAGACTAAAGCGATAGATCGACACAGATATTTACGAAATGTATGTTTTTCTGGGTTTGCTGTTACGGTAGGGTGCATATACACTTCCATCTATTGAGCATTGCTGCAGTAAAGACAGCATGTACGCAATGACTTTTTGAAAATCTGCTGTGAGCTGGAATAGATTTCAATTGCTATTACGGTTTTTGTTTTGGTCTATATAATATTATACTAGTGCTAGGTCATTTCAATAATTTAATGCATAACAATTACGTACCATATAAAAATGTTTGTAATGACGAATCTTTAGTCTTATAGCGTGGCAGGTTAATTTTCCGCCAGTATACTAACAACAAAAAACAAATACGGAGTTGAATTATATGAATTGTGCGAGTACAATGGAATTGTTCTAAATGTAAAAACCTATTACGGAAAATCTGAACTCATCAATAAAACTCTTGGTGATGCATCAGAAGTTGTGCACTTTATTGACGATTGTTTAGACCAAATGGGCATCTATTATATACAGCCAATTTTTGCAATTCATTTTCCCTCAGAAATCTAATAACTTCTAAAAAAACTTACATTTGCGTCACCTTTAGACATATTGAAAAAGAATCCCAAATCTTTTGTCTACAAAAAGCTAAAAAAGGAGAGTTACTATTGTAAAGAAACAAGTGTGTAGTCGTTTGTAAATGGAAAAATACGAGAGATGTCCTCACCTTTTCCAACATGCACATAATTCGAATTGTTGCTGTGTGAAACAGAAATGGCAATGAACTCCAAAAACCAAATGTAATCGAAGGTTACAGTAAAGAAATCTTGGCGACTGTGTACTACAAAGTTCTTCAAAGTGTGATCAGAAGCCAAAACTGAGTATACATGTTTTCGAAATATACCTCCAAATACGTTTTTGTTATTTCGCCATGTCAATGGAGCAAACATAAAATTCCTTAAGACTAGGATATTATTTACAGCGCATATAAATAAGAATAAAATGCCATGAAAACAAACAGTAAAGAAGAATGCTCCTTTTCGCTACTTGGAAAACATCTCCTCTACTGAAAAAACAGCAATCTATTGAGCATTGCCGTATTTGTACGCAAGAAGCAAAACAAACAGGAATCCGTTATTGTATTATGCAGTGTGTGATGAAAAGCCAGCATTGTGCGTGAAACAATTATCATATGCAAGGATGATTTCAGGGAACTATCATTTTTCTTTACTTTTTTGTAGATTTGTAATAAATATAAGATAATTTAAAAAAATTTTGTGTTCACCATTTTGACTTTATTTTATCTTTCCGCAGGCATCCACACCCCAAATCCCATACATTTACTACGAATATAGTCGCAGCACGAGATATCTCGTAGTTGGCGCCAAAGTCTAAATTGTCAAATACCGAGTTTTTGAATGTTTTGAATGTTTGCACTTAATAACATTGTTATTTTAATATGATACTAAAATTGTAGAAAGGATTAAAATTGTCAAGCATCTAATACTTTATACACAAACTTTAATAGAGGTTGAAACCTTGCATCCCTTTCGTCTTACATTGAAAAATCACAGGTAGACAGTTTGGAGATAACCGGTACATTAAAGCTATTTGTGTAAATTCACACGTGTTCATGAACCGTAATCATGGAGGCACATACCCAAAAAAAAACAAAGACTTATAATACTGTCATAAAATTAATGTGTTGAAACAGATATTACAAAGTTGACCCCATAAATCGAGCAGTTTATACTCATAAAGCGTAACAACGAATTTTTAAAATGGAAAATGTTGTATGACCATTAAGTGATAAAAGTTATTAAGTTAACAAGGAAAGATAATGAAGTTTTGACGACGGTGTGTAGACGTTAGATTCTATGCCCTGAGTGTGAGTGGCAAGCGACGAATTGTTTTTGAACTTTGCTGGATAAGGAGGCCAGAATGCTCAAGCACGTGGAACTAATAAAATTTATATTTGCGCAGGTTGGGAATCGTACAATGAAATTGTGCAACGAAAGGGTGATATTTTAATTTCATTCTTCAACAAAAGTTGGTTTTTAAATATATATGGAAATACTGTAGATTAACCTGTGAGTTTTTTCCTTAACCTTTGATTTATAGATATGCACTGTACATGTGGAACTGTAAATATGGGATGTAAATAGTTCGCAGTATTTGATAGGTAATTAATATTCCCTTAAATAATTACTCTGTTGGCGTGGCATAGCAACGAAAGAATTTTAACGTAATAGTATTTGAAAGAAAATTTTGAAAAGTTTAGAAAGATGGCCAATAAAGAAGGCATTTGGGGGATAGTGCGGAATACATTACAAGCAAAGATAAAAAAATGAAAGGTAAAGGTAGACTTAAATCAGACTATTGCACGTAAATAGGGAAAGATGTAGGCTGTGGAAATTTCAGTGAAATGTGTATGTTAGCTCAGAATAGAAAACAATGGAGGTACACTCAGTTCCAGGACCGAAGACCTAATGATGATGATGAAGAAAGATGTGCGTATTAATTTTAAACGCGGTTTTAGTTGTGGGATGTATTGCTAATTAAGAAATCAATATTTAGTATTTTTAATAGACTAATGTTTTTAGAGGATATCTTTTAGTAATACCTTTGGATGTGGTACTAGGTTAATTTTTTTAAGATTAATATGCCTGTATTTATATTTTCATAATTTACGGTTAATAGAGTTAAAGTTTATGTGGGTTCATATTTGGAGCTATTTATAAAATTGGTAAGAATAGATAATTGTGAAAAGGTATCCAGCGACTCTATTGATAAAGTCGTTTTTGGGAGAAGTCCCTTATTATAAAATTTCTTAAATTTCAGAAGAACTTAATTAGTATATTTAAGATATTGCAGAAAAAGGATAGTTTGAGGTGAAAAATTCTAGAAATTTAAAGCAACGAAACATATCCGAAATAACCGTTTTCCGGGTAGCAAAAATATCGCAGGGATTGCTGAAACAAAACGGTTGGGCGCCCTTTACTTTTGGCAAACCGTAAAGTCTTTCAAGGTAAGGGGTACTTGTAATGTAGTTTCATATTTCGGCCATTTGACATGTTTATTTTTATTAGGTTTATTATTTTTTCCTTAAGAACCTCCTACTGTACCACTGTAGTTAGTCGGTGCGCCCTTAAAGTTGTTACGGGATTCTCGCCCTTTCGAGGAAAATCGAAATTTGTAACGTATCGTGATTTTAGCCGTAGCAAATTGTAGTGCATTCTCTTCGTTTCAATAGAAGAATCTTATAAATACTTAATATGTGGATGACGTCTAGTTATTCAAAAACGTTTTAATTATTTCAAATTGTTTAAGGGTTGAGGATCCTATATGAAATAACGTGTAAAAGTAATTACGGCTATTTTTACAGCTTGCATTTTGATACAACACGTAGCTTCACTACGTGATTGTAAATAAGTTTTAAAGATTTACACATGAATTATCGAATTAGTTATATTTGTATGAAACGCACGTTCAAGAAGAGTCATCAGGATACAAAAATAATTTTGTCGGGCACCTACCAATGATATCATTATGGTGTCGTTGTTCTTAATGGAATGAAACCCTAATTTCTTAAAATGCATATCTGTGAAGGAATAAATAAAAGTGATGACCTAATTGAACGAAACCACACATCCTGTTAACCTGGTATATATAATACTTGCTTGTTACCTACGATACAAACGTTTGTTTAATCTTCTGTATGAGCCAGAGATCAATATAAAATGCTGAAATTGGTAAGTTTCTACGATATTTTTATAATTTTTCTTAATAGTATGTGTTTAATAGCAGATATAAAATTAATTTGAGTTTATTCTAGTTGGCATTTGCTTGCTTTGTTGCTTTTGCGGCAGTAGAAGCAAAACCTGCAATACTAGCCCCACTAGCTTACTCTGCTCCGATCACATATCCAAACTACTACTATACTAGTCCACTGGCATATACCGGATACAGTTCCAGCTACTACAATCGTTATTATAGTCCCTATTACGCTTATGCTTCTTATATTTATTAGAGTTATAGCTTAAGAATCGCATCCTAGTGAGTCTTCTTTTAGTTTGTATTGTAATTGTACATGGATTTTTTTAAAGGTTAGTAAATATATAAAGGATTAACACTACCTTTTGTATTGTGTCACACATAATTGATTTTGTAAGCACAATTGTTAAAGTTCTGTAAATGTTCTATAGGATCTCAGGTTTATACAATGGATATTCTAGCTTTAGGCAAAGAAGTTTTATTCTCGCAGAAAATTGTGTTGAAGGAGAATAGATAATCGCAGAAGCCTTATTATATTTGGGTTCACTGTAACAATTTTCATTACCGTTTGTTTGTTAGTTTCAATTATAATGATGAAAATCGTTCTACTTTATTACGTACTACAAATTTAAGCCAATGGCCCTGTATAAACTGTTTATCTGAAATATCCTAAAGTAGGGATATAACACAACAAAAAATTTTTTTATTAGTTGGATGGCCACTAACCTTTTCCGAAAGTACATTGTGAAAGGTAATTGGCATATAAACGCTTTCTAGATTAATTAAAATGAGCTTGTACTATAAAACAGTATTAACGTGATTATAAGAAATTTTGATGAATTCCTAGAATCTCAGTTTAGAATCAGTAGTTTTTAAACCTATCGGTAAACATATAGTTATAAACGTATTTTATTTAAAATAGTTTGCTTTTTCTGTATTTGGCACATAATTCTGGCTGTGTAAAATACTATTTAAGATGTCCAGTAGACTATAGTTTTGTACTCCAAAAGAGCAATTTATGGCGCAAACAGAACAAATGCCTGTTTAACCCATTGTAACTAAAATATTTACCTACCGCGTGAGGGTATCCAATTAACAATAAATAATAAATGGCAGGACCTCTAGCACTATCGTACCCTCACGTTTCGGGACATTGCCTCGCAAGCTGCAGCAGTCGGTGAGAGGGGGGGTTCATTAAACAAACACACTAAGACGAAATTCCGATTGTTTTATTAAATGAGCTACTAACTAAAACTTCACCTAATTACATATGCTTACAAAAATATACAGTAATTAACATTATTTACAATAAGGCGACACCATGGGAAATAAACGGCCCATGGACCAATCGCGGTAATGGCTCTCGTCGCACTTTGTTCGTGGGCGATGAACCAAGATTGCGGGACAGAAAATAAATCACTTCACATGGGCTAATCTTTTAAAGTCTCCGGCTAGCACAAACACAACTTAACTAAACAAAACTAAAATCCTTATTTTATGAATATTAATAACAGTTCTGGGTGAAACCACCCCAATACAATAATTAATTAATTCTACAGTCTACATAACTTGCATACGGCGACGACCCTCCTTTAACCACGGGGTCATCAACACCAGGAAAAATACGACCTTCTCAAGGGTCAAATAGTACAGTAACGTGACTCCTGACCTGAGCTTTGCATACTCAGGTAGTCTCGTGGCTTAGTGATTAACGGCCTCTGACACCGTCGAAACACAATATAATAGGAGACCCTTCTAAAACAATAATCTAACGGATCAATTTACTTGAACTGAGCTTTACCCGGAGTTGTATTATATGGAAGTCGACAAGTACTGTATTTAAACAAATAACTGACTTATGCTAAACAGCCTTGAGTTCATGATAATACCACATATACTAATTACTTACTCAGAGAAATAACTAACTTAGAACATAACGGCACGCACTTGAATTCAGAGAAATAAAACACTTCACTCAATCTTGCAAATAACCGCCAGCTTTAAACTCTAACGCGTCTGGAAATAAACAACCCCGATTACCCCCGGCTGGCATCCTTATATACATTTAAGTTAATTGAAAAATAACCACTTGCCTAGCTCTCATACTCGACTTAGGATACGCCGGTCGTAAATCTTTAAGATTAATTAAACTGTCAATTGCACTAAGATAGCCACACAAATAGATCTCGGGACTAATTTTTAGTTGAGTACTCCGCTAATTGAAAAATTCCTTCTGACCACCCAGACATAAATAGGATCCTAGAACATGATTGACATCTAATCATAGATAGCAACTAATCTGACATATTTAGTGCCTTTCAAGTAAAGTGCCTTTAGAAAAATTAATTAACTCTTGGATTATATCTTCCTGGAACTTCGCTAGGACGCTACTTGGGTAATCTTGCAGCCGTTTACAATCGCAGACATACTTATGCTACAAGACCTTCATTCTAATAATTAGAATGCTAAAATTATACTATAAAATAACTGTTTTAGAAATAATAGAACTATTAGAGCGTCTTAAAACAGTATGTTACACCATAAAAGCCTGCTACTATTTTCGTTGGATAAAAAACATTATTTCTTGAAAACCACGTGTAATCATTACTCAATTTAACATTTTTTATTATTAAACGCAAAATAAAACAATTGGTTTTTGATTCAGAAGGTGTATGAATATTCATACGTTAGGCTATGGTGATATAAGGGTTATTATAAAACATATTTATAGTTAATACTTTATTACTTTGAAATATATGCGTAATATAATCTGAACAATTATCTACAGTAATATGAAATCACATTTTCATGTGATAGGTATAGAAGCATTCAATATGCAGTCCTACATTGCACTTACTGCATATATGTGTAACACATTTGTGACAGCGAGCACATCTTCTCTGGGTTGGATTTCTCAATGGCCAATGATCTATTCTGTCATAACGAACCTCTTCAAGTACATTAGCGGTTCTATGTGGTATAATTGATCATGGACGAGTAACTAATGGTGTGGCTAATATTGGTAGAGTAATTTGCCTTATAAATTCTGTTTGTGTGATATTTGGCTGTATAGCGCGAAACAACAACCATGCATTCACAATTGATGCGTTCAAACAAAATCTAACTATTGGCCAGTACAATTTCTTGCTCTTAATGTGGATTCTATTTGCAGCTCTAAACTGATCGAATAGATCAACGCCACCCATGCCACTGTTATATTCTGATATCAGTGATGGTTGTAGAACTTCAATTTTCTTTTTCTGTAATGCACTATAGCGTTTGCAGTTTGATGTTGAAGATACAAGTTCATCAGTTCTGTTTGTAGCCGGAGTCATCAGGCTGTTATCGTGCCAACGAATCAAAGTTATACTATTCTCTTTGTCAAATAGGCCGTGTGTTGATCCCCGTTTTTCCTTTTTTAAATCCATTAGGGGTGCTTTTGCAATTCGATCTGATCGAATGGTTCCAATAATTTGAACGTTGTTCCTTTTCATTTCCTCCAAGAGAGAAAATGAATTAAAATAATTATCGATGAAAACATGACTTCCTGGCGGAACAAATCCTACAACCAATTTTTTCGTTACAGCACTACCTAGTGTCATAAAAGGATCTTTCTCTTCATGTCCCTCATACAGTTTAAATTTAACGCAGTAACCATTGGTCTAATTTAGACACCAGAACTTAAAACCAAATCTAATTAGTTTTCCACGTATAAACTGCTTCATGTAATGATGGCCGTAATAGGTTCCATTGCTTCATCTAATGACCACACGCTTGGCAATGGATGTGCATGTTGAGCAAATTTTGTTGAAATGTGTTCGAGAAGAGGTCTCACTTTATGACATTTATCGTATATTTTAACGTCATTATTATCACTAAAATGAATATATTTGAAAATCTTTAGAAATCTATCACGCGCCATAGCATTCGATATAGCAGCATTGTTCACATCTGGTTTTGTTTTCCAGTACATACGTCTATTGGTAACACCTACGTAGCCTGAAACGAATAAAATTGCAATGACCTTGTACATTTCCTCAACAGAAACTGAAAATGTGTTATCGCCATACTTATATTTTGCATATTTTTCTGTTTCTCTACAAATATATTCGATGAAATCGATTGGGCAAAACAGCTTAAAAAATCAAGTGGATGACCTCCATTAACAATCATTTCCTCAATTATTTTTGGTTGTGGTTTTTTTATATTTTTTATTTTTAGATGTGATTGTCTTTTGTTTTCTTCCTGAAAAACTAAACTTTCCCATTTTCGTATGCATTTTTTCTTGAAAGGCGGTTTTTTAGAAAAGCTATTTTTCTTTGCTGGCAACTGTTTTGGTTGGCAGTTATAAAATGGAGAAAAGGGAATTGAAGCGGATGATGCTACAGTAATGTCAAATTTACCTTCATCTCCGATCACTTCAGTTTTTACAGACATCCCTAATAATCCTTTTCCTAGCAGATGAATATTAGTACTTTCAACTACTTGCACCTCCTCTGGAATCTCATCCACATCAGTATCATTGTCAACATCTGGTGGGAAAAGTGTAAACTGAAGTGATTTTATGACTGCTAACTGTTCGTTATCTGACTCTTCAATAATACTAATCAATTCCTCGGTAGTCAAAGGGCGCCTAAAAAGTAATTTTAGTGGTAAAATAACAAGATTATAACGTGTATAAGGAGTTTTATGCAAATAGTCAATTGTGACATCACTAAAACCTAGCGTATGAATTTTTATACACCCAACTTTAGTCTAAAAATAATTGCATATTTGAAATGATAATGAAATTTTACTTAGGTTAGTAACATTTTAGACGTAACTCATTTTCAAATATGTAGTTATAAGTAAATAATATTTTATACTATAAATAATATTAAATAGTTACTTACTTCCTTTCATATTCCGACACCTTTTTCGGAGCACTGACATTCTGTTTGGATGCAGACGTCATTTTGAATGTTTTGACTACTACTACCTTACTAGTATAGAAACTATATATATTCATGAAGTGAAATCAGCTACTGAATATTAGAAATACTTTAAAGGAGGTAAATAACAAGCATTTAAAAATTGGTTGAAATGTGTATGAATTTTCATACAGTAAGCTTTTATGGGTAACGTCGAATGTAGTTCCTAGCATCGAAGCCGCTAACGCCCAATCAGATTGTTTTACTATAAACTGCAAACCTTCTCGCTGTAAAAAATATACAAAGCTGCGTAATAGCGTTTTGCATTTAGTCTTTTTACTTCTTTAGATTTAGAATATGACAGTGGGGGGTGAACTGTCCATAAATTAATGGACAGATATTAATCAAAGTTGCTACGTTTTGCAGCGTACGTGTCAGATAGAAATAGAAAGGAGATTTAAAGTGCGGACCCGCACGAATCACGATGACGAAATAAAACACAAGAAACGTAGAAATACCGGGCTAAGTACCAATGCGGAGAGGGGGGGATTCTACGCAACACAAAAAATACATCGTCATCGATTTTTTATTTACAGTAAACATTAATAAAAAAAGAATTCGGTTTGAATAAACAAAAGAATTAATAAGTAGTTGTATTATAAAGAACAAAGTTTAGAAATTTACGTACGAAGTGCGCATTTCGTTTAACATTTAGCATTCATTAATAAAAAAAAGAAAAGAAAAATTACTGTTTATGTTTGCTCATAACACCAGGGTGTTAAAGTAAAAAAAAAATTATTTACGGTAGAACAAATTCTAATAATTATGTAGTGAAGTACCATGGAGCACCAGCGACGCACGAACAACAAAAGTAGGAAGAAAAGAGGTACTCCTGATATATGGGAAGACTAATACAACATACCTCTAAGTGCCAGCTATTATCGTGTGCCCATTGCATCCATGGAGGGGAGTCTGCAAAGCGTCACGATGCTGGTGTCCAGATGTAGCGTCACCACGGTCGACAGACTAACTACAACAGAGGAACACATACCAGCGCAGTTGGTTCTACATAAGAAGAGTAATCGGCCTACGTAAAACAATTTGGCCTCCAGCTAAGAGCTAGAAAGAGAGTCTTACTAGTATTAATAGCTCAGGAGCACTTACCAATACACCCAAAATCTACACTTCTTATAAAGAAAAAAACGTGCATCGCTCTTGCAATAATAGAACGAGTAGTTTAGAAAAATACATATAAGAACGAACTGCAGATTCAAATTGAAATTGTTTCAAATAACAAGAATTCGAGCTTCAATCCTAGCATTATCAACATCAAAAAGGAGATTACAAAACTCAAGCCAAGCATTATCAAATAATACAATACACTATTTCAACGAGACTTTCGGTCGTAGCAGTTTAAGAATTAATTTTACGCTATAGTAAAGTGTAGCCAGTTAACAGATACTAAAAACAAGGTGCCAACTATAGAATTTATAGCGTTAACTCGTCGTTTTAGAGTAGATAGATTGAAATTAAAAATTATTCGCACGCGTACTTATTATAAAGTGGTAAAAAATATAGGATGTTATTGACGTATGGAAGAGTAGAAACGGAATCGATGTGGTTTGAACGCAACAAATCCCCCCCAGTAAAATTAACAGGTCGGGGCAGGAAAGCCAAAGTGCGGGAGTAAACAGTACCAAAAGAAAAAAAATCAAACAAAAAAAATTCGTTTAAAAACTAAAAGAAAATTTGTTTACGAATGGCTTGTTTAAGTACCTCAGATGATCCTGGGTCGTCTGAAAAGGCCATGATAGCTCCTTCCCTATCAGCTTTCCGGGAAAGCAATCGCCAGCCACCCGTTTGAAGACTGGGATTTTGTTTCTGCAGTCGGGTTCTAGCAACTTTCTCCAAGACGTCTCCATTGGGGATCCACATTAGGACTTTGGGTCTCTTCGGGAGGCCCGCTCCGACCACTACTTTTAGACACGCACCCTCCCAAAGGCCACCCTTGGTCTTTACGTTGTGTATTACCCTCCCTTTAGTTTCTAGGTTAGCAGAGGTCAGCCAAACGACACCTTCGGCAAACCTTGCGCCCTCGAACTGAAGTGGGTTGGTACTTCCTGAGGGCGTGTCGAATACAGCATCTAAAAGCATGTTCTGGACGTTCATCGACTGCCCCTCAGTCAAGACTGAGTCCGGGTAACGTCTGTCGATTAACGCCACTCACAATCCTCTAGCAGCAGCACTATTCAAACCAATCTGCTCGTGGCTTTGGGGCGTTTAGTTTGCTGCTGGGGTTTAGATGGTGTCGGTGCGAAAGTCTCTAAGCGAGGTCTTTTATTGCCCCCGCTCTTCTTCTGCACCGACACCTTCGTTGTGGACGGTTTTAACTCCGTCCAGGTCCCAGCTTTGACTTTCTTGGCTTACATCAGCTTTCTTCGCTAAGCACCCAAAAGCCTCTTTGCTTGCAGTCCAGTGCTTGCAAGCTTCTTTGTTGTATTTTCCATGTCTGGTGTATCGGACTCCGGTCTTGCAAGGTCTGGTCCATCTCCATGGATAAGTTCTGGTTGTCTGTGGGGTCCCCCATAGTTGGCTCTACCCCTTCAGGTTCGTTTTACTTTTGGTTCCAATTGAATTCATAATTGTTCCCACGAGTAAGGGGGATTTAAGTGGTCGCCATGCCAGGTTCCCTCTGTTGGCATGGAAGGCGTGAATAATACAGAGTACCGCCCTGTTCCCCGAGTTTTGAACCGATTGGAACTAATCAACTATCCAACCACGCATACCTTGGACACGGTCCTACAACACGGAATTTAGGAATTTTTAACGAGGTTGTCTCCTCTTGATCCGGGCGCATAAGCCAAGACCCCCACACTCTCTTGCCGGTGAGACATTACCACAACAGCAAGGAAGGCGCGGTGTGTCGGTGTTGCAGAATTGTCCTACCGGCTTTGTTTACCTCAGTGTAGGTCTATTAGCCACGAAACTACGGCTTGGGTTGAGGGGTTTGGTCTGCGAAATCGTTTCCACTTGGCTAAGAGGCGGATTTTATCCCGCTCCAGCACAGTCTCTTGTTTTCCACCGTGTTGTGGGTATTATATCACTGAGGCACTGGGTCATTGAAAAAAATAAGCTTATCACGGTCCTTCCCAGAATAGATGGCCAATCCTCTTGGCCATGTATCCTGCGATTACTCCTATCCGCCACCTGTAGACGCGCCCAATGGGTAACCAACCGCATAGGGTAAAAGTGAATTAAAAAGGCACAGTTTCATATATTAACTTAAAAGTGAAAATGATAAAGAGCACCAGGTATGTAAACCTTTCTTGCTAACAACTCTTGGATTCAAGAAAACAAACGGTAAATTTGTACAGAAAAACTTCATATGGACAAATACAACAAAACCCTTTTCTTCGAGGTAAGGCTGCATGCCCAAAAAGGATACCAGAACATGTGATAAACAATCATATTGAATCGTTTCCGCCAACAGTGTCTCATTACCGAAGGGAACATGCTCCCAAAACTCGATATTTACCAAGCGATACATCAATCAAGTTTATGCACCAAGACTTTATTGAAAAACATCTAGATATTGCAATTTCCTATAATGTTTATAGAGGTAAAGTAAAGAATAAAAACATATCTTTTGTCCATTTAGGACATGAGAAATGTGAGTCTTGTGAACAATTCAAATTGCATAGTCATGAAAAACTAACTTGCAAAGTGATTGTGATATCTGTACAAACTGGAATCAGCACATAAACCTTGCTAAAGAGTCAAGGTTAGAGTACCGTTCTCATGCTGAGAAAACGTGGTAAGATGGTACAATTTGCTTTTTCTGCTGACTTACAAAAAATTATTATGTTACCACGAATAGACCTGTTTAATAAGTGTCGGAGTCTTTCGTGGCCGAAGTCATTATAAATATTTATGGTTCCGGGTTGGGACCCTGTCATTTTATAAATTAAGGTCGACGCTTCGCCCACTTTTGTAAGGTGCTTCATCAGGACAATAAAAGAAAATAAGTAATAAAATAAAAAGTAATAAAGATAAGATTGATAAGATTAAGTAGACAAGTTAAAGTCTAAACAGAAGAGTTACTCCTAAACTAGCAGACTCACTAGCCCATTAAAAGCCAAAAGTTGTCTTGTGGAGAAGTAACTGGTAAAAGTAGCGAAAGTGGTAGTTTATTTAAAGTTCAACAATTTTCTAGATCACATGAACAATCAACATAGAGATATTAAGTTCACTATAGAAATTGAAAAGAATGAAACTCTGCCATTCCTAGACGTTCTGGTGGAGCGCCAACCTAACGGACGACTAGGTCATCCGTATATCGAAAACCCACACACACAGACAGACACCTGCATGCGTCATCACATCTTCATTCCTCCCAAAAGTCATCGGTAATCAACTCTCTAGTCTACTGTGCAATTAAGATTTTACAACCAGAACACTTATTTAATGAACTGACCCATCTTAAAACTAGTCTTATAAAAAACGGCTATCATAACTCAGATATCGACAGAGTAATAAACCGGCATCTGCATCCTACACAAACCTCCAAACCACGCTGTAATCCCGATACACGATCTTTAACAATCCTTCTATATATACACAGAGTAACGGACCGAATTGGCAAAATTCTACATAAACACAACATCAAAACAATCTATAAACCCACTAATAAAATTTCACAAATTGTATCAACCCCAAAAAACTCCGAAAATAGTCTTAAAGCCCATAACGTATATAGTATACCTTGCAGTTGCGGTTTAGTATACATAGAAGAAACAAGACGGTCAATACAGGCTAGGCTAAACGAGTATAAGCGATGCTTAAGAAGAAGCCACAATCGCACAGCGGTGGCCAAATACCAACATAAAACAGGCCATACCATTAACTTTGACAAGACGAAACTAATTACCAGAATTCCATTTTTCTACGATAGAAAAATTTGAGAAACCATAGAAATCAATAAAAATTCTAATAATCTAAACAAGGACGATGGTTACTACATTTCCCCCATTTGGAAAACAAGCCTATGTTCACAACAGCGGAACTGTGACGTTTACTTATCCGCTACGACACTCCTCTCTATTCATGATCACTCATGCATTAAGTTCTCGCCCTATATAAACCACCACTTTCGCTACTTTCACCAGTTACTTCGCCACAAGACACCTTTTGGCTTTAAATGGGCTAGTGAGTTTGCTAGTTCAGAAGTAACTCTTCTCTTACTCTTTAACTTGTCTACTTAATATTATCTTTATTATTTTTTATTTAATTACTTTTTTTTTTCTTGTCCTGATGAAGCCCCTTACAAAAGTGGGCAAAACGTCAACCTTAATTTATAAAATGACACGATCCCAACTCGGAACCATAAATATTTATAATGTTTAAGAAAGTTATATTTACAACAAGGTTCATATCGTACCACGATAGCTTCGTGCCTGTTGGAGGAAAATGCAGACCACCACCATTCTCTATAATTTGGCATGAAGGGATAACTGGTCGCCATAAAGAGGATTCAACCAGTGTTTTTTATTGTTTTTTCTTACCACACCGCGATGCAAAAGAAAATAATTGTATAGGTTGACAATTGCAGCAGTCAAAACAAGAATTGGGGTCTGTTTTGCTTTCTTGTTTGTGTAATAAATAGCGATGAAATAGCAGCTGAAGAAATTGACTTGTGCTATTTTGAACCAGGCCATTCATTTATGTTATTATCATCAAGTTGAGCTAAGTCTCAAGATCCAAAGAAAGTGTATGATTTTCAGGATTTTCGAAGGGCTGTTGAGAGTTCAAGGAAGTCTCGATTTGAAGTAAAAACTGTGGATTTCAATGATTTTCTTTAATGGAAAGATTATTCTTCCACTGCTAAAAAGAAAAAAGAAAATACGCCATATCTTGCTCAAATAGTTCGAGTAAAAGCTGTCTCAGGTTTATTTACACTTAAATACAAAACTTCATTTGGCTCTGATGAATCATTTAAAACTCTTGATTTTCTTGTGAAAAAAGCGATGAAAAAAAGAGGAATGCCAAAGCCTGACCATAACACTAGACCTTACGGAATCACGCCAGAAATAAAAGATGGCATCATTAAAAATTTATTTCCTGCTATCCTAAAGAATAGAAGACATTTCTGGCTTAAACTTGAAATTTCAGAAGATAATCAGAGCAATTTATAATTGTACTGCAAAAACTTCATTCAGTAATTCAGTTGTAATGTTGTGAAACAATATGTTCTTTAATAAAACATTTTGTACTAGTTACCTAATAATTTAGAACCTTATTAACATGAGAAGTTTGTACAGTATTGCCCGAAATAAACAGTACTGAAACTAAGTTGGCGGTGTTTTTATGCGTGCGCTGTCACACTCAAGTTAGCTAGTATAGACCTGTCAAGTAAACCTCAAACAAGTAATTAGTAGGGCCTAATTGTTAAAAATGGTGTTAAGTACAGAGGAGAAAGTGTTTCTGGTAGAGCATTATTTTCGTTCATACGGAATCGGCCGACGTAATGGTGCAAGTTTGCTATACGTGTCTGATCAATTCACACAAAGGTTTAATAAATGTTCTCCAAGTAATGCTGTAATTTTGAAGGTTATTGAAAAGTTTAGAAATACAGGTAGTGTATTGTGCCAACGAAAAGGAAACTCGGGGCGTCCCTGGACAGTTAACAACAACAATAACCATGAACGTGTTTTTGAGCAAATCTTAGAAAATCCGAAAGTCAGCCAGGCAAGGACAGCGTTACAACTTGATTTAAAAAGAACTTCCTTTCAAAGAATCCTGAAGGAGCTGGGTACATTTTCGTATGTGATTCAGGTACATCAACAACTACATCCTCGGGATTATCGCAGTAGAGTGGAATATTGCGCCAGAATTCTCGCGTTACAGTATGAAAATCCTGAATTTTTGAAAATGTTTGGTTTTCAGACGAAGCACATTTTCACTTGTCAGGCTATGTGAATCGTCGCACAAATCGATTTCTGGGCTTTGCCAGACCCGATGAGGTTCAAGAGGTTCCTTTACATAGTGAAAAAGTGAGTGTCTGGTGTGCTGTTTCCGGACACGGAATCATTGGTCCGTACTTTATCGAAGAGAATGGTAGGCAAGTCACACTTAATCAACAGAGGTACAGACAAATTTTAACACGATTTATCCCTGATCTACGTCAATTCTGTCGTGCACGTAACTTGGCATTTCGAAACCAATTTTTTCAGCAGGACGGGGCAACTTGCCATACTGCTGCCGCAATTCGTCAATTTCTTCAAGAACATTTTCCAAGCAAATTCATATCACGATTTACTGACTTCCCTTATCCTTCACATTCTCCAGACCTCACACCTCCAGACGCATACATTTGGGGCATGGCTAAAAATGCCGTTTTCAAACGGGCACCACAAACCATCGATGAATTAAAGGATGCCGTTAGAGTCTTCTTCGCAGCCCTGAGACAACCCTTATTCAATAACATGACCAGAAACTTAGAACATCGTTATGAAGTCTGTCTCGAACGAGGAGGTGCACATTTAGAACATATAATAAAGTGTCAATAATATGTATTTTTTAAATATACAAAACAATTACAATTTCAGTACTGTTTATTTCGGGCAATACTGTACATACTGCCTTTTAACTAACTATCTGAAGCCAACATGTTTTGCTAATTCTTAATTTAAGTGCAGTAACTGCATTTTTAATTAAGAATATAAAATATTTCATTATTTGGAAGGTATAATATACACAATATAACCTATGAACCATTGAAATTTTTTAGGGTATGAAATACAAAATGGCCAACGGTTAAAAGGTTTGGTCATTTTTCTCACAATTGGGTATTTTGTATATACTGCTATATTCCTAAGCAGGGTAGCATGGAACAATTGATGTAATTGAAAAAGCAGAACCGATCCGAGTAACAATAGCTACCCTGCACCTATACTGCACTCTCTAGATGTTGCAGTATTTTGGGCTTCTGAGTCTTACACCACTATGGTGTTCCCACTTCTATATATCAAATCGTGGAGTATGTTGGTTAAACTCAAAAATGAAAGCTTTAACTCGTAGAGACAATTCATGTGGCTTTTAGAACACTAGATTTTATCCATTTATTGGAAATATATTCACAGAGTCCCATTTCTTGTCAAGTTCTGTGACCGATAGATCTGAGGATCATAGAAAATAGTTGATTTGTCGATTTCATCTGAAATGGAAAAGACAATAGTTGTATCATCGATAAAACCAACTATGTCTGTTACTGCTAAAGTAAGATCTACCGTTCAAAATATTGAATTGTTATCAACTCCAATACCTTTAAACTAGCAGACAAAATGAACCATTATCAAATTTTATTTCCTACAGAATTCGTCCAAAGGCCAGTAAAGCTACTAAGAATCGAACCACCAAAAGAAGTATGATCACAACGAGCGCTCTAGAAATGAACAATTAAAACACGCCTATAAAGAAAAGTTAGAATATCGAGAAATTTTCAAAAACTAAATTACTTTTAAGAGAACTAAGAGATGGGGTTTGAACAAAATTAAAAAGAAATATTATTTGCAAAATAAGGCATTCTGACTCGGAAGAAAGCGAAACTACAGTGGACTATACAGGCTCTTTTGAATATGAGCTAGAAACTTAAAGCGATGACACAAATCATTCTGCCCAGTTATTGCTAAATGGCTTCGCTCTTGTGCGTTTTATAGTCAAAGCTAAAGATCACGAAATATCAGAAGACTTGGACGAAATTGAGGTACCTTTTTTGAGGAGAAAAGGTTAAGTAAGGTACCCCGTTGTTTTTCTTCTTGTTATTGATGCTTTTACAATATTCAAAGGAGATGTGGCCACTAACGATTTAATATTTCGTTGATGTAGCTACCATAAAAACAACAAAGGAACGTTTTTTATTCAGTCTCACTGTATTGCTGCATGTGGTACACAAACAAACATGTACTTTTTCTTTAATTATAAAACTTTACTTTTGTTATGGAAAACTTATTTTTTACGTATATGCAAAAGTACAATCAAATATCAAAAAAAATATGGGTATTTTTAATTTTAGTTCTGAGATGTATCGTTTTGTTACCATCAGCTTAGTTATTTTTTCTCTCATTCTGTATCACTCTCCTTAAAGTATAAACTCTTTAATTTAAATAGAATGAAATAAATCGGTTTTTCTTAATGATGAACCGTAACAATTTTGGAGTACACAACATACCAAACAATCTATATTCTATACACGATCGGTAACAATCATTCATCAAGGTCTTTATTTATTGAAGTGCATTGCCACTGGGAATGTTACTTGTACCTGAAAGTGCAACGACACCGTGATTCTTTCAATGCCAACAGCTAATATTTTAAAATACCAATTTGTCTGCATCAACGATAAAGAATCTTGAACTAGTATTCATCAACCAAAATAGACAGGCAATGTGCATTTCATTTTAATAAAGTAGTATTTTTTTACTTATACGCAAACTTGTTTTTAATGGATGGCGATTACAAGGTTCTTTCAAAAGGAAGAAATACCGCGGTCACTATCACGGAAATTTATTCTTATTGCCTTCCTTGATAGCTTGACATGCTGATTGGAAACTGATTCCCAAAACTAGATTTGATTCGATTGGATCGATTTTTAGAAAGAGGATCACCTATTGAAATTGAATGATTTATTTTATACGCCCAAATTAAATGCCATTACTATTTTTTAAAACTTCACTTTTGATCATTTTTTCTGTGACAGAGTGATTGTATAGTTGTAAAGATTATTCGGTTTTCTGGAAGATCGATATAACTGTCGCAACACATTATGAAAATAAATTCAAATTTGCAAACAAATAGTTTTTGCTGCGATCACAATCCAAAGCAGGTAGCTTTAGTACATTGAAAATTTGTCGCAAAATTAATGTTTTTCAAGAACTCGTTTCAAGTAACATTTTTGTCGCTTTAAGAGAAGAAAATCAACCTTTTTTCTACAAGAGGCCAGTTACAAATTTACGAACTTGCTGCTACAAACACCGAATGATGTACGCAAATTATCTCTTTATTAGCAAAATCAGCCTAGTGTAAAAAATTGCAGAAATAAAAACTCCTTTATAGAAATACTACTAAAAGACGGCGAAAGGTGTATGTGGAAAACGATTATTTAATGAGAAATTTAGCATCGCCTCCTTACCATCCATTGGCCATTATTCGCAAATATAGACTTAACAGAAACTCTTACTCAGCTTTCTAACCGTACAGCCCGTACAAGGTTGTACAAATTGGATACTTGTGATGATAGTAAGCGCTCATTTCTAGAGAAGATAGACAAAAACTAACTAACATGTCATGTGCTCGATTTTCCCGAAACATGCGGTGCTGAAAACTACTCTAGATACCTTTAACCATTTATGAGCTACAGGTTGTTTCTCGTATTTGTGCCATTTAGAAAATACCTACAACTTTGTTGATTGCAATATTTTTTCTGTAAAAATATTCTTGAAGGAGCTTCTTGAGCAGAATTCGTTAAAATACTTAATTTTTTTACAGGATGCTGTTTTAAAAATATAGACTAAACTTGAAACGCCTTGTATTTTATTAACTTATTAAATTGACCATCTCTTGTTAACAAAAGTATATACTACTCTTTATATCCTAGACTTCTTATCACAGTGGTAAAATTGAAGAAATACGTCATTTATATTATTCATTTGACGAGTCGTCTGTCTAACATTTGACATTTACAGGCAAAAATATTGTTATTTTGTTAATTACCCAGTTTGCTTTTGATATTTAGAGAAAATAGTAATTTCAAAGTTCATTTGAAGATTTAAAAAAAGATATATGAATATCACACCAAACATTAAATTAATAATACAGATTTTTATGGTTAAATAAAATAGGTAAAACAAAAATGGTAATACACAACAAAAATTACACCAAATATTCAAATTAGCTGTTAAAGATTGCGTGTTAGCTTCATATTGAGCTGCTAAGGTTCTACCACGTTAATTTATCTAAAAAAAATAATAAAATCGTTTTACCCAAAAACAAAAGGAATGGATTGATAGTTAGAACTCTTGTCCATAATTTCGCAAATGTCAAATTGCTCGTTCTAGAAATATTTTAAATTCTCTAAAAAAGTTATAAACTTCTGGAAGGTATAGGTAAATGGTTAATATGTGGTTTCTCGTTATTCGCTCAGACATAAAAGTTGTATTATTTTATTGTTAACTTCCATAATTCTTGAATCCAAGAAATCCGGCTCTAGATCCTATTGCTTCAGGATTTTATAACGCAAGATAAATGTTCGGTTCTCAACTAAATTAATTGATGGATATAGTAAAACAAAATTCAAGTGATTGTTGCTTTTTTGCTTGCACCTCAATCTAGTATTAAATTAGAAATTATTTGTAATTTGCTCAAGGATTTAATTTAGTTGCATTTGTGAGCCTAAAGATATCCGCTTGCTAAAAACAATTTAATATAAGGATTTGCTACGAAAGTCAATGCCGCATTAATTTAATTTTAATTGTATTCCCCGACAATTAGTTTGTACACACTGTTGAGAAGTGCGATAAAATGTTTTCAAGACATTTTTTGAGTAATCTAAAATTTCCATGTTTTTGACTGATTGTGTAACAGAGTCATGTTAGCAGTAATTCTCGCAGAATGTGTCAATTTTATTTTGATGTTATATTTAGTTGTTTGTCACAAGACTTGACATAGTCCAAGGTATGCACCAGGCCTATTAATTTTTGGGTTTGTATGATATTTATTTTATCTTATTTTTAAATAAAAATATTTTGTGCACGTGGGCATTGTTAATATTTGGCTCAAAACTAGAAAACGAACTGTCTTAAAATATACTCCATTACAAGATTGTTCCAAACAGAGATTAGTTACACACTAGTGTTAAAGCCTTCCTGATTAAAGGACGTTACCTAACATTAATTGTGTCTTCGGTCCTGATTTCTTGCATTGCACCTATAATCAATTATAGTCTAGTCACTGAAGGTTTTGGGGTCTCGATTCGTTGAACCTTCATCGATCGTCTTGCAAATTTTGACAGTTGGTGAAGAATAGCATACAGAGCAAAAGCGACCCAGTGCCAATACGAGCTTTTTCCCTAGGAGTGGTGCTCACTCCTTCTAAGGGGGGACTACTTTATTCCAAATAACTCCGGAAATCGATAGATGGACTCATTTTAAGCAGAAAAGTTTATATGAAATTTTTTCGCATACCCCATAGTTTTTTAGTTGTATGCGGTTGAAAATACTAATTTTTGTACAAAAAAGCCTGTTTTTGGACGGTTTTTTGAAAATAACTCGAAAAATTCAAGTTTAATAAAAAAAAGTGTAGAGAAACAAAAATGAAGCTAATAAAAAAATGAAGAAAAAAGCTCTCTTGTAAAAAATTCATTACTGCTATATTATTCAGTTATAGACGGTTGAAACGGACTTTTTTTGAAAATGAAATGTTCAATGTCAAATATCAGCTGATAGGTCAGTTTTATCAAAAAATTTTATTTGATACTCTTTATAGTGCTTAAAAATAACTTTAAAATTCGCTATGATAAAAGTCGATCGGATAAAAACTCGCCGAGTTATGATCAAAATAAAGCGGGTGTACTCACATTTTTTATGAAAAAATGAGCGCTGAGAGCAATGCCAAGTGCATCAAAATCAAAATTGATCGTATTCCTTGTAAATTTTATTTTGTTTGGGTGTCATTTACGTGATGTGAAAGTTGTACCGGTTTAGAATGCTTGGTTTTTGATATAATGTCGATTTTGGATTTTTTTTAATACTTGAATATTTTTTTATAATTACTTAAAAACTATGAATTTTACACAAAAATAACAAGAGTAAAAAAATTTAGATTTTTTTGACAAAAATTTTTGTTTTTTATAAATTACTATACGATGAAAATTGGCTGAGATATAACCGTTAAAAGTGTGAAATGAAATGTAAGCGTCGCCCTTTTTTATCCCTTCAAGCTCTATAATAATAAAAATAAATGATCCTACAGTTTTATAAGTAAAAGGATGTTATAGAGCATAAAATTACCTACAAAATGGTTTTTTATTAACTTTTTTATCTTCAAAATTGAGGGTGTTACGGTTGAAAAACCGAGACAATTTTTTCGAAGAAATTTTTAGAGCGCATACAATTTAAACTATATTTGAATATTACCTATAAAATTATATAACATATAGCCTATAGGTATATATATATATATATATATATATATATATATATATATATATATATATATATATATATATATATACACACATATATATTAGAGATATGATCATATATGATATATATATATATATATATATATATATATAAAATAATGATGTAATACTTTTGGGATAATGTCGCTCAAAAAATAAAAACAGCATACAACGTTTAATGATTTGTAATTAATCGTACGTTTCGGTGTATAATTCTCACCTTAATCATCGAACTACAGGAAAAAATTATTAATAGTCAGCAATAGCATATAACGGGCAAGTACTTACAATTACTTCACAAAAGTTATAATAAGAACGTTTAAAAAATAACTGCTTAAATACTATATAAAATTAAAACTTAAAACATGTCTGGACTATAAACTTCAAATAATGTCACATTTCAAATGATTGACAGACGGAAAAAAAAAAGAGCGAGTGTATATAAAAACGTGAAACAACCATTGTTTTATGGTATACAAATTGCTGTTGAGGGACGTAATTTAAATAACAAATCGTAATGAATGTAGTGATAAATAAAAATGTTATTGTGATATGAAAGAATACTAAATAAAGTCAAATGGAATATTTGTTAAAAGAAAAAGAAATAATAATAATAATAACTGTAGTTAGCTAAATAAACTGAACATTATAATCTGATTATTGATAGAATCATGAAATTGAATGGTATGTCAATAATAAATATATAAGAGGATGAAGATAGAGTATAATCAAAGCTAGCAAAAGACAGGTTCACTGTAAGAAATAGTAAGATAGTAAAAAGTCAACAAAATATAAAAATTGATTGATGAAAATATAGATTTAAAGACAATAAAAATTGAAATAGTTAATTGTGGATAGAATTTGGATTATAGAAAGATGTAGAACGATTATTTGTTTTGTAGTTAAAAGTATACAAATATGAATAAACAGCATATAAATTATTATTAATATCTTCTTTATGGTTTACTGGTTTATTCTGTTGATTAATATGAAAAGATTCTAAAAAGAGTCTTTTTTTGTAGTTGTCTTCAGTATCTATAATCTCTACATCATCATAGTTGACCTTATGACGTGTGTTATAAATGTGTATAGAGAGTGCACAAGATGTCTTTTATATATATATATATATATATATATATATATATATATATATATATATATATATACATATTAGAGTTGAGTAGGAAAGAAATTTGGGAGCACAGCCGGCGCGGCAGGTATTCATAGTGTGTGTGCATTGATGTATCTCACATACATGCAAAAGTTGGACTGTTCTGCAATCGAACATGTAACACTTGTTCTGGCGATAATTGCCAGAATAGTGCTCCCGTTGAAGACGAAGAAGAAGATGTCGACGGAGAAGACAGCGGAAATGAAAATTAATAAATTATATTTACAAATAAATTATTTAAAAAGTTTTCATGTTAGTTTTAAATAAACAATTTTTTTATTAAATTCTTTGAAAAATTATTTATGACATTTTTAAATAGTTTTATTAGGGGATGATTTTAAGGGATGAAAAGTAACATCTCAGCTTACGATGTAACATACAATTTCTAATAATGTAAAATGTTCTTTATATAAAACATTTTTAATATGAAAAAATAATTTTTTAATGAATGTTTTGAATAAACTTTTATTAGGGGATGATTTTAAGGGATGAAAGAATATTACTTTGTACAAGTAGCTAATAAATAGTAAAGATATATTAATAAGTAATTGCAATAAGTTATTTATGAGTATTATAATTTTTTTCATTAAAACTCAGCAAAATGATGCCAAGGGGTTGGCTTTAAGGGTTGAACATGCACCTGTCTTTTAATTTATATTCTAGGGCGTGTAACTGTCTTTATTTATTATGTTTAAATATAATTAAAGTCAATTATTTGCTTATTATTACATTATTATTATAATTTTACTGTTTTTCATACAAAGTGGTGGTTTTAACCCCTAAAAAATAAATAGCTCATATTGGGATGGACTCACTTTTGAATTAGGGGGCAAGACGAGCTTACTCCTACAATTTCATTAAGATCCATGAGGGTTCAACGAATCGAGAGGTCGGTCCCCATTTTTACCTTCAGTGACTGGACTATTAGCGTTTTTTCCTTTTGCAATTCTCAACGTTTGAGCGAGTAATGTTAGCATTATAGTTTGTGTTATAAATAACAGAAGTAAAGACTCTTAAGAGGCATAGAGCTTTTCGACTCGCAGTAGTAATTAGTTATATGCACATAATGATGACACTCTGGCACTAGAAAAACAATTGTGCAAACAAGAAATTATAATGATACCCAAAGTCACATTGAAGTGATTGTTGGGGAATATCTTCATACGCTTGATTTACGTGAAAATCGCGGTGAGTAGAAACCAAGTTTCATAGGGTAAATTTCTATTCTACAAAAGGCATCTCGAAAGCATTCGTTAAATTCAAGCCACTTTGCGTTCCACATTCAAATTTTTTTAAAAAATCGTCGCCATCTTGTTTTTAAGGTGTTAGCTTCCTTATTTGGGTGCTAGCCGGTGCTAGCTTTAAGCTATATGGTGCTAGGTTTTGGAGCAAATCGGAGCACTAAGGGGGGAGCTAGCGTCAAGTTCCCCCCTCCCGAATATAATTGGCTATATTTCTGAAACGGCTTTGGTGCTAGCTCTACAACTTTGGTGCTAGCTATAAGCAAATGAGTGCTAGGTTTTGGAACAAAATTGGTCAACCTGGGGGCAACTTGACGGACCTTAATCCGACAAATGTCGTCGGCCATAGAGACAATCCTACCTGAGAAAGATATGTTGCAGAAATAGCTTGTTCTGATAAAAAATTATATCCACAATTAGCTTGTCAAAATTAACGATTGAAGGAAAAATTGAAGATCTGCACGAAAACATTATTGCAATTTTAGGTGAACTCATTCACCAATTTAAATGGTAATTCCTGGCACTTAATTAAAATTGTGACACCAATAATCCATCACAACTAGCAACATTTATAAGAGGAATCGATTCAAATATTTTTGCAAGATTAGATACACTAATTTCAGTGAAAGTAATTGCAACAGATAAACACCTGTACAATGAATGAAAATCGACATTGAAAGACTGTAACAATTTTATTTTCTGACAATATTTTCACAGATAACTAACTTATTTAATTCATTAATAACCAACTTAAGTATAATAATGGTACACAATCTACGAAATAAATATTGAATATTGTTGAAAACAATATAAGCTTCCAATTTGAAAGTATTAAATTACGCGGTGACAAAAGATGCCCTTTGTTAGTGTCATCATAAGAGTTCCCTCTGTTAGATGATTGTAATATTAAGCTTGTTGTCAGGCGGCAACACAGGTCATCTTATCACTTCCAACTGAACTGTCGTTAGAGGAGGTAAATTATTCCTTGAAATCAAGAAACATGACGTTGTTGCAGTCCAGGTGTTGGAAGCACAGAAAGATTAAAAATTGTTTTCTTTAAATGATATCTTCTCGGCGACGCGCATTTTTATGTCACACTTGGTTGGAATTAGCTCGCATTTGACAAGACGTTAAATTGTTTGAATGGCCTTTGGTTAACAGTAAGTATTACTGAGTTTATAGCCTTACTAAATTAATATTTTTAGTGCAATCTAGGATAATTTGTACATCTTAGCTTTTGAAATTTAAGAAATATATATTTAATGAAAATTTATTAGTAACAATGTGAGATTTAACCTTGTACGAAAGTCAACTTGGCGTGCTTCAATTATTTAATGTGGACGCCGTGATGTTGTGTTTGGATTTTCAGTATGCAGCTAATTGGGTTGTTGAAATTGGAGATTCCTAAATTCTTAGTTGCTGAAACCAGAGGATTATAAATTATCAATTATAATTCCGGGTATGGTCCTTATACCTAGCAAGTATTTTTCCGTCGGATTAACATCTGGTATGTAGTTTGCTTTCTTATACGTCAGCTGCAGCATTGGGTATAGCAGACAAATAATTTTTTGTTTAATCACGTGGTAATGTTTAAGTTCATTAGGTGAATGACAGACAAGTTATTTTTAAATTATGCAACAGGAACCTATAAAGTTTTACATTAAATCTTTTTATTAGTACTAACAAAATACGGTAGACGTCATTATGAAGATAGAAAAGGTTAAATTCTATACTTAATGAAAATTGAAGTGATGATTTGAACATAAATTATTCTAATCTTAGAGAATTAAATTTTTACATTTTACATTTCACTAATTGTTAAGTAGAGTATTTTGTCATAGAATGTGAGGTTCAAGTAGTACTACTCATACCAACAGAAGTTGTAATGTAAAGTTAAATATTCAAAAAACTCATACTCAATCATTTGAAGATAAATTTTGCTAGACCTTGCTAACATAAAATTATTATATTTTATTTATGAGAAATACTGATATTATCAAGTACATATGTACATATCTTTCATTGATTTTATTTAATCAAACTTATTTAAAGAAAATGTCTTGTTAATAATTTACTTGCAACTGAAGGAATAGATTTTTATTTTGATCAAGACTATGATTATTAATTGGAACGAATGAGGGTTGATTCTAATTAATTATTAATTTTTGATATAAATGCACAAACAGTGCTATCTTTGTTTTAATCTGTTTACAGGTGTAGCAGTGAATCTATAAAGGTCGATATCGAGCCATAAGGTAAGAAAACTTTGGGGATTGTGTTTCAGTAATATGTTGCATAGCGGTAATTGAGTAAAGGTTTCCGCATTCGCTTTATACAAG
The DNA here is from genome assembly GCA_036346225.1 of Platerodrilus igneus. Taxonomy (NCBI): domain Eukaryota; kingdom Metazoa; phylum Arthropoda; class Insecta; order Coleoptera; family Lycidae; genus Platerodrilus; species Platerodrilus igneus. Next base: position 3,431,459 of record JARFIW010000800.1, read on the forward strand.
AGACTTAAGTAAGGTCTTCTTCGTACACAAAAATTCGGTGGCGCCATATTTTTTACATTTTTGATCGCAGTCCAACCCCGACCCACAGCGCATGTTCTACCCAGAGCAAATAGCTCGACTAGCCGCTTAGCTTTTAGAAGCTTCCTCATCTACGAGCCATTTTCCACCGAAACTTGCCGTGGGCTCTTTACACTTACTGAAAATCCTCGTCAAACATTCTTGTGTTTTTCAGCTGGTCACATAGGAGTGAAAAACCTAATAAATAAACCCCTTTAGTAGTAAAAGGCTATAAGACATCAATTACATTAGATAAAATCGATATTATCTTTCTCAGGTTTGTTTCTATGACCGACGACATTTGTCGGATTAATTGGCGCAAAACGCGTGATTTCGGGCAAAAGCACTTCTTGCAATTTAATGCCTACGTATTGGCCGACTTATAGCATTCTTTTACCAAATAATCCAACAGTGCGCAGTTGCCTTCTGGCGACAAATTTACTGATTTTTTATTACAACAACACACAGGCTGTCTTATTCCACAAACTTACAGCAGAATTTCTTTTGATTTTAAGTGAATGTTTGGTTCTATTCCCTTCTGTTGTTACTTTTTCGGAATGTCTCGCATCTTTTGGATATCGCTTAACAGTTTTTGTTTGCTTTTTTTATCCAGATGATTTATTGCCTCTAGTTTGAAATTTATCCTATTAGTTTCTTTTATAGGATTTGCACTTTTGGATATTGCGTTAATCGTCCTATACCTTTTCTTAAAATATTTATCTTTCTTTGTGTTTTGTATGGCCACGGTGGTATTGTTTCTCTCTTTGTGTGTTGTTTATTGTTGATTGTTTTCATTTTATGTTGAAATGTTCCTGTATAGATTGGTAGCTGTAGGTCTTTCATGAATGTGTTGCTTTGCATATGCCACCAATGATTGCGTTTATGCATGCTATTGTTGTATTTATGTTTGTATCATCTGGTGGCTAATGTATTGTAACGGGCATTTTTGGTAGTTTAACATTTTACACTGTTTCCCTATTAATAAATACATTGCTACAAATTACTAGTTCTATATTTTATATTTATTAACTCGTGTGTAGTAATTTAAAGATAGATAAATTGAAAATTATAAACCGCTTGTAATTGATTATAAATTGCATCATCCTTGTCTTGCGGTTCGTATAAATTTTGTTGCTTATGTGAATATACGGGTCTAGATAAGAGACGATAAGAAGTTGTAATGGAACGAGTTGAATAAACAGATGAGGAGTCGTAGTTCGTGCTTGTGTCCCGATGCAACGTCACGACGGTCGACAGATATTGAGCGCTGCAACAATCACTGCAACAGCGGAACATATACCAGCGCAGTTGGTTCTACATAGAAAAAATAATCAGGCCTACATAAAACAATTTGGCCTCCAGCTAAGAGCTAAAAAGAGAGTCTTACTAGTATTAATAACGCAGGCGAACTTACCGATACAGCCAGGATCTACAATTCTTCTGGAAAAAAAACGTGCATCGCTCTTGAAGTAATAGGACGAGTAATATAGAAAATACATATAAGGACGAACTGCACAATCAAATTGAAATTGTTTAAATAACAAGAATTCGAACTTCAATCCTCGCGTTATCAAATGTGTTTAGAAACTTGAAACAAAACTTAACATATACGTACGATGCATTATTTCAACGAGTCTTTATGATTGGGTATAATAAGAAATAATTATGCGCTACAGTAATGTGTATCAAGTCAAGGCATACCTTAAACAAGATACGGACGATTGAGATTATAGAAAAGCTTTTTGTTTCGAAGTAGATAGGTATAAAATGAAAATTATTAAGAAGCGTACTTATCGTAGGAAGGTCTAATATACCGGGTGTTGTTTGAATATTGAAGCAGAATAAACGTGCATGAATAATGTAAGACAAGGAAGATTTTTTTAAATTTACCGTCGAAAGTGAACGTAGCAAACTTTTTCGAGATTTTGTAATTCCTCTGTTTGGTGTACATGCTACGTCAGTGGTTGCCGTACGCTTATTGCTTTTTCTTTTTTCTGTTTTGTTCTTATATTCGTTTTTGTGATTCTGTTTTCTAACTGTTTGGTTTTGTTTACTTGGCGTGCTTGTTTTTTCTGTTTGGTTATTTTCTATAAGTGTGTGTTGTACATGTTCTCTTATGCTTTGGTAAAGGTATTCTATCGTTTTTGATTACTATTCGTATACGGTCTGTCGCCTGTCCACTGTTGTGACTTCCGGTGCCATTCAGCCCTTACAATGGATTGCAGTACAGCTTGACTTAGGGGGTCATGCTGGAGTTCGTGTACTTGCTAGGCACGTAAGGAGTATGCCCTCCCTTTGCGGGTGGATTGCGGATATATGTGTACGCGCGCACGTGATTGTATTCATATGTGTGTGTGTACGTGTGTTCTGTGCGTGCATGTGAGTTTGTTTGTGTGTGTGTATGTGTGTGTATGCTTGTGGGATGTGTATGTGTTCTGTGTGTGTATGCATTGTGTTTGTGTGTGTGTGTGTGCATGTGTGTGTGTTTGTATGTGTGCGCGGGCATGGGTGTATGAGTGTAACGTTGCCTTAACCGTTCCTAGGATAGGCAGGCCGTACCACACGGAGGATAATATTACTATTATTACTATTAATATTATTATTATTATTATTATTATTATTATTATTATTATTATTATTATTATTATTATTATTATTATTATTATTATTATTGTTTCTTCTTCTCACATAATTTTATCTGGAATTAGTAGATATGTAATGGGCTGCTTTCAAAAGTGCTTTTTCTTTATCGGTAGGATATAATGCATATAGAAATTCTCTAGTTATTGTTCGTGTGTCAAGTATGACTGATTTTTGTATATGTATTAATGTGTTTAGATGTAGTTGTAGTTTTTATATGTGTTGGTGTAGGTTGTCTCGTATGACTCCCATACTTGATAATATGATCGGTTTTATTTTTACTTTATCTTTGCGCCACATATCTTTGATTTCTCCAGATAATTGTATGAATTTTTTTATTTTTCCCGTGTCCTTTTCTATATATTGGGCGTGTTTAGAATAGATATTTCCATTAGGTGTGTGATTTTGTTTTGTGTGTGAATGAATGTAATGTCTGGTTTGTTGTGTGGTTCTTTTGTCGGTTATCATGCCTTTGTTCCAGTATAGCTTGTGTCTATGTTTTCAAGTATGTTTTTGCGGTGTGTATTTGTAAATTGGTGTATGTTCCTTTGAGAGTTTGTGTTGTAAGGCTGGTTGTTGATGTATTATTTTTGTTGCGTTGTCATGTCGTTTGATGTATCCTGTATTTGCTAGTATTGGACACCCGGTTGTGATGTGATCTAGTGTTTCAATTTGTTGCTTACATAGTCTACATTTGTCAGTTGTTATCTAAGGTCTTTGATGATGTGTTTACTATAATAGTGTGTGTTGCCTCTCTGATCTTGTATCGCTCTAATGAATCCCTCTGTTTCACTGAGTATGTTGCCTTTCTTGAGCCATGTGTTTGATGCTTCTTGGTAGATATGCGGTTGCGTAAAGTAGTGTGAATGTTTGCCGTGTAATATTTTTTCTTTAAGCTTTATTGCTTTGTGTGTTGCGATTTCCTCCATGGGGTTAAAGGTATCGTTGTTAAGTTGTAGTGGCGTGGCCTATGTGTTTGCGTATTTAGTCGCTTTATGTATGTTACTCATTTCTGGTCCTTTTAGGAATTAGTTTCTTAAATTATCTATTTGTTTGATGCGCATTTTTCTCTTATCGATGGATTCTCTTCCTCCACCTTTTATATTGAGCGTGAACTTTTCTATAGTCGAATGGATGTGGTGTATTCTGTATTTTTGACATTGTGAACGTGTTAGTGGGTTGAGTACGTCTAGGTCAGTATTACTGTTCCTTATTATGCTGAAGGGGTATGTTAGTATGCATACGTGTTTATTGCTATTATTTTGTTTCTTGCTGTAACTTCTGTTTTGAGTATTTTAGTTAGTTCTTGTTTATATTTCGGTCAGAGTTCTTCTTTCATTTGTGGGTGTTCTAGTCATAGTTTTTGATTGTATCTTAAATATGTGAACGTGTCTATGGTGTTTCATGCTTGTATGTGATTGTTGTTGTTGTTTGGCGTATAGCTTTCTTGTTTTGTTAGTTTGCCTTTTACTATACTGTTTTTTTACAGTTGTCTGTTCTGAAGGTTATGCTTTCGTCGTTGCTGTATGTTTCTATCATTTTAAGTAGATGCTATTAGTTTGAGGTCGTCCATATATAAAAGGTGAGTTATTTTGTGTGGGTTATTTTGTGTTGTTTAGTGTGTTCGACAGTGGATTTAGTGCTAGGCAGAACCAGAAAGCACTTAAGGAGTCCCACTGGTATATACTTTTTCTGATCTTTAGTGGTTTCGTTTTTACGTTACCTGTGTTTCTTTTTATGGTTAGTGTTGTTTTCCAGTTTTTCATTATTGTCTTCAGAAATTTTATTAGTGTTGTGTTGCTTTGTATATTTGTAGTATGTGTATTAGCCACAAGTGTTGTATGCTGCTGTATGCCTCTTGGTAGAGTAGGTATGCGTAGTACAAAGTTCGTTTCTTAACTTTAGCTTGGGGTGTTATTTCTGTGCCTATTATCAATTGCTCATTACACCCGCGCGTTTCTTTGTTGCATTTTTTTTGTTCTACGTTTATTATATTGCTCTGTGTTGTGTGTGTGACTAGCTTTTGTGTTATTGTAGATGTTAGTTACTTGTGTATTGTTTATAGGTATGTTATTGGACGATGTTTTGATGGGTTTTCTATTTTTTTGTTTGAGATGAGTTATTCCTTCTGTTAATGATGTGGTGTTGTGTATGGTTGTGTGATATATTTGTTGAATAACTTTTGTAAGCGTATGTGCGTCATTACAAATTTTTTCAGCCAGAAGTTTGCTATTTTGCCATTGCTGGGTGCTTCAAATTGTGTGATTTGTTCGTAGTTTGTATAATTTCTTCGTGTTTAATGTTTTTTTTGTATTTCTTTTACTGCATTGTATTTGTTTGTTTATGTTTGGATGTATTGAGCATGTTGGTTGTGTTGTGTTGAGTTGGGTCATAGACCGTTCGAAAAGTGATCGGTGTCTGTTACATTTGGTGGGTTGTTTATTGTGATTTCGGTTTTGTCTATAGTTTAGTAAAATTTACTTTGATTTTAGATGAATGTTTTGTTTTGTTCTTTCGTGTTCTTACTTTTTTGTTATCTTCTGAGTCTTTTGGATAATACTTGCAGTTTACGTTTCTTTTCGTCTAATTGTTCTATTGTCTCTTTTCGGTATTTTTCATATTACTTTTCGTTTCCCTTTTGAGATTTTTTATGTATTGTGTTATCTGTCCTGTGTGTTTTTCGGTTTTAGTATTTTTGTTTGTATTATGTGTTGCCATGGTATAATTTTTTTATTCTTTTGCCTGCTCTCTGTTTATTGTTTTTGTTTAGAGAGGATTCTTATTGTAGCGAGTGCTTTCTTATAGAGCAATCTCTATAGTTCTTCCACAGTTGTATCATTTTATATTCAGTTTCCTATGTTTGTGTTTTTGTGTGCAATTGTTGTGTATAGGATTGCGTTATCATGTATTTTATGTATGAACCGTTTGGTGTAATTGTTTTTAGTTTTCAATGATATGTATTTTATTTTAAATTTTCTTCGATTTCTGTGATTTCTTTATTTGTGTTTAGTGTTATTTTACGCGGTAGTTTAGTGTTTATTTCTTTTATTTCTCTCTGTTATGCTTATGTTTCGCGTTGTCTGTTTGCTTTTTGGTGTATGTTCCTGTTTGCTTGTTGGTTTGTAGTGTCTGATGTACTTGTTCTTTTATGTGATGCAGTTCTGGTTTTCATATTCTGTTGTTTATGGTTTATTGCTCGCACGGTCGGAGAGTTCTTTTCTGCGATGAATTGTTCTTCTGGGTATTTGCTTGTGAATATTTTGTATAGTAGAGATTTATAATTTCTTAAGTTTGTTTCGCAGTTAGTTGTTTGGTAATAACATAGGATGAAGTTTCGGTCGATTTCGTCTGAAAATCTCATTTGCTGTCTTTGTATTTCTCCTAGTGTGGTTGCGGCAACATTTCTCGTAAACCGCCTCTACTTGGCTTTTATGTTGTGTTTTGTCCTTTTTGATCAGGTGTGTTTCTTGTATATTTTTGACCTTGATGTCGTATGGTTTTTGTTTTTTATTGTTTAATTTTATCGTATTCCCACGAGTACCGCGGTGGTGATAGTCCGCCGCATTGCCTTGGACAGCGGACAGCTGAGCTCGAGTATCTTCGGTTTGCCATGCCCATATCTGTTTCTGAGGTCACAGGTTGCTGAGAAATTATGATCACTACTTATTATTTTTATTATTTTTATTATTATTATTATTATTCCCCCTTTTTCTTCTAAGATTCTTTAATCTGGTTTCTATAAGTAAGCATGTTGGCTGTCGCCCACAAATAGAAAACTTGAGTAAATAGTGCTACCGTCAAAAACAGGAAGCTTATTGCTTTAGTTAAAACATTCCTTTACATAGCAAAAATTAGAACGACTCTGTCATTTTTATTAATAAACTTAACTTAATTATAGGGATAACTGTAAACTTTAAATACTAAATCAATTAGATACATTGCAAATGCTTTTACTGATCCTTAATATTATTGCTAACTATAGTAGGGCCCATATGAGAAATATAATGGATGATAGTAATGAGGAATATAATAATTAGGCGCATAAAGATTAGATGTAAGGGTGTTTCCATAAACATAGTGCGACAACACATCCCAAGGAACAGCATAATGAACAGGAGCAGCTATGCTTGTAAACAGGGCTGGCTTTGCTTCAGTTACAACAGTTATGATAAGAAACAGCAAAGTCAACTGAAAGGAAAATGGTTATAACATTAATCGACATACTGAAAAAATAGTTTTAAATAATTTAATTCTATTTCAAAATTAACTCATACTTTCCAACTCTAGTTAACTGATTGCTAACGAATTTACGTGCAAACTTAGTAAACCGACTTACCTGTTTGATCATTTTATATTTTTATCTTCTGCTTTTACATACAAGCACAGTGTTATAATACAGCGCCTTGTGACTGTTATATATACTAAGGTTTGGAAGGATAAAGATCATCCGCACTAGTTAATTTGCTTTATGGAAGTTTAGTTACAGCTCGCATACTAAATATATTCGGTTGCTATATACTAAGGGCAATGACACAACTATCTATATTGGAAGATTACGGAAAACTGCTTGGAAACTTAATGACTAGCTCACAAAAAGCATTATAAATGCCAGCAATCCATACTAATGAAGGAACTAGGAAGCACCTCCATTTGAAGCTCTCGATGAACACTAGTAAACTTTTGCTAACGGTTATCCTTCTTATAAATTCTATCGGACTTCTAGAATGATTGAACGATTCTATTGAGGCATTCTCTAATCTTTTGCAAAATCATTTTACGTGAAATCTAAAAATAGGTTAACGGATATACAAGTAAACAAATGATGAAGTCTTTGAATACGGAATTATCTATTAAAATACCACATTAATAAAAGCACCTTATACGTTTTATTATAAACTAACAATTAGGTAAATCAAAATCTGTGTATATTGGCAAATTCTTGAAAGAGAACTTTTAGCTCTACTCTTCCTTTAATAGCATTTACCCAGATTTTCTTATTAATTTTAATTAGATAAATTTCAATTGGATTAGAAAATAATTCGTGATTGTTAGATTGTTAGAATTACAATCATAAGCTCTCTTTACGGTTGAAAATTTTATCTCCTTAATCCTTTTTTTAACTAATACTGCAACAGGAATATAGTTATTAACCTATTATTTCAACACACTAGCTTTAATCTTAAATCTTTTAAGACTGCACATTAATTAATTTCTAATAAATAATCCTTCTAATATTAACACGTTCATGACGGCCTATATTTAGCTAGTTGTTATAAGAAGACGTAAAAAAATGAAATAAATAATATATCTGCTCTACTGGTTAAATATTAATAAAACGTTGTTTCAGTGCCTAATGGAATGGACATGCACCTTGAAAAAGCTCTAGATTACTAGAACGGGTGGAACGGCTTGTGTGCATCATAGTCGGATCATAGTCACTATACCAAAAAAAAGGCGCTGATAGATGTGAAAATTTTCGGACAATAAGTTTGACAGAACATGTATCAAAAATATTAACTAAAATTGTACAAAAACGGATGGAAAAACGAATTAAAGAAATACTGAGAGAAAATCAATTTGGGTTTATGCGGAACAGGAAAACACGGGAGGCTATTTTAGCTTTAATAGTGATAATGAAGAAGACAATAGATCTGGAAAAAGCATTCGACAATGTAAAATGGAAAGTGTTCGAAATACTAAAAAGATTGGAATGAGATTTTGGGATAGACGGATAGTTCATAGCCTTTACAAAGAGCAAACAGTGGCAATAGAATTAGAGCAGTAACATAGAGATGTAAATATTAGGAAAGGGCTGAGACAGAGATGTGCTCTATTCCCGTTAATTTATAACTTGTACATCGAAGAGGCAACAATACTGTCAAATACAGAAAGGCATTTGGAATTAATATGCAACGACAAAAGATTAATAAGCTTAGATTTGCAAATGATATAGCGGCAATAGCATCTAGCAAGAAAGATTTAAAAGCAGCTTTTAATAAAATGGAAACAGTTCGAACAGGGAGGTACGGTATGAGAATTCACAAAAATAATAATAAAGTACTAGTATGAGTAGGAGGGGAAAATAAGTCAAACACCAGAGTACAAAAATTGTAAACGAGAATTTACAAGACGTTAAGGATTTCTGCTACCTAGAACGCTAAATAACACAATATGGGAAAAGTGTAAAAGATATAAAGTAAAGATTAGCACAGGGTCGTGCTGCATTTGACAAGAAAGAGCAACTACTGTGTTCAAAGACAACGAACATAGAAGCAAGGAAAGGATTGCTAAAAGCATAGGTGTAGAGCACAGCACGGTACGGCTGTGAAACCTGGACCGTAGGAGAAGCGGACAGAAAAAACATAAAAGCTTTTGAAATGTGGTGCTACAGAAGTATGATAAAACTATCATGAACAGACAAAGTTAAGAACAAAGAAATCCTAGAAATGGAAGGTAATGAAAGAAATGTGGAATAAAAAACAGCAGAGATAGGATGATAGGCCACATACTAACGCATGAAGGAATAGTGCGGAATCTATTAGTAGCTATGATAGGATAAAAGTGAGGTAGAGGTAGATCTAGATTCGACTATTGCACACAGATAGTCAAAAATGTAGGTTGTGGAAATTTCAGGGAAATGTGTAGACTAGTGCCACGTGCCAAAATGGTCACGAGTCAATTTCAATCAATTTGCCACAAATGCTTTTAGAAAGTAGTGGTTTGTTGACAAAAATATGAGCCGAGCTGCTCAGGGAAAGGCTCTGCCTCAGAGGAGGTCGAGTAGAGAGAGATAAGAAAAATTAAATTAAGAACCAAAAATATACCAGGGCGTCAAGAACTAGAAAATAAAGTAACAACGAGATCTAGTTCTAACAGTTTCTGATTAAACCATAAAAAATACCACACTAGATTATATTTAGATTAAATACATAAATCCAAAACATAACGCAATTACCATATATTCACTAAAATATTTGTAGGCGTAAATTACAATAATCACTAATCAAATAATCAGGTAGAATTTTAATACTTTAAAGAACTCTACTTTACTTTTATATTTTTAACATAAGCAAGAGGGAGAAAATAAGAAACACGCAACTGTTTTTTTTAAACGGTTGCACCTAATAAATAATTTACCATAGTTTAATTTAATACCTGAAGGGGCGTACGTTTATGGCCATAGAAATACGCATTGGTATGGTTTTCAATGTTAGTTCCAAAATATAAGTCACAAAAAGGTAGGTTCTCAAAAATTGATTTTCAATTGCTCTCAAGTATCCGTAATAATGCGTAAAAATAGTGAGCGTGGAAACCTTCGTCTTCAACGGTTCATAAAAGTATCCCATTATAACCAAATGCATCATAAGGTACAAAATTAAAGTTGATAACCTCATGTCCTAGCGATGTTTTAATATTTCGATAACACAACCAGTAAACTACAATACGAATGAATAGATATTTAACTTTATAAAATAACGTTTTCGAAAAGAACACAGCTGATCGAAAAACAAGAATGTCAGGCGCTTGTACACAGTTGCCAAATCTACTTCGAAAGTAGTATTGACGAGGAAAAAACTAAACAAATGTTAGGAAACGAAAAACACCGTTACACTAGCTCAGAATGGAAATCAAATCAGGTACGTCTCCAACCACTTCCAAGATGGAAAACCTAATAAAGAAAAAAATAATTGTATTTGAACCCCATGATTATTATAAGCAACTACAATTGTTGGTTTGGCAACATTCTCCATCAATGATGATTGTGCGAAACTATTAATTCGGCGAATGGTTACGTGATGGGGGATCTTGGTAGCCGCAGATTGCTTAACCCCCTTCGCATACAACTAAATGTCTGCAAAATAGGATATTTATTTAGAAAACAATAGAAGGGATACCGAGCTGTATCTAACAAGAAAGGGCGGTGGTTTGTTCGAAGACAACAAACATAGAAAGAAATGAATTCTTGAAAGTATATGTGTGGAACACAGTACTGTGTGGCTATGAAATAACAACGGGCAGTATGAGAGGCGTACAGGAATAAGGGAAACCTCTTTGGGAATGTGGTGCTGCAGATGTATGATGATGATAGCATGGGCAGACAACGCTATTAACAGAGGGGTTTTAGAAATAGTAGGTGAAGAAAGATATCTGTGGAAAACACAAAATAGGAGAAATAGAAAGACAGGCCGCGTTCTAACGCAATTGAAGAATAGTACGGGATATATTACATGCAGAGATAGGTAAAACAGAGGTAGAGGTAGACCTAGATCAGACTATTGCAACGCAGATAGTGAAAGATGTGGACTGTGGGAATTTCAGGGAAACGTGTAGGTAGATAAGAATAGGAAAGGGTATGCGTCTAACAAGTGCCAAAGCTAAAGACCTACTGCTGACTAATAAAGAAAGTAACCCAAGCGAGAACCAGAATATTGCATTAAATGTAAAATGCGCATCCATATAAGGAGTATGATTAAACACAGCTCATTGACATTCTCTAATTTCAAATTAAAAAATTTATTGAACCCTCGTTGTGTAAGCCACAGGGCATACGACTAAATTAAGTATAGTAGATTCTGTGGGTGTGATTCTGAAATCACTTATAACGCTCACGGTTATTCGCTATTCTTAATTCAACTTTGTGATTATGCCAAATGTAGATTGTCAATAAGATATAACACTTCTAGATCTGGAGGGTTCTCCAAAGATTACATACATGTGTTACGTTCGCCTTCCAACGATGTATTAAACCGTACTTTTTTATTTCATTCCTCATTCACAAATATTCTGCTTTCAATTCTCAAACAGCATCCTGTATATTTTACCTTCCTACAATAATTACGCTTTATTATAATTTCATTTAAACCCATTTGCTGCGAATTAGAAAGTTTCCTCTATTATTTAAATAATCGGTACCTTGTTTAAGGTATGCGTTGGCTTGCTACACATTACTATAGAGCATAATTACTTCTTATAGTACTCCAACCTAAAGACTCGTTGCAATAATGAATCATACTTCACTGATAAAGCTTGGGCCGAGTTTCTAATAACACCTATGGTTGATAAGGCCGACATTGAAATTAATTCGTGCTATTAAACAAGTTCATTTGATTTTTTCCTGTAGCTATACAATAACAATTACTCAACGTTGCATTTTTTGTTATCTAAGGAATTTTGTGAACACCGTTGTGTGCTTCTTCCGGTGGATATGATCGTCTATTACCTGATTGATGAGGCGATTTACGTTCCTTTTGTAGAAAGGACGCACGATTTGCGTGGTCTCAGGTCCATCTGTTCCATTCTGGCCTTAGAGAGGGTGTGATCAGTCCTACACCGTGGACACGTGGGTGAGTGCTTATTCACTGTTCTCTTGTATGGGTCTCAGGTAATTGTTGAAACAGCATATTTATAATGTTCCATTGATGACTAAACTTTTTAGTTGTAAAATAATTATCTTTATGTGAGATGATATTGATTATTAATACTGTACTACTTATATTGATTCCTTTATTGGGATAATTTAATGTATATAAATTTATGCTTACGATGGTATTAATGATTAATATTGTATTATTTACTGATTTCCTTATTGTGACAATTTTTGTATGTCATTTTATGCTTACGATGGTGATCTAGAGTTGTTGTTTTAGGGTTGTAAACTTTTGTTAGTTAAAATATTGTAGTGACCTAAAAGCTGCAGCTCACGATTTTAAAAAGTGATTTTTTTTAGTTCTTTCTGATATATGTATATTGTGGTTATTGATTTTTTGTTTTTGGTCATACTACGCTTTTATGTCTCTCCAAAATGTCATTTAGAGTAACTATCAGTATTAATAAGAACTGTTAATTTCTTTTCTTTATTTCAGGCCTTCCCTTTATTTTTTTTTATTTGTAAGACCTCGCCTACTCACCAATTGAGCCCAGTCCTCCTTTCGTTGTTTTTCCGGTTACGTCGATGAACGTAGCATAAATTTTTGGCGCCCAACATAGGGCTCGATTTTGTTTGGCTTAACTTTTGCTCCGATTTTGTTTTGCTTAACTTTTGGCCCGATTTTTTTTTGTTACTGTCTAATTTCCTACATTACCCTCATTTCCTGACCTTATGCTACTTATTTTTCTTCCCTATACATTCAAAATGGTATTTATTTTTTTCTTTCGGCCTTTTGGAGTCCCCCACATGGGGATCGATTTTCTTTATTTCTTGTGTGGATCGATCTTCTTAAATTTTAGTTTTATTTTCTTTCTTGATCCGTCAACGTTCTTCGTTAGCTCATTTCAGATTATCGGAAACTGATTACTCTAGTCGTTCGTTGAAAACGCTGGCGCCCTGTTCCTGTTCCTAGTTTCTATTTTGTTGCTTCACTCCTATTGGTGTTCCTGAATTTTATCCGTCAAATATGGTGTAATTGTCCTGTACTCGCAATAATTTTTTTTAAGCTTTTATCGGGTTATGGTTAGCATTCATTTAGCTACTTTTTACCACTTTTTGTTATTCCTATTCAAAATCACTCATTGTGCGATAAGACTGGCAAGGGTATCTGCAGTAGACAGTGGGGTTTATCAGAAAGCATTACTAACTATTTCGCGTGTATGACGGCCCTGTTTCATTGGTATGGTTCCTTCAATGAGGATGATCACTAGTCCATTGTGCTTCGTAATCTTGCTCCATTTTATTGAGCCCATTCGCCTACCGGCCGCTCCTTACAAGAATTAAAGAACGAATATTTGAAGTTACAACGGGAAAAGATTCGGGCCGATAATCTCGTATCACATAGCCAATGCCAACATACTTTTACTACTGAAAAGGATTTTGCTTATAAGTTTGCTACCATTGAGAAAATTACTTTTACTTCACATGACCGAATTGTTAAGATTTCTCCTACGCCTACGGGTAGATTAGATACTTCTTCTGTCCGTTCTATATTTTTATTCCTAGTCCTGCTTCTACTCGTCAAGTTGTGTGCTTTAATTGCGACAAGCCTGGTCATATGTCGACACGTTGTATTCGTTCTCAGGTACACCATTGCCATGGTTGCGGGCATAAAGGAATTACTCGCCGCAATTGTCCCAAATGTCATCCTACTACCAATAGGTCTGCAAATAATACTCCAAGTTCTGTTCTCAACTCTAGGAGCCAAATTTCTCCTGCTTCTAATTCTACGTTCTCTTCTGTACTTCATCCGGGTCATCCTGCTACTACTATCAAAACATACCCTCTTTGACAAATATAGCTTCGAACAAAATTTCTTCCGTCTCTAGTTCTACATCCCTTTCAGTACCTCCTTCTGCTCGCTCTACTACCATCACATCATATCTTTTTCAGCCATATGAGCCTTTGAACTATAATACTGACTTCTACGGCTATCACGCCCCTACTTACTGAACGTCTACTAAAAAGAACCAAGTTTCTTCTGTCTTTTGCGATTCAAACAATGATCAAATGGAAGCTACGTACTCATTCTCACCGCAGGCTGTGCCTCCACCACGAGTTGAGACCACACTTCAAATTAGTGACTTACAGATAGCAACGCAAGAGTTTGTTCCAGATTTCTTAAACGATTCTACTCAAGAAATTTCTGTCATGTCTGCAAGCACAAATGTCGCTGAAGTGACGATGACTGCTAATTCAGTCAGAGAAGGTCCTGTTGAAGTACATGAACCTGTATTTTTAATGCCTGTTGCCGTTGTTGACAAAATTTTACCTGTTCCTGCTTTCTTGTCTATGCTGATTCCGAACCTGAAGATGTATGTCGACGAAATCTAATGCTCATAACTTCATTTCGTTTTCTTGCTGGTGTCATAAGCTCAATATCTAGTCATGCGCCTGCAGATTCTTATGCCGACTTTGCTCTCTTTAGGATTTGACTTTTGGACATTACGATTCCATTATTTACTTCCCTGTTTTGCTGGGTTTTTTCTTTTTCTTTCACTTACTCCGTGTGGGTCCGGGAATAGAATAGTCCCACGGTACGACCTGTCTGTCATAAGAGGCGACTAAAGCGGTCCAACACACACACACACACACACACACACACACACACACACACACACTTCATACACACACACATTTCTGTTGGTTTTTATCAAGAAAGTATACAGGCGCATGTACCACGTTACAACAAGTATTTCTCTAATGATAGGAAACTACTTCGTAAAATAGCTTAAACTACAGGCAAGCTCATAGAAATAAAATTTAGTAAACATTATGTTTTCATATTTTTTTTACCCAAAATGGAACGTACTTTAAAAATATGCCTCATAATAACGCGGTATTCCTAAAATCATTCCAGCCGAAAAAAGTTGAACAGAAAAGAAGGTTTTGAAAAAGCAATTTAGTTTTTACGTAGAAAAATTAATTAAATGTCATCAAATCTAGAAGAACTATCGAGCTCTAACAGTATGTAAAGGAAACACTGCAGTATTACAAAATTTAAACCGTACATAAACATTTAAAACAAAACGCTGCATGCTAATACGATAATACCTGTAGCAATAATTAGAATTATTAGATATTACATATTTTTATAATCATAATGCAACTTTCAACTGCTTGTAACATTTTGGCGTTACGTGAAATAAAGATCCGAATAGAAAGAAGAAAAATTAATTTAAAACAGAGAAAATTATTGTTGATTCACCCTATACAATGCATTTTACGAATAGCTAATACTACTTCAACATGATATTTCATTTGCTTTGGTTTTGGAAACTATAATTTTAATTAAGGCAGTATAAAAAAGATATAAAAAATGGAGTTGTCTTAAAATTAATTAATACAATATGAAGATGGCACAAGCGTTATAATAGGATACACGTTGCAACAATGAAAATCGCTAGCTGGAAGTTCCCTTGCATATACAATGTAATGGTTATGTAATAAATACATGCGTCATGCGATAAACTCAAACCACAAAATTAGAAAGTAATTTATACCAAATAGAACGAACTCAGATCTATATATTTATGTAAACCACGTAAAGTTAAATCTAATACTTAATTGGGTAAACTTCAATACCTTACGCATTTTACTTCAAGAAAGCTTTGACACGAGAGTAAATAACCATGAACCAACTAATATGAATATGTTCTATCAAAGTTATTTCAAATACAAAAGAGCTTCTACCCATATGCAACTAATTAAATTAAATACAATGCTAAATAGTTGCAAGATAAGGAAACCCTATACTCACTATTTAGAATAAAAACTCCATATGTTTAGCACGAAATCCACTGGTATTAAGTTTAGATAGTCAATTACAGCATTAAATACAAGATCGAAAGAATTCAATGTATTCATATAAAAAGCCGCAATCATGCAGGTTTTGCTTGATAAGATCATGTTCGTTCGCGCTTACTTCACGTGTTAGAATAGACCAGACAATGGCATATTTACACCTCCTAAAAACATAAGTAGAAGTGGAAAGAAAATGACAAGTAATTAGACCGAATAAAAAACAAAATCAATGAATCACTAATAAGTCACCGACAGATATGGGAGTAAATAATAAAGGTTGGTTTATCGTCAAACATCCTTTAATTAAGGAATTACAAATATGAGTTCATGTGGTGACTACAAATTTTTGACGTACCCTACAATACTAACAGATATTGGGACAGTGTGGTTCTCAGCAAAGTCAACTTGAAATTAAATACCAAATGATTAGATAAATTACTCTTGGTTCCACAAAACTTTTGGTCATGAGTTGATGAAGGCGTAATTGTAAGTCAACTTTTAGTAGAATTAGACGTTGTTTTGATGGCATTTATGTATGATGATTGTTGTATAAAGTATTATTACATATATAGTGTTACATTATTAGAAGTATAAGATCTGGGCATTGCAAATTTAATTGCAATTGATAGTGTTGTTGAATGATAAAAGTTTTGATGCATTAAAAATCAACCAAAAATAAATTTTACCACATTTACTGTTGTATATATTTTGTTACTGGAATATCTCTTGGCAACTAACCGGAATATTAATGTAAATACATTTAAAATTGTCCTATGCATACTTGTTCACATAAATGCTTAGATAATGTTATTATGCAATAGATTTAAGTAATATGAGTTGAGATTTGTTGTTTTATTTGTGTAAATATACAGGTGATCTTTTGCAAATAAAATCCGTTTTACGCCGTAAATAAAAACTTTTGGGTTACTCGTTATCAAGAGAGAATCTTACTAGATTAGACGAAGTTGACCAATTGAAAGTCTTACAAGGCAAGTGCTATTAGCTACGTAATGGAAATTGCACCTATGTAAATTTTTTATCATTATCCGATGTTGTTCCATTTTCTTCCATTTATTCTTTTAGGGAACCGACTTCCACCCACCACTGTAGTTGGCCGATGCATCGTTATTTTGTAACAGGATTACCAACTCCTTTGGACAATTCCAAATTTAATAATTTAACGCTTTAAACAACAGTATCACGCTATTAATGCTTGTTTAAAAATTGCGGCATTATATTTGTTACGTTCAAAACCCTGTAAATAATTTTTTCTACATTCATATTTGAAACACCCTAAAATTTCTCAGGTAATTATCCTAAAAAATTTTGTCTAAAAATCAAACAGCTGCTTAGGAAACGTTACGTTACAAAGTAGTTGTAATAAATTCTACCACCTGCAGTGACTACATTTTAGTTAAAAGCTGCACGGAAATGCACAGCTTTCTTCTAAAAGATAAGGTCACTTACCATCTGCCTACATCTGCTTACAATGGGTTTGTTATCTATAAATATACTGGCATTCTGTAGCTGTTAAGATGTTACAAAGTAACAAGATTGTTTTCCTTTACCTAAGAATCGTTTTATAATTGCGTTGTCGGCTTGTTGGAAAGGTGTTACAGTGTGTATTTCGGCAGCTGTTGTCTGAAAATTCTGCAAACTTGATTTTTAGGTGATATCTTTGAAAGCCAAAATACCTACCCATACATGATTCTGTCCTTATAAAATAGAGATTGCGCTTTGAAAAACAACATTGAATACATCTTCTTACCGAAGATACATGTTGTAAAGTCGCGCCACTAAAAATGCTCTCTGTGCTAGTATGAGTAAAGTTGGTGGTTCCAGCAGCCAGCCCATAGAGATATGCAGCCGCATTTTCCCCTCCCTAAGATGAGACCAGCACGAAGCCAATAGCTCAAGGTACAGTTTTCTGTTTCGTTATATACCTTTTTTGGATGCTGCTGTGAAGAATAGACTTTTTATTTTCTGTTATTACTTGCGATTATCCAATAAATTAGCACCACCACGTCACAAAACTTGCATGCACAATGCACCAGCGACCATGTTAAAAATTAGTTAACAAAGTTTATTTTGGAATCCGTTTTTATCGTTTCCTTGGTCTTTTTAACGTAAACCACTTACTTATAAATTTCTAACTAGTTGACACTTGATTAATTTAAGTTAGGATGTATAAGTTTAATGTTACAATATTTCTTGAGGAGGTGCACTTCACAAAGCAGCATGTATATATAATTTAAGTTTATTTCTTTTCCTAGATTTACCGTACAGTTTATGCTTAATTTTCTTCTATATGTATTTAAGGTGAACCATTAAGTAAGTATTTAGATTACAAGATATTATCTTTATTTTACTTACCAATTCTATATGCTTATGTTATGACGCTTTGTTTACCAGCACGAGTTAAGGTTCCGGCCTTGGGAGCTGCGTTTTTAAAAAACACTTCCAAACTTCTTAACAAATTAATTTAATTAAACAGACATTAATGTAGAATTTGAGAAACTGATATTAATTATTTTAAGTCGAAATAAACTGATTTAAGTGAATTATTGTGAGTCGACTAAGCAAAGTGCAATGCTACAGCGGAATACTTTGACAGACTGGCGGGTCTTGAGGCTCCCGGGCTATTTATGATGTCCCTGCTTCTCACAATTCTGTGGGAACTTGCAGAACCCATGTCTGCTTATTCTTAATTCTCCGTGGTGAGTTGGTGTGCTAGATTATGTCTTGTTCTTGCAAGTCTGATACTTGTCTGTCAGCTTCTTCTTGGCTAGCCTGAGGTAGTCGGTATGCTTTTGTAAATATTGGTTTGTTATCAGTTAGTTCGATGTTATGCCTAACTGTGTTGGTAAATGTTAGGGGTACTCCTTCACAGTGGAATATGTCGCGGTATTCAAAACATAAATTCTTAATTGCTCTCTGCTCTTTTCGATTGATGTCGGTATTAAAGCGAATGTTACTTAAATTTTCTCTTAACATTTTGTCATGTTCCATGGGGTTGCAATTGTTTTCTAGATTTTATCTATTTCCATTTCGTTAAAATTTAATTCTTCTATGTTAGTTGGGTCTATTAGTGATAGTTCTACGGGATAGTCATTTGAATTTAAAATCGTTGTAGTGGCATAATTATCTTTTATTTGTACTAAGGCGGTTGGGGTTTCTACTCCTTGTTGAAATGTTATATGATTTATTATTCTTACTTTGTTGTTAGAGTTTACTGGGATTCCGTTCGGGGTTCTATCGTGTATTTTTGTTCGATTTGAGTATTTTGAAATTTAAAGGGGATTTTTCCGTGTTTGGTTCTCAATAAACGGTTTTTTTATTTCAATGTTGGCTCCTAATTTTCTTAGAAGGTCCATTACGATTATTCCGTCGTATTTGTCGTTGAATTCAAAAATACAAAATTTATGCTTCATTTTTACATTGAATGTTTTCGGTAAAGCCATATTAGCTACGAATTAGTGTAATGTCGTTTGATGGGCTGTTTTAATTTTAAATGGTTCTCTTCCTGAATAATCTAAATAGTGTTTCTTTACGGTTCTGGGGCTAATTAATGTTTTTGAGGATCCGGTATCGATTAATAGTTTAAATTCGGCATGGGTATTTCTATGTATGGTAGTAAGGTGATTTATGTTATTTAAATTTATTAAGTTTAGTCGTTTATAAATCGGTCTATCTTCAAATTTGAGCACGCGTTTTCTTCGTCGTTCTCGTCGTAAGTTTCACATAGTTTGTCGCGTTCATAACTGTTCGACTGATTTGATTCATTGTTTGTACTTGGGAGAACGTAATTATTCTGTCATTGGCAAATTCTACTACTTCTTGCTGAATTAGTACTTCTGATGTAAAGTTGCGTTTTTGATGAGGGTTTGCTAGGATGTGTGTTATTTTTGTATTTTGTCTGGTATCCATGGGCGTTGGTTTATAATAACTATTAGGGTTATTTTGTTATTTAATATTGGTGTATTTCTAATATGGTTCGCGCTGAATGCTGGTCTTTGTTGATTTACGTTTTGGTTGAATCTTGGTTGAAATGTGGGTTTCGTAAAATTTGAATTAGATGTTGGTTTTGGAAATTGTTTATATTGATTATTAAAATTCGTATTAAAATTTGGGCTATTAATTCGGGGTTGGTTTGCTTGTGCGAAAACGGTGTGAATTTTTGTTAGGAGATAGTTTGACTGGCGGATTGTATAGTTTTTATTGGTGAATAACTTTTATTTGCGTTGAGGTTGTATAGTCTGTTTCGGTAATACATTACATTTTCTTCTTCTATTATCATGTTCACGGTTTCTTCTAAGTTTTGGGGACGTTAGAATCTGATTTTATTTTATAGTCGTTCTGGTAGTGCATTTATGTATGTGTCCAGTGCCATTTTGTCATACATTTTTGTTTTTAAATGTCGGATATTTTTATTGGGTTCTTCGATTTTTAATTTCGTTAAGATTAGACTTCTCACGTATTGGCATTTTATTCCGAATTGATACGGGGATTGGTTATATTTCATTCTGAGGTTTATTAGGTTGCGCACAAGACATTTTATGTTCTTCTAGTCTCCAAAATATGCAATTAGTATTTGTTTAAAGTCTTGCCATTCTTCTAGAGCATCTCGGCGGTCAATTAGTGTTAGTGCCCGTACGGTCAGTTTACGTATTAGCAGGCGTAAGAATAATACGTTTCTTTCGTTATCTCCGGATTTGTAAAAGGTTTTTAAAAATATTTCGCATGCTGTTATAAAATTTACAAGAAAAGCTTGTTCTCCGTTAAAGCTAGAAATAGTGTCGATATAAATTTTCATATCTGCCCTCATTTTGGTTAAGGGTTGCTTTCGCTTTTAAGTAATCTATAATTTTGTAAAGTTGAGATTTATTTCGCGGTTTGTATTGTTACTCTTTGGTTGGGTTTATTAATTTTCAATTTGAAGTGTGTTTAGTTATTTAAAGAATCGTATTTATACTTAGTTACACGGTGCGGTAATTAATTTGCGGGATTTATGCTCGATGATGTCGGGTTGCTTGCTATAGCCTTGAATTCGTTTATTTTATACTTTGCGAATGTTAATTTTATTCTAGGTTTTGATTTCTGAAAGGTTTCGATGTGAGTGAATATTTTTTTTGCGGTAGTTATTTTTACTTTGCCCTACTTAAGACTTTATCTTCGTTTAGTTCTGCTGATTTTATTAAGTCTCTTATAATTGTCTTTCTTCCGTGGGTGTTAATTTAATTGTATAAACGTGTAAGATGTTTGTTTCTCTCATCATCTTGAATGTTAAATATAAAGTTTGCAAGTTTTCAATTAATTAGTTTGTTACAATATTGCCTTTGTAATTTATACAATAAACTTGTTTAGATTACAAAGTTTTATTTCTACTTAAAGAAGTAATTCAGTCTCGTGATAATTTAATTGCATAAATGCTTTTTGTAAAATCTGCAATTATACTTATTGGAGTTATTAATACTTTTCTAAAAGGTGCTGTTTTCAGTAGGTATAAGAATGAATAGTTTGCGTCTTTCCGTTATGTAATTATAAGGTTTCGATAGCTATTCAGTAATGTGGATATTTATAGAGTCGCAATGATGAATAATTTTATTCAATGTGGTCGTAATTTTATACGCTTTTGTTTTAATTCATGATGGATTAATTAATAATAGATTGTAATGCAGAGTGTGTTTCTTTAATTTATAGAAATGCTTTGAAGGTTAAATTTCAAATAGTCGTTTCTTTAATGAAGTTTAAGCCTGGAATAAAGTAAGTTAATTACGTTCTATTTTTATGTTTGCTGAATAAAATCCTTGCGTTTCCGCATTAACAATTATTCGTACTTCAGTTACGTTTAGTATTAATTTAATAATTGTGAGCCAGTATTTTGGTAATAATTTGTAATAATTGTTTGTACTATTTTGTTCTAAAATTTCTCTCGTTTCAAAACAAATTCTCCTTTGCTTTAAAAGTCTCTTTAAAAATCATGTCTCCTTTGCTTTAAAAATAAATTTTCTGGAAATAAATCCTGAAAATAATTCTCTTAATATATAAGTGGATTATTTTTATCAATTGGCATTAAATTGCGGTAATAAAATAATAATAATAAGTCTGCACATACATAAAATAATAAAATAATAGTAAAAAATTTTCTTATATTAGCAAATATTAATTATAGTTTGTCAGAATCAATTGGTTTTTTAAGGAAATGAACTTACATTAGTTTCTTCGTTGGTTCCATGGTCTTCGTTGATGCTTGTATGTTGTCCACGTTGGTTTGGTTTGTTGGATTTGATCGATTCTTGTATCTTGTCCAACTTCTGTTTGGGTTCTGCCAAAATTGCGAATTAAAATTCTTAGTCACTAGTTTTCCGATTTATGGATTTGTAGTGCTCTTTTGACATCCGTGCGGCTGCGCCAGTTAAGGTTCGGGCCTTGGAAGCTACGTTTTTAAACGCACTTACAAACTTCTTAACAAATTTATTTAATTAAACATAAATTAATGTAGAATTTGACAAACTGGTATTAATTATTTTAAGTTGAAATAAACTGATTTAAATGAATTAGTGTGAATCGCCTAAGCAAACTGCAATGCTAAAGCTGAATGCTCTGACAGACTGGCGGGTCTTGGGGCTCCCGGACTATTTATGATGTCCCTGCCCTTCACAATTCTGTGGGAACCTGCAGAGCTTATGTCTGCTTATTCTTAATTCTATACTTTGTTACATTGTAACAATCTTATTTTCTAGATAATCACGGTATCTAAACCGTCTGTGACTTGCCACCTGCAGTGTCACTATCGTCTGGAATACGTTGTATTGCATCCGTTCTCATGAACTGTTAATAAACTTTATTAATTGTCCTTGTATTACATTCCTTTAACAAATTCTAATAATTTCTAATTATTTCTATTTCTTTACACATACATAAAGTGAGGAATACATAACTCACGTAACAAACGATTACGCAACTTATTGGATTTTATTGTTTTGTAAATAGTTTTTCGAGATTGGATGTTAACAATATAGTTTTACAAAGGTTTCCAATGTGTTCTTTCTATTTCACCCACGCCCCTCTACGACGCTTTGAGCTAGCCCAAATTCTACCATTCTGTCCCCGTTCTGTTGCGGTATTTGGCGTAAACGATTTCTTTAATTACTCTTACTGTTTTATTTCGTGTTTGCGAGGAATGTCGTAACATATTGAAGCAGAATAAGTTTTTATTTGAATGTTGTGATGGCACCCAATTGTTAAGTTTTGAAATATTTATTTGCGACAACTATCAATTAGAAATTTGAACGAAGTTTGAGTAAAAATTGTAAAATCTAAATTTCAACACCACATGAGGGCAATAATATTCTAACACCTTGTCTATCTTTCTTTGAACATTAGTGCCGCGAGCTTCTTCATCAAAGACTGTACCAATTGAAACTCGATATACAATTTATTAATTTAGTAATATTAGTAAGATGATAAGATTTCAAGTGTTGCTATACTCTGGTACATGTAATCGAAGTTTTTGTAATTAGATTACGAGACCGAAACCATATCTTTTCGTAACAAGTTTG
Organism: Platerodrilus igneus; assembly: GCA_036346225.1. Lineage (NCBI taxonomy): Eukaryota > Metazoa > Arthropoda > Insecta > Coleoptera > Lycidae > Platerodrilus > Platerodrilus igneus. Next base: position 3,454,949 of record JARFIW010000800.1, read on the forward strand.
ATGTATGCTTCATATTACATTAGTAGTAGTCAAATCGTTTTCGAAATTAATAGACTGACGTCATAAATCCAATTAAGTTATCACATTGATTCAGTAGAAGAAATAATACAAGGCGTAATGATGCGTATGTCGTTACGTATAACCCTGCTATATAATCCAAGCGTCTTATTCAATTAATAATTTGCAATACGAGCAATTCCATTAAAATTAATGATCATTTTTTGGATATTTTTTAGTAAAAAGGGAAGAAACATAGAATATAAGTTTAAGACATCTAACAGCAGCCGGTAAATATCTGACCAGCATCCTGCTTAAATTCAATATCATCTGTTGATTTATCCTGATTTGACATTCAGATATACTCTATGCATTCTTTTTGCATAATTATTAGAACAAATAAGCAAAACCTCGCTCTTATTAAACACTCAGATATTATTATTCTTTTCAATATAAAAAATTAAATACGGCAATAGTAGGGTAATGTTGCGATCACCGGACCAGCGCTATCATTGGATCGAAATCGTTTACATAGATTTAAAATACTTAATAACCATTACTATTGTCACTAAACAAAGTATAGCTATAATTATTTGCACAAAACTTAATTATACATTACATAATTGATGCTGTGCGCCAGTGATCTATGTTTTTGTATTTGTATTTATGTTTATAGTATTGCTATTATAATAGTTGAGTAAAGATTAAACAAATGCAAGTAAGATTTTATTAATCAGATTTGTTTCTGCCTTTCAATTATAGAAGAGCATTTACAACTGCTTATAACTGCAATAATAATTTTTCGGCTAATGCATAGCTTTTCTGCAAAGCATATTCTTTGATAAAATTCATATTTGCTATCAATGGACCATTAAATAATCCCCAATATTGGACCGGTCCAATGATGGGACCAACTCTATATAAGCTAGTCGAGAAGGGGATTTTGGGTGTAATAAATGGGGGCAAGCTGCAATAACTTTTGAACTCTTTTTTTAAATGTTTTTAATAGTATACTAAGTTTGCACGGTCTGTCGATCTCGAATTTGGCCGTTGTATTGGAAAAAGAACAATAAAAGTGTTACTTTTACGATCTTTTATAAATAACACGGCCTGGATTCACTTTATCCAGAATTTTTAGGTAACCAAAAATAAAGCTAATAAAACTCTACCTTTAAAGAGTTTTGTTTTTTCTACCCCGTTTCCTCGCCAACTTGCGGTAGGGCACGCGGTGCGTTTGTTTTTCTTTTCAAGTGGTTTCTCCAATGAGCCTAATCCACTGTGTTACTTTAAATAGCGATTAAATAACGATTATTTTTATTTTATGATTTGATTTGACGTATAAGATTGGTCAATAAGCTCGTCAGTCAAATAATTCATCCTCTGGTTGTTATTCTTCTGTTTCAGTCTATATATCAATCTTAACGATGGTTTCCTCAGAAATTTTGTCTTCTAGCTGAGAGTCAATTTCTTCGTCGTCTGATCTTTCTATGATGGTTGCAGGATGTGAACATGTTTTTCCTTCACTTGGCCTACACACTACTGAACACTGCAACCCTGCTTTTTTACAGCTGCATGGGATATTGCAACCTTTTGTGCAACTGCAAGAAATTATTTTTAATAACTTCTGGGGACCATTTTGAATGGTCCTGCACCTTGCCGAAGTTCTAAATTACTAGAACAGGTGAAACGGCTTGCGTGTTCTAACGAGCTCAAGAGCCAAACTACAGGTCCAACCAAAGTAGTAGGGTCGTTAGTGAGGAACCAGACTAAGACAGGTCCCCGAAAGAGGGCAGCGGCTCTTTCGGTACTTAGATTGGCAGAGACCATAGGGGTCGGTATGGCAGTCTGAGACACACTACCGCGATGTGGAAGGCAACGGGAAACCACCACATTATCTCCCAAGTACACAGCGTACTTAAATTGTTACAAACATGATGGCATTCTCTGGGGTAAAAGATTCCGGAGTTAAAATAGTCCCCCATTCGGTTCTCCGGGAGGGGACTACTTCGGAGGATGCGATCGGAAAGTTAAAAATAAGAGTCGGGAACATTCCGCGAGTCGGAGCGTGGAATGTTAGAAGTATGAAGCAAATAGGTAAGCTAGAGAACCTAAAAATCGAAATGAATAGGTTATCACTAGACATAGTAGGGATCAGCGAAGTTCGGTGGCCAGAGGCGGGGGAATTTTGGAGTGGAGACTTCAGGGTAATTCATACAGGAGCAGAGGACGGAAATTTGGGTGTGGGGATAGTTATGCGGAAAAAGATAGGATACTGTGTAGAAAATTACTTACAAAAGAACGAAAGAGTACTCATGGTTAGATTAGAATCTAAACCAGTAAACATAGTAATAATACAAGTATACATGCCCACTTCTAGCTACAGTGACGAAGAGGTAGAAGCCATCTACAAAGATATCGAAGACATACTAAGATACGTAAAAGGACATGAAAATTTAATAATTACGGAGGATTTTAATGCTGTGGTAGGTGAGGGGAGGGAAGGAGAAACGACAGGGGAAATAGGCTAGTAGAATTTTGTGACAAGAACAATTTAATCATCACAAACACATTATTTCAACATCATGCTAGAAGACGATATACGTGGAAGATGCCAGGAGATATAGGAAGATATCAAATAGATTACATTCTTGTTAGACAACGGTTTAGGAATCAAGTAAAAGACTGTAGAAGCTACCCAGAAGCAGATATAGATACTGACCACAACATCGTAATTATGAAGGTCGCACTTAAATTTAAAAATCTGAAAAAAAGGAACGGAAAAAGGCACTTGGACTTAGAGAAACTAAAAGATAAAGATATTCAAGTAAGATTCGAAAAAAAGTCAAATGAATTGCTGAATGATATCGGGAAAATATCTGAAACTAAGGAAGTAGAAACAGAATGGAATAACATTAAATCCAGCCTAGACATGGCGGCCAGACATATTCTGGGGTATACACAAAAAGAAAATAAGAAACCATGGATAACAAAGGATATCGTGAATTTAATAGAAGAAAGACGAAAATACAAAAATAAATCAGACGAAACAGGAAAACAGAGATACAAAGCCATAAAATGGGAAATTATTCGAAAATGCAGGAAAGCTAAAGAACAATGAATTGATGAAAAGTACAAAGAGGTACAAACTAAGATGGAAATAGGAAAGACAGACGAAGCATACAAATTAATTAGAATGAATTTTAGGGATACAAAACCGTATAGCAAAAATATAAAGGACGCACAAGGAAACGTCATTATAGAAAACGTAGAGAAAGTGAGTAGATGGCAAGAATATATAAGGAATTTATATGCAGGAGAGGAACTAACTGCATTAGAACAGGAATCAGACAATGAAAATGATGACTTGGGATATCCTATACTTCGAGACGAGTTTGAATTAGCATTAAAGAGTCTGAAAAATGGTAAGGCGCCGGGTACAGATAAGGTGCAAGCAGAAACTCTAAAAGCTGCTGGACAAGCAGTAACAGAACGTCTCTTACAACTTGCAAGTTATATGTATGAGACAGGCGAGATACTCAAAGATTTCAAACGTAGCATCATAGTAACTATACCAAAAAAGAAAGGCGCGGATAGATGTGAAAATTTTCGAACAATAAGTTTGACAGCACACGTGTCAAAAATATTAACTAGAATTGTGCAAAGACGAATGGAAAAACGAGCGGAAGAAATACTAGGAGAAGACCAATTTGGGTTTAGGCGAAACAGGGAAACACGGGAGGTTATTTTAGCTCTGAGAGTGATAATGGAGAAAACAATAGAAAAAGGTGAAAGCATGTATATAGGGTTTGTAGATCTGGAAAAAGCATTTGACAATGTAAATTGGAAAAAAATGTTTGTAATACTCAAAAAGATTGGAAGGAGTTATAGGGATAGACGAATAGTACATAGCTTATACAAAGAGCAAACAGCAGTAATAGAATTAGAGCAGGAACGTAGAGAAGTAAACATTAGGAAAGGGGTGAGACAGGGATGTGCCCTATCCCCATTGATTTTTAACTTGTACATAGAAGAGGCAATGAATACTATCAAATGCAGGAAGACATTTGGAATTAATATGCAGGGACAAAAAATTGATATGCTTAGATTTGCAGATGATATAGCGGTATTAGCGTCTAGCAAGGAAGAGTTAGAAGCTGCTCTTAATGAAATCTAAACGGTTCTACCAGAGAGATACGGTATAAAAATTAACAAAACTAAAGCTGTAGTTCTAGTTTGCAAAAGTGGGGAAAATAAATCAAAAACAAGAATACAAGTATTTAACACGAACTTACAAGAGGTTAAGGATTTCTGCTACCTAGGAAGCCAAATAACGCAAGATGGGAAAAGCACAAAAGATATAAAACAAAGATTAGCACAAGGTCGTGCAACATTTAACAAGAAAAAGCAACTACTGTGCTCAAAGACCACAAACATAGAAACAAGGAAAAGATTGCTTGAAACATATGTGTGGAGCACAGCACTGTACGGCTCTGAAGCCTGGACAGTAGGAGAATCGGACAAGAAAAAGGTAGAAGCCTTTGAAATGTGGTGTTACAGGCGTATGATGAAGATATCATGGACAGACAAAGTTAAGAACGAAGAGGTACTAAAAATGGTAGGGGAAGAAAGAAATATGTGGAAAACGGTAAAAAATAGGAGAGATAGGATGATAGGCCACATACTACGGCATGAGGGAATAGTACGGAATATATTAGAAGCAGAGATAGGAAAAAAGAGAAGAAGAGGCAGACCTAGATTAGACTACTGCGCACAGATAGTAAAAGATGTAGGCTGTAGAGGTTTCAGGGAGATGTGTAGGCTAGCCCAGAACAGAAATCAATGGAGGTACGCATCCAACCAATCCCAAGATGGATAAACTAATGACGAAAAGATAACTGTGCTTAAACATGATGATTATTATAAGTAACTACAAGAATTGGTTGGGCAATATTCTCGAATAATGTTAAGTGTGTGAAAGGATTTACTGGAAAACCATTATTTCGGCAAATGTCTAAGTGTTGGGGGATCTTGGTAGCCACAGGTTGCTTAACCTCCTTCACTGAATCTCGGTAAAATAGGGTATAAAATTAGAAAACAATAGAAAGGGAACGAGCTGAATACACATGCTGTGTGAGAATTTCAGGGAACTCTGTAGGCTAGCTCAGAATATAAATAAGTGCAGGTACGTGTCCAACCAGTTTTGAGACGGAAAACCTAATGACGAAAAAATAAGCGCAGATAAATCTGATGATTAGTATAAACAACTAGTTGTTGGTTGCAAAATACCTGCAACTAATGTTGACTGTGCGAAAAGAAAAATTGGAAAATATATTAAATAGCCAAATGGTTAAGTGTTGGAGGAACTTGGCAGCCACAGGCTGCTTACCTCCCTTCACAACCATTGAAGGTCGGAGAAATAGGGCATATAACTGTAAAACAATAGAAAGTGATCGAACTGCATCTAACAAGAAAGAACAGCGCCTATGAGGAAATACAACAAACATAGAATGAGAAGAAAATTGTTGAAAGCATATGTGTGGAGCATAGCACAGTATGCCTCTGAAATACGGGCAGTCTGAAACGCAGACAGAAAAACGGTAGCAGCCTTTTGAAATGATGTGCTTCAGATGTATGAGGACGATAGCATGGACAGCCAAAGATACTAACAAATAAGTTACAGAAATAGTAGGGGAACAAGGATATCGGGGGAAAAAGAGAAATAGTAGGGCGGAATACGTTCTAAGGCATTTTTGGGGAATACTATGTGATATATTACAAGCAGAGATAGGTAAAAAAGAGGTAGATGTAGACCTAGATCAGACAGTTAAAGATGCAAACTGTGCATATTTCAGGGAAATCTGTAGGTTAGTTCAGAATAGGGAACAATGATGGTACGCGTCTAACCAGTTCTAGGACTGAAGACCTAATGATGATGAACTTCTGGGGAGCGGCGTCTTGCAGCATATAGAAATTGGTGTAAGGCCATTTGATGATTCTTTCCAACCTCAATCAGTGGGCGATTTTTCATTACCGTACCACAGTTGAACTTGTAGGTAGGTACGAAGGGAATGCATGCGAACTGCATCTTTGGTTAGAAGAAGGAATGCAAGATTGAATAAGCTCCTTGTTATAGATTGAACAAAGGATTGGTATCTATAATTATGTAATGACGTCTCGTTGTTTTTCGCCCCATAAATGCCATTACAAATTGAATTCCAGCTTTAGTAATGGCTTCTTAATTAGCATTACAGTCTTTAAAACATCAATGGCTGATTGCAGGGTGACTTGATTTTTTAAAACTTTAAGAAACTTTATTTTGCCTTGTCTGTAAAATGCTGAAGTGGTATTGCACTTATTAAATGTATGTAAAAATAAAATGTTTTCTGTCACAGCCCTTTCTAACTTTGCTGTCTCGGGCAAGTATTTAGTGTTTTCGGATTTTCCTTTTCCTTGCTTCAAGAAGTAGATATTGTTGTGTGATTTACATAGGGCAGTAAGAATAACCAATAAATCATTGTCTTCACCTACTACAATTACTGATTTAAATGTGTTTAACATCTCAAGCGCGGTATTGATTATTAAAGTATCAGCATCTTCAGAAGCCTGTTTAACTAAAATCCCTTTATTTTCAAACCCTTTAGACAACGAAGAAATGAGCCTGCTTTTATTAATTTTATTTGCCAGAAATTTAGCTTGTGTTGTAGTGGTGTTCATGGTCTCATCAAAAACTACTTCAGCTGTAGAATAATTTGTCATTCGGCGTAAGCGTTCAGCTGGATATTTGTCAAAAACTACGATGGCGTTAGTCGAGTAATGCTTTTCAACATACTCAACAAATTTATCTAGGACAGCCGAATATAATTCTTGTTTATTCCAAACAACTCTATGAATAAGAAACCCTCCGTCTATTACATTTAATTGGTCTGTTAAAGTAATGTTTTCTGAAACTGGTGTAAATATTTGATATAGGACGGATTTTTTTGTTTTTCGCATTCCTCCAGCGTCAAAAAAAGAGAGCGGATAAGAGGGAAGTTTATATTGAAAATATTGCTGAAACTGTTCAAATCAGTTTTTAACATGAAATTCTTTGAAAGAGTAACGTTGGGTTGATTGGGACAATTGTGTTTTCTAATTTAATTCCCGAATTTATGGATACAATTCGTACTACTCTTTGTTTCCTGTGAAACTTAACATTTTGATAGTTACTTTGCATCATTGACATACCAATCTCATATAAATTGTGACAATTGATTTTTTCATCTCCCACCACTCCTGTGCTTATAGACATAATGACTTTGGTATATGGAAAACGTGAATGAGGTACAAGCCAGCCTACAAATTTTTGGATATCCACATTGTCTCTTTGTATGCGCGAAGATCTGCTATCAACGTGTTGTTCAGAAGTAACAAATGACGTACCACAGTATTCTTCCATTTGATCCGATACGACAGAAAGAAAAGGCATCTCAAGAATCCATTTTGCCAATGTAGAGTCGGTGATTCCACGACCGTGGGTTAGGCCTCCACAACTATTTATCGACCTCATAAGTGTCTGTTCAATCATCATATCTGACCAAATCCCAGACCATAATTTTTCAGAACGTCTTATGGTAAACATTCCGTTTGTAACAAATTTGAAATATTCCACATGATTTAAGTTGTCTTTTAGTTTAAGCATATCTTGCAAATTAAGACGGCAGGATTTTGCATACAGAAAATGACCGCTGGAGTGGAAATAAGGCAGCATTTTTTTTATGCATTGCTGGTGCAAGTCCCAATTTCCTGTACGTTCTGCCTCAACAAATTTTTTAACTAGAGTAACCATGTTAAAATACTGTACCCATAGTTTGGCAATTGGGGCATTATCTTGCAACTTGTTTAAACTTTTACCAAATTTTAGTAAGATCTGCTTAAATGATGCTTTTTCCAAGTCATCACGGAAAACATTATTCTCAATATCTACCAAACTTTTATCAACCAATTCCCGTTCTTCTGTAGTAAAATGGATCTTATTAAATAAAATTTAAGCCAAAGCAGCATGAGTTAGAAAATGCGCCCTCAGGGCTCTTGCATAAGCGTGGTCCATTAACATCTTTTCCACAGACGCAGTTGCATATGCAATCTCGAATAGTTCATTCAGTCCACTTCCGTTCATAATGTAACCAATTGCACCCATAAAGGATATGAGTAAGTGAAATCCACCATCTTATCACAATTTTATTTGACTCAGGGTTGGAGTAAATTGATTAAACGATGTCGCGTGCCTTAATATAAAGGGACTGGTCAAAGGTCGTAATACAAATTTCTTGTTTCAAAGACTTACATTTTTCTGTGGCGCTAATAAGTGCTGTATGTATTGTGCCATAGTCTGAAGGAGGAGCATTAATAAACGGCAAGTAAAGAATGCGTGATGTAAAACAAGTTTGTTTCGTTGTTACTTTTTCGATATACCCATTCCATCCAGGAATATGTGGCATGTTTTGCCATTTTCCGTACAGCCAGAGAAAGTCGCAATCGGAGATCAGAACCTCATTTGATATATTAGTTTCTTTATTAAGATTTTCGATTTTTTATTTATTAACCCAGCGTTACTGGGTTTTTGAAATATTTTTATAGGTACATGTCCAATATGACCAATGTTAACTGTGGTAGGAATTTTTTTAACCTTAAAATTCTACTTACTTTAAAAACAGCCGTTAAGGGAGTGATAGCTTGAATTCCACCCATGGCGTGAAAAGTATTTAGGCCATCTACTATGCAAATATTTACATCTGCGTTATCAAATACAAACTGACAGAATGCTTCTTCAGTTGCTGAAATTAGTGATTGTGGCAAAGCCGACATCTGGAACAAAGCTGCTTCGTCATATGATGAACAAAAACCCAAAGCAAAAAGTACATTTATGAGGTACTTGGGACCAAACTTTTGATTAATAATCGACGCAAGACCGACTTGCAACCCAGATATAAAGGAAATAGCGTGTGAGATAGCTGTAAATTTTTTCTCTAATTTTTAGTTCCACCTTGTTTGTTTTTTATTATGATGGTTTGAAGCAGGCAATCGAGAGTTGGCGGAATATCCTTTAAAAAATTATCAGGTTGTGGATATTGCTGGATATCATACGTTTTTAATCACATATCTTCAATAATGATTTCTGCTACGGCTTTCACTATTCTCAAGCGTTCTTCTTGCTCGTCCTTCTTTTGTTCAGAATACCATGCGTTTGTTAATATTTTTTTGCCAGTGTCTCTGAAACAAATGATAGGCCTTGTAACTGTAGTTATTGTAATTTCTTCTTTGTATCTTTCTATTAATTTCGTTGATATTGTTTTTGTAGTGGGTAAGTCACCTTCGTATCCTTCAAACAAGTCTTTGAACGAAAATTGGCATTCATCACGATTGGCCTCCAAAAAATTGTATGCGTATGTCATTGCATCTGATGCTTTTGTTTGTTCCGGCCGACCACGTTTACGTCCATTTTGAACTCTATAAAAACTCTTTATACAAATCCTATGGTACCTGGCTTCTACAGCAACCAGGTCAAAAGTTTCGATGCGCAATACCACTTCGTTGCTCCATTCGTCTTTTCTTTTCCTAGCATATCCCAAAACGGTATCTTTCATCGTCATTGTTTCAACACCTTGCACTAATCATGTTTTTCAACCAGCTTTTTACACTCTTTTTTTTTAAATCTTTCAGCTGCGTTTTGACCACAAAACAAACAATTATTTCTAAAATCAACACCGACAACATCTCTTTTTGAACTAGACGCTTCAGCTAATTTTTGGCTTGATTTTATTAATGCTTCCGCAGATCTATCTTTCGTGTACACTTTACGGCATGCTTGCTGCACTGAAATACATTTTAAGTGTTTTAAAAGAGTATGTTTACCGTCACGCCTTTCAAGACTGAAAGATCTCAGAGTATGCAATCCTCTTTCTTTCACTTCGCAAATCTGTCCTTCTAACAAATTTTCCTCATAAATAAAACATATGTCGCGACTGGCCATATTTTCAAAACATTCAGCACTATCACAAGTTAGAAAATTTTATATCGCCTAATCTGCATACAACGCGTGTCGTTTGGGATAATGTACTAAACTAAAAGAATAGCAAATACGACCTATAACTTTAATCTTGTAAGTACCCGGGACCGTCAGCGCAGCGCGGCTCCGCCCAGTGGCCGGTTGCGCTGTCTGGCTGGCTATCTAGAATTGCGTAAACAAATGCAATAAATGAACAGAGCATTTTTGTAGAGAATTTTATGAGCTTTATTTTCGGTTATTTGGAAATTTCTATAAAAGTGAATCCTGACAGAGTTATTTACAAAAATCGTAAAAATAAAACTTTTTTGTGTCTTTTTTTCAATATGGCGATCAAATCCGGGATCGACAAACCGTGCAAATTCACTATATCACTAAAGACATCAAAATAAAGAGATTACAGTATATTGCAGTTTGCCCCCATTTATTTCCGCAATCGCATTCAAAAAACGACCTACCGACTGACCTATGCTTATTATCATTTTATAAAATTTTGAAAGTATCATTCCTGCATGGTGAAGAGAGAGAACTATTATGCCCAAAACTTGAAGAACATATTATTGGCCATGCAAGCTGTTAGTATATCTCCATAAATGATTAACATACATATATTTGAATACATTGGTCGTGACTCAAAAGTCCATCTTTACTCACTAACTACTAACGACCAATTGCTCCAGAAGACATGTTCTTCAACTCGTTCTCCTGATTTTGTCTGCACGGTCACCTTAAGGCAACTACTACAAAACAGCTCATAAGAAAAAGGAATATGCCGGAATAAGAAATTCGCGTGTTTAGAGTTCCATAGGCAACATTAAAAAGAAGACTAGACGGAAATAACTGCGTAGTCAAAGAAGCAATTCAGATCATTGGTTCCTTAAGTGATCTACCATCAGCATTGGGGATAAAACTATACTATCATATTCTTGAATTCGAAAAGTGTTTGTTTGGTGTAACTCCAACATATATCAAGATGTTTGTATTTCAATTAGCCGAAAAGCATTTTGTAGAAAACAAAACTTTCTAAAAGAAAGTTTTGCTAACACTGGACGGACACGCGATGCGCATCAAAACATTAGACGCAATTACATATGCAGAAAAGCATGGTGTGGTAATTCTTTTACAGTACATACATCACACAAGTTACAACTCCTCCATGTTTCATTTTTTAAGTCTTTAAGTAGCTATTATATCAATGAAATCGAAAAATTACTGCATCATAATCCTGAGAGGAGTGTAACAACATTTCATGTGTCTTCGCTCTTCAGGAAATCTTATTTTCGAGCAGTTGCTGCAAATAGTTTTCTGAAAACAAGAATACAAGTTAGATACGACGAATTATTTTGTAATATGCTACGTGCTAAATTGACACAAGTTAAATTTACCAAAGAGGCGTAGGAGTATATAATGCGTCAGCTAGTTTTCAGTGGTGTCAGGTGAATTTTATACAAACAAATGCAAATCCTTCTAGGGATATACAAACTTCTACACTTTCACTTACCTGGAAAGGTCTTTAAACTTTCTGTCTAATCAAAAGCTTTTTAGCACCAACCCACCTAATTTCAGTCTCACAAGACGAGCCGTGTTCTAAAAGAAGATTTAGGTATTTGTTTTGCAATAGAAGTTGACAGCGTCTTGTGTACACTTTTCATCTAATGATTTAAAATAAACACAAATAGTAACAAAACTACAAGTCATTTACCTAACCTCTATTATCCATACATGAATATCACAATATTTAACAAACACAAGACGAGTAAACCAAACTATATCCTTAATTGGATAAAAATAGGTATTATACAAAATAAAAGAAAGATTTTAAATTTATCAATTGTTGGTATTCTATCTAATTAACTGCTACAGATAAATGTATGCAGATACAATTGCGGTGCTCGTTCATGTGAAGGGTTTTTGTTTACAATACACTTTTAATTAAACGTACACCAACAAAAATCATCTTAATAAAAATTAGTTTTATACAACCAATTATTATTCATCAGCATGAAATATGTTACAGGTGGAAAAAGGAAAACAAAAATTTAGCGACTTACAGCTTGTTGATCTTGCACAAGGCTCAAGGCGACCTTGTCGTGCATGACAGAAATGGGGTAGTGAGTTACCAATTCAACTTGTGCTGCACAAAAGCATCCACCACAAGAACAACTTTCAATTGTAACGGCAATTTCTTTAATTCGTGATTACGTTTGCGTCTGGGAACTTGCTTCAGTAACAAACACCATGTCCTTTCTACCACTCGACGGTGGTGGCTTGTGAATCGAATAATGGAAAACCAAAATTGGATAAATAAATTATTTTTTTTTATCTGTCGATATTTATGAGTTTTAATTTTTCAAGGGATTACCCAAATTTTCTCATTCACATGGATGGCGCGTCTAAGGCTATCATATTTTCAGTTTAACGTAACTCTGGTTTGGTCCACGGCAATCTAGCTCTCAATTCGGGTATATCTTTAGGAATACACTCTCCATGACTGGTAATTTCCTAAAATATGTCGACATTTTTATAAATACAAATGTATAACGTAGGGCCTTTGTCTTTAATACTGGTTGAAAAAGAATTCACTAAGTACTTTATAATTTATGTCTTTTTTTAATATTATAATAAACTATCCATGTAACCAAATGTAAACCACCAAAGCTTCTATAGAATTTTAAAGCTAAAACTTATTTTAACTAATATAAATTAAGAAATGCTTTTCGATTTACTTATGTTCGTTTAATTAAAGTACCAGCATAACAAACTTCAGTTTACAAAAGAAGATACGAAATACTGTCTTACATGTAAAGCCTGAGTTCATGAAGGCTGTGCTTGTGTTAGTAGGTCTGTAAAGAATATCTATCAATTGCATGTAAATTGTAAATGTCAGAAGAAGGAACGCAAGGAATGGAACCACTCTTCCTCTCCACCTCCACTTCCTCTTCCTCCTACAAACTTATCAACCGCCTCTCCTTCTAGCACCACACTTCCTTCCTCCCCGTCACCGCATTCACCACCCTCGGTATCCATTTCCCCCTTTACTCGTTCCTACTTACTCCTTCCTCCTCATCCATTTCCTTCACCACTTTTACCTGCATGTCCATGTGTACGTTCTTGTGTACGTCCACGTATATGTCCATTCCCACGTTGACGTCCACGTCCACGTCCCCGACTACGCCCACGACCACGTCTGTCTCTGTTTCCACGTCCACTATCGCGTCCATGACCACGTCCACGACCTCGACCATGCCCACGTACACGTCCACGGTCACCACTCGGTTCGCGTACACAACCACATCCGCGTCCACGCACACCCCCACCTACACATCTACCTCCACCTCCACTTCTACCTCAACCTCCACCACCACCTCCACCTCCACCCCCACCTCCACCTCCACCTCCACCTCCACCTCCACCTCCACCTCCACCTCCACCTCCACCTCCACCTCCACCTCCACCTCCACCTCCACCTCCACCTCCACCTCCACCTCCACCTCCACATCCACCTAAACCTCCACCTCCGCCCCCACCTACCCCCTCCCACCCCCACCTCCTCCATCTCCACCTCCACCTCCACCTCCACCTCCACCTCCACCTCCACCTCCACCTCCACCTCCACCTCCACCTCCACCTCCACCTCCACATCCACATCCAACTCCACCTCCACCTCCACCTCCACCTACACCTTCACCTCCACCTCCACCTCCACCTCCACCTCCACCTCCACCTCCACCTCCACCTCCACCTCCACCTCCACCTCCACCTCCACCTCCAGCTTCACCACCACCTCCACTTACACCTCCACATCCACCTAAACCTCCACCTCCGCCCCCACCTACCCCCCTCCCACCCCCACCTCCCCTCCATCTCCACCTCCACCTCCACCTCCACCTCCACCTCCACCTCCACCTCCACATCCACCTCCACATCCAACTCCACCTCCACCTCCACCTCCACCTTCACCTCCACCTCCACCTCCACCTCCACCTCCACCTCCACCTCCACCTCCAGCTTCACCACCACCTCCACTTACACCTCCACCTCCACCTCCAACTCCAGTTCCATCTCCGCCTCTATTTCCACCTCCACCTCCACCTTCACCTCCATCTCTACCACTACCTTCACCCCCACATCCACCTCTACCTCCACCTCCATCTCAACCTCCACCTCCACCTCCACCTCCACCTCTACCTCTATCCCCATCACTTCCTCTACCTCCACCTCCAACTCCACTTCCACTTTCACCACCACTTCCACCCTCACCCCAACCTCTATCCCAACCTCCACCGCCACCCCCACCTCCACCTCCACCTTTACCTCTACTTCCACCTCTACCACCACCTCCACCTCCACCTCCACCTCCACCTCCACCTCCACCTCCACCTCCACCTCCACCTCCACCTCCACCTTCAGGGAGAAATAAATTGTGAATTACGAATTAGAGGCATAATCAGTCCAAGGAAAGTCGGTAAAAAACAAAAAATGCTAGGTAGACAATTGTCAAAAAAAAGTATAAAACCTGGTTGTTTGATTAACTTAGGAAAATATCCAGAAAGTTTTGAGAATGAAGGAAAAAAAATTAAAACGTCAATTGAGTCTGATAAAAGTCTTTTGTCAGAATTCGAAGGATATCCTGCAAATTCTACATTTAAAAAAATTCTCTCGAGGTTAGTTCATCTGACTGGTCGTATAAATTGAATGATTATTCCTGACGAAAATTCAGACGAAATTTCAGAATTTAGATATGATGCTCTAGCTACAGTTCTAATGCTTGAGTAGATCTTTTTGAAAAGGCAAATAAGGTTGAAACAACGAGTAGTAACAATGAGTACCTGGCATTTTCTGCTAGCGCTACCTACTTGTACACACCGCAACTTATATTCCACAAACCATGTCTTGCGACACATGAGGTATCAAATTCTCTGGTGAGCGTTGTTACGTTATTCCGCGCAGACACGAAAGAAAGCAATAAAATCAGTAAAGAAAATTGCTTACATCGAATACGGCAAGCAAACAGGGAGATGGGTAGAATGGAAATCCAAAAAAATTAGATTTCGGGCTAGCTCAAAGTGTCGCAGAATGGGGTGGGTTCTGCAAAACGAAAAATTGGACACACTGTAAATCAATTTATTATAAACCTTTGATAAACATACTCCCAAAAGGAATATTTGGAAAACAACAAAAACAAATATCTGGCAATCGTCCCGCTACAACGTGATGTAAACAACGCGTGAATTTGCATATTATATAATATAAATAATCTAAATAATAGTTACACATCTACATATCAGTAAACTTACACAATGTTTCCAGTCCTAAATATGTACAAGCAGAAATTATGCATAAAATTTACAGTAATTCTACCAACAAGAAAATAAGTATACGTAACTTATATATTCTGCTTTGTAAAGTGCACCTTCTCAAGAAATAACGTAACATTTAACTTCTATAATATAACCCTAACGTAAATGAACCGGGTGTTCACTTACTATAATTTAGAATTTGAAAGCATGTGGTTGACATTAACACTAATTTACTAGGAAAAAGTATCAGTAACAAGAGTTCTAACTTGAGCTTTCGTTTAACTAATTATGACTTTACAAATAGTTACTTGTTCACTGTGAACGTAACTTTGTAGCGTGCCGTCTGCAATTTACTGGGCATGCAATCATGAGTAAAAAAATTATGTACAGCAAACAAAGTGTCTATTTCTCACAGAAGCATCAAAAATTAAAGAAAACAGAAAAACTGTAGCTTAGACCAAGCTGTGTAGCTCTCTGATACCATCTTACGGGATTCAGAAAATGTGGGCTGCTTCCGCCTATGAATTGGGCACAGACTCAACTAATTTGACTAAGTTAGCACAAAAAGCTTTAAATAGCGACTCCAAACATATCTTTTCGCTAAAAGGATGTTGCGTTAAATGTACAGCTTTAAAAGCATGACTTTGTTTATAAGAAAATAGAACCACGTAGGGGTCAAGGTGTTTGACTTTCAAAAATATCTCCGAATAATCAAGTGAAAAGAATTCTTAGACGGCATCTGCAAAATTATACCAGCTGTAAACACAATTTGCAAATAAAGAGATAACAGCTACCAAGAATTGGTAACAAAGGGAAACAATCTTATTGTTTTAAATACCTGCCCAGCTGTAAAATAGCAGCATACCGCTTGATGGAAGTATAAACTTAGTATAAATAACAAACACATTCCAAATGTTCATTTACTGGGCAGATGGTTAAACGGCCTTATACTTTAAAGAAAGCCATAAATGTATGTGTAGCTGTGGTTGAAACGTATTCACTGCAGGTGTTGAACATATTTGTAGCTACTTTGTAAAGCAAAGTTGCTAAGGAGATGTTTGATTTTATAAGGCAAAATATTGTAGAGTTAATACTTGAGGAAATTGTATAAAATAGCACTACTTTTATTTGGAGGGAAATCGAACTTGTAGATCGATAACTTTAACGATTTGTTTAGAAATTTTAGGGCGTTTTAAATAAAAGTAGTATGAATTAATATTCATGCAGAAAAGATTGCTTGCGGGGTTTTGAATGTAACAGTCTGGAAAATTTTATTCGTTTCTAGAGGTGTTAAGTAAATTGGCAATTTCACGTAAGGATTTATGTTTGAATCCTTATTTACCGATTAGTTCCTACACTTTCTGCACGGTATTCTTAATATACACTTATTAAATGTAGTGGCGAACTCCTTGTTAGTCTTGTCCAACTCCGCTAAAGTTAGAGTTCAGAGATAGTCCGAAAGTCTGCTTAAAGTCCCTCATTACTGGTTAAAGTATTATCTTTATTGTATGTTGACTATAGAAGATGGTGTGTTTGTTAATCCCAAAATCTTTTAATGCAAACGTACAAATACATTATTTCGAAAAAAAAGTTACAACAAAGAACAAATTTGCATCTATATTAACCCCAAGATTATCGCTAGGTACACATGTGGTAGCTGCCATTTAAGAATTGAGTTTTTAACTTTTTACAATCTTTCCATTCTAGAAAAACGCAATTTCTACATCAAACTGCATGGACATGTTACGGGCTCATAAATGATTTACGAGACTTTTAGCATGTCGTTTATAAAGTTGAATAGATAGAGCTTAGGAATTTTTAGAGAAGACTTGCAACACAATATTTTATTCCAAAAAGTGACGTATGACAAATCTTGTGACATGAGACGTATTATAAACGCAGAGCATAACGTGGAAATCGAATTTGGAAATAAAAAATGATGCCTCTGTTCAATCAAACATTGTATTGATCATCCATTTAACCTTCATGTGCACAGTAAGGTACCCGGATACTTTTCGCATTTTCAAGTCCTATTTTTTATAACTTTTCGACTAGCTACGTTGTTTAAACTTTTGTTTAGCCTAAATCAATTTTTCTTATGTTCATTACACAATGATACAATCATACAACTCAATAAAAAAATTGAGTTTCTGTATAAAACAAAAGTTTACCCCTTATTACCACAGTCTAGGTACCGTGGTATTATAAATATTTTCTATTGGTTTATCCTATTTTTATGCATATATACATATATAACAGTATTATCTGTAAATAAGATAACTAGTCGCAAAAAATTGTTTATTACATATAACCAAGACTTACAAATTACAATAATAACATTTCGTTATTGTTACACAATGTTCGCTACAAATCGGCCGTTCACATATTTCGCAACATTGTCGAGTCTTCCTTTGCAATGACAATGTTGATCTACAAACAAAACAGCTGCCAACATGTTTAGTGCGTCCAGAAGTATTTTTTGGTGGTGGCTCTGTAGAGAACTGCGAAGGAAGCATAACAGGATGGCCTAGTATAGCCTACATTCCAGATTTAGGAGTAAAATGTTTCAAAAACTTGCTGGATTTTGAACGCGTTTCAATTTCAGGAATGGATAATTGTTTTCCCAGATCCTCAAGAAAATTTCGCCGGCTATGTGATAACTTGCGTGTTGTAGGATTGTTTTCGAAATAAATTATATAAGCTGCTAGGGCAACTACGTTTAGCATATTGAAAAACGTTGCTTGTGACCAACGAAGCGTCCTTCTTTTTGTTGAATAATAAATAACCAATTTGTCCATATTGTCAACATCCCCCTTTAGTTGCATTGTAATACATAATAATGTCAGGTTTTTGTTGAGGTCCAGTGGTGTTTACCTTGTTGTGCATTGTTGATAGTAAAGTAACAATGCGTTCCTTCTTTGGAACATAAGAGCAAATGGTAACTTTACCATCTTCACTAAGGTCAAACATAGATGACTCTTGCTCCTTATCTTAACTTTTCTTCATCTCCTGTGGGATGTAGGGCTTATTTTGCTTTAGTGTTCCAACAGTTGAAAGGTTCCAACTGAGTAACAGACGAACCAATGGTAATGCTGTAAAAAAGTTGTCCTTAGTGACATTTCTTCTAGATCCTTTAAATTGGTAGCACAAGTCCCTCGCAACTCTCTGTCCCTGATCCTTTTCTCGGCCTTTTAGTCATTTACCAGTATATATTTGTCCAGTAATTGGATACGATGTTTGTGCATCACAAACCCACTAAACTTTGATACCATACTTCGCAGGTTTGTACGGAATGCACTGAGTAAACCTTGTCCTGCCTCTGAAAGAAAAAGCTGCTCATCTACCGTCACACAATCAGTTGGAATGTATTTGGATGATAAATTAGCATTTAACATCAACCGTAGTGTAACAGTTTTTTTTGACCACAGTTGAACATCAACGAATTTTTAGTCCTAATAGCTCTGGTATAGTCATTAAAATCATGCGAACCATTTTTAAACAAATAAATACGAGTATTGATATTGTATGTGCTAACCGCCATACAGAAATGCTAGTTTGGTTGCTAACATCAGGCGCCGACAGTTAATACAATTATTATCAAGGCCAAGCAGCTTTCTTGTTTAGTGCGTAGCACATTTGCGCTGACATTAGTTAGAGTTCTCGTAGAGAAGATAATGGAACTATTCAGGGTTCTGGCGTGTAACTTGCGCCTAGCTTTTTGTGCTGTAGTTGAACCCTAGTGCGCTCGACACTAGACCTTGATGTTTTAATGATGCGCTCTTTTCGTAAATTCTCTTTTCGTAATTTAACTTCTAGAAGATTTCCGTTTCGAAAATTTCCCTTTTAGTAATTGCATTCTGAGTAATTTTGCTTTTAGTAATCTTTCAATTTTTTTGTTATAACGTTGCTTTAAAAGACGTTTTTAAATGACTTCTAATTAATAACTTCGTTTAGATAATTCCTTAGATAAATGCATTTAATAATTTTCTGGACATTTGTGTAAATAACGCATTAAATATTCCTTTATTGATTTCGTAAAAGTACGATAAGATATGTTGTTCAACGTTTCGTAGAAGTCCTCAATTAGATTTTTATTTTTATAATTAGCAACTTTAAGAAGTCGTTTTGTATTATCTGGTTTTACAAAATAAAAGCAGCGAGTATGCTGTATTTAAAAGAAGATAAGATTCTACTTTTGCACCTGTGAATATGGAGTTGTGGTTCATTCACGTCAACTTTGCGATAAGTGATTGATCCAATATGAACGTCCTTCAACCGTACGATGGATAGTTGGATTTTGTGTAATGTTATGGGAAAAGCAATAAGTTCAAATTTAAATGAAACATTCTACAAAGTAGGTAGAAATTTTTATGGTTGGAAATTAAGTCCGAGGATGTATTGGAATGGTACTGTTGAAACTTTCGTTCAAGATCTATACACAATATCGCGTATAAGTCTAGTATTGGTATTTAGTTGGTCCAGTTCGTGCGTATAACAAAGAATGCATAGAAGTTAGCATGGTCCAGTCCAAGCGTCAAGCAGCTGTTTGTGTTCAGTGGAACATATGGATTTTACGTCACTTATTTTCTGAAAAATGTATGTATTAACACCTGCCCGAACATGTTGTGACAACAACATGTAAAGAACACCTGCAGAGCCAAGGTAAGAGATTAGAATTATTCTTGCATCATGTCTACATTTGGTGATCTTTGATACAAGGCTGCTTTAGAAAATATTTTTGTAACTATCTATTCTAATAAATCCGTTTCCCATAGTAAGAAGGATCTTAGTAAATTTTTGTTGTCAATACTAGTTCAGTATAATTAATACTAAATTTTATGGAATTAAGCAAACTTAAAGAGTTCCTATTGATGTTTTATATATGTATGTTTTCATTTACAGTTTTGAAATAATGAATTAATAGACAAAGTAGTTAAAGTTTTATAAACATGTAAACAAAAAAAGTAGATCTGACATTCTGGTATAAATTCGAGTTAAATCCTAGTAACTAAAGTAACATTTAAAGTTTTGATATTTTTCTTTGAGTATATATAATCCTACCTTATGAGTAGATGAAACTTGTATTATCTTTTCTTAAACATGATTTTTATATTTACGATTTTTATAAAAAACCAATTTTAATTAAAGAAACAACATTTAATTTTCTTAATTAATTGTTTTATTCTGAACAGGTACGTTCAGAAATAGGGTAACAAAGTATAAGATCAAATAGAGTAAAGTGATGAACCCAAGTTAACAAGAAGCTTTAATAGCCTTTTCAGAATTTGAAGTATAAAACCTGTGTTCGTATTATTGCTGCCTGTTTAATTTTTGTTGTTTTTTTTTATATGAGGTAGCAACAGAATACTTCTTGTGTCCTCATTTTTGTATATTTAACTAAATTTTCTTTACAGCTCCTGCGTTAGCAGTTAGTACGGTATTCCTCACTAAGGACGCCCAAGTCCCCTTTAGGAAAACCCTGCGTTTAAAGTTAATGACTTGGTGGCGCCCTATTCAAACCCCTGTTTTGTCGAGAATCTAGCCCTAGTAATAAAATAATACTTTGTAAAAAGAACGACGACCAATCCTTATAAGCGCTGCCCAAGGAATAGACCCCTAGCATAGTCGGAAGATAATTGCGTTCCATCATCTTAAGGGAATCCCTCCTTAAATGTTACAGGTCACATTTGGGGATATAAAATAACCCCTAACTAATTAACACTATCAGTAAACGATAAGTTTTGTAATAATAGATCCGTTATAGCAGCTGCCTTGTGTGTTTTTACTCTCTCACTTCTAGTGTTCTCGTTATCAAAGCGAATAAAACGGAATATTTCCCGAAATCGGTTGTTTCCCATTGTAGCTCGATACAAAGGACACGAATCTGTCTTCCATAAAACTTTTACATGCTGATTATTGGAATGATGTACTCCCATTGTTTTCAGGGTACCAATATACGCATAAATTTCTTATGTATTCAAATGTCTCCAATTTTTTACAAGTTTTCTTGGATTGTCAGCGTTCCATTTCTTCTAGGCTCGATCAGCTTTTTTGTTGGTTTCCGGCACAATAATGTTTACCATTTCTTCGGAGAAGATGCATTTGAAAGTATCAACAACTGATTAACCTTTGGTGGATGCTACGAGACCAGATTTTTGGCGGACAATGTTGTGTTTCTGAGTACGGGTAACAGCAGATAGCATTGTTGTTCATTTGGTACCATCTTTAGCTAAAAAATATGATGCGGCAACATTTTGAACACTAGCGGCAGTGCTATCGCCATCAGCTTCGTCTTCCCCTTCCGAAGAATATTTCTCTAATTCTATTTCGTCATCTACGTCAGCATTCACATTTTCTATATCCGAAAAATCGGACAAATTAGCTGTTATTTGTTGTGGTGGAATCCATTCGTCGTCAGAGTTTTCATTTACATATTCACCATCACTATCACTCGATACATCTTCATGTAGGGTTAATAAATACATGCCTGATGTTCTTCATACATGAGTCTAAATAGAGAAAAAAAAGCAACTCAGTATACTACTTATTATATCAATAAATTATGTCAAACGTACCTAAGATATTGTGTCTGTGATAGTTCCTCATTTCAAAATATTAATTTTGATATTTCACTAAATAAAATGTACTACATTCACTTCACAGTCAAAAGTAGAGAATATAAATTTTTATTACATCATTTTATCAGAATAAAATATTTTATGAACACAATGCGTTAAATCCACATAGTTTTACAATTTATAAAGAACCGACGCTTAGTCGTTGCATATTTTATGCAATTACATTTAATTAAAAAATGAAGCAGACATAAAACAAGAAGTTTGCTATAAGAATGTCTGCTTTAGCGTAACTGGTTGGCAATGAAAGAATATAGGCAATCATTCCATACATTGAACAAATTGTCATATTTTTATGGAATCTTCTACCTGATCATACGCCCATTAATTACAGCACTCACTTTACCCCTTACTGGATATCCGGAACAACTACTATATAATGACATGAGAAGATCAGCTTCAGCACAGATTTGTTTTCTTGTCGTAGACAAATCCATATCACTAACTTCACAATGTTTAAATTGGTAAGTGCTTTTATAATTAAATATGATTTTATATTGGTAGTAACTAGTAAATAAATATAGACACCGCAATTCTGATCACAACTTTTGTTGATTATGCGAAAAGAATGTTTTGTATCTATATCAAAAAAGAATGTAGGTTTTATACGAAATATTCAATTTATGTCCATGAAACAATATTTCGTAAATTCGGCAACATGAGTCTGCTTCTAAAAAGAAATGTCTAAAAGAGCTGCTATTATTTATGTATACAAATATAAATCAAATCAATAACTTAGAACTTATTAGGTTTTCTGGTCATCATTTAAATAGATCGATTTGAATAACGGTATAACACCATAGTCAATTTAAACTATGTCAAATAGTGTTAAATTGTAAATAATATATAAAACTCTTAAAAGTTGTTAATGATGTACCTAATGCATAAAAAATTGTTATCTAAATATTCGTTATATGCCCTTGATGCTCAAAGATTCCATGCCACTTTACTTCTATTTAATATTTTGGTAATCCTATTTTAGGAAGTTCTAAACACTTCACATTTGATTGTACATTGAAAATCTTTTAACATTTTCTTTAATCTCGTGAACTGCGAGTTTAGGATCTCATTTGATAATGTATCATATCGGGTGTCCGCCGAGAAGGTATACTACTTTGTTTTGCAATCATTCTGGTAAATATTATTAACTTTGACAGTTCATACTAGGCAGTTGTGCAGTAAACACGTGGCAAATTTATTATGGAAAAATATTTCATAAACCAACGTGTTTTAATTGTTAAAATATTTTATGCAAATCAATCATCGATAACTGTGACGGTGAGAAAGCTACGTGAAACTTTTAGTTAAAAAAAACTTAACAACAAAACGCACTATTTATCGTGTAGTGAATGATTTCGAAGTCAGAGGGTTTGTAAATGTAGGTTCAAGCATGTACCACAACGAACTGCAAGATCCACTAAGGACATTGCTGCTGTTCAGGAAAGTGTTCCTAAAGATCCATCGACCGCAATTCGACACCGTACTCAGGAACTTGATTTACGAACAACGCCTTTGGCCACAATTTTGGACAAGGATTTGAGTTTGTTTCCATTTAAAACTTAATTGACACAAGAGCTTCTTCCAAAAGACCATTTAAGCCGTCATACATATGCTAATAGGATGTTACAACCTGATGACAACCCCGATTTTCATGAAAAAAACTCATAATGGGTAACGAGGCGCATCTTCATTTGAATGTATTTGCGAATAAACGGAATAGTCGGTTCTGAGCAATGAGCAACCCACAAATTATTCGTAGTCGCTTTTACATCCATTGAAAGTGGTAGTCTGGTGTGCAGTTTGGTCAAAAGGAATCAATGAACTTTATGTTCTTAGAAATTAAAACTTAACAGTGATTGTCACTGGAGAAATATGTCATGACACGATTGAAGTCTTTTTTGACGACATACCTGCATACTTTGGGTTTGATAATATGTAGTTTCAGCAAGACCATGACACATTGCATACAGCCAGATTAATAATGGAGTCACTGCAAGACCCGTTTCCACAATAAGCTATCTCGCAAAATGGTTATGTTTTAAAAATTTGATAAAGAATTACAATCAATTGAAATAAAAGCATATATGAAGCTCAAATAGTATTTACTAGCAAGTTAATTTTAAACGATTTCGATTATGCTGGTATATGAGTTTGAAATGCAATTTTGATGATACCCTTTAACGATTGTGGGCATGGTTGTAAGCTTACGGTATGGAAAAGAAAGACAAACCTAATGAATACGGTAAAAATAAGAATTCCATGGTTTCAGAATTTTTAAAGGACATTTTTGGTAGTTTAAGCAATTTAAAGTTTTGTGTGTAAGTCGTTGTATCAGTTATACAAATGGATAATTTGATTTGAGAGTGACTGATCGGCGGTAGGATTTTGCCAGTTATATAATGAAAAGTACGTATTAAATTGTTAGATTTGATTTCTAAAATTTTGTATATAATAAGTTTTAAATAGGGAATGATTTGTGAATGAAAATCCCAATTAGAAAGAGAGATTTTTGGATTCTATTTTAGTGTAACGGAGTGATTATCTAGTAGTTATAATTTTTGATCTTAGGACTTAAGAAATTGTCGAAAGCAAAATCCATTGTGGCAATACTAGACTCTATCTTTAGATTTTAAAGCTTGTATGAAAGTATTTTTTTTGAGGTTACATGTAGGATATTGTTTGTTAAAGAAAAGCTGTGCCTAGATGTGGCAATCGTTATTTGAAGATTGTTTGTTAAATAATATTTTATGTCATTATAAGTTTGAGGTCTGAGTCTAGTGGTATCATTTAAACTGAGCTAGTAAAATAATTAAGACAACACTTTTGCTAGAATCATCTTCACGGTCTACAGCAACGGCTAATGCCGGGCATTTTGAGCTATTGTTTACAGTTTACTTAAATGAGCTGAAGGATGTGTTGATAATATATATATATATATATATATATATATATATATATATAATATTATCAAGACATGGTTCACTCCATTTAGGTAAATTATTAATTGTTTTATGGTGTTGAGAGGAAAGTAAATTATGGTGTAGAATATTGCGAGTGATCTAGAACCGCACCCACCAATAGCTTGCACTGGTGACATATGGTTAATTGCATTGAATATATCAGCTAAAATATTAAACAATAACACACCTACAGTTGGTGACCTACAAGTTATTACAATTAAAGTTATAACTATATTGCAAATTAATAAAGAATATTAGAGTTCTTGTTTTGTGGCCATTACTTGTAACTGATTTTAAACTTTAAATAACATTTTTAACATTAATTTTTATTACAGTTTGTTTTTGCGTGCATCATCGCCTTTGCCGCCGCCGAAGCCAAACCTCAAATGTTTGCTCCATTAACCTATGAAACACCGTTGACATACTCATCTAGCTACATGCACGGTAGTCCTTTAGCATACGCTAGTTATGCTCCATACTACCAGTATTATTCACCACTGGCTTATAACTATGGGTCCTACTACTACCGCAAGTGAGACATGTTAAGACGCTCTATAAATCAAAACACATTTTTTTGGGTTTAATAAAATTGTAAACAAATTTTTGATCAATAAAAATAAAGCACTGTCGCACCGATCTAACTCTGTTTCAACTTTATTAATTGTGGTTTTTGTTTCTTGATAGTGCCAAATGTTACTAATAACACATGCACACAGCAGACTGTAGATAACTATTGGTATTTATTAAAAACATTAATTCATTTTGAATACAAATTATAAAAACCTGACATTAATCATTTTAACAATTGTTCTCTTTCATCTTTCGCTCCTACTTTATACAATGCAAAGTGTTTTATCATAAATTAAATATAAAGCACTTAGCATAAAGTGGGCCCCGAAACAGAGATAATTTGATCAACGAAGACTTTATGAAATTAACATAAACAAGAAGTATATTTCATATACCAAATAAAGCACATTGTGACAATATTTAGAAACTACAAATCTTAAACAAAGAAAAGTTAATGAGAACCAACAAAAAAAATGAGCAACAATAAACAAAACAAGTATGCACACTCAAAATAAGTCAAGCATGCATCTAACCAACTTCGCTATTCATAATCAGGTAATGGGCAAAGTTTTGCAAAAAGCGCTTGACAGACCCATTATTGGTCTTCAATGTTGCAACACGATTGACTCCATCTTGCCAGCGGGAGTTTTTATTACGCGACCAAGATTCCACGAATAAACAGGAGTGTTGTCGTCTCTTATGATAACCAATTGGCCTGGTTTGAGCTGCAATTCACAGATGTAGTGCAACTTGCATCTCTCCCAAATATTGCTGCAATTTCTGATTAAGAGTAAAGTTTTTCAAACGAGACGCAACAGTATCGGAGATGTCAGGATGATGAATCATATCCATATGGCCTCCAATTACAAAATGAGCAGGGTTGAGGAGGCTGAGATCCTGAGAAACAGAAGACAATGGATAAAGCAGCCTCGAATTAAGAACAATTTCTTTTTGCGTTAATAAAGTATATAATTCCTCGAAGGTCAGCAAAGTGTTTCCGATGGTACGTTTTAAGTGATACCTTATGCCCTTAATGTCTGCCTGACAAAGTCCTCCAAAGTGCGGAGATTGGGGAGGTATGAAATGCCATTCAATGCCTAAATTGAATGCAAGGTCAGTTAGTGAATCTTTGTTAAGTTCTTTTAATTTGAAGTGGGCACCAACAAAATTGGTAGCAATATTAGAGTATATTTTAGCTGACTTTCCACGCCTAGCAACGAATCTGTTTAAGCACATTCAAAATGCTTGGGTGGATACATTACTAACAAGTTCAACATGAATAGCTTTCGTGGAGAAACAAATAAATACACAAATGTAGTTTTTTGTAGTAATACTACCCCTTCCACTTTTGCTTTTAATAAAAACGAAATCCTGCGTAATCTACACCAACGACAGCGAATGGAAAAATTTGACAAATTTTCAAATTAAGTTCCTAGCATTAGTGAACCAAAACCGTTCCCTAATGTAAGAAAGGAGTAATTGGAGTCCATAACGCAGTAGTCTAATATGCTCATGTAACACTAATAAATTTGAAAAGTGATGATGGCTATCTAAAAGAATAGGATGTTTCTTATCAAATTCATAGTCACAATTTTAAATACGCCCTCCTACCCGCAGGAAGCTTCATGATCGAAAACGGGGATATACTTATTAGTATACTACGAGAAGAGGAGTTCTTTCAAGGACCTAATAACTTCATTTCTTTACCAAAGGATTCTAATTGAGAAGTTTTTGCTAAATGCATAAGAGCCGAGTTGATCTCCTTAAAGGTCAAAGGACCAAATTTCTTCAACTTGTGCTTAACAGAGCAGTTATGTTTGAAACGTAAGCAATACGCGATTATTCTTTCGAGCTTACTTAAATTGGAATAATTTGCGAAGAAAAAATATTCATGAGCTCGAACAATTTCTGAAAGGTTGTCCGGTAACATCTTAGTTTCCGAGTGTTTGATTTGAGTTTTGTAGAGAAATTTTGGAGCGTTTCACCAAATGTTACACGTTTTCAATTGAGATGGCATTAAACCACGAGGTAATATGTCGGCTACATTTTTCTCGGTTGTAATGTGAGACCAAATCAAGTCACAGGTAATATACCGAATTGCAGCTACTCTGAGTAACACGAAGGTTTTTAAGAGATGCGACGGCGTTTTAGCAATCAAGTACGATCATTGAATCTGTCCATAGACAGCAATTATCAATTCTGTATCTTATGGCATTAGTTACCGTTGACATTAATTTTGAGAGAAGTAAGGCTCCGAAGAGTTCTAATTTAGAAATTGTGAATGTCTTCAGAGGAGCTACTTTACCCTTTGAAAAAAGAAGACAAGAGATTATACTATCAGAATTAACTGATTTGATGTAAATACAAGCACCGTAAGCTTGCAAACTCGCGTCGTAAAACCCATAAAATTCTATAATTTTGGGATCGATGCATATTGCACGGCGGCGAATTTTTAACCGCTTTAATTCATTAAGTTCAGAGCGAAATTGGATCCAACTATGATGTTAATCAAGACATACAGATTCGTCCCATCCAGATTTGTTAAAACCACAATTGCTGATGTAAAAGTTCGGGAATTATAACACAGGAACCTAGCAATCTGAGGAGGTCGAAGATTTGAGCGATTTCTGAAAGAATTGACCTATTGGTGATGCGTTTGGTTTCGGAAGGGGAGATTAAAAATGCTAACTTATCACGTTTAAAATTCCAATACAAACCAAGAGTTTTTATGTAATTTTGGGCGCCAATTTGCAAAAATTCAGGATGCACGTCGCAAAGATTAGTGTTCCGTAAAACAAGAGATTCATTCGGTATCCATTTCTTTAATGGAAAAATCCAAAGGAAAGGACTTTGGGTAAGTTTTTACATACTTTTTGTGCTTCTTTGAGAGAATTAGTACCAGTGAGGAGGTCGTCCACATAAATGTCTTCCATAATTATAGTGGAAAGTTCTGGGTGAGCGTCTTTGCATTCGATGCCTAATTCTCGCAAGCAATGAATTGCCAAAAAATGAGGCTGATGGCATACTATAAGCGTTACAGTTTCTAAATTATATGCTAGAAGCTTTCCATTAGAGCACTGTCTTCATAATATTTGTTGCAGATGGCAAGTGAAGAATTAACGGGACCTGTCTATACATTTTTTGAATGTCAGTCGGTATTGCAAATCTATGAGAGCGAAAGCTAAGAAAAATAGAGAATAACTCCCGTTGGATTACAGAACCGGCCATTTGAAGATCGTTAAATGAGTGACCAGAAGTTGAAGGAGTACTACCGTTATAAACGACACGGAGCTTGGTAGTACAACTTTGTTCTCGTAAAACAGCACGTGGTAAAAAATATTACACTTCGTCAGCATTTTTGGTCTTGGCCAAAGACATATGCGACAGAGTTTGATATTCCTTCATAAAATCAGAATACCGATTTCGAAAAGAATCGTTTAGCAAAGTCATAAGAATTACTTAATTTTGAAGGGTTTTTTTTAAAGGAATAGTGACAGCGCATTTACAATTACAATCCTCCACCCGAGGGTACTACATTGGTCAAGAGGCGAATTTTTTGGTGCCTAGAAATTTAGAATTTTGTCGAACCCTTGCCGTTCCAGGCAAGGTAGGGATCTTTAACGTGCGTGACAACACTCACACACGGGACCTCCATTTAACCTTTCATCCGAACGAGGGCGTAATTTTTGTGAAAAATGCTCACCTGTCATTTTTCAAGCAGTCGGCCGTGTCGGAATTCGAACCCAGGACCTTGGGATCTGTAGTCTTACGCTTACTACATCGATCCACGGCGAAAGGAATAGTGACAACAAAGCGACCATCAGATTTCTGCAGGTATTTGTTACGAAGTGATTTTCACATTCATTTTCTTCTATAGACGTGGGTTTTTTGAGCGAGCGTTCTTCAGTATCCCAAAACCTTGCAAGTCGATCTTGTACAATTGCAAAATCTGAAGACATATTGCAACAAAGTACATTTGAAGTAGAAGTCGAAAGCGACATTGGACCGCCAACGACCCAACCAAAAAAAGTTTTTTGAAGTTTAGGCTATCCTTTGCCTAATGAGATTTGTCCAACGCACAATAAATAGTAAAAACAACTTGCACCTAATAGCAAGTCTATGCTATGCTACCTGGGCGATTAAAATGGGGATATGCCGATTTCACATTTGGTGGGAGTACCCAGTGATCTGTATTAATTGGAGTGCTAGGAATGCAGCCAGTAATAGTTGTTATTACTATACAAGTTTTTAGATTGGACGAATTATGCTTTGCTCTTAAAAAAATATTGCATTTTGCATTGATTTCCGAATTAAAATTGGCTAAACTGGTGAAATTCATCTTAATGTCGTCACATTCGAGCTTTAATTTATTGCATAAAGTTACGTTGACTTACACAGTCCAACAATAAACGGCCATCCTGTGCTTTGACATTAAAGTCCAATATCAAGACTGTAGCAGTTGAGAGAAAAACAGTGTTATGGTTCAAAAGTGAAGAGAGCGCAACATTTTCTTCAGCAATAAAAGTGCGGATTTTTTGACGTGCATTGGAAGTGCTTAGAGCACCAATGTCAGAAGAGCAAAATGGAGATTCACCAATGTGAAGTAACGAATTGTGCGTCGAATTGCAGATCCGGCATAGAAATTGGGACTTGCAATTTTTCCCAATGTGTCCACGGGCAAAACAATTCAAGCAAAATTTAAGGCAATTATTTTGTCAGTATCCTTTTGAGATTCCTATTCGCGTTTAGTTATTGGGCCTAAAAACGATACTAGATTATGGGTTATAATAACTTCACTGGGTTTTTCTGGGGCTACCAGAAAGCTTAGAAACTTGTAATGTTCTCTAAAGTGTTATCGATGATTTTTCTGATGACCATGGCGGATTCTTTTTGAGCGTTTTCTAAGAAAAATAGGGCACTGATGTGATTTTTGATAAGACCTAGTTTATCACTGTACCTTTTGCATATTATTTTCCACGCTGTCTCATAGTTGTTCTGAGAACGTCAGCTGCCTTTTTAGTTAATGAGGATTTTAAATAGTGATACTTCTGTATGTCGTTGAAGTTTGTATTGGAGTTAACTAGACTTTCGAAAGTGTCCCGAAATTCTATCCACGAGGTTTGAGATATGCCATTATAGTGCGGTAGTTCCAGGACAGGTAAACGTATGAAGGGTGCATTGGTTGCTTGTGCGTCAGCATTGAGCAACACTTAAATCAATTTCTTTTATATTGCATTTCAGTTTCTGAATGAGAATATGGTTACAAGAGCACATTTACAAGGAAACAAATGTAATTTACGCTTTTTTCTTTGACTTTAGATACAAAAAAAGGTGTTCACATACAGCTTTTTTTCGTGATGTGAGCTAGGTGAGGGTAGATACCTGTACAAAGAAACTAGTACCTCTTGCCAGAAATCTATCTGTTCCAGACACGCACACCAGAGTCTTGTACGTAAATTCTATAATGAATATCGAAGCATATTATTGCTAATTCAACTTCGGTTAGAGAACCATGTGGTTTTTTTGTTTCTTGATAGTACCATATGTTTCTAATAACACGTGTACACAGCAGACTGTATATAGCTTTTGGTATTTATTGAAAATCTTAATTCATTTTGAGTACAAATTATAAAAACCTGACTTTAATCATTTTGACAATTGTTCTCTTTCATCTTTCGCTCCTACTTGATACAATGCAAAGTGTTTCGTCATAAATTAAATATAAAGCAGATAACATTAATTATATGTAGAATGACATTTGATACAAGCAAATTTAAAATAGCTTTAGATGATCACAGACAATAAACTCTAGATACATATAGTTGGGATCAGGAACGACGGCAATCACCCGACTAATACCGGATTCTAGAAAACGACACTAGTACTTAAAGATATTCCTATTTTGTTGTGAGTAAAATAAAAACAAGGAATTAATGACACCCGTTTTTATAATCAACAGACGTAACGCACTTTCTGAATGAGCTATAAACTGAGAACTACTACATTGTATATCGGATCTTAACTAGCAAATTAGATCAGAATATTATATGACTAGCTTCGCACTTCGAACGTTTAGTGTATTTTTCTTCGTGTTTATTTCAATTTCTTACACTTATTGTTAGTTTATTGAAAAACAGTTCCTATTAGAACTAAATTTTGTAAAACCGCATAAAGGTACAACCTTCGGTACGCAACCCTAACAGTTGGTATTGAATCTACTAGATTACTTTGAAAATGAAAAGGAGAATGGCAGTCCTTTAATTTCAATACATTCAGTAAAAGAGGTGGGGGCTTCAAGTCCTACATATAAATTAAATTTCTTATCCTTACGTTTTAGGGAATAGTTGCTTCTTTAAAAATCAGTGCTCGTACTGCAGCACGGATAAAATATTGAATCCGTGCAAACTCAATTATAACTAGTCCTGGAAAAGAAGGCTTCGTGGGAAGATCAAGATTATCGACATCCCTGAATGTATTGAAAAGAGCATTAGGAATACTATATGTACGATGTACGCGAAAAGTAAGTGCCATAAAGTGATTTAGGCAAAGATAATAAATAGTTTTTTTTACAGAAAAGCACATGACTGCAAAATGTTGGGGATATTATAAATGCAGTGGATCTCAGTTGAAATACTACTCAGTACAGTTGATATTTGGTTATTTAATTAGCAAAAAAGAATACATGAGTAAATCTCTATTAATATAGTCCAGAACAAGGCTCTGATATATAATCCGACTTCTAATACGGGTTTACCTTTTTAACCACGTCTACATCAGTAAGAAAAGATTCTAACCTGTTATGTGAAGGAACACAGAATAACTAATAAGTGAATTCAATGCAACAGACTAAGTGGATAAGTTTGTTAGAAAAGATACATATTTCCAACACTTCTGTCCAAACTTTTACCACAGTGTACTACTATAAAGAAATTAATAATTACAAAAGGCAAAACTAAACCTAACTTTTATCTTGCAATTAGTCTAGCTAAGCCTAATAAGAAACATATTTAGGCTTTGCCATCGGTTTTGTATAAAGATCGGTTACCTGAGATTTAGTCTGTACATATCTAAGTGTTATAAATCCTTTGTTATACATATGTCCAATTTATAATGATACCTCACATCTGCATGTTTGGTGCGTTTAGAAATTCGGGGTTTTTACAATTTTCAGTGCACTCGTATTACCGATTTGAAGTGCTTGTTCAACTTCACTTAGAAAACCCACAAGTCTTGCTATTTCTTTTGTTGCTTCTGATGCCGCTATGTACTCCGCCGCCATTGTCGATAAGATAACACACCGTTGTCTTACACTCTTTCACAAAATGGCAGTGCATTTAGCTTGCAAATCACACCACTCGTTGATTTTCGTTTTTCATAATCGCTGACAAAATTTGCATCACTGCATGCTTCAAAACCACCCTTTCAGTAGCACAAATTAAAACCTGAAATTACTTTTCACTAATTTTCACTAAATTCTAATGAACTACTATAGGTTGATCCAAAGCTCTTGCCTTTCATGTGATTTTCCAATGATCCACCAAAATGTACTACATTGGCCAAGAAGCGAGGTTTTTTTCCCTGGAAAATTTGGAATTTTGCCGACCCTTGCTGTTTCAAGCAAGGTAGGGATCTTTAACGTGCGTGACAACATTCGCACACGGTACCTCCATTTTACCTCTCATCCGAACGAGGGTGTATTTTTCTGAAAAATGCTCGAACCTGGGACCTTGGGCGGCCAAAGCTCTTGTCGCTAAGTTCTCTGCAAAAGCAATATCAGGTCTACTGACCATTTGTAGATACATCAAACTACCAACGGTATGCTAGATTCACATTTGAGAGAACTAACTGCTGTCCACCTTGTTTATATAGGTATTAACACAGATTTCGAATCTTGCATCCCATATTTGTCGAGAATTTTATGGATATAATTGTATTGAACCAAGGAAAATGCCTAGAAAATTATTTACTTTATTGATTACAGTATCTTTAAATTACTCCGGAGATAACTCAAAAATTCATTTACTTCCCCTTTAGACGAAGTCACAATTAATCCATCATCAACATATAGCAATAATACAAAAATATTTACTTCACCATATTTAGGAAAAAGCATGGATAATATTTGCTTTTCCGAAATCCATACTTAGCCAGAAAACCCATAAATGAATTATAGCAGCAACGTGGAGCTTGTTTCAGGCCATACAAACTTTTGCTTAGTTTACAGATTCTATTTGTTCCATCCTCAAAACCTCTTAGTTGCTTTATGTAGATCTCTTCATCTAGACTATCTTATAAGGATACAGCTTTTATATCAAATTAATACAAACGCAGATCACAGTTTCTGTTATCCTTAAGATTGTTTATGGTTTCATATCTTACTACAGGAAAAAACGATTCCACTTCATTCTTTGGATTAGAAAAGCAATCACGGTAATCTTGTAGTAATTAGATCAATTCAACACGTTGCTGTTCAGTAACTAGAATAACATTAATATTTTCGATCGGCAACAATAGATAGCTGATGGCATCCTATCTCACCACTGTGGTAAGTTTAAACTTGTTTTCACTTGGATGCGGGCTACACGTTACCTGTCTCACTAATAGCTGATTTTCAGATATGTTTATGTTATTATTGGAAATATTTATGATGGATTAAATTATTTTACCATTTGACTTAAATTAGGTACTGTACTAAAAATATAGTGCTCGTTTCACTCCATTAATTTGTTCGCGGTTCTGCAAGAAAAAGTACTGGAAAACGACAAAATTTGATTTGATGTCGATAGAGTAAGTTATATGCACACAAAAATTGTTTTGGAATCTCTATTCCTTGGTTTTAACATTACTTTGTTTCATAATTAATTTAGAAGTAACTAACATGTGACGGAATTTTACAATCCTTATACAATACTTCAAATGACTTCATCGTGGAATACCAAAAATTATTTGTCTGTGGATAGCTTCGCGCCTTACGTCTGTCAACCTTGTTAACAATAACTTACATACCTGGTTGCAGATTGTAGGTAGAAAATATATCTGTTCTATATGCGATCTCATTAAAGTCATAATAATATCTAAGAAGATAGAATTACAATACTGTAACGTTATTAACATCAATATCTTCAATATAAGATTAATTTTTCAATGAGTACTAAACATCTTCTGGGGAAGACCTTTAAAAACCATACTGCTTTGATATTTTTATAGCCGTTTGGTGCGTTCTGCACGCTTTATATTAATGAATTATATAATATAATTTATCTTGAATCTTTGTCATAGTTTGGCTTGGAGAAAACGGGAGGTGGGGTGAAAAGAAAATTCGTACAACACTAAAGATTTCGGCGTAAAATACTCTTAAACACCTTTACTTGGAGTTTGAGCTGCATATAAATGTGTTTGTTCTATATATATTTTAATATATGAGCAAATTAGCAATGCACCAAATTCCCCTACAATTTCTTTTCTAGCCCTGTTTAGCGCGAACGCTTATTAAATATGAAATTTTTCTTTAATTAATAAATTACTAACTTCTCTATTGGTTTTTTTTATAATCTGCGCCTCGACCAATGAAAACTCTTATTTCAGGTTAATTTTGTGAATAAATCAATATCTGCATACAGCGTGAGTTCTGAACTGTATACAGATGGACGTGACACTGCCAGTCAAATGACCTCTAGTTATTTCTACATAAGCTATTTCTAAATGTGACAGTGTAAACAATTACTTGAAAAATACGCACAGTAAAACAGTTTATATTAGTAAATAAATTAAGATTTCAATCGAGTATAACGGGTTAAGTGTTTAAAATATGACACTGATAAAACTAATACCTGAATTTCAATGAAACGTCTTGCTGCTAAACAATGAAGCTCCACTGCCTACAGCGACGACTCGAACCACATGCGGGTTCTTAATACCTGTAGATAAGTACGTTTTAAAATTGTGTATTACAGAATTTACGCTTTTTATTTTTAGCGTTTAAAGTACGCCAAAAAATCTTTAGGTACACTTATACTTATCGCCGTTGATCTTATCAGGAATCTTAGCTCCGTGAAATCAACGCCGTGCTCGACACCGAAGGTTCAGCAATCCAAGCGTTTTTTATAGCACCACTTCGAGACTAGTCTGTACAACTTTGGTTGATCCTTTTCTTACGATGCACTTTATATGGATCCACCTTTTTGTAAATTCCTCGTTACAATTCTCGTTGAAGGTAACTATCTCTCTTTATTGTATACTTCCTTACTTTCTCCACTACTAAATAAAACTTCTGGATTCAATTAATTCACATCTATTTTCCTTCAATATCGAAACTCCAATTTCAAACTTTATAGTTCACGACAAAAATAATTTTTTCTACTTTAAGAACAAATCTATCTTTTTAATTCAAAACCACAAAATTTACCCCTTTTTCAATTATGAAACACCAGTATCGCTTTTTGATTTTTCAACCTCTCAAAATCTTTTTTCTCTCTACCCTTTTAATATCTTATCTCCTTGGAGATCCCTCTTAAAACATTAAACTAACCTACCCTTTACAATTCTCCCCCAACTGACATTCTATGATCCATCTTTTTATTAACAGATCTTATTGCTCTAATCAAATTCTAATTTGGAGTAAACTAATACACAAATGTCATTGGCCGGAAATTTATAAATTTTGATTGATATTTTAATATTTTAATCCTAACAACATGTGCTAAATAATTTCTTTTTAGATGAATTGGATGTCTACAAAGTTGCAAGGAGTGAATTTCAATGATATAATGGACTTACAACTATATACTGAAAAGTAAATAAAATTTTCACATCTTATAACTAACTTAAAACTAATAAAAACATGCTAATTGATTTTAATTTTTTTTGGCTTTACGTACATATTCGAATGAAAGTGAAAGTTTAACATCTTATACCTAACTTAAATCTAATGAAAACGTACTAAGTGACTTCAAATTTTAGTTTTACATACATATTCACATGGCAGTGAAGTTTCCTTTTAAATATTGAAACAAAATTTTATGATATACAAGCAACAGCAGTTCACTTCATTGGAACATACTTTTCTAATTTTCTTTACAAAATCACCAACACCCAATTTGAAATCTTAAAACTACAATTTTCGAAATATCATTTTACATATCTTTAACAAGTAACTGCCCTCACCATCTCTTTCATCGATCATTTTACGAACTAGAAGTCTATATCTAAGTGGTACTTCAGTGCGTCAAGGTTCAAATATCATATATATCATATAGCCCCACCTGATTTCATAAAATAAATATAAGACCTTAATTCTTTTAAACTCAAATGACTGTAACACTTTTATATTTATTTTATTAAATCACTATTATTTTTAAGTATTCAACTCATGACTTTAATTCCAATGTTTATTGTAATTTTATCTTATAAATGATAACCCTAGTTTTAAGTTTTGTAGTCATGTGTAGAAACATTTAGTACGTAAGATTAATACTTGTAATTTATTAACCCCTCGTTGTATTTTATGTGTGTGTATGTGTTTATTGCGTGAATGGATACAAATGTTCTAAATGAAATCGTCCGTGTCATTCACCCCTTTCATTTTCAAGCTCGTAAGTGTTCCCCTGTGCGAAAATTTTTCCTATTTTATATGGCCCCTTATATGGGAATGATAATTTAGCACAAATATTCTTGTCCCAATTAGAAACTCTCAACCGTTTGACTAACACTAAATCTCCCAGTACAAAATTTGTCCTTTTCTTAATTCGTCGATGACGTTTGTCAAGTTCCCTTCGTTGCATGATCTCTGCACGTCTTCTCGCACGATCCAACAGCTCGATAATGTCCTCCAATTCAGTCTGATCCCTCCATGGCCTTGCTGGTATAATTCCTTTCATCAATGTAATCGGACAAACCTTTGTAACTGAACTAGGAACATAATTCAAATAGTTTTCTATTTGTGGCAACCACTTCACCCATCCGTTGTGTTGCCCTTGTACCGATATCCTCAAATATTTTTTAACTATCTTTATATATCGTTCACAAGGATTCGCTTGTGGGTGCCTAATACTGTAAAATCCAACTTTTATTCCAAGTTCCCTTAATTTGATTTTGATTCTTTGGTTATTACAATATGTCGCATTGTCCATTAAGATTTTCTTTATCTGCCCCACTTGACTAATATATCTTCGAATGCTGTTTAATATGTGGTTAGAATTACATTTTCTCGCCGGATACACCCTAACGTACTTCGAAAATATATCTACTAGCACCAAAATATGCATGTAACCATTTTGCCCTGGTATAAAATTACTTAAATAATCAAGTGCCACGATATCCAGTGGTCGTTCTGCCTTTATATTCAACAGCATATTCTGTAGTACGCGGTTCTTTTCTTTACCTATTAAACATATTTTACAACGATTTATGCATGATTTTATCACTGAAATGTCATTTTTACAGTAAAATGCATCGCGAAATATTAAGAAAGTTTTTCTTATGTCAATGTGCCCATACGTGATATGGATTTCCTTCGCCAACTCGGTTGTTATCTCATTAGTTAGCACTATCAACTCTTCATCCCCTATTCTTTTAACCAATAACTCGTCAATTAAACAAAAATCCCTATATTCTTCTAAATTTTCCTTCTGTAGATGATTCACAATTCGTTTAATGTCTTCGTCTTGTTGCATAATTCGAAATCTTTCGTTCGTCCAACTACCTTCATCTCCATATACTTGTAATGCTATTAAAACCCCCTCTGTCTTCACGATATCTTCTACATTATCCTTCCTACTAAAGAAATCCGCCGTTACATTCTCCTTTTCAGGTTTATGTCGTATCTCAAAATTATACTCCTGTAGGACTAACGCCCACCTGTACAAACGACTATTTAAAAAGTCTTTCTTCTTCAAAAACGTCACCGCTGAATTATCTGACTCTATCAGAAACTGATTACCTAACAAGTAAAACCTTAATTTTTTTACTGCATACACAATAGCTAACATCTCCTTCTCGGCAGTTGAATACCTTGTCTCACATTCCTTCAGTACTCTGGAAATGAAGCATATCGGCACTTCTACCCCTTTTTGTATTTGGACTAATTCCGCGCCTATCGCACGATTGGATGCATCTGTTCGTAAAATAAACCTATCTACAAAATTTGAATATTTTAACGATAATTCCTGGTAAAACACCTTTTTCAAATCCTGGAAGGAATTCTCCCGCTGCTCCGTCCACCTCCATTTCTCATTCTTTCTAAGTAATTCTACCAATGGTAGGCACAATTCTGAATAATGGGGTATAAAACGTTTATAGTAGTTGAGAACTCCTAAAAACCCTCGCAAGCCCCTTAAATTTCTTGGCTGTTCTAAATTTTTAAGTTCATCCAACCTTTTTTTACATATCGTAACGCCCTCGTTACAAATTACAAATCCCAAATAACCAACTTCACGTTTAAAAAATTCACATTTCTCTACATTCAACTGTAAGCCCCCTTCATCAATCCTACGTATGATTTTTGTTACATGTTCCAGGGGTTCCTCGTTACTACTGGAGAAAACCAAAATATCATCCACATAGTGTGTGCAAAATTCCTCGATCTCATTTAATAACTTCTGCATGGCTCTGACCAATGCAGCTGAACTTGAAGCGAGACCAAATGGAACTACCCTATATTGAAATATTTCTCCTCGATGCTAAACCCAGTATACTATCGGCTATCTTCATGCAAAGGGATCAACCAAAATGAGTTTTTCAAATCTAATTTGCTAAAAACCTTTCTCCCACTAATTTTGTATAATAGATTATCCATCGTATTGTGCTTTCGTGATTAAATTCAGCTTTCTGGCATCTAAACAAATTCTTACATCTAACTTATCACTAGGTTTGGGTACAACCACAATAGGATTCATAAAGGAAGCCCTTGCTAGCTCTATTATTCCATTCTTCAACATATCTTTGATTTTTGCCTTAACTCTTTCCTTCATACTATACGGAATTGGATATACCTTCGTGTAAAACCTATTTTCTTCTGTTATTTCTAACTTGTGTACATACTTTGTTGCAACCCTTGGTTCCCCATTAAATAAACCCACATGCTAATTAAATATCTCATATAATCTACCTTTATTCCCTCGTCTATAATCTCAATCTGTTCCTCGTCAATACTTTCTCAAACAAATTACCTAACATTATCTCATCCTGTCCTTCTAAAACGTTTTCCTTATTCATCCCTGTGCCATAAACATCACTATTTATATCCATCCCTTTATTCGAACTCACCACCCAATTCTTCTTAATATTTAAAATCTGTACACTTCTATCCTCGCCATCTATTTTCATCCCAAATCTCTCTATAGCATCTATCCCTATTATAAAATCTAAATACAATCCCGTCGCCACTAAAAACTCAGCTTCTCCTAGTTTTTCTCCCCCTATTGAAATTGGTACACAAATCATTTCATTAATCATTTCATCGCAGACCACAAACTTATCCGTTTTATCTTGTACATCCTCTCTTTTAATACCCCAGCATGCTTTACTACTATCTCTTTTTTTACTAGTGACAGCTCAGACCCACTATCAATTAATGCTACGTATAAACAACTAATAAACTTTAAATGAACAAACGGTAAACTCCTTTTCTTTCCCCTCTCTCTTTTAACAATGAATGCACAAAACTTAAATTACTAGTTGTCCCCAAATCCATTAAACTTAAACCTACATCTAATTCTAAGGTAATCTCTTTATTCACAAAATCGGCGTTTTTTAAACCAGCGGGCACCTCTGCTACCTCTATCACGTCTTCTTGTCCCCTGTTCCTGTTTGTCGTCGTCAAATGTCTTATCCCTACATTATTTTCCCCTTGACTCTTATCTCGTTCCCTGTTAAAATTTCGTCGTTCGTTCTCATTCTGTCTGTTACCAAAATCCTGTCGTCTCTGCTGAAAATCATTTCTCCTGCCTCCCCAGTCATTTCGTCTAAAAGTTTCCCCCTGATATTGATTCCTATTCTAGTCACTAGTGCCCCTAAAATTGTCGTCCCTATGTACACGTTGACCCCAATTGTTCGTCCTACCTTGATCTCCCTGATATGGCGGTCTGTACCTGTTATCAAATCGCTAATTGTCCCCCTGATAGTGGTTTCTGTTCCCATTGTATGGCTGTGTCGTTTGTCTATCCCTGTGGTTTCGTTCCTGTCCCTGATTCTTATACCTATTCCACGTCCTAAAGTTGTTGTTTTGAGTCCTGTTTCGTTGTTCATATGTACTCCTCCTATCTGGTTCGGATTCTTTTATCAAGTCATAATTCCGTAATATTTCTAGAAATTCCCTTAACGTCTTTACGTTTTGAACGGCTACCGCCCTATACTCCATTCCAGTTAAGAAAGTAGTAGATGGCGCTTGTGCTTGAGTCAGATTTACACAGATCAAAAATTTATTAGTTGCTGTATTTGAAAAGTTGCCGACGTCGGTTGTATATTTACTATTTTGTGATGATAGTTTTTCAAAAATAACAATGCAAATGGCTGACTGTATTAGTTAATTTTTAAGTATTATTGCATTCAGTAATTGCAATTTGGTGTTCTTCTTAAGGAATAAGACCACATTGCTTTTTCAAAATGATTTTATTGACGTTTCGATCCTTCTCCTAGGATAGTTGTCTAAATAATAACAAGGAGTATTTGTAATTTGGTATTAAATTTCAGAAGATAAAATTGGACTTGTAACTACATTAAGTTTAAGACGGACGAATTAGGGCAAATTCATAGCAAGCTTACACTAATACTTAATCAATGTTCCATATCAACTTTTAGTATTTTTCCGAATTCCAAAAATTGAGATAGAGCATTGCTTAAGTATGAGTGGCTTAAGTGCTTTTATGAATTTGCCCTTAGTCTTTACTTAACAATTATGGTAGAAACAAACATTCACCTGGAGTTATAGAATGCTTTAATAAAATTCTGTCAGTTTCATTTTTCGAAAGGTTGTAAGTTTGTTAACAATGATTGAAATTAAAGCAATGCATCGATGTTTATACAGATTTTTATTTATATTTTTGTAAGATTGAGGTTTTGAATAAATACATCCAAGAAACACGGTTTTAAAACATATCAAGCATTATTGAACTTTATTTTCTACCTGTTTGGTTAAAGTTTAAATAAAATATTAATATAGAACAATATATAAGCTATTTTAATTAAACACATCACAAAATATCAAAACAATGATATCACAAATTTATATTTAATCTACGTCCATATCATCCCCAGAGGTATCTTCGTCGTCTGTTGTACTTTCATATCCAACATTTATTACAATTTGTTCGACAAGTTCTTCGACAATGCCATCCAATTTCCACATTCTTTCTTCTTCTTTAATTGTATGGCTAATACAATTAACCCAATGTCCTTTATCTATGGCTGCAATTCCTTCATCCAGAAGCACCTTCACGTCGTTAATTTTAAAAGTAGAATTGTTGGTAGCTACATGCTGCTTTACTCGAGCCCAAATCAGCTCAATTGAATTTACATTGCAGTGGTATGGGGGTAAGCTTAATACAGTTCTGCCAGAGCGTTTTACAATTTCGTCAACAACATAAGGTGTCGGGTGAGCTAGAGAGTGCTGCTTTACTAAGGCTAATAATTCAACTTTTAATAGCTTTTTGGTAACTTCAATGTGTTTTGCGTTTAACCAATTATAAATTTGTTCTTTCCGCCAACTTTGATTTGGAACCTTATCGGCTTTGACGCTGTGATAAGGAGCATTATCAAGCACGATTACACTATCATTATTAAGAAGAGGTAATACACCTTTCAACCAAGTTCTAAACGCTTTACCGTTCATGTCTTCGTGATAATCTCCTAAAACGATAATTATGAACTCAGGGTCCTAAGTTGTTTATAGTGTTAATACGCTACCTGTTTTTTTAGATTGAAAGTTTAAATATGCACCATTGACAAATCCCATATCACTACCCATGTGCGCAACAATTAATCTCTTGCCCTTGCCAGAGGGATCTCGTATACCAGTCGATAAACCTTCGATTAATGCCTGCCTTGCTGTTTTTACAGTGGTGTCTTGCCATACCTTGTTCTTTACATGTCCAGCATTCACCCACGTTTCATCAGTATAATAAATTCTTTTGCCTTCAGCTCTATACTTTTTAATTGCAGTTAAATATTTTCTTCGCCACAACACAATTTCAGGTTTTTCAATTAAAATTGTTTTTCGGCTACGCTTTCCATATTTAAAACCCAATTGCATCATTACCCGATAAAGTGATGTGCGACTGAAGTTTGGTAAAGAGTCATCATTGTTTATTGCATGTAATACTTTCTCTAAATCTGGTAATTCATTTCTAAAGTAAAATGCATGAACATGCCGTCGAATCGCACATATTTCAAATTCTTCAAGTTCGTCGTAGATTGTTGTACGCACTCTTGTAGTCTCTGGCGAGGAAGCAGTACCAGTAGTTTCCATTTCTTTTACAATATTCCACATTGATCGAACACCTAAACCCACTTCTAACGCAGTTTGCTTCACAGATTGCGTTTTGGATGCATTTGTGGAATTTTTCTAATATATATTTTAGGTAATAAGCTTTTGCCCGCTCATAACATGTTTGCCCTTCGGATTTTTAATAGGTTGGTGATCCATAATTAAATAAAAGTCTGAAAAGAATTCATTGTTAATATTATATGCTTA
The DNA here is from genome assembly GCA_036346225.1 of Platerodrilus igneus. Taxonomy (NCBI): domain Eukaryota; kingdom Metazoa; phylum Arthropoda; class Insecta; order Coleoptera; family Lycidae; genus Platerodrilus; species Platerodrilus igneus. The sequence goes on from JARFIW010000800.1 coordinate 3,498,139, forward strand.
TCTTTAATGAGACATGCTTACCTTATTATGAAGACACTGGTGTTTTATAGCTCTGACAATAACTGTTTTGATACTAAATATAAAATTAACACAAATTAATAAGGTCGAGCAAAATTACAAAGGCAAACTAATAACAAAATACAATAAATAACAAAAACGAAAATATGAAAGGGCCATAGCAAATGTCAAAATGCCAATTGACAATCTGTCTTATAATAAAAATGTTCAAACAACCAACACAAGCATACGGGATATTTATACTTGTGTACACTTGGCTAATCCATCCACCAATGAGAATCGCTAAAATCCAGTCCTATCTTTTTCTTCAGTACCTTCTTAACTGGAATGGAGTATAGTTATCTCAGCTTCCATATGTCTAGATAAAATTTGTATAATTTCTTCTTCCCTAAAGTGTGGAATAAGATGCTGCGCCTGGTTATAATGATCTATCACGTACTCCTCTCTCGATCCCATGTTAGTCTTATATTTTCCGGTTAGTAATCTTGTTCTCACATCGGTTTGTTTAGCATTTCCCCAATACTGGTCTTTGAAAAATACTCGAAATTGGTTGTACGTATTGTATGTCTTCCTAACAATGTTGTGCCATTTTTCGGCATGTCCTCTTAAACTCGCCCCTATTAATTGTAATGTGACCCTTTCCGGTTCCCCTTGCATAATTTCGTCCATCTTGTCAATATATAGCATAGACTGTTCAAACTGTCTCCCTTCAAACTTCGGTAACATGTCCCGTTCGTAGTGTGCTAAATCGTAAGTACTTATGCGTCCCCCTTCAAGTCCCGATACTTGCTCCCTGAACTCTCGTATCCCCCCCCCCTTTAAAATTCTAACTTTTTGTTTATCACGTTTTTAAAACCTGCTATGTCTGCTCTAAATTCTCTGTTGCCTATATTTTCTACCTGAAATATTTCTATTACTTCCCTTTTTGACTTTTGAAGACTTTCTGTCTGTCTCAGATCTACTTCTACCATCTCTCACCCCTTAGCTCCGACAAACCTGTTACTAAATTTTTCTCGACTACCTTTACCCTGTCTCCTACTTCCATCCTTACCTCATCTCTAAGCGAACCCAAACTGCTCTGTATCAACGCATTTATCCCTCCAAATTTCAACTCCATCATTTCAAATCTTTCCCTCACTTCCGCATGTGAATTCTCACTTTTTTCTTTCATTTTCTTAAATCTTTCCCTCACTTCCGCTCGTGAATTTTCAAATTTTGTCTCCATTTTCTCAAAATTTCTCCTAACTTTCGCTTGTAAATTTCTAACCTCGTTCTTCAGCTCAATTTTAAACTCATCCTGTGAGTTCCAAAATTCTCTTAAAAACTGCATGATGCCTTGCATGCCCCCCCCCCCCGTTCCCTATCTCTCCGACTCCTCCAACCTGTTTTTCTACGTCCGGCTGAATTGCAATCACCTCCGGCTCCACATATTCTCTATTTTCATCTCTTGCATCCCCTGCCGCTGCAGTCTCCATCACCGGTTGCCCTCTCACAAAAGTATAGACGCCATAAATATTCCCTGACCTGGTGATTCTTTCTTCGTCAAACATAACTTCCCTAGCTTCAATTCAACAAAAAAAAAAACTATTTTAGATGTGCCCCACCTGTCTACGAATCTAAATCAACCCTTTTTATTTTACGTCAAAACGACCCTTGTTTTTATTGTTATTAATGACGCTAGTCCGCCCCACATTGTTGACGACACTTTTAATATATGAGCAAATTAGCAATGCACCAAATTCCCCTATAATTTTTTTTGTAGCCTTGTTTAGCGCGTACGCTTATTAAATATGGTTCAGCAATCCAAGCGTTTCTTATAGCACCACTTCGAGACTCGTCTGTACAACTTTAGTTGATCCTTTTCTTACGATGCACTTTATATGGATCCACCTTTTTGTAAATTCCTCGTTACAATTGTCGTTGAAGGTAACTGTCTTTCTTTATTGTATACTTCCTTACTTTTACCACTACTAAATAAAACTTCTAGATTCAATTAATTCACATCTATTTTCCTTCAATATCCAAACTCCAATTTCAAACTTTATAGTTCACGACAAAACTAATTTTTTCTACTTTAAGAACAAATGATTGAAAACAAAAAATAAAAGATAGGTGATTTTAGCGCGTATGCAGAAGTGGGATGAAATAACGAATGTCAAGATAGGCGTAGTTTAAACGGTAATTTATGTCAGCTGGAGGGGTATACACAACGTGATTGGAGTGAGGGGTCTGAATACGAAGAAAACGATTTAGTACGGGGTATTATTGTTGGCTTGAAACTTGTGTTTTTGAAGAAAACCGTGTCGGTTAGAGGCAGTTTTTAGAAAACGGTGGCCATTGGAAGTGAAGCAAATTTGAGAATTGAGAATGTTTGTATTGAAGGAAATTTGCGGAATTGTGGCAAGTTTTTAGGGGTGGAGAAACTAGATAAAAGCTGCCAAGCATAGATAAAGGGGCTTTGTTCGTTTTCAACCAGCTTACAGTTCTGATGTTTTGACAAGAGTACGCTGACGGCTCCAAGGCTAAAATGCTGTTACGTTGTTTAAAGATTCAATTAATGTACGCCAATTGATGTCAATAAAAACTGTTTGATTTTAATTTGCTCGGAGTGTGCCAAATATGGGATTTTAAATGGAGTAGATGTCAGTATTTGGTTGATTACCAACAATTTATGATATTAGTAGAAGAGGTTTGGAGTTTGGATGACCTATCAATTTGGTAGACGAGATAACTTCTTGGGGATATGGTTGCAGCTTGCAGTTGCGGTTATAGCAATCCAGATTGGGTGTTTCTGAATGCAGCTGTTCTCGATTCAATTGTAGCTGGTCCAGGTAACTGATGCTTTTTCATTGTATATGTGTGTGTAAATAGGTACTTAATAACTTGGTGCATTGGGAGTATAACTTTATGAACTAAAAGGACAAACAAAGGAAAAGGTACAGATTGAAATTTTCAAGTTGTTATTGTATGTTCTGTATTTTATGTGGAAATTTAGGTTAGGGAGTGATTTATGGCATTTGTAATATTTGATGTATGTACAAGGTAAAAAGATCTTTTTGATTATTGATGTGCAAAATTTAGCACGAAAGAATAAGGTTTACTTCGAGTTCATACTGAACCAGGGTTAAAGTAAGAAATGTGGTAAAGTCCTATTACTTTCTCTGATTTAACGAATTGGAAAATTTTACCTGAAGCAATTATTGATATAGGAATGTACTGTTAAGGGAGCATTTTCAGATGGGATGTATAGAGAAGTTTAATTTCGATTTTGTCGTGTACATTTTCCTGACATGTTAATAAAAGTAGGTGATTTACTGGAGCAGCATTTTTTTGAGTAGTTAGTTTTGTATTTTAAAAAGCAGCTGAGCAGCCGTAGAAAACTATATTAAGCAGTAGTAATAGAATTTTAACAGGTGAGATACTACATCACTCAATAAGTCCGTAGGATGATACATAGATGGCGTTGCTATGTAATAATCCATATGATTTGTAGGAAGTACTAACCTTAAAAAGATATCTGTCAAAATTTCATGACAATCCGACGATTAGTTTACAAGTTACAGAGGTTCAAGTGACGATACTTTTGAGTTTTTCAAAAAAATGAATTCCAAGCAATTTCGCGTGTTGATTTATCATTGCTTTTGATGGGTAAAATACCATCGCAGCCAAAGCATGGCTTGATAAGTGTTATCCGGGCTCTGCTCCATCGAGGCAAACGGTGGAGAAGTGGTTTGCTGATTTTAAACGTGGCCGTACAGACACTGACGATGCTGAACGCTCTGGAAGGCCAATTGAGGTGGTTACACCGGAAAACATCAAAAAAGTCCACCGAATCGTTTTGGAAAACAGAAAAGTGAAATTGCGTAAGATAGCTGACACCTTGAAGATATCAGAAGGCAGTGTGCACACTATTTTGCATGAACATTTGTCCATGAGAAAGCTGTTCTCAAAGTGGGTGCCGCGTTTGCTCACAGTGGACCAAAACAACAACGTGTCGATGATTCTGAGAGCTGTTTGGAGCTGTTCAACCGGAATAAAAGGACTTTTTGAGTCGGTATGTGACAATGGATGAAACATGGATCCACCACCACACTCCAGAGTCTAATCGGCAGTCAGCTGAGTGGACTGCAGCCGGAGAACCACGTCCAAAGCGGCCAAAACCGCAAAAGTCGGCTGGTAAGGTTTTGGCGTCTGTATTTTGGGATGCGCACGGAATTTTGTACATCGACTATCTTGAGAAAGGAAGAAGAATCAACAGCGAATACTACATGGCATTATTAGTGCGTTTGAAGGAAGAAATTGCCAAAAACGGCCACACATGAAGAAGAAAAATTCTCTTTCACCAAGACAATGCACCGTGTCACAAGTCGATCGCAACGATGGCCAAATTGCACCAATTGGGCTTCGAATTGCTTCCGCACCCACCGTATTCTCCAGATTTGGCCCCCAGCGACTACTACCTGTTCGCAGACCTGAAAAAAATGCTCGCCGGAAAAAAATTTGGCTCGGATGAAGAGGTGATCGCTGAAACTGAAGCTTATTTTGAGGCCAAAGACGAATTGTTTTACAAAAAAGGTATCGAAATGCTAGAACGGCGTTGGACTTATTGTATCACTCTTGAAGGAATGTATGTTGATGAATAAAATCGAATTTCGCCAAAAAAATGTGTTTTTCTTAGTTATCGTACGGACTTATTGAGTGATGTGTTAGGAGATCGTAGCAATTAATGGCAACCCCAAATGTGGGACTTTTTTGTATTTTAAGGCCAGGCATATATATATATATATATATATATATATATATATATATATATATTGCTGTGTTACTTCCCTGTAGGAAAAATAAAAACCCTTGTTATTCTCGCCCCACGAATTGGGCGCAATTTATATGCTGTGTTAACCCCTGTTAGCCCCTTGTTATTATATTAGTATTTAGCCCCACGATTGGGTCGAGCATATAATGCTGTGGTATACTGCTGTTATTACTCAAGCACTTGTAAAAATATGTTAAATCTCTTTGCCTCAACTAGCTGATTAAATAAATAAAGCAATTTTACAATACACAGTATAATGATTAAATATTTACAACCTTTTCAAATACCTTCCCCCTTTTAAATTATTTACATCCGTCAGATTTTTAGAAAATGAAGTCAGCAAAACGAGCTTTTTATTGTTACATTTAGAGATTTATTGAAACGTTTCAAGATGCCTATTGCCTTTCATAAATTTATCCAAGCAACCCCAGTTTGTCGACTCTTACATTTTTGAATTATTATTGAAATAAAACAGTTTATATAAATAAATCATATTAAAATATCTAACCTGGATTGGTTCAGTAGATTCTCTGCATCCCCAAGAATTTTCGTGTTTAGTCTGAATGTTCTGAGTCGAATTTGAAGGTCGACATCCAACCAAAATAGTATCAAAATCGTTATTGGTGAGTTTGTTTCAATAAAAGGTTTTTCATCTCCGTAATTAATAAATATTTACCATTTTCAAAGATTACCAAATTGATTTAAGAGGCAGCATTCTCCAGAGTCTTCCTGAATCGTATCCCAAGATTGTATTTAAGATCGTATTAAGATCGTTATTAAGAGTTTTAACAGGAGTCGTAACAAGATTTTTATTAAGAGCCCTGTTGTATTTATTATTAGAAATTGTATAATTTCATTAAATCTGGATCTAATATCTGTAATTATGTGCTTTTGTTGCTTGGGAGTGTGTTTTGTTTATTCTACGACCCCTATGACTTAACATACCCCTAAATTAAGCCTATAGTTACAGCATTAAATATATATATATATATATATATATATATATATTGTATATATATATATATATATATATATATATATATATTGCCGTGGAACTCGGGTAAAATCCTCACCAACAAAAATATATTCGAAAATTCTATTAAATTTTCAAATTCAAAAATAGAAAAATTTACAAAAATTAAATAAGTCAAAAAAAAATATCTCTTACCAGTTTTCCTCTATTCCTCGGTTGTATGGCCTTCTTCAACTGCTTCCGGTTAGCTCATTTGGACCTCCCTTTGGATAGCTATATTCATTCATAAATCTTATCATTCACGCACACTCCCAATAAAACCACAAAATACAACAAACATACAATCTTTTATTTATTCCTATTTACAAATGCAATTCATTATTATTTTATTGTTCACGTTACACTTCAGTAAATTTTACTTTGTAATGTCCTGTATTTAATTTTTAAATCATCAAATACATAAAATGTACTCGGAGTAAATGGACCTTGAATAATACCTTCTCCAAAATTTCTTCATTATAATTTATTTATTTATTTTAATACTCTAAGTAAACTGTGGGATATGGTGAGCTCATAATAACGCAATTAATGTATGCCCTTCTACTTTGCATACTCTAAAACTAAAAAAAAAACAAAGCCATGTACTCTTCACAAAATTTCACGTTCTGATGGAACGTTCAAAAGTTTTCTAGACACCTTCAATTTCGAGTTGAATACCGTAATAAAGTTATTTACACATATTCTGTTCAATACGTAAATAATTCACACTACCTTGAAAAACATTCTTATACGCCATCCCAATATTTACAGTTTATAGGAATCACAATTTTAAATCGTTACCTGGAATTTCTAGAAGATCTTTGCTCTGTAGATGATGCCATGTAATTTTCTACCAGGTCTGCAGGTCGTTTCTCTCAATTACTAGACGAACTCCCTCTAAGTTAATCCGCCAACGCCGCCTTCTCGGTGTTACCAAATTCCAAATTTCATTTCAATTATACTTCTTTCACAGTAATCTACGTTTATTTAATGTCCCGACACGAGATGATAAAAATTATAGGTGATACCTCATTTAAAAATAAGTAATTTCGGCACACTAACCGCGTTTTAATTAATATAGAGGCTACCACTAAGCAATACGATTTAAATGATTTCTTAATACTCACAACTCATGTTACCTTCATACGTGCTTTCGGGACGATCGAAATAATAAAGGCTTTACTAATATTCTCCTAACCTATTTATATCTTTCACTTGCCACCTCCTGGCCACGGTTATTCGAAATCCACTGCACACAACACACATTCCCACAATTTTGCACTCAACCCCGATTTTCAAATCCGCGAATTTCCGTACCTCGTTATAAAATTTTAAGAAAATCTCGCTACACTATCCTCGTGTCTATATCAAGTCGAACTAACATCTCGACCAATCGTAGACTTAATGACGTTTCTCAAATCCCTTCTATACTATTGTGGTCGCATGCTTATAAGTTTTCTACGTCTCATTCTAACTTTGCTTGAGTGGTTGAAAAATCGATATCCTTGTTTGTGCGCTGTCTACCTCACGTGGACTCTCTACGTAAGTTAAATAACCCCCTCATTAGCATTTCCCGTGAATATAAGCAACGGTTTATCAGACATTCTCTGTAACCATTTGTTATCTAGACAATTTAAGCAGAACTTGACCTTTAGAAAAATACGCAGGTGTTCAATCGTAACATTTTAAATAACACCTCTACGAGTTGGATATTCTACGTATTTCAACCCTCTTGATATATTTGTACGTTAGCAACGCGTCTCATCTTGGTATTACCGGGTTTTTAAACGCTTTTATGCATATTATACATAATAATCGTTCAATTAAATTCAAATTAATTAATAAATTAATGGCTTTGGCTTCTACCATTTAATTTCTTTGCAAACCTACTTAAATTTTATTAATTATTTATAAAATTTTGTTAATACCTGATACTTAAAAACGAATTAACTAATATAATTTTCGCACGTAATTTCTGGTTGTTCCTTTATACAGGGTGTTTTGAAATTGCTTCGTTTATATTCATTTTTAATCTTTTAAAACCACTATAATATATATATATTGCTGTGATAAGAGGTTGTTTAAGGGTTTACTTTATACGAAAGCTCATTTAGAAAAGAGAAATTACCATAGGCAGCAGAAAAAGGCATTTATTTAGTGAAGAAATGAGAAATAGACATAGTTTGTAGATAGTAGGCAGTCAGAACCCTGTATATAAAGTATAAATAGTTTTAAGCGACGCAGATACACATAGGAAGACGCATAGTTGGCGTAGGAATGAGAAAGATATTCATTAAGTAAATAGAAAATATTAAATACCCTGTAGATAAAGTTTAGTTAATTTAGGTATAGCAAGTAATAATATTTTTCAGTGGAAGCACGCGTATAATTATAAATAAATGATAAAGTGTAGTTAGACACGCATTCAGAAGGAGTTCCAGACGATTAGATTAATACGGGAATAAAAATAGAGCTTCAGGTAGCATAGATAAATGCGTACAAATATCTAACCATTTTTTGATAAGAGAGCAGATTAAAAATTGCGTGAACAATATGTAAATATGTTAATTAAAAGTCGAGTTGCATCAGTTGTTTATGGAAAGGCAATTAGATCTATCAAAACACAGCATGTTAATAACGAAAGACAGCTGCAAGCATGTTATGATTATGGGGAATCGTGGTGCATTACATCAAAAACTGCTTTAAATGTAATTATTTGATCGGTCAGAAATAAGCGACGAGTTCTAGACCATACCCACGGATGGAGTGGGAAATAAAGAATATATTAGCAAGCACCGTGATAACGAAGTTAGTTTTGAACTCAACAAAGGCCGAAGTGCGTTGTGATGAAATAAAATAATACGTAAATTTGAAAAGTGAAAGATAAAAATAAGTGCCAAGATGAAAACTATAATTGCCGATTAAAAACGTAAGTACATTTTTAAGGAATTTATTTTTAAACTAAAACATAAAAATAATAGGGCTCTGAAGTCCGGGGGGGAAAATCCAGTGATACAATTCTGATGTATGAGGGAAAAAAATACAATTTTGATGTTCGGGGAAAATACAGTAACACAATTTTGATGTCTGAGGGAAGAATAAGACAATTTTAAGTTTGAGAAAATTGAATGACAATAAGAAGTTTGATATGAAACGACAATAAATTGGGGGTGCATAAATGAATAATATTAGTCCATAGTGTAATGGCAATAATTTAAATGAATTGGGGAAGATAATTTTTATTGGAAGCGTCGATGTGAAGAAATAAACCAAGTCAGATTTTTTAGTTATAAGACATTTTGTTTTTCTATATTTTTTTATTTTAAATATTGGATTTGCTTAATATAATATGCTTGTGAAAAGGTCAACAAAAGAAGTTGCATACAATGAGTAATATGATAACAGGTTTAGAATATTCTACACTTCGTTAACAAAGATAATAGGTTTTTTTTTGTGACTTTGGGTTTTGAGTAAATAGTATATGATTGTTAACAAATGAGATTTATAACATGAACTAATTGAAAAGTATATTTCAAATAATTTACAAAAGCTGTATGTGCAGAATATATTGGTTTCATTATACATAAAATCGAAATTAACTGAATTTTATCATTTCAAATAAATGCTAGCCGAGGTCATAAGATTAAATAGTTCAAGGAGGAGCTACGAGTATAAATAGGAAATTGATAACAAGTAGGCGGTAACATATCGAATTTTGCTATTGGCAGTCAAGGTTGGTTCAAGATAAAATCCAGTTAAGTTGATAGCAATATTAATAAGACAGCCCGAGGAGGAGATAATTACAATCTTGTTTATTTATAGTAAATATTAAAAATGGTCGTCCGATAGTTTAGAGAGTACATAGCAAATTAATATAACAGCACAACGAAGGGGTTTGAGAATCACAGTTCATAGCAAATAAATATAACAGCACAACGTAGGGGCATGAGAATTCCAATAGCATAGCAATATATATATATATATATATATATATATATATATATATATATATATATATATATGTGTTAATGACCTTGCTGTAGATTTATTTATTAGAGTTTGGTTTCAGGTCTGCTGGATTAAGAGTACTTTTTATCACCTAAATTTCGGATATTTTATACTTTTCAAGTTTACAAAAAACGCTATTACAATATTAATAACTAAAGTACCTACTAAATTGAGGTTATTAATATTGTAATAGCGTTTTCATTGTAGCACCTTTGAAAAGGATAGAAATATATCCGAAAATTTAGGTGATAAAAAGAGTACTCTTTAATCCAGCAGACCTGAAACCCACAACTCCTAATAAATATATATATATATATATATATATATATATATATATATATATATTAATTTAGCATGCATGGCTAGGATTGGTCAAATGCCTTGGTATAATTTAATAAATTGATTTGTCTTTTGTCATTTATATTTTATTTATTATTATCTAAAATGTGTTCCACTTTCGTTTTTCTTAAAGTAACACAAACAAAAGAAGTAACTAAACACAAAAGTTTCTCACCCGCGCTGTTATGAGGGTTTTTCTGTAATTCAATTCCTGCATGTTGCTTTCTGAACTTCGACATAGGTCCCAAACTTTTTAAAAAACTGCATTTACATAAGACCGGTAAAAGCATTAGATTAGCTTGAAAATTGTGCCAACTTTCGGAAAATTTGTAAGAGTTAGTTTTTTAATAAAACCTTGTATTTTTAAATGTTAAATTAAAAATATTCATACACACCTACTAGTATGTTGTTTACTAAAATATGTTTAGATTTTTTGAGATCATCATAAAAGCTTTATGTACAAGTATTTTGTTTCTCTATGTGGAGGAAGTTTCGAGGAAAATTTAAGAAACCTTCTTGCAAAATGTTTTTTAAGGCGAGCTAGCACTGTTAGAAGGCACTTGCGACTTATGTTCATATATTTTTCTTATTTGTCCTGATAATATCGAACCTCAAAGTTTCCTACAAATAACTCACTTTGTGTTAAACACACATACTTCTAAGGAATATGTTTTAAACATAACAATAAGCAAGCCCGTTAGCCTTGCTGCATGAGAAATTTTGAGGCTTGATTTTTAGTAATTTTAGTTCTGATGTCCTTGTTAGGTTTATAGAAAACGTCTGAGAGCATTTAAATAAAATAAAAATAAGGTTTGCTCTATAAAGCAATTTAGGAACATCAAAATTGGGTTTCGTGTGCTATAGCTTCATTTAATTGAGGTTAGGTATTACGCAAAGACAACGTGTAATACCAAAGTAATACATTTAAATGTTGAAATTAATCACCATTTGGAATAAGTGACCTACCACACGTAGGGTAGTGTAATAATTGCGTTATTGTTATTACCTTAAATTTCTTAATGATATTGATGTATTCAAATTAATTCACTTCACATACAATTGCATAGTCAGAGCGTGCTTACTGCTGTAGTCCCATAACTCGTACTTAAACTAGGGTATGAGAGAGGATGAACTATATATACTTGCCTTTGTACTTCAACGGCAGTCACTGCAAGACACGCACAACTCAAAAGAAATAAAAATGTTCACATCTGTAAGTAGCAATCGAGCATTGAATATTTTAAGACAATAGCAATTATTATATAAATGTGTAATTTCAGATAGCATTCGTTGTCACTGCTGCAGTTTTCTGTGCACATGCAGATCCCGAACCAAAGCCATCATTTGCAGCAGCCTTAGTAGCACCAGCTCCTGTTGTCGCTCCCGCTCCTGCAATTGTAACGGCACAAAGTTCTCAACTTGTTGCTAGAAATTTTTACGGTGGCTTTGCCCCAGCGCCTTTAGTAGCAGCAGCACCACTAACAGTACCAGCGCCTGTACGTGCTCCTGTTTATACAAGTGCTCCGTATGTTACTGCACCATACACAGCCTCTTATTTTGGATCTCCATACGTGGCATCATATGTTGCATCGCCTTATGGTGCAAAGCTTGTAAGTCCGGCAGCCTATACGGCTCCATTAGTTACTGCACTCTAAAGTATGTTTGCAATTCTTGGTTTTCTGTGATTAATTTCCCAAATTGTAAATAAATGTTTATTAAAGAAAATTAATAAAATTTTGTATCATCATATTTTGTCGTTAGACTTGCAATAACATCAATCTTCTAGACAAAAGTAACGTTTTTCCCGCTACATCTCGCTTGCATTAATTGCTGTTAACTACATTTTATGGTACAAAACGCCGAAACGTAATAAATTATGTTCAGCTGTGGGGTACAATATATGAATCTGTGTGTGCGTTTTTGTATTGTCTAATGATTAAAGAATGTATCAAAAAACAGATTGTGAGCAGAAACCAACCTCTGTTATAATTTCTAGTGATTAAAAAGCTTTTATTAAATGGAAACAGTCTCTACACAGCCAGCAAGGATTCTTTTGACAATTGTTAGTATCCTTGCGCAATTTGAGAAGACCGACAATGTTAACAAGATTGACATATTTTAACTGTTTATAGTTTAAAGCATTACCTATATTATGTCCACTACACACAATATTGAATTGAATAACAGAAGTCGATTGGGTTCAATCGTTAATGTACTTATCAAAACTAAAGTACTGCAACATTTTCACTTTAGTTGTTATTACGTTATACTTAGGATATACCTAGGCAAACATATTTCTAACAAACGTCGTGCAGAAGATGTTGATTTTTTCGTATTAACACAAACTGACTTTTATAGACTTCCGTACTAGCTCTGAACTCTAACTTCAGCGGTTTTTAGCGACAATCAGGGGGGTCGTTAAATAAATACGGATGGGTCAGCCGCCACTGTACTTATGCAATATATAAGAACAAGGAATATCGCCAAGAAAAATATAGGAACCTCAACGAATATATTCTGTTATTGGAATACAAGATTTTCTATTCATAGGTGGTACAAACGTTTGTCCTGAAATAAAATAAAGTACATAAAAATGCATTGGAGACAGCAGTTCGCGTCTGAGAATAATATAATCAATAAATCAGACAAGTTCTACGTACTCAAAAAATTTTGTTGGTGGCCATTGGTGGATGGACACTTTACTTATTAAACTTATACACCCTTGGTTCATATAAGATTTATAGAATCCAAAAATATGTATGGGGTAGAATAAATACAACTTCTTTAGTATTTCTTAAAGTGTGATTAACCACTTCTAAATTTATAAAAAGATTAGAATTGTTAGATACCAAGACATATACTAACTAAAAATAATTCTGTTTCAAACTGACAGGCATTTACAATAAATCTTGTAAGTGTATAGTTACCCAATTCTATTACTGTAATAAACTTGATTATATCAGAGCCTTTAACATAAATAGGCATTATATATTTCATGAACAAAATTATTAGGCTTTGTCATTTTGCCAGTACTGATCAAACAACGTACATTTTTATTAAGATACTTATGTAATAGGATCTTTTAATTAGTAAATTTAAGCCTTGTCAAAAACAGTATCATGTATAAGAAAGTACTCAACTGTATGATAAATAATCAACATGAATAAGCAACTCCCAGTAATAAAATCTATTCAGTATGATTCATAATCTAAGTTCTTGAACAGATCGTTTTAGTAAACACTCCTATAAAGCAAGAGTTTAATTAAGTGTAAAGTTCAAAGATCTAAGTTTTAAAATATATTTTTAAGATATTAGTTTACAATAGTTTAAACTACAAAAATTACAGCTTGACTTTGGATATCTCTTAATTGGAGAAAAATAACCACTAAACGTTGTACGTCAAACAGATGGTTTTCATAACAAAGGAAAATCGACTTACCGACCTCAAACGTAGAGTGCAAATTGTTACAAACCATTTAGTAGATAAACTCGAGCATATGTGCACCTCTAATACTGCATAAAGGCAGCAAAAACCTGTTGTCCGTTTTGTTACGGCAATGTTCTGAAGATCAGAACCATAAAAATAAAGGGTGGAATCCACCCATCATCCCATCAGAGCCATCATTGAAATCTCTAACCAAGAAAAGGATACCACATTAATCAGTAACTTAAACTGCAAATCCCATTACTGTAGGTTTCCATTCGTATACAATTTATACGCTATAAATTAGCTGTTACGCGTAGCCATTATTAAACCAAAACTTCAGTGTTGCTCTAAAAAAAACCACATAAAAAATTTTTTAATTATGCAAAACAGAAAATACAAACCATGATGAACTCTCTAACACATTCGGATCGATTTACTGAATAATTGAAATGCCTGTTTCAAGTCACCCTTTAATATTAACTTCTTCATCTTATCACTAGGACGATAAAGGGTCGACTGTCGTAGTCCGAAAATAATCGAGGGCTCAACGCTTGAGTATTCAAAACAACAGCTGCCTATAATCACTCTAAATTACATTTATGGAAATTCTAACTAGCATGTACGACTTTTAACATAATGTTAAACACAAAACTGGAGTACTTATAACGATGAATTTATTTACCAGATAAATAGAATAAAAGGACAATAAGTAGAGTATCAAAATTATGATAACTTCCTTTTAATTATGTATAAGTTCTAAATGAATTATATTGAATTAAAAAGGGAATTTACAATTTTTGTAACACAATGTAGAACTTATATGCGTAACTGTTGGAGAGGAAAAACATAACGCTACAGTACAGTGCTAAGAGGTAATGAAGAAAGCGCAATAGTATATCGATAAATAAAATTTATCAATTGAATTTTGGTGTTAAACAAATAAAAAAAGTTCACATAGCATGTTTCGCACCAAATCAATGGGTAAAGCATACTTTGGAACACATTACTAATGCTTAAAAAGTGCTACTGTACTTTTGAATACGAATTCAAGAGAAGAGTAAAATATTATTTAGTAATTATTGTAAATTTTATTATAAATATTATTTTGTTTATTCTTCTCAGATGCCTTTATCTGGTTTTAGTAGATAAGCACTTGGACTGTTGTCAAACCTACTTTCTCTTTATCTGTATGTTATATTATGCATTTAGAAATTGTCTAGTGTGACTAATTTTTCAAGATGTGTGAATGTATTTGGATGTATTTATGGTTTTTGGATGTATTGGTGTTGGTTGTTTGGTATGACTCCTGTAATTAATAGCATGATCGGTATTACTTCTACATTACCTTGGTGCCGCATATCTTTGATTTCTTCATCTAGTCCTATGTATTTTTTATTTTTCTTCTGTATATTGGGACAGCTTTGGATAGATATTTCTATTGATTGTGTGATTTTCTTTTGTTTGTGGATTAGTGTAATGTTCGGTTTGCTGTATGGTGGCTCCGTCAACTTGGCCCCACTCGAAACGATTTATTGAAATGTAGCATGTGCACCAGAGAGTACTAGTCTTGCACCACCTTGCACCACTAAAATAATAGCTTGCACCATGCTGAAAAAACAATTGCGGTAATTTGTTTATGAGGGGGCTAGATTGACGCTAGTTCCCCTCCATTCGAATTTCAAAAAAATGATATGTGCACCAGTTAGAGAAAAGCTTGCACCACCCTGCACCACTAAATTTAGAGCTTGCACCAGTTCACAAAATTAGATACAAGGCCTTTTCTCGAGGGGGGCCAGAATGACGCTAGCCCCCTCCAGAATGAGACAACCTATAGCATCGATTTGATAGTGCTATTTTCGGCATATCAAGATTCCCTGCTGTAATAGCTTTATCAGAAGTAACTAAGTAACTCATTCTGGATAGCACTGGATGGATAGCTTTGTTATCCGAAGAGATTGAAAATCTGTTAAATAGGAAATGTTTTGTAGATGTTGTTGTTGAGTAATAATCGTTATTTGGAATTCAAAATTTGTTATACATTTCGTAGATATTTAAGAAAAGTGGGAAAAGTGATTTTTTCGAAAAGATCAAATATTAGCTTTATTCAAAACTTTATAAAAAAACCCTTTAAATATAGGTGCTGGAAATGATTCAAATAATTCAAAAATTAAAAATAAATCCTTTGGTATTCACGATATCTGAGTTATACATACATAGAGAAGTTATCAATCAGACGAAGCCCGGATTCAAATCCCGTAACATACGATAAGACTTTTTTTCGCAATTTTAAAAATAAAAGATTAAATAAATGTACCGCATGTTCTGAAATTTAAGGGTTAATAAAAAAAATTAATATCCAAGACGATTCGAAATTCAAAGTTTAACAAAAGTCAGTTATGACATAGTTAAAAAACGGCGGAACTGACATTTTACAAAAAAATTGAATGGCCGTCAGTCATAAGTTAGAAAGAGAAATTTGTGAAACTCATAGAAAGTTAAGCGGAGGAGTTAGTGTATTGTAGATAGATACATCCATAGAAATGTAATTAAATTAAAAAATTTGTGCATGACCTCTCCGGAAGTATTTGTCTACGACTTTGGTTCTGTATGCTGCTTAAAACTGAATTCTGCTATATTTGGTTGTAACTTGACTTAAATTTGACACCCCTAAATCATGCTGTTATATTACGTGTTCTGTAATACCTTGCAAGTGCATTTGTAGGCCTCTTGTATGAACGTCCTGATCCTGTCCTAAAGTCCGTATATTAGTCACCTCGTTATTAGATAATACTCCTATAATTAAATGAAAAATAATTACACTATTTTAGATAAAAGAACCGCAAGAAAAACATTTCAGCATTGGATCTGCTTAGAATTCTTTTGGTAGTGCAACTCAAAAACGTTGGAGTGTGGCAGTGTTTTATGTAAAATAGTATAAAATATTATGTGACGACTTATTGAAGGTGGTTCAAGCTGTAAATTTAGTGGTGCAATGTGGTGCAAGTTTTCCTCTATCTGGTGCACATATCAATTCGAATGGAGGGGGCTAGCGTCATTCTAGCCGCCCTCGAGAAAAGACCCCGTATCTAATTTTGTGAACTGATGCAAGCTCTAAATTTGGTGGTGCAAGGTGGTGCAAGCTTTTCTCTAACTGGTGCACGTATCATTTTTTTGAAATTCGAATGGAGGCAGGCTAGCGTCATTCTAGCCCCCCTCACAAAGAAATTACCGCAATTGTTTTTGCAGAATGGTGCAAGTTATTATTTTAGTGGTGCAATGTGGTGCAAAACTAGTACTTTCTGGTGCACATACTACATTCCAATAAATCGTTTGGAGGGGGGGCTAAGTTGTAATTAAAATAAAATTTTTGCAAATTTATCCTGGTGACTATCAGCTATATACTAAAGCTCTCTATTTTAATCTGATATCACTAGGTCGAGTATTTCTTCTTTAAACTCCAAGCCCAGGGTAATGTCGGATGGAAAACGGCTATAGACAAAGAAAACTCTTAAGGGTTAAACGGCTAGTAGAGTGTTAGCTCTGGGTAGATCATGAGCATGGGTCATGGGTGGATAACTGACCAAAAATAGTTTTAATAGGCGCCACCGTATTTTTTAATACAAGTGCCAACAAAAATTTAACTGTGTTTGTATAAGGGAAATGCGGAAACCTTATGTTAACACCACTATCTTAGCCATAAAACTTGAATTTCACTCTTTATCACACACTTACCAAAACATCAACCACCAGTTGTTAAACAGTTGTCTCAGCTGTACCTGTGAACAAACAAAACACCACATGGACACCATTTGTGTCCTTAAAAGCATATGCCCAAAAATATAATAAGAGAATTTAAACATCTATGAAATACTAAAGGCATTTATTTTCTTCTCTCTATCTGTTTTTCTTAAGGAGGATTTGCTCTAGTTTACTTTTTCATACTTTAAATATTGAATAATAAAACGACTTTATGAAAAACAAAAGGAATTCTATTCATATGGAAATCTGACTATATACATGCGACTGCAATACATATGTTTACTATTTTGTCATTAATTTTTATAAAAAAGAATTTTGTATAATTTAACCTTCAGAATAAATACGTATAAATTAATCGTTTCTATAAAATTTAGTTTAAGCAAATATGTCATAATTTATTAGTTCCTAACACAGGATTTTATTTTTACTATAATCATAGAAGCGCTTCCTTGACCATTCACAAAAAAATTCGATCGTCAGGACAATAACGACCTTAAAATGTAACTACTCAATTTTAACGGTAATCTACTAAAAGAATATACGTGAATTTCAGTATCAATAAAAGACTTTTACATGACGTGCATGTTTTCAATTAAACAAAATATAAAATTAAACCAAGACTGCGTCTGGCGTTTAGATTCTGAATATCTCAACACATTGTGTGCTTGTACAAGTGACTGACAACCTAGATATTTATACGTTGTTTTACAAACTTTAAGAAAGTACTTTATATTTTCTGTTACTCTAATAATTAACGTAGAAAATTTCATAATAATTTACTATAGCTTCAAACACTCACGTGTAGACAAAAGAACTGCAGGTGGAAAATTACGACCTCAGCTGTTGTATTTATTTCATCGTATTAGTCATCAGTTAGATTGAAGTGTCAAGGTTCTTTGTAACATCAACCATTTCCATACTGCGTAGTTAGATAAAAGGACGAAACCATAGCTGTTTACCATTAATTACTGTGACGGAAAATTATTATAATTTACATTGAAAACCGTTGCTGTAAACCTGTCCATATGATATTGCATGTATTAAAATGATGTATATTATCAATCCATTTTCTCAGCTCAAGTTTTCTTCTTCACTCGATTAGATGCCTCGTGTTTCTGACGGGTCATCATCTTGACTTTATCTCTCGTCTACAGAAAGCGGCTTCACTCTAGGACGTTGGAGACCAAAGTGCCGGTTATCAACTTGACAGCGCTTGGTAACAAGCTTTAGAATATATATCTTCTAGAATCCATGTGTTATTATGAACATTATACTTTAATTTTTATTGGCTGAATATTTACGAATTAAATACTTTAAAATTTATTTGTTTTATTATTAATTTATTAGGCTAGGTGTAACTAGAAAAAAATACGTTACACAGCCTCTTCCCAAGAGAAAAAATTGAGGTATGGGAGAATTTTTCTAAAAAAATTTTGCAACTGAAACTTCAAACTTATTCTTCTTAACTGTACCAACCTCTTACACCTCACAACAAGACGACACAAATATTAACTATACCTAATGATGAGTTTAACAAAAAATATCAGGATCATTTGCTAATTGATACGGGGGTATTAATGCATGGGATTGAGTGATTAGTAACTGCGCGTACTACACGCCTATAAAGGGACAAATCCGGGAAGTCATAGCCAGTATATACGTCAATCGGTTAAGTATATTTAGGGTATCTAACACTCAGTGGATGCATGTCATCTATAGTTACAAACGCAACAACCATATCAAAAAATTTTTTTTTTTTAAATGAAAAATATTTTACTACAAATCAGAACTGTAATAAACAAAATGGATTGGACATTATAATCACTACTAAACAAAAATCTGTACAACGAATATTTTCTCTAATTTAATATATCTATCTTAAAGATTTATGTGCATAAAATTGATGAATTTAGTAAGTACCAAAAGCTGTTAGATACAAAGTCTATTCACGAAACGAATCTCTAACACTCGAGAAACAGACAAAGTATTAACAATACATATTCATCAACAAGACACTTTTAGTCTTTGAGTGAGCATCTCACAATATTTTCTGTAAGATCTCTATTCTACATACTCAACTATCTCTCTCAAAAATTATATAACCTCAATGACTCATCACTAAAGAACTCTAAAACCACTAACGAATCATATATTGAGCCTATTGGGTGACCACCACCAACTACTCACAAAAACTCTTCATGAACTATCCTAGCTCATGTACACTCTCAATAAGAATAAGCACATTAGGCCTAGTCTCAAACTATTAAACCAAAACTCAAGCATCCCTTTAATGCTTAAAATTCTGTCACACTCTAACTATATGACTACATACTCAATACTCTACTAAACACCCTCTATACTCTCTATCATATATTCCATTACTGAATACGTATTACTTCACTGAATACATATCCATCTCTATATACCTGCAACATCTCTATGCATATGCTGCATTCTCAAACACCTCAAAAAAAATATCATCATTCAAAATCCATAAACATATCCTTGTCGTCATCAGAAATTTTCATTTAACACTCCTTTATCGTCATCAAAAATTTTCATTTAACACATGCAATATCTAAATCAACAAACATATTAAGCTCTATTACTACTAAAACATAAATTACTTTATAAAAATTTTCCCAACTTTAAACTTGTCTAACTTAAGGATTCAAAACACGGACTAAAGAGAATTACAACTGACATCAACTATACTCGGAAGTACTTAAGGATCAGAAACATTGTTAATAACTTCAACTTCATCTTCATCAATCGCAGAATATGGCTTTAAGTCTTTGATATGCCATCGACCCGCCTTAGAACCATCCATGTTACTCAACTCATAAACTAAATTAGTAATCTTTCTCCTAACCACACATAAAACAAACTTTGGTGCGAGTTTAGCAGTGAATTTATCGCCTGCACTTGATAAAACCTTGTTCACTCTCCACACCTTATCACCAACCTCAAAGCACACATTTCTTCTTCTCAAATTATATTGGCGACTAGCTCGCTCATAGGCTACATGTAAATTGCCATCGACGATATGGTGAATAAAGGAATTCAAATACGAAATTATTTTCCACTTTACTTCACGATAACTATTAATAACTGTATTCGTACACTCTCACTCTACCAATAGTCAAACTGTCGACCTAAACTAAAGTGCTTCACAACGCATAAACTTGCTAGAATGACAAGCTCTTCTATGAGCCTCACCTAGACTTATAAACAATATTGCTAGAACGGCAGACTCTCCTCTGAGTCTCATCTAGACTGACAAACTAAATAAGCAAAACAAATCACATCATAACTGACCTCAAATAATTTCAAGTGACGATGTCGAAACTGCTAAAGCGACAACTTACCACGACCCTCGCATAGACTGACATAACGCTGAGCGACCAACCCTTCCTGAGTTTCGTCTAGACTAACATAACGCTACACGATGAACCACAACAAGTCTCGCTTAGTTGTAACTCAACTCAATATACTACGTTGCAACGCGACCATAAAAATTGCTACTCTAAATAAATCAAACCAAACTAAAACGTGCTCATGCACAAGAGCAATCTCCAAACTATATTTCAACAGTAAAGACTAGTGTACCATTATTCGACCAACTATTATAGCTAATAAGGCTAAAAGATGAACCCACGATCGATGCAATACATCCAAAAATCAAACAAACTCGTAATATCCATATCAAATAACTTTACCATTTTATCTAGAAATAGGAATTTCGCTACTCAACTTCTGTTCTTTTACTCTTTGAATTGGACACGACGGACAAGTGATACTAGTCACTCCTTTACGACCACAACCATAACAAAATAATCTCTTGAAAGATCTACAAACATTGAAAGTATGACCATCACGTGAACAATTCCAACAAATCAATTTACGCTTAATAAATGAGTTACCTACTCCACTCATTTCTGTCATTGGGGTGGCAGAATTAAGAACTTGTACTGGGGAATGTGAAGACGGAGGGTATAAACACGACTTGAAGCATTCTGGAATGAACTAGGGTTTTGTTTCTAAAATGTGGATTAAAATAATTAAAAGGCTGTTTGTGACTATATGACGTAACTGAAACAGACTTATGTTTACTCAACGAAGCTTCTTCTAACCTCTTACATAATTTAACTAACGTACTAATATTCTCGATCTCTGTAAGAGCAAGATGCTGAATGAAATATGGCAATAAATTTTTCTTGACTATTCTAACTTTAGTGTGTTCTGCAGGAATAATAGGTAATCGGTTAAATAAACTTTCCATGTTAGCAATGAACAATACAACAGATTCACCGTTCTTCTGTAATCTATTCTTGATTTTTCCCAAATATCGTCTTCAGGATGTGCTGGTAGGAAATCCTCCTTTAGTCTACTAACTAACGAACTCCAATCTGTTAACGAACCACGAACGCAACGATACCATAGCAAGGCATCACCGGTAAACAATTCAACTGCAGAATTAAACAATTCCATCTCAGATACCTTTCGAGACTGTGCAATGTCACTGATGTTTTCTAAAATTGATATAAGAGAGATGGGTTTCCTGAATATTTTATCGACCAAGATGCTATAGGAACTGACTGTGTGACATATGTAACTGTTGGAACGGGCACATTAGATGTAGCAACAGAATTTACGTTAATATCTTTACTATTTGAACTTGTATCTTTATTTAATTTCTCATGCAGATCTGCTTCCACAACAAGAATAGTAGCCAAACTTTCATTTTAAATAACACCATTTCCTCAAAATTTTCTTTAGGGAGCTTTAACCGTTGTATTCTACCTGTAAGATGCACTAATCTTGACCTTATCCTTTTAAAAATTGACTCTGCGGGATCATCTATAAATTCTAACAAAACATTTTTAACGGACTCTATACTAGACTCAATCTCTGCTTTCTCTACTTCGAAATCTACTTTATAATAAGAAGGATCTATCAAACAACCTGGTTTATCTGCTTCTTTGGCCAACAACCTTGCTAAAATTTTCCTTTTATCTGAAACTGGTCTTGAATTTTCAATGCCTCTAATGTTCAATTCATATTCTAACTCATTTTAAGTAAGTGTACGATGCTATAAGTTTCTGCCATAATTAAATATCTGAATATCTCTAATGTAACTCAATTATATAATTGTTGAAGATGAAATCTCAAACGAACGAATGTCCTAACTATATAGAAAACCCACTGTAAACTGTAACAAACTTTAACAAAATGAAACAAAACTATTTACTAGAATCAATGCAAACCTCAGTCGGTAGATATAAGTGTGATGAAGATAACTACTAAATATTCCAGCCTATAAGTGAAGTTATTCAAGCCTCTAAATGAAATTCCAGCCCTAAATGAATTTCCAGCCCTAAATGAATTTCCAGCCCCTAAATGAATTTCCAGCCCCACGTTGCGAGCGCAAGTGTAATTAAAATAAAATTTTTGCAAATTTATCCTGGTGACTATCAGCTATATACTAAAGCTCTCTATTTTAATCTGATATCACTAGGTCGAGTATTTCTTCTTTAAACTCCAAGCCCAGGGTAATGTCGGATGGAAAACGGCTATAGACAAAGAAAACTCTTAAGGGTTAAACGGCTAGTAGAGTGTTAGCTCTGGGTAGATCATGAGCATGGGTCATGGGTGGATAACTGACCAAAAATAGTTTTAATAGGCGCCACCGTATTTTTTAATACAAGTGCCAACAAAAATTTAACTGTGTTTGTATAAGGGAAATGCGGAAACCTTATGTTAACACCACTATCTTAGCCATAAAACTTGAATTTCACTCTTTATCACACACTTACCAAAACATCAACCACCAGTTGTTAAACAGTTGTCTCAGCTGTACCTGTGAACAAACAAAACACCACATGGACACCATTTGTGTCCTTAAAAGCATATGCCCAAAAATATAATAAGAGAATTTAAACATCTATGAAATACTAAAGGCATTTATTTTCTTCTCTCTATCTGTTTTTCTTAAGGAGGATTTGCTCTAGTTTACTTTTTCATACTTTAAATATTGAATAATAAAACGACTTTATGAAAAACAAAAGGAATTCTATTCATATGGAAATCTGACTATATACATGCGACTGCAATACATATGTTTACTATTTTGTCATTAATTTTTATAAAAAAGAATTTTGTATAATTTAACCTTCAGAATAAATACGTATAAATTAATCGTTTCTATAAAATTTAGTTTAAGCAAATATGTCATAATTTATTAGTTCCTAACACAGGATTTTATTTTTACTATAATCATAGAAGCGCTTCCTTGACCATTCACAAAAAAATTCGATCGTCAGGACAATAACGACCTTAAAATGTAACTACTCAATTTTAACGGTAATCTACTAAAAGAATATACGTGAATTTCAGTATCAATAAAAGACTTTTACATGACGTGCATGTTTTCAATTAAACAAAATATAAAATTAAACCAAGACTGCGTCTGGCGTTTAGATTCTGAATATCTCAACACATTGTGTGCTTGTACAAGTGACTGACAACCTAGATATTTATACGTTGTTTTACAAACTTTAAGAAAGTACTTTATATTTTCTGTTACTCTAATAATTAACGTAGAAAATTTCATAATAATTTACTATAGCTTCAAACACTCACGTGTAGACAAAAGAACTGCAGGTGGAAAATTACGACCTCAGCTGTTGTATTTATTTCATCGTATTAGTCATCAGTTAGATTGAAGTGTCAAGGTTCTTTGTAACATCAACCATTTCCATACTGCGTAGTTAGATAAAAGGACGAAACCATAGCTGTTTACCATTAATTACTGTGACGGAAAATTATTATAATTTACATTGAAAACCGTTGCTGTAAACCTGTCCATATGATATTGCATGTATTAAAATGATGTATATTATCAATCCATTTTCTCAGCTCAAGTTTTCTTCTTCACTCGATTAGATGCCTCGTGTTTCTGACGGGTCATCATCTTGACTTTATCTCTCGTCTACAGAAAGCGGCTTCACTCTAGGACGTTGGAGACCAAAGTGCCGGTTATCAACTTGACAGCGCTTGGTAACAAGCTTTAGAATATATATCTTCTAGAATCCATGTGTTATTATGAACATTATACTTTAATTTTTATTGGCTGAATATTTACGAATTAAATACTTTAAAATTTATTTGTTTTATTATTAATTTATTAGGCTAGGTGTAACTAGAAAAAAAATACGTTACAAAGTTGACGGAGCCCTGTATGGTGCTGTTTTGTCAGTTATTATACTTTTGTTCCAGTATAATTTGTCCTGTGTTTTCAAGTATGTTTTGCGATGTGTATTTGTATATTAGTTTATAATTTTTTTGATTTTGCATTATAGCGCTAGTTGTTAGTGTATTACTTTTGTGAAATTGGCATGTCGTTTGTGTATTGTATAATTTCTGGTGATTTGTTCTATTGCTTCTATTTGTTGTTTACATAGTCTAGATTTTGCTGTTGTTGTGTTGGGGTCTTTAATGAAGTGTGTACTGTTATCGTGTGTGTTGGTTGTACAGTCTTGTATTGCTATTCCAAATCCCTCTGTTTCGCTGAATATGTTGTGTTGTTTGAGCCATGTATTTGAAGCCTTTTTGCGGTATGTGGTTGTGTAAGGTAGTGGGAATGTTTCCCGTGTAGTGTTTTTTCTTACAGTATTCTTGCTTTGTGTGTATTGTTGTAATCTCTTGTATGGGGTTGAAAGTGCTGTTGTTAAGTTGTAGAAGTGTGGTTAATATATTTGAATGTATGGTCACTTTGTGTATGTATATTATTAGTAACTGCTCTTTTGATGAAGTAGTTTCGTAAATTATCTGTTTGTTGCACATGTTTTTTATATCGATGAATCCTCTTCTACCATTTTTTCTATTGAGGATGAATCTTTCTGTAGGGAGTGGATCTGATGTATTCTATATTTCTGGGATTGTGATTGCGCGAGTGTGCTGAGTGCTTCTAGGTCAGTATTGCTTCGTGTTATTATGCCGAAAGAGTAGACTAGTATGATTATTGCACATGTGTTTTGTTTCTTGATGTAAGTTCTGTTTTGAGTATTTTAGCGAATTTTTATTTGTATTTCTGTTTCAGTTCTTCTATCATTTGCGAGAGTTCTATTCCTAGTTTTTGCTACTATCCTAGACATGTGTATGCGTCTACGTCTGCGGTGTCTATTGCTTGTATGTGTCCGTTGCTGTTGTTTAGCCTGTAATTTTCTTATTTTGTTAGTTTACTGTTTATGATCCTATTTTTCTTACAATTGTATATTCCAAAGGTCGCGTTTATGTCCTTGCTGTATGTTTCTGTTATTTTAAGTCGGTGATTGTGTTGTGAATTTGTTGATGCCATTAGTTTAAGGTCGTCTATATATGGTATGTGAATATGTTGTACCTGTGATGTTGTATCCGTATTTTCTGGTTATTAGTGTGCTGGATAGTGGGGTTTAGTGCTAGATACAACCAGAAAACACTTACGGATTCCCCTGATCTATACTTTTTCCGATCACTATTGGTTTTGTTTCTACGCTATCTGGGTTTGTTTTTATGATTAGTATTGTTTCCAGTTTTTCATTATTGTATCTAGAAATTTTGTTAGTGTTGTGCTTGCTTTGTATAGTTGTAGTATGTGTATTAGTCAATAGTTTGGCATGCTGTCGTATGCCTTCTGGTCGTCTATGTATGCGTTGTGTAATGGTCTTTTTTAATTTTACCTTGGTGTGTTATTTCTATCTATTATCAATGTTTTTTAGATTCTCGTGTTTCTTTGTTGCATCCTTCTTGTTTTTTGTGTATTATGTTGTTTGGTGTTGCCTGTGTGACTAGTTTTCGAGTTATTATGGATATTAATATTTTGTATATTGTTGGTAGACATGTTATTGCACTATATTTTGAAGGGTTTTCTTTGTCTTTATTCATCTTTAGGTTTGAGATATGTTATTTTTTCTGTTAATGTGTGTGTGGTTGTTACAATTTACACGGCGTTATTATGATTTAGGCGTAGCTCTAACGCCGTTCTATAACCTATACAGACCACGTTTTTATCGGATGATGCAATCGCAATGTCTATGTCAATATACATGCACATTTTAGGCAAAGTTCTAATTACTCACGTGATATATCTCGGAACTCATCTCAGGATTCACCACGTGTTATGGTTTTCGTAGTTCGCCGAGTTGAACATCGAATTATTAGAGTTGGTGACCTTCTTATTGCTTCTTGTAGGAGATTTGGGAGGAAATAGGTATAAAGTAAGAGAAGACAAAAGAAACTACATATCTTCCTTTTTTAAAACGATGCCGCACTACCAACTTGTTGATTAGTTCATGTCCAGTTACTTAATGCTGCTTCCTCGACTTGCGCACTTTCGCATTCCTTTTGCGCAGACTCAACCGTCACCAGCAGCGGAAGTTAGCGTATCATTTCAAAAATACGCGACAATTAACCTACAAAGTATCTCTTACCCTAAAACATGATACATTACCAGTTTGGCATGTAACATAGTGTTGTGTGATGCATTTGTTGAATATTTTTTGCTAGGTATGTTTGTCATTGTAAATTTTTTGAGCAAAAAGTTTGCAATTTTATCATGGTCAGGACTTTCCAGTTGTGTAGTTTGTTAATTGTTTGACTAATTTTTTCGTGTGTGATGGTTATTTCTTGCATTTCTTTTATCGCGTTGTATTCGTTTGTTTATGTTTGTACCCATTGTGCGTGCAACTGGTATTAAGTAGAGTTGGACCTTTGATTGTTTCGAAAGTGATCGGTGTCTGTTATGTGTATTGTGAATTTGGTTTTGTCTATAGTTTGGAAGAATTTCCTTTGGTTTTAGATGAATGTTTTGTTTTTTCTTGTTATTACTTTTTTGGTATCTTCTGATTCTTTTGGTAGTACCTGAAGCTTTGGTTTGTTTTCATCTAGTTGCTCTACTGCTTTTCCTTTCGGCACTTCCATCACTTTTTGTTAGTTTTTGAGGTTTATTCTTTTATGTATTGTAAGTGGCACTCTATGTCCTTTCTCAGTGTCGGTATTTTTGTTTATATTCTGTGTTGCCATGGAGATATTGTTTATTTTGTTTTTATCTGTTGTTTGTTTTTGTTTTGTGTGGATCTTGATGTGGTAAATGTTTTGACTTCCAGTAATTGTGTTAATGTGTGCAATTGTTGTATTTATTTTTGTGTTATCTGGTGTTTTGTGTATGAACGGTTTAATGTAATGTTTATGTTTTTGAATTCTATGTTACTTTAAATTTTTCTTCTATTTCTGTGAATTGTTTGTGTGTTGTGTGTTTATTAGTTTTCTTTTTTGGTTATTATGGTTTCTGTGTGTTGTTGTGTTTCGCTAATTTTGTTTATTTGCTTTTTGGTGTGTGTTTTTGTTTGGTTGTTGTGATGTAGTTATTATTGTACTGAAACTTGTTTTTTATATGATATAGTTCTGGTTTTAGTATTCTGTTGTTTCTGATTATTGCTTGTACTTGGTCTGATATTTGTTCTATGATGAATTGTAGTCCTGGGCATTTGTTTGTGAATGCTTTGTGCATGAAAGACCTATAACTTGTAAAGTTTGTTTCACAATGAATTGTCTGGTAATAATACAGAGTGAGGTGTCGGTTGATTTCGTCTGACTATCTCATTTGCGGGCTTTGTATTGCTCTAAGTGTGGTTGTGAGCAACTTTTTCCGTAAAACCCTCTATTTTGGCTTTCAACTATTTCTACGGCTGTTGTGTATTTTTGGACGGATACGTTTCCCATACGACATCGTTGACCATAGTGTCGTTTGGCCTTTGTTTCTCTTTTATTTAATATCATCGCGTTTCCACGAGTACCGCTTGAGCAGAGCAACATTGCTCAAGTAAAGTAGGGTGTCGCCTGGTTCCCTCAAGACATCTGTTTATGACACCGTTTTAACCTCCTGTACCATGCAGTCTTGGCCACTAATTGCATTACAGGTTTGGTTTGTGTTGTTTTTATTTTGGAGTGTGGTGAAGAGTGGGGAGAGAAAGGGAGTGGTTTGATAGTCTGGAAGATGAAAGATATAGATTAAACAGCTGCACAAACCCGACCACACGAAACCAAAGCTTAATGCCAAGGCACCTTATTCTATAGAAATCATGGCAGATGATTTCGATCAACCTAGTTGGTCCATTATCCCGAACATCCAAAGGCTATACTTAAGTTGTATCTGTAGGGGATTATTTTACTAAATTTTCGTTAGTTATTCGACATCAACACAAGTGTTTCCGAACACAAGGTTTTGATGAAGCTGCAATAATGTCTGCTGTATTCATTGCAAAAATTCCAGGCAAAAATAATGAATACATTCCTATCACTCATTCCGTCGTAAGTTAAACACAATCATCTATCTAAAACAACGTATTCTTAAAATATGTGAACCGGAATTTCGTAATTACAATTTTAAACAATTGGAGTGTACATTGTTGAATAATTCATTTCCCATAGGTCTGGTAAAGAGAGTTCTTTTTTCAAATCTTTTGCAGAATCCTTCTCGGGTTGTTTCGGATACCATTAAATTTAAGAAACTACCGTATATTCAGCAGTTAACTTCTAGAATCGCCAGAATACCTTAAACAGCCCAATATTTTTATAGCGTGCACGTATGACAACACGATTGGTAGGTTATTTACAAAACTAAAGGACAGAATAGAGAAATCGTTGTGTAGCAATGTTATTTACCAGGTACATTGTAGTTGTAAAAAAAGTTTCGTGGGTCAGACGAAACAGTGGGTCAAGAACCGTGTAATAAATACAGCATAAGAGAGATGCTAGAATAGGAATATCTTTTTGCGCCTTGTCTTCTCATCTTTTTGTCACCAAACATATAGCGGATTTAGATGGAAAAAAAATTTTGAACTTCAAAGAAAATTATCATAAGAGATTGTTCCTAGACTCCTTTTACATTCACTAACAACGGGACCCATTAAACAATAAGTTTGATGTGAAGAATTTGAGTGCTGTTTATTCAGGATTTCATAAACATATAATTTCAACGTAGTATGAGGTTTACATATTAAATTGTATTGTTATCATAATGGTAATATAGTGTTTGAAGTTTTGAATTATCTAGCATTTGGTGGTTATCACAAAAAATTTAATTACGTACCGGTTTGATATACGTTCAGCAAATGTTTCTGTCAATTTTTCAATTAATTTTTAGCAGATAAACGTTTAGCTTGAGTGAAGTTTGTATTGTATTGTAGTTGTTACTTTCACCCACTGCATTAATTATTTTGACTGGTTGTTTATAACCCCTTTTGGATATAGTATTGTGTTGTTTTGTTAGATTTTATTGCAATGGAATATTATATATGTTGTGCTAATTTTAGTAGATATTGCCACCGAGTTATGTCTTAGTAGTTATGTAAGTAACGTTGTGTGTACTTTTTGCAACTGTGACTAACCTCATTATGATTTTTAGTCTTTGAAGAAGGCACAGAATGTTGTTGCCGAAACGTTGAATTAAATTACGATTTGACATAGTGACACACACGCACACGCACACGCACACGCACACACACACGCACACGCGCACGCGCATGCGCACGCGCACGCGCACGCGCACGCGCACGCGCGCGCACGCACGCAGCGCGCATGCGCGATGCGCCGCGCACGCACGCGCACGCGCCCGCACACGCGCACGCGCACGCGCGCGCACACGCACACGCGCACGCGCACGCACACGCACACGCACACGCACACGCACGCACACGCACACGCACACGCACACGCACACGCACACGCACACGCACACGCACACGCACACGCATACGCACACGCACACGCATACGCACACGCACACGCACACGCACACGCACACACACACACACACACAAAGTATACAAGAATTAATCGCTTTGTATTAATTTAAGACTCATTAAACTATATATGGGGCCTTGTTTATAAACAAAACTAAGAATGCTTGAATTGGATAAAACTTTTGAGATTTCAATCAGTAATAAAATTTTAAGGTGTCACTAATATACGAATTAATTTATTAAAGACCTGTAATTCCACTGAAATCGCCTAAGTTTACAAGAATGGACTTCTTCACTGCTTACAACAAGATTTAGTTACAGATGCTTGGAGTTCACAATACCTGTTTAAAAGTAAGTTTTAATATTTTGCTTTTAAAGAATTTACTCTTTATTTTTTAGGCTTTAGGAATAGCAAAATAATATATTAGAAACAGTGTACTTAGAACCGGCGATCTAAATAGGAATTCTTAATTAATTACTACCAATGCTAAATACTGGGCAGCTGATTTAAATATTTGAAGCTCTACTATTCTTCAATTCACTTCGGCTTGTAAGCTGTACACATTTCCCTTTACTTCAGGAATTGGTCTTCTTGGCCACAAATGGTTGCATAATAACTTTTGAATTTTGTTACACGATGCACAAGCACTATTTAATTAAATCGTTATACTTTTTTAAATTACTTCAGCCTCAAAATAAATAAACTGGAGAGAATGTAAAACACATCTGTTCTTTCTAAATATTATAACCGGTAGCTTCCCAAATTGTACATAGTTACATATCTCCTAGGAATTTTTTTAAAATCTTATTAATTGCCTACTAAATACAAAATTATCATAATATTATACTCCTGAATCCACCATCACAAGCAGATCTATTAGTTCTTTACACAAACATTACATTTAGATCACTTAAACACTAATTTTTATTGGTTGAAATTTGTTTAACCTTTTCTAAATCTTATAAACTACTTAATTCTAACAAAACATGCTAAAATGAAATCCATTTCAGGTATTATGGTACATATAATTAATAAAAACTAGAGTATCCATTAAATAGTGAACATAAGAATTAAATAATATGATCTGACAAAATATCAAGTAACGAACTGCTTTAAATACAAACTATAGGCTGTTTAATTAAATTATTGGTAATTATTTAGTTCGAAAGTAATGCTTCAAGTAAGGTGTGTTTATTTGTATTCCTGACGTTTCAAACCACTTTGGGTTCTTTTTCGAAGGCTAAAATGGTGAACCAGTTAAAATAAAATTGCTTAATTGAAAACTTACATATAAATTTACACTATCATTCTAACTTCAATTAACGTAATCTTTAATAATCTAAACTTTAAAAACATTTAAATCTTTGCGTGTTATTTTTCCAGCACCAGAAAAATGTCTCTCTGACTCAGCAGATGAAGCTGGAATTACTAGGATTTTTTTGGCAATTTTGCTTAGAAGTGGGTAGTTCTTTTTATTAACACCCCACCATTTTAATGGATCAAATCGTGCTTCATCATTATCCTCGTCGCCATTAAAGGGGTCAATTAAACTTTTATAAGTGCGTTCTTTGTTGCTTATAAAGTTCCGCAGTTCTTCTTCGGTCTGCTCTTTAAAATCTAAAGTGCGTGTAGATGTAGAAGACATACCTTCGCGCTGTGCTCCAAGAGTACGGAAAGTTGCGAAAGGGTCTGGCTTTGCTTTCTTCTGTAAAAAAATTTTAAAACTAAAATTAATTTGATTTCTATAAAAAACAAGTTCTTTCAACAGAATCGATTTTATGAAAACTTGCGACCCCTACACAAAAATTCCATAGGAGGCATAAAATCGGCACTGCTTTTCCGTAGTGTTACTTTAAACTTCGAAAAGCAATGAAAAATAAGTAATAGATTGTAACGAATGTATATTCTATAGTACCATGTTTGCAAGAATCGCTTCAGCATAATTTTATTCTGTGGTATTTAATTCTCGTATTTGCTGCTATAATATCTAAGAGAAACAATTCTATATGAAAACAGGAAATCATGTTCGCTTAAATAACTTAAATGCTTTAACACAGAGATATTTATTAATATTATACATTCAAGGAAAGTATTTATATGGGGTCTAGTCGTTTGTGTTGCCTACTTTACAGGCGGATTCTTCCTCTTCATTCGTTAGAATTAGAATAGCGCGTGCGTGTACTGGTCACGAGGTAATGCGCCAGGCAAATAAGGTGTCGTACGCTTTAGCGTATGACGGAGTAGAATGACGGAGTAGAATGAAGAATTAATATGACGGACTAGAATGTAGGAAAAGTATTTTTAAATGTTGCAATAATATTATGGTATGGTAGACGGTGATATATTTGAATCAAAGATTGGAAAGCTGTTCGTTTATCAGGGCAACTACAGCTGTTGTTTAATGTTTCGTTACGACAATTTGATGAGCAGATTTCGGAGCATGTAGGTCGCCGTTTGATGATTAGATATGAAGACATCAACACCTACAGGTATCAAACCTTCTTTTTTGTTTGTTTGTGAGAATTCGTGAATGCTTACATAAATAATTTTCGAGGATCGTTTGGTCAAGTTAAATTTTGTGTGTATAGAACAGCGCGTGAGAAAATAGTCACGAAATGCTAGAGTAATATTTTTATAAGATTTGCAAAATTCATTTGTTAAAAATATGAGATTTCAAAGTCCATTTCTTGCTTTTTAGAAAATTTATTCGCAGATGTTAAATTTTAATAAGCTCATAATACCTGAATTAAATGAAAAATTGTTTGTCTAAGTTAACTACATGTGATTCAAATTTTTTAAGAAATAATTTATGAGAAACATATGTGAGCCAATACTCAGATCTGAACACTTGGTGTCAAAACTTGTTTTAAAATATTATTAACTTAAGGTCCTGTTATGTCAAAGGCAGATGTATTGAAAAACCAATTTTATTAGTTCATTTTTGTAAACATATTTAAACAAAAAATCAAGAAAGAGAAACTATATTAAATTTCATTTTTAGACTCAAGTTTTTTATTCCATGCATAATTAATTTTACTAAATATTTAAAGAAAATAAGTTTGTTGAATAATGAAATTATACGAATGCTGAAGTAAATTATAAAGCAGAGATATGCTACAACTGGTTTGCTCTAGGTATTCATTTTTGATTTAAATATCTTTGGTGTGGTAATCTCAATATTATCCACCTGTAATTATTAGCGTGTTTTTTGTGTTGGAAAGCACAAACTGTGTCTTTCTAATTGAGAACTTGTTGTGCATTTTTTTCAGGATCATCGAGATCGGAGAGGTCGTAAGTATGTTCCAGAGGTTTCCAGATACATTAGTTCAGTAAGTTGTAAGTTTCTTATTGTGTGTACATCCCGTGA
This sequence comes from Platerodrilus igneus, assembly GCA_036346225.1. NCBI lineage: Eukaryota > Metazoa > Arthropoda > Insecta > Coleoptera > Lycidae > Platerodrilus > Platerodrilus igneus. Next base: position 3,531,665 of record JARFIW010000800.1, read on the forward strand.
GTTTCTGTATCTTCTCATAGGAGTAATGAATCTTTAGTGTTATCGTTCATACAGATACAGTGGCGCTCAACCCATTTTCTTTTTGTTAATTTATTGCAGAGTTTAGACCATCCCCACACCCTTTCTCGTTGCTCACCCTTGGGGTAATTCCCAGACTTAGCCGCGAATAATTAAAGCTTCACTTTAACCAGCGAATAAAGAAAAAAAATCACTTTACTGGCGCCCATGCGTGAGGCTAGCCAGCAACAAGGAAGCCCAAGTGAAAAATATTGTTTTAAGATAATAGAATCATTGTTCTGTAAAATTTATACAATTCACCAATAACATTTTAAATAAATTAACTATGAAATTTACAGTTTTAATAAATTAATTCGAGATAAAAACTATATAATACATTAAAATATTACCTGGGATGGTTTTGCTTCTGTAAATTCCAACTGGGCTTCCTTATCTCCTGATGAATTTATGTTGGAAAGACTTGTTTCTTTAGCTACTGAAATTCCATACTTTATCAAACCTTTGTGAATTTGCATTTTAAAAACTATTTTTACAGTATTGCCCGAAATAAACAGTACTGAAATTGTAATTGTTTTGTATATTTAAAAAATACATATTATTGACACTTTATTATATGTTCTAAATGTGCACCTCCTCGTTCGAGACAGACCTCATAACGATGTTCTAAGTTTCTGGTCATGTTATTGAATAAGGGTTGTCTCAGGGCTGCGAAGAAGACTCTAACGGCATCCTTTAATTCATCGATGGTTTGTGGTGCCCGTTTGAAAACGGCATTTTTAGCCATGCCCCAAATGTATGCGTCTGGAGGTGTGAGGTCTGGAGAATGTGAAGGATAAGGGAAGTCAGTAAATCGTAATATGAATTTGCTTGGAAAATGTTCTTGAAGAAATTGACGAATTGCGGCAGCAGTATGGCAAGTTGCCCCGTCCTGCTGAAAAAATTAGTTTCGAAATGCCAAGTTACGTGCACGACACAATTGACGTAGATCAGGGATAAATCGTGTTAAAATTTGTCTGTACCTCTGTTGATTAAGTGTGACTTGCCTACCATTCTCTTCGATAAAGTACGGACCAATGATTCCGTGTCCGGAAACAGCACACCAGACACTCACTTTTTCACTATGTAAAGGAACCTCTTGAACCTCATCGGGTCTGGCAAAGCCCAGAAATCGATTTGTGCGACGATTCACATAGCCTGACAAGTGAAAATGTGCTTCGTCTGAAAACCAAACATTTTTCAAAAATTCAGGATTTTCATACTGTAACGCGAGAATTCTGGCGCAATATTCCACTCTACTGCGATAATCCCGAGGATGTAGTTGTTGATGTACCTGAATCACATACGAAAATGTACCCAGCTCCTTCAGGATTCTTTGAAAGGAAGTTCTTTTAAATCAAGTTGTAACGCTGTCCTTGCCTGGCTGACTTTCGGATTTTCTAAGATTTGCTCAAAAACACGTTCATGGTTATTGTTGTTGTTAACTGTCCTGGGACGCCCTGAGTTTCCTTTTCGTTGGCACAATACACTACCTGTATTTCTAAACTTTTCAATAACCTTCAAAATTACAGCATTACTTGGAGAACGTTTATTAAACCTTTGTGTGAATTGATCAGACACGTATAGCAAACTTGCACCATTATGTCGGCCGATTCCGTATGAACGAAAATAATGCTCTACCAGAAACACTTTCTCCTCTGTACTTAACACCATTTTTAACAATTAGGCCCTACTAATTACTTGTTTGAGGTTTACTTGACAGGTCTATACTAGCTAACTTGAGTGTGACAGCGCACGCATAAAAACACCGCCAACTTAGTTTCAGTACTGTTTATTTCGGGCAATACTGTATCTTCACTCCTGTTGACAAATAGAAAATGTTTTAATGATGGATCTAGAAATGTTGCCATTAAATGCAAGGTTGTTATTGAAGGCCAAAATTTTTCCTCCAATGCTTCAACAAATTTTCGCTTCAATAATCTAATTTCGACGGGATCTTGTGAACTTTGAATTTCCCACATATTTCGTAAACAGTAAAACGAAGGTAAGACGTTTTGGAGGGTGCATCGGAAAGACTGTTCAAGAAAATCAAACATTTGTTCCACAGGATTTAAGAAATTTAACACATCATTAAGCAGTTGACGATCAATGCACTCAATCAAACCGTTGCGCCCTCGTGTCCTTAAGAGAGAAACTAATACTGAAACTGCCCGTTCATCGGTTACATTCAGATTTTCACTAATCGAACTAAACATGTTGAGTAGTGACCGCCAGGGCCTTGTTTGTCCACCATGCTTGAGGGATTGAGGCAATTCCGATTGGATGTCTGTTGTCTTCTTCACGTACGTTACATGTGCATTCAAACTTTCATAGAGAAGATTAATATTTTCATTTAACCGTCTACACTGTTCCCATGCAGTTTGTGTGCTGGTGTTTAGTCTATGTCGCGCACAGTCTACACGCAATTTTTGATTTGTAGCAGCTATAATATTACTACAGCAATCTGTTGTTATTGGAATATCGAAAACATCACGATTGCATTCTAATACTACAGTATCTAAAACAAACGCAATATTTCTGCAGTTTTCTTTTGAGGGAAGGATTTACAAGCATACATACACCTGCGTAAACTCCACAAACCATCCTTTGATTCAATCCAAAAAAAATGTCACGTCTAAATAGCTACGATGTACCACATTGTCTGACCACAAATCAGTTGTAACGGCTATACACTTATCTGTTATAGATTTTTGCAATGCGGATTTTATGTCCACCTGTACTTCATGCACACATTTCACTAATTACTTTCGAACAATTATTCGGCTACTTAAACGGCTGATGCCTCTATGTTTCCATATTTTGCGCCTATGCAAATCAATTCTTGTGCAAAGTTTATAAAATGCGGATTCTCATTGACAGCAAATGGTAAATTTGCGACTGCAGTTAAAAATATTTGACGTTTTCTGACTTTTATTAAATCAGAATTAGTTATCTTAGGATTGTTTTTTTTAATATTAATGTTATTTTGCTATCTCTTACGCTTGCATCCTGTAGTGACGAACAACGCTTCTGGTGATCATTTAAATTTTTAGTTCCAAATTCAATAATTTTATTGACAACCTTTTTACGAAATATGTAACATCGGTAACAATTTGCACAACAAGCTATTCCAAAAACATCCTCTTTTGTTTCCTTATTTTTGATAGTTTTAAATGTTTTCCAACAATCACCTCTTCTTTTTGGATAATTACACAGCTCATAAACACTATTTTCCTTTCTCTTTATTTCTTCAGTAAGTTGTAAAGGATCCATTTTGTTTATTGTAATTTGTAATTCACTATAATATATTTAATGCACTGTATTAAAATGACTTAGGTATTTCGTAGTTCAAAGGACAATATCGGCACAACGCACAAGCACTATCCCGTCACGAACGCTCGAACGCTGTATGAGAAATATAAAACCGTTGCCTCAAAATCTGAAATTCTTATTCATTTTGAACACTGCCAATAAACAGGCTCTTATCAAACAGGGGAGGTTCAGGTAGGAGTAGACTCTGGAATTCAAGTTGCAGCAAATTCAGAATAATTTAATTTAATCTAAACAAAAAAAAATCCTTACGTAAGTACTACACAAAGGAGTACCGACTTCGGTGAACCTAAACATAAAGTAATCTATTCTAAACCTTAAACATATCTTTAGACACTTAAGCAAAATACAAACGGCAGATGACGTAAGAGTTTTATCAGCACCTAGACCAAGCAATGTTAATATTCAAACCACTTTCAACATCGTGAAACCCAAGCGATTTTTGTAAAAGAGGCGGTTGTAGCTTCAGACGTAGAAGCTTATAAATAAAGCTCACAATTATTTATGAGTACCTTTTTTATAGACAATAATAATTGCAGTCAGAGTCACAACAGATTACGAATACGTTAATTAACTTAATGTTTGAATCTCTAACTAAATCAGTGACGAATATACCTTAGGTAAATTACAATAGGTCCTACCTGTCAATATTGTTCACTTTCAGGCACTTTCACATACGCGTCTGTATAAATTTATGTTTAACTAATGTTTGTCTTATAAACCGTTATTTATATCCTCGTGAAGCTCGAAATAATTTTCTACTTAAAATTATTATTAGAAGTCATCGTCCAATCTTTTATAGCCAACGAATAGCAAGCTGTATTGATTGTCTAAAAGAAAGAAGAACACATGAAAGTGGGAATAAGTCTACAGTGAAAATTCACTAAAATAAATTAACATTGGTTTATTATATTTCAAAAAATTAACCCAAAATTATTTTGGCTATAAAATATTTGCCTACCGGCAGCAAATTTCAAAAGCTAGCCCTAGGAAGAGGGGGTGCAACCTACGGAAAACTTAACAAAATCGCAACTTGTAATACGCGTTTCATATAATTTTAACCATTGTATTTGCTTTATGACTTTACTTCTCGGAGATTTACAAAAGTTTATATTACAACCGAGGTAATGCCTACTGCTACAAATTACCAAAGTAGTGAAATGTTATGAAAATAAAGAGATAATATTTAAATTTTTTACCACAAACTACGTCAGTGAAAGAAAATTCTATTGGCAAACTAATTTAGGTGTTTATATTTGATACTATGATGATTACTAACCCTGATGTTAGTTCTTAATTGTCATTGTTTTTTTTAAAGTCTAACTACAATCCAGAATTATGCAAATTTTGAAATCTTATAGTATTATTGCTACACTAGTGAGAAGAGAAGCTAGTTACAGAAATTTTTTAATTTATTAAGATTATAACATACAAAATTCTATAAGTTTATAACACCGCATTGTATGCCATAGCACGTTTCTTTGAAAAAATTTAAAAATGCATTTTCATATTAAACGAAAGGCGCTGTACTCTTATCGCATTATAAATTACTTTTACTTCAACTTCATAAATGAGTGCAAGTAACTAACTGAACCAATAACTTTATGTATAATTTTGTAAACGTACTTAATAAACTCACCTGAAAGTTTACTAAACTATGGGTTTACCTAGAGAAAGCCAATCTGTCACTTTGTTATATTTGGATAACTGGATCAATTTGGGTAGCCCGGTCAATTTGGGTCGTCAGGTCAATTTTGGTCACCTGGTCAATTTGGGACGATACACATGACCCATGACCCGGTGACCTAAACAAAAAAGTGACTACTTGGACCCACTGACCCACTTGACCCATGACCCATTTCATCTCTGCTTCCGTAGGGCGATGGAAAATTTTAACCTACAATGTGCCCTTATCTTTAAAACCTGTATGCGAAACTCGCTAGGAAAGTCAAATTGATTGTATCAAACCTTTGAGATTTCAAATAACTGAAATACAAGGATGCACTTTTACAAGTACACGAAAATTCTAAAAATGCTGGTGCACGACATGAAGCATTTACGTTATCAGAACAAATATGCGAATACTCAATTCTTGTATTAATCGTTATTAGGTATGATCTGTTGTCCCACATAAACATTGTTAGTGTAGCCTTACAGGCCAATTAAATGGATTTAAATAATGCTGTTAATTTATTATAATCTTGTTCTAAATATCTTGAAAATTATCGTTCCAGTGGTTTTGAAAAATGCTTGGTAGACGCGAGAGAGCTAGCTGAATTAGTATGTACTGTTACGTGCCAATCAAATTGGCCCTTAAACATTGTTTTTAGGTTAATTTTGATGTGCGGAAGTTTCGCGCCATAATTTCAAAAGACTCGGGGCGCGTATTTCCGTTACGTCACAGTGCGTTGCGCCAGATCGCGCGACGCGAGTGGAGTGGGGACAAAGTGGTGAGAGGTTTCCGTTAGACGCTTGAACGTGGCTTTTTGCCTGAACCTTCGAGTGGAGTGGACGCTTTGAGGTATCGTATCGTGCTTGTTTTTATCTATGTAGATTCCTTTGCCTAATTATCTTGTTTGTCGCTTCTTACCATGTTCCTGTCCATTCCCTACATAGGTAGACAAAATTTGCAGCCGTAGGCAGAACCACATTCCACGCCGGAGTGGAGCCCTGAGATCGAGTCCAAGCTATCTGGATGTGCGTAAGACGTACCCCCGTTAATTGCCGTTTCTTGTAAGAGGGCCAGCAGCAGCCCTTAGGGACGTGGAGCCACCATCTTTATCTATCCGGAAGAACGATAGGCGTACTTCGTGGAAATCTGGACCTATCATGTGAGTAAATTCTGTATTACCTATTGATTTAACTTTTTATATTTTTCCGATAATAGCGTCTTAATTTTGTGCATTGGTGACGTCATTGGCAGCCTGTGTAAGCTAGAGCTACCACCCGCCCGTGACGTCGCTTATTTCGCGCTTGCGCGATGTATTTATCGACTCTTTAACGGTAATTATCGACTTTCTTAAATTGTAAGAAATATCACTTTTTAAATTGTAAGAGTACTGAACTGATCTTTATACAAAAACGCATCCGCCGTATAAAGAAACAGGATTATGAAGCGATTGATGATGTTGTTGTTGTTGATGCGAAGAACATTTCAAAATAAATGTATTTAACATATTAGTAGATCAAATTAGGTCTTCTTTGGTAAAACATTTTGAACAAATCAATGATTTTTTGAATAATTGGGGATTTTTGTGTAATTTAAAAAAGAATCTAAATAATGACGAATTACCAAAATGTTGCATGAATTTACATTTGTTTTTAAAAGACCAACAAAAATCATCTAATGTTGATGGTACTGAATTAATGAATGAAATTATATCATTCAAAAACCTAATTCCTGAAAATGTTAACAATTCTTTAGAGATTCTCAATTTTATAAAAATTAACTACCTATATACAATTATTCCAAATTTGTGGACAACTTTAAGGATATTGCTAACAATTTCTGCAACCGTTGCAGCTTGCGAACGTAATTTCAGTAAATTGAAATTTATTAAAACATATTTAAGATTAACGATGGCAAATGAAAGAATTTTGTCAATAGAAAGTGAAGTTGCAAAAAATATAAATATGACCGAATACTTACAAAACTTTGCAGATTTAAAAGCTAGAAAAGAATATTTTTAAATTATTTTTATGAAACATATTTACTTTATTTGTCATACATTTCTTTTTCTTTTTTGAGATTATAATCATTGTTTTTGTACTGCTTTGTATATAATGCTGCTATAGCATTACTTTCGGTACGTATTGCCAAAGTTCATATCATAACTAGAGGTGTAAAAACTAAACAGAGAACTAACACTTTTATAAAATATTACAATACAAAAATATCAAAAATTACAAGTATTATATTTTAATAATATGTAATATATAGCAAACTAGATGTGGGTAAGTCTTTTACATTTTTTATTATAGTATCAAATAATGCAATATTTTAAATAATAACAATTTCAAATGGCGTTTAGGTATGTATACCTGTATTCTAGTATTGTAGAATATGTTATAATAATTATTGTTGATATAACAAAATTATTACGATAAAGGTAAAGTTTAATTTATTGTGGATGTTGTTTCGATTCGTGGCGTATCCAATTGTACCAACTTATTTAGTATGATAAAATTTCCCTAGTGTGATTTTTAAAGAAGTTAATTTAATTAACTATGTTATTGAATTTTTGACAAATAACATTAAAAAAATCTTGTATATCACACGTATGCAACAGGAATAGCCTAACTTACTTTTCAAAGTTCTCGCTTCTTCGTCGCTCAAACTTCAAATGCGCTCGTTGTGCTATTCCATATGTTGATCACTTGTAAGTAAATAACTATTGTATTATTTTTTAAATAAATAAATTTTTATACAGTTCTTTATTGTGTAATTTTGATTTTTTGCCTTTTTTACTATTTTTTTTTAATTTGCAGTAAATTTTTATATTCTTGTATGAAAGAGCGCCAAATTTTGTTGTGCCCGGGGCGTTCAAAACCCTAAAACCGGCCCTGGCATCTACCTATTTAATGCTGTAACAAATGCTTTTCTGACTGACAGTAATTTATAAATTCACATACGAAGATATTCACTTTCTTGTAATTAATAAAAAATAATAATATGTAGAAATTAATAGACGTTTGTTTTCTAAAGGACGCGCATGATATCGCGTACTGTGATACCACTTGTCACGCTTGTAACTAAGTATGCTTTAGCATAAAAAAATAAGATAGTTGACATTTATTTGTCAATGTATTGTACATAAATAAGGTACTAGAAATAATATTATGACGCAAGTAAAGCGTGGTTATTCAGTAATCGATCAAGCAATTTAAATTCAAAGAGCACTTGTAGTATTTCTGTATAAATTATTGCCTAAATGTACTTAAAGTTGTAATTCAGTAATTAGCATCACAACCAACTACGCATACACAAAACAACCCACCATATTTTTCATTTTTTCACTAATTTAGTGCTTGCGATTTTAATATATAAACCAATACTTTACACTTAACTGGCATAGTAAATGATAAAGCGGTAACAGTAATACCACTAACTAGCTACAAAATGTATAAATTGGTATGTATTAACCATATTTTTTAAGCAAAACCATTAAAAAATTAGTACAGCAAATATTGTTTTTATTTACAGATTGTTCTTGTTATTGCAATTTTTGGAGCTCATGCAGATCCCAAGGCTAAGCCTTCACATTTGGTAGCACCAGCAGCAGCTCTTGTTTCAGCTCCAAGTGCACCAGTTGTCAGCCTTGCAGCTGCTCCTTTAGTGGCTTCAGCTCCTCTTGCTGTGAGAGCACCTTTTTATTCGAGTGCATCGTATGTGGCCGCACCAGCTTCATATGTGTCACCTTATTTTGCTGCACCATATGCCTCTTCGTATTTTGCGTCGCCATACCTTGCTGCTCCATATACAGCTAATTATGTTTCTTCACCTTACCTTAGTGGGAAACTTGTAAATTCAGCAGCTTATACTACCGTATTATAAATATTTGTATCATACCTTCTGTGTTTTGATAAATTTTGGTAATGAGTATCAATATAGATTAAAGTTTTCAAACTAGCAGTGTTTACTTAATTGCTCAACTACTTTTGGTATTAACAATAATTAGGAAAAATGTTTTATATCGTTTAAAGGTTATACGTTAAATTTTCTTACTACAAAGGGCCATATGCACCATTTGAACGTTAAGTGTAGCTTTGTTAAGCGAGCTTATTTAATAAAGCTCAGCTTAGAAATTTCTCTTATGCACCGCAGCAATAATTATCAATCTTATTTAAGCCGTTGTGCAGTCGTTTCGCAATGTGGCAACCTAGCCATTGTGGTTTTTTAATGTCAAAATTTAAAAATGCTCTCAGTTTTCAACTGTCTACGTCCAGTTACGGTGTAACAGGTGGGGTATAAATAATTCAGTATTAGTTTTGATTTTATTGTACTTCTGTTTAAGTATTTCGTTAAAAAACCATTAAGGGATAATGCAGCAGGTACATAAAAAAAGAACCTCAAACTTATCCTATTCCGAAAAGTGCCATTTGTTAAAGATTATCGTTGATGATAAATACGCGTCAATTTCGGAAGACAAAAAACAGACAGGATTACTATAATTCAGAAGCAAAATGCGTGGATTGAAATCGAAGCCGATTTTAATTCAACATCAGTCACTGGTGTTTTCCGAGGTACAACTTCAGTAGGGGATGCAGCCGGTCCTGGAACAGATCCTCCGGTCCACCTCGATCCCTTTCCCAGCTTTTTTACATGTAAATTCGCGCTATAAAGTCTTATTTTATAGGGATTTCCTCCTTGCTCCCTCCTTGCTCCCCTCCTTGCTCGGACACCCCCATCCCCTTACCTTAAAAAATCAATAACTTAACCCCTAAATTTAGGACCAACCCTAACAACCACCATATAGGTAAAATCACCGCAACACCGTGCTCTCGGTTACCTAGTTTCAGCTACTTCTACAAGATCGTGGTGACGTCATACCCTTTTATAAATAAAGAGCAATGTAATACTATTCTAAAATTTTTAGTCTGACATTATACATGTATTTACTATTCGTTAGTGTTTGTGCTTATTTTGTGTCATTGTGGTATTATTACTTTTTGTTACTAGTACTTAATATTAAGAATTTGATCTATTGCTTAGTAAAACTGATGTACAAAATTTGATATTTAAAACAAATTTTAGCACCCTCTTTACTGCCTAGGATGATTTATTCAGATTATTAGTATAATATTTTAACAGTACGTTAAGGTATCTAAAATTTACATTATTGTTAGAGATTGCTTCCACGGGGTACTAAATTGAAATTGAGGTTAGAACACCGAGCACTTAATTTATGGTGCATTTTACGTACTACTACATGCTTTCTTGGCCAAGGGTATATGAGTACGTAAGTAATTAGTAACATTAAAGTGAGTGGGAAAGTAAAAGTTATTCTTCCCTGATATGCACTCGTGCGGGGTTCCTTATGGTAATATTTACAAATTTTGTATTTTCTGTGCTTGTGTTAATAATTGATGTAATATTAAAATTTAACTGGTATTTATAATTTTTGTCATTAATTATTTTTGTGTTCCGATACGATATTAAAGATAGTTATTTTGTGAAGTTGAGTGTGTTATATTCATGATCAGGAAGGGGATTCCTTCGAAGTCTGTTGGAACTAGGGCTTTAGGTTTCATACGCTTCTTTATTTTTATCAGTTCCTGGTTCCTTGGCATTCTTGTCCAGGTTCTGATTCAATACTGACCTTTATTAATATAATTGGTGCAATACATTTTCTGATCTACCCTGAATTAGAGTCTCACCCTGACTAAGTCGGAGTAAAAGTTGTCACCAACCCCAACCCAAAAGCCGCTACCTAAGCACTTTTCTAGTGGCCGTTAATTTGACTGAAATTTTCCGTGACATAGGTTTAGCTTGTAATTGTTGATTGTTTGTTTTTTGGTATTATTATGCTTTTGTACATAATTAATTTTCTTTTAATTAGAGGTTTTTTTGTGTATGTTTAGTTGTGAGTGTGTAATTTTTTATTTCAGGCCTTTCTTTAATTTTGTATATGTAATACCCCGCCCACTCGCCGATTGAGCCCGATCATTTTCTTTTGTTTTCTTTGTGTTTTGTACTACGTCGCTGCACGTAGCAACAGAAACCCCATTACTGAACACAAACATTCTCTGGAATTACGCAATGTTCTTTAAGGTATGTAACAACAGTATATTAATTAACATAAAACTTAAAGGTATTTGTTAAAAATTTATTTTTTATACAATTTAGGTCAGGTATAAGGTAAGGCATCTGCTAACCTTAATATGCTACATATCCGTCGACGTTTTCGAGAATAAATATTTCCTTTCCTTTTTGCAAAATTTCAAAATCACTTTATTCATAACAATCGAAGTTCAGATTTTACAATAGTTTTAATTTTCTCAGAATTGTAGTTTCCTGATTGCAATCAAGCTTAATAGATAATATTTAATAAATTAGACTGTTGTGCTAATGGCATAGGTGGAGTGCTACTAGTTTTTGTAGTAGTCTATGTTACAACAAACGCACTAGAGAAATTTGTGCTCTATATATTTTTTTATTAATTTTTTTTATTGCCCTGCACCACTGCTATATATAAATTGTTGTTACTGAAAACTTTATATAAAATTTTTCTAAATATACGAAATTGCTAAAGTCATTATATTTATTGATTTAGTTGAACAGACTAACGTTCTGTTGTGATATATTTGTTTCTTTTCAGGTACTCTAACTCTAACTGGTTAGTTTGTGGTATCGCGCTTCTACTACTCCTCGCCCCAGCCACCAACTATGCTATAATTAATACCCTGTTAAAAAAGTTAGCCAAGAGCAAGTCGAGCTTGCACTATTAGGTTTCCGTACCAATACTACAGTGAGTAATCAATAAACCAAATTAAGCTGTTTTTATTTTTTATGTATATTTAAATCTTATCCAAATTTGATTGTCATAACTGAAAAATGAATATATTGTACCACATTGTACTGGTACATTAGTAAATACGTTGTCTATTATTGTGTTCAAAATTTTTTTCCTTAGCAACTATTATACTGTCAAAAAAACCTGCGGTTTTCCGATAATCTATGACTCAATAGCTACTATTCCTATTAAAATCAAAATATTACCTTTGGAAATGTAGGAGAACATGGGGGGACTGTCATTTTTGGCACATTTTGATCTATATCATGAAGACTACTGGACCAAAAGTTACAAAAAAATATTTTTAGAAGCCTTTTAGAATCCTCTTTCAAATGATACTTCACACGATATATTTATTAAAACTTTTTTTCTTTTGACCGAATTAACCCCCGCCATTTTAATTTAAAAATATTTTATTTTATATTTTCCGACTGTCGATATATGTGCGCGCCATAAAAACCTACATTGTGCAAAATTTCAAATTCCTACGTTACAGTTTTCGAGAAAATCATCTGTGACAGACGGACGAACGAACACGAGAGTGATCTTATAAAGGTTTCGTTATACCTTATAAAGTACGGAACCCTAAAAACTAGTAGTATTAAATATTTAAAAAGATTCACAAGTGAGTTGTAAATAATTTGTGGTACTATGCGACACATCCAAATCAATTATGAACCCAATAACAAAGAAGTGTAAATGACGTCCTCATCATATTAAGTTCATCAAAAATTGCAACAAGATTATTTTGGGTATGCCGTTCCACGCCTCGTATCATCGATAAGGGAACACGAAAGTACATGGCACCTGCTTTGATCGACCTACCACATCGAGCGCCGTATACCGACGTCGATCCAACACGACTGGTACCTGTAGATCTAAGGCGACAATGCATCTGTTGTGAGTTTCTGTTCGAGCCGTGTTTCTTAACAGAAACACGCATCAAAGTTCAAAGTGAATCCAGTGCGTGAATTTCATTTATTCTTGTGTACAAACATTACACGCATTTAAATTTGCACTATAAATTTTCTAACGCTAAACTACATTTGTGTTTCTAGCGTTAACAAAATTTGTTCACATAAAAGCTCTATTCTCATGCATAAATTCAAGGACATTTGTATAATGCATATGCATATAGAATCTTATGTAACTGTATTTTCAATTTCCTGTTATTGTATATATTTCTTGCAGCCAATGTAAATAAATTATACACATTTGTTGTCCCTATGCATTAACCAAACAAAAGGTGACCCTCCAAAAATACAAAATCGGCACTGAACACCCACAGATGTTTAATTTTACTACTTTTGCGTGAGACTTAGCAAAATTTACCCATAAATGAGAACAATGCTCCGGTTATTTTTTTAAACTGTTTATCTTATATTTTTGTATGTAAATATAATTACCTGCATGTGTTCTTATTGTTTCTCTCATTCGCTCAAATGGAACCACACTTAATGGCAGGGTATAGTTCATCAACTTTGATCCAAACAAACTGATTAAAGCGTATCTTTCTTCAGATTGTTTGTCGGTCAGAAAGCTTGATTGTAAATTAACGGAAAACTGTCCACTCATAGTTTTTAAAATCATCTTTATTTATTGAAGAAAGTTTTTTTCACAATCACGAACACTGAGATGGACATGAAAATCAAATCTACTAGCAGGCGTAGACACCGAGATGACCATTCCTTCGCCTCTGGTGCCGAAGTAAAGAGGAAACCAATTTATATAGACATACCTGACAACTTCATACAACACGTCAAAACCTTTACACAGCTATTAAAGGAGACCTTTGGAATCAGAACATCAGGTTCAGGTGCTCGTATTCATGCTATCGACGCTACCGAATCCTGATTTATTCAGCACTATCTGAAAAGAGATGTTGTTGAGTTTCACAGCTACGCATTGAAAACTGAACGCGAAATAAAGGTCACCATCAAAGGCTTGGCTCCCTACATTACCGTAGCCGATGTCAAGGACACCTAACTAATAGTAAGTACGCCGTCACACACGTCAACAACTGCAAGTACAGGGAAAAGACTATTAGATATAATTTTTTAATGCTCCAACCGAAGATACTACATTGGCCAAAAAGCGAGTTTTCTTTACCTAGAAATTGTGAATTTTGCCGAACGCTTGCTGTTGTGAGCAAGGTAGTGATCCTGAACGTGCATGACAACACACACACGGAACGTATATTTCACCTTTCATTCAAACGAGGGCGTACTTTTACCAAAAATGCTCGCCCAACATTCTTCAAGCTAACCGTTTCGGGTTTTGCACCCGCGACCATGGTCTTACTAGTCACATGCATACCAACTGAGCCACGGTGCCACTAATAAAAACTACAGTATAAGATAAATAAGGACCGCTACACTTACGGCAACGTCCCAAATGATCCACCCGAAAGTACTACATTGGGTTTAATGGCCAAAATAGACGTGCTTCATGACAAAGACAACAGCAGTATCTTGCTGGTAATTCTGCAAACTTTGAATTTTTGAGAAACATTTACAACTTCGAGAGCATCTATTTGCCACGGCGTAAGAGTCACGGCATTGGAATCATGCGTGGAGATTACGTAATGCTTACTGTGAAAACGCTACGAATTTTCTAGTTTTCACCGCGGCTTGAAACTAAAATGCATAAAACGCAGTGAACAGCATACCGCAGATCAATGACAAAAAAAAATTGGAAGAAATTCCAACCTACGCCAATTGCCACAGTCCACACTCAACTAACCTCCAAAAATGCGCGGTATTCGAAGACCTTCTTCAAACGAAACTGAGTAACCAGAAACCAAAATAGAAAACAATATCTCTACTTCAGACTAACAAATCCAACAAAGACAAAAGTGTTTCAACAAAGTCAACGACATACGCAAACGCCCAACCAAACAGCAAATGCCTGACTGTTTAGCCACTACTGAACACGCTGATATTCATCGGGCAAGGAACACACCATCTTCTTCGGATGAAAAATCAGCACCATCAACCACATGCCGGAAACCAAAGCCAAAGCCACTGACAGAATATTTAAACCAACACGCAGAGCCGCCTTCTGCCCTAAGACCATCTGCTGCAGTGCAACTACGGCGTCAACAGAAATCACAAAAAGTTTCTCAACCTACGACGCAGACAATCACACTATCACAAAAGTATCCACACTACTACATAAGGTACTGAAATGACTACAGAAAATATTCAAAGTGGCTGTGTCAGGCTGTCCAATATATCGCTTCATATGAACCGCACTTCTATTAATGGATGGCACAAACCGTACTCAACTGAGAATTCTATCCTGAAATGCCTATTTTATCCGAAACAGGACCATGGAACTAAGACACTTTCTAAGAATTTGACATCAACGTAACACTTCTAAACGAAACCAAACTTAACAGGAATATCTTGTTAAAGACGGCCAACTACATCCCATACAGACACAACAGCCCAACCGAACCATGGCATTTAAGAGACGGAGACGTGGCTATCCTTATCGAAACGCGTCTTTTGCACCACATACCGGAACTGCAGCGCGCCATATGGACGCCATAGACATTATCACACGGATAAACCTAACACCTCTAAAGATAGTTTCTGCATACTGCAGCCCGACAAACCAGCATCACCAACCATAAGACATTGATGATCTACTATTCGAGGACACGAACACGATCATTGCTAGAGACCTCAAAGCAAAACACAAATTAAGGTGATCTAACACCGAAAACTAAGACAGACGCATCCTGAATGCCCACGCCTTGCGTAAGAACTTCAACATCATAAGGCCAAACTCCCCACCAGAATTCCCGAGCCCACACCATCACACAGACGTCCTGTACAAAACCGCGACATCACATCGGATGTCATAGAAGACCTAAGTTCTGACCACTTTCCGATCATCATCAGGCTACACATAGACCCCCTTGACAACAACAGCGTGCGAAGATATCAACAAACAGGCACAAGGGAAAATTTAACGAAGCACTATAAGGAAAGATCGCAAATGATAACCCGAACGTTATTAGCCCGGAAAAAACACACACCACCGCCTAAAACATCACATACAGGACACACTACATCAAGGCACAACTACTCGGAATCATAACACTCTGTGACCAAATCTATCACAATACATACAAGACGCCATCAAGCAGAAAAGGAGTCTGGTCAATTTCTGGTAGGTTACTCGTGATGCGGCAAATAGCACACGACTACACGCCAAAGAAGTAGTACTGAAGATACTCCTCGACGAACACACAAGGACGCATGGAGCACGTACGTCAACCAAAAATTGGACAGCAGAGGAAATCTATACAGCCCTATAAAACAACAACCACCACCAACACCATTAAACAGATCCACAGGCAATATCTAAACGACGAAGGAAAGGCAGAAGCATTCTCAGCTACCTTCCAAGAAACGCACAAGTCCAATCTATTCCATATTAGACAAAGAACGACGAACTCATCAACCAACACGTAGAGCAACGTTTCGGAGCAGCAGATTCTTTTCATCAACCTAAGACAAACCAATGAAACTATCCAGCAACAAAAAAAAAATGAAAGTAACCCGAAAAGATAGAATCACCTATATGGCGCTTAAAAACATAATGAAATGCACGTTCGCGTACATCGACAGACTTCAACGACATCCTTAAACAAAGATATTTTCCTAAGTCCTGGAAAATGCAATCATAGTGATGGCTCTAAAGTCAGACGGATCAAGATCGTACCCCAACCAACACCAACTAATAACTCTCATTAGTTGCCTGTCAAAATTTTTAGAAGAACTGCTTCTCCGAGGACTACAGGACACCTAGACGACAAATCGTAACAATTTGGATTTAAGCAAAACCACTCGATATTACTGAAAATAATAAGTTATTGACCAGGTAGCATAAAATTTTAACAAGATTCAAGTCGCCGTTGCTGTTTATCTAGATATCAAGGATGCTTTCGACAGGATGTGGCGCAGAGGACTTTTATACAAACGTGATGCGCTTCACTAGGTTTCAACATCCAACATACAGCTGCTGAACAGCTACCTCGAGGATCGGCAGCTGCAGATAAAAGTTGGCGAGAAACTATTTAAGACAGTGGCCTTGACTGCTGGGGTAGAGCAGAGCGAATCCTTGTCCACGGCATTTTTCAATGCTCATGTCTACGATATCCGCACTATGCAAAACGTAGAATGTCGTCAATACACTGACGCACTATTTACCTCGCAAACGCTCGAAATCTAGAACGAGCAATAAGAAACCTACAATACCCGACAACTGGAAAATACGACTTAACGTTGAAAAACTCAAGTCATCATGTTCTTCAAACACAGAGCAGAAATATATCCCCCATCACCCTATTCCCGACGACATAAAATATTTAGGAATCACACACACATTCTCACACACACTCACAAACAACACGCACACACGCACGCACACACGCACGCACACACACACGCACACACACACACACACACACACACACACACACACACACACACTGACTACCTCTGTACTTAACATTCTAGGCAAACCAAAGGTTATTTACACGACATGATCACACACAACAACAGATTTCCAACAGAAACCAGACTACGAACCTACAAAGGATCCTCAGTCTGACAATCACTTATGTATCAGCCGCATAGATGACATACCTCAGCAACAGTAACGACGGGTGATGGAAGAATTCCAAAACACCGTTCTGCGTCTGACCACCGTCAGAAACGAGAAAATTAGGCACTACCTACAAATAGAGACAATGACGGAACACCACACAATACTAACAACAAAAACCTTTCAAACCATCCAGACATATCCGCAATCGTTCATAAGAGCCATAGCCCTGCTTGTAGGAACCCAGCAGCGAAAAAAGAGAAGGTGTATAGGCATACTGGACAATTGAAGCCGTATCAAAAACTACGAAACCACTCACTCGCACATCAACAGAACAGAAAGAATCTTATGACTAATCGCTGACACAGAAAGATGACCTTGAGAGAGAAAGATCCGACAGCTTATGAAACAAAAACAAAGAAAAAAATACAAGAAACAACACAAGTAGTGGCAAAATAGAATAGTTAATACTAGTCCAGATTGAACATCTGTAACTATTACAGGATATCGTTTCCTTGATTTTTATACAACCGTGCAACATCGATTTTCTAGCGTGTGCCTCCTTAATATTTTGGAAATATTTGTTTGACTATAGTAAGCAATTCCTATAACCGTATACGAAGATATTCCCCTTCTAATAAATTAATCGGAACGAATAAGACTACATGCGCCATTCTGAAGATTTCTGCTTCCTTGCAATAAAAAAAAACGAATTATGAATTATACTTAAATAGCGTATGTTGATTTGTGAAGGACACGCATTGTATCATATACTGCTACCACTTCAGCACTCTTATAACTAAATATGGTTTAGCATAAAAGAATACGATACTTGACATTTATTTGGCAAGGTATTGTATATAAATAAGATATGCAAAATAATACTATGAAGCAAGTAGAGCATTGTTATTCATTAATCGATCAAGCAATTTAAATTCAAAGAGCACTTGTGTTTTTCTGTATATATTATTGCCTAAAAGTACTTATTGTTGTAATTTAGTAATTAACATCACAAGCAACTACGCAAGCACAAAATAACCCACCACATTATTTCTGCACTAATTCAATGATTGAGCTTTTCGTATATAATCCAATATTCTCAACTGGACTGGCACAGTAATTGATCCCACAGCAACAGTAACACTATTAGCAATAAAATGTACAAATTGGTAAGTTTAAAGTGATAGTTACTTTTTAAGCCCACTCGCCAAAAACTAATGCATGTTTTGTTCATATTTACAGATCGTTCTTGTTATTGCAATTTTTGGAGCCCATGCCGATCCCAAAGCTAAACCTTCACATTTGGTAGCACCAGCAGCAGCTCTTGTTACAGCCCCAAGTGCACCAGTTGTCAATCTTGCAGCTGCTCCTTTAGTAGCTTCAGCTCCTCTTGCTGTGAGAGCACCCATCTACTCGAGTGCATCGTATGTAGCCGCACCAGCATCATATGCGTCGCCTTATTTTGGGGCACCTTATGCCTCTTCGTATTTTTCGTCACCATACCTTTCTGCTCCTTACACAGCTAATTATGTATCTTCACCTTACCTAGGAGCTAAACTTGTTAGTCCAGCAGCTTACACAACCGTCTTGTAGTTCATTTTTTATACTTTTCTGTTTTGACAAAATTTTTGGTAAAAGTATGCGTATTAAATAAAGCTTTCAAATTAATGGTGGATCACTTATTGTCTCATTACTTCTGTTATTAACATTAATACTAATGGGCCAAATTCATGAATCCTACTTATGTGTCACCCTTACTTATTTTGCCCTAATTGCATCCTAGCCTTATTCATAAATAGGATCATAACAAATGAGTCACTCATTCAACCCTAAATGTGAGTGAGTAGTTTCGGATACATGAGTGGTAAATAGGTGTAGTTCAGTGACCACTTAAGCCTCACTATGGTTTTCCGTTTGTATTTTAAATTAAATCTGGCTATTTATTTGTTTTCTAAAAGCACGTTTTATAGCAATTTAAATTTAAAATTTTATAGTTAGCAATGGAAGATTTTTGTAGAATTTACTGATTATGCGGCAGATTATGCCTATACCCAAGTAATATACTCAATATTTTTGTATATTGTTTATTATTTCAAATGCTTTCAGAAACATAATACGGAATAATCTTAATCCTCGTACAAAAGATACAAAGCAGGAACTAATCCAGAGGTTTATATTTTCAAGAGAAATAATTTTATACGTTATACTGCCTCTAGTTTATCCCCAACCTAGAAGTTTGGACAATCATGGACAGCCGATCCCAGAACTCTTTAAATTATGCATAGCACTGCCTTTTTATGCAAGTGGTAGTTACCAGATAAATTGTTTGAGCTAATCCTGTGATATTGTAGTGATTTATTATTATTTTAGAGAATGAATGGTGACGTGGTGATTAGCGAATCTTCAGTAAGTAGGATTGTAAATGAAGTGAGCGATCGCTTGGCAAGAAATTTGTCAAAACATGTATTTTTCTCAGAAGGCCACCCTGAAGTAAGGACTACCAAACGGTTATTTTACAACATAGCACGTTTCCCAGGAGTTGTAGGATGTGTTGATGGAATACATGTGGAAGTTAAAAATCCAGGTGGTATTAGTGGAGAAGTATTTAGAAACCGCAAGGAATGGATGTCATTGAATGTCCAAGTAGTAGCAGGTCCACAGAATGAGATTCTTGACATAGTTATTGGAGAGCCAGGATCATCCCACGATAGTACAATTTTTAACAGTACTTCTGTCCACATGCGCTTATTACGTGATGATATTAGGAGTAATCTATTGGGTGACAGTGTCTATATACAAACTAGACATGTGTATACACCACTGTTAAACTCTTCTGATAGAGCCGAGCAACGATACAACTCTGCTCATATTCGCACCAGGAATGTTGTTGAACGGACATTTGCTATGTGGAAAGGACGTTTTTCGCTGCCTGGTGATATCACTTCAACTGAAATTGAGAAATACGACCAGAGTTATCGCAGCTACTGCTGTACTGCACAATATTGTAATTCGACATACGCAACAGTTTCAAAAAGCTGATGTCCATCAGGAACATACCATACCCGCAAATAATGCTCTGGATAACATGCGTAATGCTTTTATTGAAAGACATTTTAGAAAAATTTTGTTATATTTTTTGCTATTTCAGTAATTGTTGGTATTAGTCAAAGAAGTTTAAATACATGAAATCATACCAGCACAAGAAACTTGTTTTACTGTAGGTTCTAGGCACTAATTTTAATTAATTATTAAGTTTAATCTTATTACGCTATTGTATGCAAATCATCCTTTGTGGTCGTTAGCTTTTAGAGCAATCGTGTTTCCACATTTTTTAAATTTAGATGCACATTCTTATATCACTAAGTTGACAGTTATAATTAAAAATAGGCTCTAAGTTTGTAAAATATACTTAAAAAAATACACTAATGTTTATTAAAATGATTGCAATTGTAAAGTTTTTATTTTTTCCCGTTTCAAAATTTCTTGAGCAATCTGTAAACGCACTTTCTGCTCTTTATTTTTTAATTTTTGTTCTTCTAACCTAAGAAGGTGCAGCTCCTCTTCTTGTCTGCTAAGAGCAGCTGTTCTTTCCAAGCGCCTAGCTAACTCTTGCTCTATTGCAGTGCCCCTAGATAAATAAACACTTTTTTTTAGTGTTTGTACCACGTTCAAACGTGGGTGTTAAAACAACACTGCTGCTTGCTTCTACTTGGTTACTTAGTAATTCTGTAAATAAAAAAAAATGATTAAGGATAATTATAACCTAGATTCTTTTGTGAATCACTCAAACAACCTTTCTTATCGAACATCAAATTTCATCAAACTACCAAAAACCTTACTATATACATTGAACAAAAAAATTACCTTTACAAGTTTCATCTATGGCAACTTCTTTTTGAAGCATATAGTCATGATCATTTCCAAAATTGTTCGTGCTGATGCCACTTGAATTGCACCATAATCAGAATCGATCACATCAGTCATTTCAATATCTACATTCATATCGGGAAACTTATTGTCAAATTCTGGCTTAGAAGATTTATAAGGTCCCCCACCAGTTGCCATTCTATAAATCTTCTTAACCAATAATTCTTTCCTCCTGCTAGTTTTCATATTTTTCCAACATTTTTGCTGTTGCTCGGTGGTTTTCTAAAAATATATACATATTATTAAAGATATGTATGCAGCCTCTTGTTTGATAAAAGGATGTTAGCTAGTTTTGTTTGTATTGCATGCTGTAAAAAGTGAAGCTTACATTGGAATGTTCTAAGCAGGAATTAAATTCCTCAGCCATTTCATTCCAAACCTTCTTTTTCTTGGACACTGATATAGCATCCGTTTTTTTACTCTCGATGATCGCACATTTTTGAATCACCAGCTCTTTTAAGTATGCCTTCTCCTCCAGACATAAAGGATCGCTTATTCTTTATTTTCCAACTAAAATAAAAATAATTAATTGCAAATATTGTAAATTTAAAATAAGATAAGGAACAATATTTCTTTATATATCCAGTACTTCTTAAAAATTACATTATGTTTGAAAGAAACGATGTTGTAAATGCCTTTGTATGAGAATATATTTCATAATATATAAATGCTTTATGATGTTGCTGTCTTTTATTTCATGTTGTAAACTCCGTCAATTCCGTTGAGCTAGTCGGGTAAAGTTAAAAAGAAGGTAAGTGAACAATTTCACTTTTACAAATTGATGCATCTGTATTATAGCACTCCGTTAGCGGCGCTCCAACGCAGGGCCAATCACAGCAATATATATATATATATATATATATATATATATATAAATTCCTGTAAAATCGCCCTTACAAGCCCCAGGATTGGTGCGCATTTATTATTGCTGTGATCTGCCTCACGATTGGGCGTCGATCACTATTGCTATGAAATGCTTTACAATTGGTGTTCCCGCCCCTACGATTTTAAAATTTTTTAATTTCTTTTGTGGTGTTCTCGCCCCTACGATTGGGTCGCCATTAATATTGCTGTGATCTGCCCCACGATGGTACGCAATTAATATTGCTGTGATATCGCCCTTACGCTGGGCGTCATTAATATTACTGTGAAATCCCCTTACGTTGGTGTGCCCTTTAAAATTGCTGTGAAATACCCCTACATTGGACGTCGATTAAAAATTGCTATAAAATAGTCCCTTTAAGCTTTAAGCCCCTATGATGCGTACCATTAAAATTGCTATAAAATTCCCTATCTGTTAAAATAATTTAAATGAAGCAATCCAAAATTACACAGTATAATGATTGGTAATATGTACAGTTTTATGTCAATTCAAAAATTAGCCCCTGAATAAATTATACACATTCACCAAATTTAATTTTCCCGGAAGCCAGCAGAAATATCTTTGTAATTACTCTAAAGTACCTTTCGAACGTTCAAAGATGCTTTTCCCTATTTTCAAATTTTCAAATGACCTTTTTGTTGACTCTTACAGATATATAATATTTAGCAAATATTAAAATTGAATGTCTTTAACTAATAAAAAATCTTTAAGATCTCTAACCTGCTTTTTCCTTGCTTGTGACTGGAATTTCCTCAGAGTGTATGTGGTTAGCCCCCTTGATTGTTACGGCTCGCCTGCTTTGCTTGATTTACTAGAATGTTGGATTATGGTTGCTTGTATTTTTCCCCTTAGATCTCTGGAGTAACTTTGAGTATCTTCACGTATTTTCAGACGTACAGTTTAATATGCCTTTAGAGTATTTATTTAAACAGACCCCTTTTTCTTTCTTTATTTAAATACGTTTACTTGCATCTTTATTCAAATACGTTTACTTGGATGTTCACACGATACCGTTTACTTTTCTTGGATGTTTATTCGAAGCCCTAAATTTATTAAATATTTAAAATAAAATACAGTAAATATTTTATCTTACGTTTTACGCGTAAAAACAGGCTATTCTTTGTTGCACATATTGGCACTTTCAAATTTTTACTTTTAATACATTATTTACTTTCACTAATTATTACTGGTACGTAAATTTCACTTTAAATCGACGTGATTCGTGCCTTTGTTGAAGATATACTGTGTATTTACGACTTTCATATCCCATTTATAAGCTCCACATTTCAACGCACTAATTGGCGCGCATCGCCTGTTTTTTGTTAACGTTTGTAATTTCCACCTATCTCTGTAGAACTTTGGAATTTATCAAATTCCCTGGCTTCAACTGCTGTACTTTCATTCAATTCCGCAAGTTGACATTCAATATATCCTAGAATCTCCTTAGAATTTTCAAATATCCATTGCAATTCTGTCAAGTACTTCATATTTGTGTCGTTTATAGTTCAAGACCCATCGTATAGCGAACCGCCTGTTATCTATTGTTTGTTATTTGAAATATGTTGGGTTTTCATGTAAATATAATTCTTTGTCATGTTTTCATTTTCTAATAATGACGTATTAGAAAACGTTTACTTATTCATGCGTTCACATTTTTGACGAAATTATTAAATATCTAGAATGTCAGTTTATCTATCTTTCCCGATAATGTGTTTTTATTGATGCAATTTCTTGCGTTTAGAACCTTACTTTTTGCTCGTTTCTATTTAATTTTGGACTTGTAAACTTAACTTAAAACATATTATACGATGTACACATTCTTATTTTAGTTAAATATTATCTAATTATTGAAAATGAGCTTCTTTCTTATGCATTAAATTAAATATGATTTATATACAGTGTGCTCGCTATTGACTTTCTGTAAAATAGTCGATTTACTCCTATAATTGGTGGAATTATTTGTTTCTCTTAACGTTAAAATTAATTGCATTTATTCTACAACCCCTATGACTTAATCTAACTTTACACTACCCTCTTACCATAGCTATATATATATATATATATATATATATATATATATATATATATATATATATATATTAATAGAGAAGAATAATCCACATTTGGAATGCAAATGAATGCTTAATATATATTAATAGTTATTAAGACTTTAACTTTAAATACAAAGTTGGGTTTTCATTTCATCTTAATAACTATATATATATTACTCATATTTAGAAAATTAAATAATCACATCAAATAATTTTAATCACCGTGTAGAAGCTTTGGGAAAAGGTACGCGTTATTAAAAAACCGTGGAGAATAAAAATTCATTCGTTTCATTAAAAATAAGAGATTTAAATCATTTACAAGACGCTTGCTATAAAAAAGGAAGCAGTATTAAAATGCTCAACGTGTATTTAATTTAATTGTTCAAAGAATCAAAGAGAAATTACGTGCAAAATTTATATTAATTAACTCAATTTTAAGTAACCGGTATTAAACAAAAGGTACAAATAATAATTAATATTTAATTAGGATTCACTAAAAATTAAAGGGTATTATTTTAATTGGAGTTAATTGAACCATTAGTTACATATAATATGTATAAAAAAGCTTGTAAAAACCCAATAATATTCAAATCGTAGAAGTGTTGTTTAGAAGTATTATGTTTGAACACCTGCGTATTTTTAAAATGCTCATTCTGCGTAAATTTGGCAGATAACAAATGGTTACAGAGAATGCTGGAGAAACCGTAGCTTAATAGTTACGGGAAATGCTAATAAGGTGGGTTATTTCACAGTCCACATGGACTGAAATAATCGATAATAAAGAATATCAATTTGCACCAATAAGAACAGGGTAGATAGAGACAGATAATATGCGTAAGACCGAGACACATATAGTAAAAGGCGTGAGTGGAGCAACGTCACTGGGTTGCGATTGGTTGAAAGTAAAATGCAAACTTGAGAGGTAAAAATAACATTTCTGTATAAAATTAATTAGTTATTTCCAGACGTTGCGAGCCGTGTCGAAATTTCTGAGATTTAACTGGTGCGAGTGCAAATTTAATAAGAACCGACGCACAGGCGGGCGAGATGGGAACATAGTATACGAAATTCTAGAAACTGGCCGTTTTGGAGACAAAACCGACAGACAGGCTAACCACTATATATACCCGGGTTAATATGAGTTTCTCTCTCTTAGATTTTCGATTTGATTCAATGCGTTAAACAGTGCTTTTTAGTTTTCCGATTTTGATAGAATAATTTAAACAGTTTGCTCGTATATTTTGGTGATTTAAAACAGTTTGTTCTTTACGTGCTACAATGAATGTAATTTAGTGCATTTAGAAAAGAAGATACAAGGTAATAAAGTCTAGTATCACTGTACCAATTAGTCAAATTTGCAACGACAAATGAATACACAAAGGTAGGCAGTTTTGGCGTATATTTGTGAAAGAAGTATGAATTTCTTTGCTATTTTTCGGGGGTGTTAATAATTAAATGATTCGTAAACGTGTTTGGATACAAGCTTCAGATATACACAAATAAGTTCCGGAAAAGCACTGAAACAACTTTAGATGAATGGTGGTGAAGAAAATTTTAAAGGCGACCAGCAATACGAGGACCTAAACATAACCCAGTTGGATTGGTGTGATTAACAGAGGACGATATACATTGGGGCCACGAGTGCATTAACCTTCAGGTAACTTATGCTTTGTTGTTCGATTTTTGATGTTTTGGTGTGTGTTGAATAACTTTATAATTGATTTACTTAAAATGGACAGTAGTGAAATTGTACTAACAACAAATTTTTAATTTTAAGGTGAAATTTTCTTGTTTAAGTAGAAAGGGTATTTAGTATTTATGTTCTGGATTATGATGAAAATTTGGGTATGTCTTTGAGCTCAATTAGACGAACCTGGTTAATTAACGTAAAGGGGTGGGAGATGCTCCCTTTGTACTCAGACTCAGGTCTGCATTTATTGTTATATTAATTAGTAGGCATCCTACAAGGACTTTAATTCTGGATGCACATTAAAATGATAACAAATTTAATCTTGAAATTTTCGGATACTGAAATTTATGCTGAATTTTAATTTTAAAATTTTAATGTATTGTGAATATTGATGTAAATAGAGTTAACGTTGATGTTTTGTGGTAGGAATGTGTTTGTTTTTTTTATGAATGAGGATGAAGGTTTAACTAGGTGAGCAGCCGAGGCGGAAAAGAGTAAAGAGGCGATTAACAGAAGAAAGTCAACGGAACAGTTAAGTTAATAGCTTTTTGTAGGTTTCACAGATACAAGATACAGGCAGTACCCCGGTATCAGTTGAAATCCAAAATCTTAAAAGTCGTGATTCGTGCAGTGGTTTGTGCAAAATTTGATATCTTTGTTTTCGACTAGATAAAAATCTTCAGAAATTTCACAAGATTCTCTAATCGTATTGAGTGACCCTCTTTCTACCAGCAACCGTATACTAAGCAGATCTTGGGAGTGGTTGTATTCGACACGCTAAAAATATTGTAAATGGAGTCCTTATAGTCTGGAGATAAAGGAATTTAATTAAATATAATTTTAATCTTTTTCATCAATAAATTAAATGTTGTTTTGTCGAGAAAAGCTATTCCACTTGCCTGTCAAAAGCGATTAACAAAATCGTTGAAATAGGTACAATCATGAAGAAACTCCGTTCTGGGCAACCAAGTGCTTCTGCCGAAACGAAACCTTTTTGCTCTAAAAAATCACTCTAAAGGAAATTTTAAAAAATTTTCAGTTATATTAGATAACATTTTCTAATACCAATTATCAGTGGTAACAAATAAATCACTTGGTTTGACAGCATCAACAGATACAGCAATAGGACGAGACAAAAAGTCCGGAACAGCATTGTCCTTACCTATCCTGTAAACAATTGTAAAGTCATAGGGCTGTAATCGTAAAGCCCATCTGACAAAACGACCATTGGGGTATTTCAAATTATGGAGCCAAATCAATGAATAGTGATCTGTAATAACTGTGAACTTCACACCTTCAGGATAATGTCGAAGTTTTTCTACTGTTCAATCACAGCCACACATTCACGCTCGGTGTTAGAATGTTTGCGTTCTTGGGATAACAACGAACGAGATAAATAACAAATAACTTAATCAGCAACTCCTGTTGCTGCCGCTAAGTGTTCACAAAGTAATCATCAGACGTTGAAGCGTTTTATTTTTACAAATCATATTTCTTATTCATTTATACGCTTAACTTGCATTTTGGTTCAAAATCATTTTCACTGTCGCTTTTAATTATTCAATAGAATGGGTACAATAATTACAAACTGCTATTGGTAGTAAATTCATTGTACAAATTTGAATTTGAATTTTGCCGCTAAAGAGATGATGTCGGGGGAAGTAAAGTTATGTTTAGGCTAGGTTGAACATGTTAGTATTTTATGTGACAATAAATTTATGTTTTATAGGAAATGGTGAATTTATAAGGTCCCCACCAGTTGCCATTCTATAAATCTTCTTAGCCAATAATTCTTTCCTCCTGCTAGTTTTCATATTTTTCCAACATTTTTGCTGTTGCTCGGTGGTTTTCTAAAATATATACATATTATTAAAGATATGTATGCAGCCTCTTGTTTGATAAAAGGATGTTAGCTAGTTTTGTTTGTATTGCATGCTGTAAAAGTGAAGCTTACATTGGAATGTTCTAAGCAGGAATTAAATTCCTCAGCCATTTCATTCTAAACCTTCTTTTTCTTGGACACTGATATAGCATCCGTTTTTTTACTCTCGATGATCGCACATTTTTGAATCACCAGCTCTTTTAAGTATGCCTTCTCCTCCAGACATAAAGGATCGCTTATTTTTATTTTCCAACTAAAATAAAAATAATTAATTGCAAATATTGTAAATTTAAAATAAGATAAGGAACAATATTTCTTTATATATCCAGTACTTCTTAAAAATTACATTATGTTTGAAAGAAACGATGTTGTAAATGCCTTTGTATGAGAATATATTTCATAATATATAAATGCTTTATGATGTTGCTGTCTTTTATTTCATGTTGTAAACTCCGTCAATTCCGTTGAGCTAGTCGGGTAAAGTTAAAAAAGAAGGTAAGTGAACAATTTCAATTTTACAAATTGATGCATCTGTATTATAGCACTCCGTTAGCGGCGCTCCAACGCAGGGCCAATCACAGCAATATATATATATATATATATATATATATATATATATATATATATATTCCTGTGAAATCCCCTTTGCAAGCCCCAGGATTGGTGCGCATTTATTATTGCTGTGATCTGCCTTACGATTGGGCGTTGATCATTATTGCTATGCAATGCCCCACAATTGGTGTTCCCGCCCCTACGATTTTTAAATTTTCTAATTTCTTTTGTGGTGTTCTCGCCCCTACGATTGGGTCGCCATTAATATTGCTTTGATCCGCCCCACGATTGGTACGCAATTAATATTGCTGTGGTATCGCTCTTACGCTGGGTGTCATTAATATTGCTGTGAAATCCCCTTACGTTGGTGTGCTCTTTAAAATTGCTATGAAATACCCCTACATTGGACGTCGATTAAAAATTGCTATAAAATAGCCCTTTTAAGATTTAAGCCCCTATGATGCGTACCATTAAGATTGCTATAAAATTCCCCTTTCTTTCTATCTGTTAAAATAATTTAAATGAAGCAATCCAAAGTTACACAGTATAATGATTGGTAATATGTACAGTTTTATGTCAATTCAAAAATTAGCCCCTGAATAAATTATACACATTCACCAAATTTAATTTTTTTAGAAGCCAGCAAAAATATCTTTGTAATTACTCTAAAGTACCTTTCGAACGTTCAAAGATGCTTTTTCCTATTTTCAAATTTTCAAATGAACTTTTTGTTGAGTCTTACAGATATATAATATTTAGCAAATATTAAAATTGAAAGTCTTTAACTAATAAAAAATGTTTAATATCTCTAACCTGCGTTTTCCTTGCTTGTGACTGGAATTGCCTCAGAGTGTCTGTGGTTAGCCTCCTTGATTGTTACAGCTCGCCTGCTTTGCTTGATTTACTAGAATGTTAGATTATGGTTGCTGGTATTTTTCCCCTTGGATTTCTGGAGTAACTTTGAGTATCTTCACGTATTTTCAGACGTACTGTTAAATATGACTTTAGAGTATTTATTTAGACGGAGCCCTTTTTCTTTCTTTATTTAAATACGTTTACTTGCATTTTTATTCAAATACGTTTACTTGGATGTTCACACGAAACCGTTTACTTTTCTTGGATGTTTATTCGAAGCCCTAAATTTATTAAATATTTAAAATAAAACACAATAAATACTTTATCTTATGCGTAAAAACGGCCTATTCTTTGTTGCACACATTGGCACTTTCAAATTTTTACTTTTAATACATTATTTACTTTCACTAATTATTACTGGTACGTAAATTTCACTTTAAATCGGCGTAATTCGTGCCTTTGTTGAAGATATACTATCTATTTACGAGTTTCATATCCCATTTATAAGCTCCACATTCCAACGCACTAATTGGTGCGCATTGCCTGTTTTTTGTTAACGTTTGTAATTTCCACCTATCTCTGTAGAATTTTAGGTTTTCTCAAATTTCCTGGTTTCAATTGCTGTACTTTCATTCAATTCCGCACGTTGACATTCAATATATCATAGCGTCTCCTTAGAATTTCCAAATATCCATTGCAATTCTGTCACGTATTTCGTATTTGTGTCGTTTATAGTTCAAGACCCATCGTATAGCGAACCGCCTGTCATCTATTGATTGTTATTTGAAATATGTTGGGTTTTCATGTAAATATAATTCTTTGTCACGTATTCAATTTCTAATAATGACGTATTAGAGTGCGTTTACTTATTCATGCGTTCAAATTTTTGACGAAATTATTAAATATCTAGAATGTCAGTTTATCTATCTTTCCCGATAATGTGTTTATATTGATGCAATTTGTTGCGTTTAGAACCTTACTTTTTACTCGTTTCTATTTAATTTTAGACTTATAAACTTAACTTAAAACATATTATACAACGTACACATTCTTATTGTAGTTAAATATTATCTAATTATTGAAAATGAGCTTCTTTCTTATGCATTAAATTAAATATGATTTATATAGTGTGCTCGCTATTGAGTTTTTGTAAAATAGTCGATATACTCGTATAATTGGTGGAATTATTTGTTTCTCTTAACGTTAAAATTATTTGCATTTATTCTACAACCTCCATGACTTAATCTACCTTTAAACTATCCTCTTATCATAGCTGTATATATATATATATATATATTTATGTATATGTATATATATATATATGTATATATGTATGTATATTATATATATATATATATATATATATAATTACAATTTATTTTCTTTACGACCTTGCTTTCTATGTATATAGTTTAAATGTTTCTTGTGGTTTATGGGTCAGCTAGTAAATAAGATAATGCTCTTACTGCCTAAATTTTCAATTTATTCAATTCTTGTTCACAGGCATAGTGAGGATTACATCTAAACTTGGCTGTACAGCACAAATAAACAGTAACTATTTTTTAAAAATAACAGTAGTAAAGATAAAATAAATATTATAATCTAATATGACACTAGTAGTTTGTCAAAAAACTACTAGTGGCATATTAGATTATAATATTTATTTTATCTTTACTACTGTTATTTTTAAAAATTGTTACTGTTTATTTATGCTGTACAAATATATGCCAATTTATAAGATTAATCTTCACTTTATGCCTGTGAACAAGAATTATATATTATATATATATATATATATATATATATATATATATATATATATATATTACAGTGAATATGATGCAAACCCCAAATGATCATTTCAAATTTAGCTAGGTTCAAGTCCTGTCTAAGACCTTATATTTTCTATCTTTCAATTACTAGCTCGATTTGAAATGATCATTTGGGCTTTGCATAAAAGTATAAGTTATTATTTCATCTTATTTACTATAATACTATAGTATTTATCAACTTACCTTGTGTAATTAACTACCTAAAGTATTTATTATTTATATATATATATATATATATATATATATATATATATATATATATATATATATATATATATATATATATATATAGAGGAATAATCCACATTTGGAATGCAAATGAATGCATAATATATATTAATAGTTATTAAGATGAAATGTAGTATTAAGTATTAGTATTAAGTATAACATCATCTAAACAATTGGGCTAGATAGCTCAATTGGTTAGAGCGCTGATCCGGAAAATCAGTGGTTGCAGGTTCAAGTCCTGCTGTAGCCGTTCTTTTAGTGGTTTTCAATTACTAGTTTGATTTGAAATGGTAATTCAACTTTAAATACAAAGTTGGGTTTTCATTTCATCTTAATAACTATTAATATATATATGTATATATACAAATGTTTGTGCCTGTTTTTTGATTAATTTTGATTAATTATTTTGTATTTTACATTAGCTGATTTAATGCGCTTGTTGTATACATTTACAGATACAAGATACAGGAAGTACCCCGGTAACAATTTAAAACCAAAATCTTAAAAGTCGCGATTCGTACAGTGAATTGTGCAAAATTTAATATATTTGTTTTCGACTAGATAAAAATCTTCAGACATTTCACAAGATTCTCTAATCGTATATTGTGACTTCTTTCTACCAGCAACCGTGTACTAAGCAGATCTTGGGAGTGGTTGTATTCGACACGCTAAAAATATTGTAAATGGAGTCCTTATAGTCTGGGAATAAAGGAATCTAATTAAATATAATTTTAATCTTTTTCATCAATAAATTAAATGTTGTTTTATTGAAAAAAGTTATTCTACTGTCCTGTCAAAACTAAATAAAAAAATCGTTGAAATGGGTACAATCATGAAGAAACTCCGTTCTGGTCAACCAAGTGCTTCAGCCGAAACAAAACTTTTGCTGCCCTAAAAAATCACTTTGAAGAAAATTTTAAAAAGTTTTTCAGTTACTTTAGATAACATTTTCTAATACCAATTATCAGTGGTAACAAATAAAGCACTTGGGTTGA
The DNA here is from genome assembly GCA_036346225.1 of Platerodrilus igneus. Taxonomy (NCBI): domain Eukaryota; kingdom Metazoa; phylum Arthropoda; class Insecta; order Coleoptera; family Lycidae; genus Platerodrilus; species Platerodrilus igneus. The sequence goes on from JARFIW010000800.1 coordinate 3,564,076, forward strand.
CATCATCAACAGATACAGATATATAACGAGACAAAACGTCAGAAACAGCATTGTCCTTACCTATCCTGTAAACGATTGTAAAGTTATACGGATGCAATCGTGCAGCCCATCTGACAAAACGACCACAGATTATGGAGCCAAATCAATGAATAGTGATCTGTAATAAATGTGAACTTCACACATTCAGCATGCTGCCGGAGTTTTTCTACTGTTCAATCACAGCCACACACTCATGCTCGGTGTTGGAATGTTTGTGTTCTTGAGACAACAACGAAAGAAATAAATAAGAAATAACTTTATCAGCAATTTAAACGCTTAACTTGTTACGTGCCAAAGATTTGGCACTAGACATTCCTTAGTTTAATTTTGGGGTGCGGGAGTTTTCGCGTCTTAAATTTAAAAGACTTGGCGCGTGTATTTCCGTCACGTCAGAGTGCGTTTGCGCCAGATCGCGCTGACGCGAGTGGCGGGAGAACAAAAGTGGGGAGTTTCCGAGAGACGCGGAACGTGGCTTTTTGCCTTTGAACTTCGAGTGGAGTGGTCGTGTCTGGTATCGTATCTTTATCTTATTATGTAGATTCTCTTGTCTTGATTATTCGTTCCTATAAACCTGATCCTGCCGTTCTCTACATATAGGTCATAGAAGATTAATTTGGATACAGCATGGGAGCAGCCCACGACCGCCGTAGTTAGTCGGAGCAATCCCGATAGACGTTGCAGACGCCATTTTTAACTTATTCTGTAGGAAGCTGTACCTATTTATGTAAGTACCTTATTGTTTATACTTCATTTCTAATATTTTATATATTCCGTCATTTACGCGTATTAATGTGCATATTGTGTGACGTCATTGACAGATGGGCGCGCTAAAATCTGTATTAAAGATTAGCGTTACCAACTGCCGTTGCGTCACATATACCGCGTCGACAGTTATGTACAGAAACATCTATAAATGTAAGAAACTTGCGTTTTGTTTAAAAATTATTTTCATTCTTGCTATTAATTATCTAATAGATGGGTTATAATAATTACAAACTGCTATTTAAGTATAATTTTTAAACATCTGGTTTTTAATGAAGCGTAACATTACCAATTATTCCGCGTTGTCAAATATCATTTAAAATATCTGTCGGTCACAGTCGATTGCAGCTGGTGGTGCAGTGACCATGGGAATTATTCAAGTGGCTATATAACAAGAAATAGGAAAATAGATTGAGTGAGTATTTTGATGTGATTTTGATATAAGCTACCAATGCTAGTTGACGGTTAGCACTTTGTTCTTATTCTAGATATACCAAAACTCAGTTTTAGCGTCTGAGGTGATATAAAATAAACCACACAAGTTGTTTACGAGAACATGAACCAGCCTTAGCTATGAAGTAATCGTCGTTCGTTTAAGAGCGCAAGTTGGGGTGAGGTGGCGTAGGACAGGACGAAATGCTGAGATGCAGATATTCATTAGAAAAGGATATGAAGTTTTAGTACTCCGCCTACTTGGTTTAGAAGTATCAGGGAGCACATATAGACGGCAGTACTGTAGAACTTATTAGTCCAATTATAAAGCTCCCAAATATTTTAATTATGCATATTGTTTAACATTTATAAGCAGTGAAAGCCTTTGAAATTCCGATATCTAATCTGAAAAAATTATTAGGAAACAAGAAATTATAAGAATTAACATTTCTACATTTGCCTAGCGTAGATATTTTACAATTTCTAAAATGCAATTAACAAAACTGTTACATTAATTAGTTGGCCAATAAATGGAAAAAGAGAAAAATGATTTAAACGTATCTCTAATAAAAAATGATTAGGTAAAGTGTTAAGTGGGTTTTGATTACAGTTTGTATAAAGCTACAAATGTTGGTTTCTTTTCTTATCACACTTTTGTTTCTTTTATCATTTTCTAAACAAAGTGGCCGCAACGGCCAAGTATGTTTTATTTTAGCGCATATTTTACAATTAAAAATAGATATAAATATAAAATACAAATTTTCTATATATTTACAATGCTATTACATATTTGAAATTGTACTGGATCGGACACAACAAACATTCCTCTAGTAGAATAAAAAGTCCAAAGTTTGTTTTGCTTTTATTTATTTACGTTTTGTATGCAGCTTGTAAAGTTTTGTTCCATCACAATTGCGTATGGGAGTTTATGAATTGTGAATTTGTACCATGATGAACAAAATAATACTTATAATATTTTATGTGTATTAGAGAAGTTTGAGGGTAAAATAACTCAACTAAACATGGTTTGTAAATTCTAATTAACCGTAAGAATTTTTGTCACTTTACCGTAAAACGAGGTGGTGATTTTGTGACAGATTTAGATTTTATCAACTTTCTAATATATAATCTCAATAAAATAATCTCAAATGCATTACACTGGAAGCAACAACATTCGGCTATCGATTTAAAACAAATTTGTTTAAAAATCATTAAACGGAATAAAGAATTTTAGAAAAATCTTTGTCACAATTTTACCCCAGTTGATGGGGTGACTTTGAGACAGTACTCAATTTGTCTGAAAGCATAAAGTCACCGTTTCGTCGGGTTAAAATCTAACATGAATTGATACACTTCTATGTTTTACATACATAGGTTCTGTCACAAATTTACCGTATCGCATGTGACCATGTGACCATGTGGAACACGCGTGTCACAAAGTGTAACCAAATAGAATTTAATGCAACAAAAATTTTTTATTTTTGTTTATAGAACATTAATCACTACAGAATAATACTAAAATACAACACTAATAATATTAAATTTACAATATTTTGTAAACTGCAAATGAAAAAATGCAAATAAGTAACTGAATAAATACTAATTAAAATTATCCATTCAGGAACGCGAAAAATTTCTCTACGCGAATTATGGATAGGATTATTAATTTTTGCTGCAATATATCAGAAAACTCATAAAAAGTTCATCCTTTCGTGAAGGCCACTTCCAATGTGCACCACATTTTTCCATACTAGTAACGGACAGTCCGTTTTCTTTAATGCTTGCGATGACACCGGATAATGATATAGTCTCCAGTTTCCCTTTTATACAATCTTGAATAATTACACTATCTTCTGATTGTTCACAGTTATATGCTTCATTAAATTCAATCATTGGAGATGAGCTACTTTCTCTGAATGTAACAGTATGCGAGTTTTTGCTTGCATTATGATTGTGCCCGTTTAGCAGATTCATGATTTTGCCTTTTTGAAGTTGAGGGTATACACTGGGAATCTTCATTTAGATGCACTCCATTAGGTGATGCATTATGTTTGTGGCGAACTCTCTTTGACTGTTGATTAGTACTTGTTTGGTTATCAGCTAAAAAGTCTGCAGCAGTTATGCTTTTTCCAGGGGCTGTTTACCTTCTTACGTTTCCAGTATTGAGTCATCGTCGTCACACTCTCTCGCCTTTTCTTCAGTTGATCTAAGAAGCTTTCGCCAGGAGCTTCTCTCACGCCTGTACTTTGATTGTCTAGTATTTCCTTTTGCAAGCGACTTAATACCTCTGCACGGTTCAAATGATATTAGCCGAATTTTTTGAAACCAGCTGGAAGAATTTTGACTGCTCGATCATTATCTTTGGGTATCGTTCCACACCTACTACCAAATACTGTGTTTTTCCATTCGTGCAAAATTCTTCTCTAATTTCGTTTGATGGCTCTGAAGAAAGCAACATCCAGCGATTGGAACAAGTGCGTGGCGTTAGGTGGCAATGCTATAAAAGATATTCCTTTCCCGCTTAAATGTTTTTCTTTGCGCATGCTCCAAATAAGTGGTTTTCTAATTAACCTAAAATTTTCTTCTGGTTAACCTAACTTTTTATTTCGATTCGTTATGTATTATTTTTTAGCGTTTAACTATGAATTTGAACCGAAAAATTAAAAAAGATGGCACATTTTGTGCTTTTAGAAGAGGTTCCATAAAATCTTCAAACTATATCTCTATGTTCCGATTCCCAATAATTGATTGAGTAAGGTGAGTACATACACTTATTTACAATTAATATAGGATAATCTGTGCCTACGGCATAGCTTGTCTTGGATAATCTGTGCTTTTAGTTGCTCATTGCAATTTTTCTACTTCCACATATGTGAGGAATGGTTATCAGCATCTAATCGGAACGATTTACTGGCAATGGATTCAGACAAGCTGTATGAAAATTATAAACTGTGTGAGAAACATTTTCTAGAAAAATATTTCTCGAAAAGCACTAAAGTTCGTAAAAGACTAATAAGGCAATTCCTACTGTTTTTGATAAACAAGTACTGGATCAATTTGAACATAAACCACTAAAAAATAGTAATTCCATCTGGTATCAGCTAACATGTTTTTTGTTTTTGCCTCTAACTTATTATGTTATATTTCAGATATTACAATTAATACTATAGAAGATTCTAAAATGATATTTCCAGAGGAAGTTACTCCCTTTTATGCGGATATATCTGTACCGTCAACATCAAGTAATACGATTTTAATGATAGTGCTATTTTTTCGTAGTTCTCATATACAACTCACATGCATTACAAATTTTCATAGTCCCAGAAAATTTCAACCTAATTGGATTAATGACAAAAAAGTTAAAGCAATTTAAAAATATCAATTTTGTTTTTTATTAGTTAATTTCTTTAAAATGCACAATCTACAATTTATAGCACCTTTAACTTGCCATAATTTTGTTGTTATTAATCTGATTAGGTTCAAATCTTCTGGGTATAGAAGATCTTTATGTTACTTCCATTAAGGTAATCATTTGTTTTCTAATCACACTAGTTAAATAGTTGAAAATTAATCCTTTTTGCCATATGAGATATACACAACTACAACAGTTTCTTATTTTTAGACAGTTTATCCTGCAGGGTTCGACCGTCCTCTATTGGGTCACAAACATCAGCAACATTAATCGAATACACCAAGTAAACAAAAAATTAGGGCAGAAATAAAAGACGTAGGAACATGTCAATCAAGTTCTTGTTAGAGCAGGTTTCTTTAGAAAGGTAGACCTAGATCAGACTATTACACGCAGATAGTGAAAGATGCAGACTGAGGGAGTTTCAGCCAAATGTGTAGGTTAATTCAGAATAGGAAACAACGAAGGTACGCGTCTAACCAGTTCCAGGACTGAAGACCTAATGATGATGATGATGTATAGATATTATCGATATATTTCTGAATTTTCATTGTAAAATTATTTTTAATTTACCCTTTTGTAATTGTTTGTGTTAATTAGAAAGAAGTTCAAACATGTTTTATTATTATGAGACTCTACATTATACATTAATATGTATGACTTCAGGTAATACATGTTGAACGAGTCTCAAAAACTTGTCTAGGAATTCAATGTACGTGTGTGAATGTTTGGAATTTTGAAATTCTGAGTTGAGATTTCTATTCATTATAAAAAAGTGAACAAATAATGTATTACGAAAAGTTTGTGCCGTTTACGAAAATGTTATGGAGGATTTAAAGTCTCGATATTTGTCAAAATTTGTCAAAATATTTACAAAACACATAATTTAATATGAACGGTATTGTGGTTTTTTTCTCAGAGTGGGGTGAACTAATGTATATTTATCGATGTAAATTCTAAGCATCCCCACAAATTTTTTTTTCAATCGACCTATGTTTTGTTACACTTGTTCTTAGCAACATTTACCAGTTTTACTCACTGTGATTTCGATTCAGTATAAAAATAAACAAAGTAGTAAGTATCAAGAAGAGTTTGATCTATTGGTATAAAAGTTATGAGGGCGACTACTGCACTGATAAAATTGATAAAATCACAGACCTTGAACGTGTATTTCGATGGTCTACCAAAAAATGTTGAGGGTAAGTTACTGTGTGGTTACTGCTAGAAATTATTTACTGCTAACAAAAGTGTTAGCCGTCTTAGTTTGTGAGTACTCTGGTATGCGAGAATAGTATTGAGGTTAGGTTACTGTTTAAAACATTATAGTGGATTATATTATTCACATTCAAATTTCTCGCAAAAAGACCTCTTATGTAATGGCGGATTGCGTTCAAGGTTGTAGAATTTCGCCCTACAAACTTCAAACGTTTCGACAAAGCCTTCTCATTTGTAAGAGGTTGATAATCTGTGACTACATTGTGTCTAAAAGTCACCTGGCTGTCTTAAAGTCAGCACGCTTTACGGTATTTCTTATTACTACACAAGTCTAAATATGACCGGTGGCTTTTTTAAATTTATACCAAAACATTAATTGAACTTGGGCATAAAAATTAAATAATTCTGTGTTTGTTCTTTTTTTACAAATCTTACACTACACTCATTCTTTCACCATATTAAAAGTAAGTTTTTGATCAACTATATAGTATATTACTTCAAAAATTTTTAAAAATAAAGATCATTATTGCAATGCAGTCTTTAATATCATTTACCTCAAGATTGGGGAATACCAATTACCTACTTTCACTAAACAGGAAGCCCAACAAAAATTTATATAAATCCAAGGTTATGAAAAACAACACATTTTTATAATTGCTGAGACGCTTAACAATATCCTTAATAATAGTTATAAATAGATTTGCGAGCAATTACGACTGTAGTCTAAAATTTAAGGATAATTTGATCTCAATAGTACAGCATTTTCTGTATGTTGGTTGTGGTTTGTTTTGTATAGTATTTATCCAAACCATTTCTGTTTTACAATAGTGTGTAATACGCAAGTTCTGAATTTTTTCACGGCAGCACATTGCAGATGCATTTTTCCAAAAAATACGATTTATTCGATAAATAAAGTGAATTGTAGTATGCAATTTTGATGAAAATTCATAAAAATTATTCACACTTTTGGGAAAGTTGCTGTTTTGTTTAAATCGCTCTATTATCATCAAAAAGTAATTTTTTTTGCAGTTAAAAAGAACTTAAATGACTATCCCACATAGACAATTATTTTATAAGTATGTAGCTTTTATTAAAACCGTTTTTAATTTGGGTGCCTAATAGGAAAAAAATTTAGATCTTTAGAAATTTTAACATGGCTGATACTGTGATGAGCTCTTAAGTTCTGATGCAGTAACGCATTGAAACAATCTTTGTCCTTGCATTTCTGGTACATTGTTTACGCACAGGGAATTATAATAGCTAGTAAGAATTTATAAGGTAAACACTTGCCCTTGATTTAAGGTAAGCGCTACAACAGTAACTGAACCCGTTCTGTTGGTGAGGAGTATGTTCTTTCAAGTTGTAGGTAAACAAAAACCCGTTTGACACATTTTCAATTTTTGAAGAGTATCATTCTTTAATGATTTATAAAACATTCGTCACAAATGCACCTCGTAACTTATGTATTGTAAATTTTCGTTTATATTTGTAAAAACTTTCACAAAATGTTCGCGTACGTATGGTGATAGCTCAATATTAAAAATGGGATGTTTATATTCTAAAAAATGTTGTTTTTTATTATTAAAACAATCTATAAATTGACTCAAAAACTTTGGTAGTGAGCACCGGAGTACTATTCTATTATGAACTATACATTTTTAGAATTCTTTCCGTGGTCTTTAAATAGAGATTCTATAAACTTTTCTTTAGTATAATCTAGTCTTGAAATTATCGGTACTGGATTTATAATTGTAAGCTGTCGATTAAAACAGATCTGAGTTGAAAACGGTATTAATGAAATCTTAAACGGCAATGTGAATAATTAACTAAAATAGAGATGAGTTGTTAAATCTCTAACATTTTTTATATGCATCTTGTTATAAAAAAATGTTATTATAATGAAAATTGCTATTTACAAAAGAAAAGACCGTAGTTTAAATTAAGCAAATTTTACACTTGTGCTACTGTTTATTTTGGGTAGATATGTTCAAAACTGAATAATTTGGAGTATATTCTTTTTGTATCAGAACATATAATGAAAGTAATACAGATCATTTATGGCTCACGAAAATAATAATTATGAGAAATAGTGACAGAATCGTTCGATAGGAACATTTTGAGGTTCTCTTTGTGATTCGACTTCTATATCATTATCCATTGTGGATGAAAATACGGTTTTCTTTATCTTTCTATTTTTTATTTTAAAGATTCAGACACACTTAAGAATATTTAGTGTTTCTTTTGCTATATTAATCATAATAACTTTTCCAAAGCTGCGTCCTTTTTTATTATAGGGGATAGGTATTTACTCGGTACAGACTATTTCTTAATGTTGAAGTCCCCACGTCACCACGCTTTGTATATATATTTTTTATACCATGACTTAGGGGCGCCCTTATTTTTGTTTACTATTGTACATATCTAGGATTAGTCTCAGAGATCTCCGCAGAGGTTTGAGCTCTGGCTAGTCGGAAGATATCCCTTTTTATTGGTCATCAGACGAAGAAAGAGGACGGTTCTTTAGGATTTAGGATTTATTCTGGAGAATAATATGTATTAGCGTATAATAGAAGAGCATCTTTCGTTAATTACAGAAGATTATATCCCGTTATAAGATATAGACGTGTGAATGGTTTTCCATTAATATGTTGAGCAGCACGAGGAGAGGACAAGGAATTTTGTTCGCTTTAACTATTAACTCATTGAGTCTATATTTGTCATTTTAGCATCATTACCTTACGTTGTGTTTAAGTCTACAATAGTTTCTCTTTGTGCTATTGCAAATTCTAAAGCTGATACAATTAGAAAAACTTTTATGGAACCAAACCTTTTTTAAATTTAGATACAACTTCATTTAAAAATTGCTCACAGGGTTTTATGTCATTTGATAACGAGGAATTTTTTATCCATAAATACGGATCCTCCTAAAGATATGTACTTACTATAAATTAAGCTTTCTACGTTTCACTTTTAGTTTTAAAGAAGTGATATTTATAAATTAATTATAAAGAATTGAAATAAACACAATGATATGAATCCTATTATAGACATACTTTCATTCTGATTAAATTAAGAGCAGAGTTCCTCTAAGGATGAAAAATTTAGTATCACCGAAGTCTACCGAACATATCTCACATAAAACTTCTAAACTAATCAGGTTGATTTATTCCTGTAGAAATCAAACAATTACAATATGTACTAAGAGAAGCACTTCATGTAATATTAATACTATTGATGTTTCATGAATAATGCCAACATTGACATCAGGAATTAATCCACGCACCAAGCATTTATGTAACCACTAAACGTATTTTTAGCAAACCAAATATCTAAAGAGTGGATATTAATTTGGTATAAAAAGAATTTGTTGTACGAAAATATTACAGTTTTTGTTAAACCATCAATAACAGATACAAATATGTACAAACTAGTAAGTATTTTGGTAATTTTATAAATTTAAACAAAATTTTCTTAATAATCGTTTATTTACAGATTATTCTTGTTGTTGCCATTTTGGCCGTCCAAGCAGACCCCAAGGCAAAGCCATCAGCACCTTTATTTTCACAACCCGCACCTTTAGTTACAGCTACGAGCACTGAAATTATAGGGTCGCCTATAGTTGCTCCAGCTCACTTTGCTGCACCCGGATCACTTTACTCGAGCGATTCGTACTTTGCTGCAGAACCATATGCGGCAGCATACCTTTCTTCACCGTACTCGTCATCATATATTGCTGCGCCATATGTGGCAGCTCCCTACACAGCTGGATACACATCTTCACCCTACATTGGTGCAAAATTAGTAAATCCTGCTGCAAATACTGCTTTTTGGTAATACTGCTGTACCATATATTTGATTGATATATAAACCTGATAATCCTTTAAAGTCAAAGAGCAAATACTTGTATTGAAAAATAAATAAAATCTGTATAAAAATAATAAAGCATAAATGCTGCAATTTGTTATTAATTGTTTTATCATCATTATTACTATTACTGTTATTATTGGTATGGCTTTTCAACTGATGAGGCCGTTAAGCCGAGTCTACGGCATGCTCTCGGGCCAAAAATATGAAAAAGTCATTTGCGTTTGGCTATACTTTTCTCGGATGCTCAAAGTTCGTGAACAAATCGGCTAAAACTAAAACAACTGAAAGCAACTATTTTAAAGCTTAAATTAGATTAAACTAGTTGTTTCTCTTAGGAACGTCAAAATATGTTTTTAATTTACTTTCCCAGTAGCCAGCTGTATAGCGAGGTGGGACGTAAGTGTTCGTGTCTGATGACCATTAGGACATTCTTGTAGTATGTGATGAACATTGCGAATTGATTTATCTGTTAAACGTGTAGGTCTTCTATTTTTGGGTAGTAGTTATACAGATTAGTGTGTCCAATTCTCGATCTTGTGAGGAGGACCTGCTCTCTTCTGGAAAGTGTTGAGCTCTTGCGGTTGTTGCTGTTAACGAATGCGTAATAGTTTTCCACCTATCTTCATTTAAGGTTTATTATCCAATTCGTGTCAAATAATAAGATTACATTACCCCGAAATTAAACAAGACATCTACTGTCAAACGCTTTATGTCAGAATGAATTAATCTATTTTACACTTGTCAGTTACACATTTTGTGTCCCATTAGCCTAAAAAAAATACAAACTCCACGAAGGTTAATTAGATGTTTGCACATGATGTTTGCTACTACACTCTCTCATAAAATAGAAAAAGGTTTAATAGATGCTCTATGTTTTGAAATTCAATACCAGCCTTATAAAATATGGAAAATGGAATGCGCCTCTAGAAGCTTATGCCATTGATAACCCAAAAGGCCCATGAAATGGAATTTGGTGACAGATATTTATACTAGATTGTTCCACTTGCTTGCATTTAAGGCAAGCGTTAAATTAGCTATAAGAAAGCTGCATTATAGAAAAATTAGTTCAGTCAAATTTGCGTGGGTTAAAGAAATGTACGTTTGTATGCGTTTTAAGTTGTTTAGTAAAAACCTAAACCTCCTGAAGTCAACCAAGGTTTAATTCGTTATGAGTAATTATAGAGATGCTGGTTCTGTGATTATTAAGACTAACGCGCAGCCCATTTTTTGTCAGTTACAACTTTATAGGTTATAGTCTAAATCATGAGTTGCTAAATTAAAAAACGACATACTTTCAAATCTTATGCATTAAGTATATTCCCATAGATGCTTTAAAGGTATGTCGTTTTTTAATTCAGAAACCTATGACGTGAATTCATTCTTTCATGATTTAGACTGCATTGCCTGTAATTGACTTGTATTTCCTCCATGTAACCGTGCCTTGATATTATTACATACGTTTGCTTGTTTATAATTAGATTTAAGTAAATGTTGTAAGACTTAGCGCAAGCCATTTTAATTGAGAATTGTGTTTTAGTTGCTCCATTTAATTGTTGTTCTGTATTGGTTTTAAAAGTAGAAATACCTTTATTCACTTGTTTTGAGTTAATCTTACTGGCTCAAGAAGAAAAATGAATCACCCTATATGTAGTTCATTGCGAGATTGGTCCAAGCTGACACCAATTGCACACTGAGTGTTTCAAGTGGTGTTTGAATAAGGCGGCGGCTCCGTGGCGTAGTGGTATGTGTGTGACTACTACGCCCAAGGTTCCAGGTTCGAATCCCGACACGGTCCGCTTGAAAAATGTTAGGCGAGCATTTTTCACAAAAATACACCCTCGTTCGGATGAGAGGTAAAATGGAGGTCCCGTGTGTATGTTGTCACGCACGTTAAAGATCCCTACTTTGCTTGGAACAGCAAGGGTTCGGCGAAATTCCAAATTTTCTAGGTAAAAATATTCGTTTCCTGGCCAATGTAGTACCTTTGGGGTGGAGCATTGGAAAATTTCATGTAAGGTGTTTGAATAAGGCCATTTGTCAAACATTTAATAACTGCCCCGGCTGAAGCTTTGTCTTCTGAATATCTCTCTGCTAACCGAATCCCTAAAGATTAAATCGTAAAGGTCGAAACATGGGCTCATTTGCTTTAGAGAGAAGAATTGTCGGCTTCCGAGTAAGGAAGCAAACAAATTTTTGTTAGGGGACAAAAAAATCTCCGTTTTGGATTTTCAATTTCACCACTATAACCTTTCCATCTGGTCCAGGAAACGTTTCCATTTTTCGTGCAGGGGGCCACCTTAATGGAACAGTGTTTTTATCACAAAGCAACACGAGTTCTCCTACCTTTATATTTTCCACTGGTTGACGGCATTTGGGCCGGTTTTGCAATCGATTCAAATAGTCTTGAGACCACCTTTTCCAAAAAATTTGATAAATTTTCGAAAGTCGAGAACCTAAAAAATTAGCGGCATTGTCTCTATAAATAGTGGTTGGATTTCCTCTCCGAGCGAGGAAACGTTTTAGGCACTATATGAATGATTCAGCGGAAAGACCTACAACGAGTTCCATGTGAACAGCCTTTGTGGACATGCACACAAGCACGGCAAGGTATGATTTGATTTCGGGGGCCTTTCGAAGTTTTGAAGTTTTATTGTGTGAGGAGCCGCCAAAGTCAGCGCCAATGCCTTGAAATGGAAGACAAATTCTCGCTCTATCCTTTGGCAAATCTGACATGATCTGTTGAAAAGATCGGGAAGAAAATCTAAATTATCGGTTTTATACTTCTAAGACCGTTTCACGGCCAAAACGTTAAACGAACGTGTGAGAATACCAGCTGAGGACCTGCGTGTAACATGCGTTGATGTTCTTGAGCGAGCAAGAGACTAACTACGTGATCATTGGCGGGGAGAAGTAATGGATGTCTTTGTTCGAACGAAATATCGACATTCGATAGTCTACCACCGACGCGAATTAGCTCTTGCTCATCCAAAAAGCGACACAAAGATAACAGATTTTTGTTGGAAATGGGTTTGTTGTTCTTCAGTTCATCCATTTATTTGAAAATTTCTTGTGTTACCCGAACGATAATTTCCAAAGCTGAGTCCAATTCTTTCACCGGCAGTGAATAATAGCTTTTTGAAGATGGAGAAGTAATGTTGTGTATGAATCTAAAGCAATAAGCAACGGTGCGTTGCAACCTCGAGAAATTTGAGAACCTTGCCAAAACAATTGACCAAAACTCACACCTAACATTAAGTTTTACCACGAGCAAAATCTTTTGACGTTTTTTGGCAAGATTTTTGAAACTAAGCTTTGACACATTGTTGCGGGGGTTAAAATAAAAATCTAACAAAAACTGGGGACCAGGCGTCCATATTGGAAGATCTACAATCTCTTGAGACACAATTCCACGAAAAAGACAATCAGCTGGATTGTCTGCGGAACCTACATGTCGCCAGTGAAATTTTGAAATAAGTTGTTGGATTTCCGAAATTCTGTTCGCTACGAAAATCAACCATCTAGAAAGATGTGAACCAAGCCAACAAAGGACTATTTGTGAATCAGTCCATAAGTTGACGTGGCCTATCGTCACTTCATTCTTAAGTACCGTCATAACCTTGTCAACCAACCGAGCTAACAAAACACATCCACTAAGTTCTAACCTAGGGAGAGTTGAAGCTTTTATAGGAGCTACCCGGCTTTTGGTAGTCAAGAGAGTTGAAGAAACAGTGTGATCGGAGTAAAAGGTGTAAAGATATACGCAACAACCGTACGCCCTTAAGGATCTATCTGCGAATCCATAAAGTTCTATAGACACCGCATTTTTACGATAAAAGACACATCTTGGAATCCCAAATTGAGAAAGTCGAATAAGAGAACTTGCAAAATTGTCCCATTCCTGAAGAACTTTTTCCTCAAGTGGTATATCTCATTCCAATTTGGACAACCATAGAGTTTGTGCATAAACAGTTTAGCTGTTAACACCACCGGGCCTATGAGGACTAATGGATCGTACATTTGTGCGAATATTGACCGTACCTGTCGTTTGGTCAGGGCTCGAGGTACTGCCTGAGTTGGGACAATGACGGAGAGCGTCTCGAGATCTGCCTTCCACTTTAAACCTAACACCTTACCTTGCGTGTTCTTAAAAGAAAAATCTTTGCCAAGGGAAGTGCGTTCGGTAATTCTTTTTAGGAGTTGCGGGGCGTTAGAACACCACTTGTGAAGATAAAATCCTCCGGAATTTAATAAGGCGTTCAATTGATTATGTAGTGTTTTCAATTCATGCTGATTATCACATCCACAAAGCACGTCATCAACGTAGCAGTGGCGCATTATTGCCCGAGAGGCTAAGGGATATTTCGATTTGTTCCTTGAAGCGAAATCTTGAAGAACACGAGTGGCTAAATAATTTGCGCTATTTGTTCCATAGGTGACAGTTGACAATTCAACGCATTTGGTCGGTTGAAAGGGATTTTCTCTTCATAAAATATATTTTGAAAAAATGTTTGGGCGGGATTAATCTTCACTTGTCGGTGCATTTTTTAGTATCCGACGTAACTACAAACTTAAAAGTGCGAAAGCGTAGCATTATATCAAACAAATCAGGCTGCACTTGGAAGCTATTTAACATAATGTCGTTGAGAGAATATCCGGTAGAACTCTTGCAGGAACCATCGAATACGACACGCAATTTTGTCGTGGTGCCTTCTTTACGGATGACCTTACATGTGATTTTCCAATGCTCCATTTGAAGGTACTACATTGGCCAGCAAGCGAGTTTTTTTACCTGGTAAATTTGGAATTTTGCCGAACGCTTGCTGTTCCAAGCAAGGTAGGGATTTTTAACAAGCGTGACAACACTCACATACGGGATCTCCATTTTAACTCTCATCCGAACGAGCGTGTATTTTTGTGAAAAATGCTCGCCTAACATTTTTCAAGCGGACCGTGTCGGGATTTGAACCCGGGACCTTGGGCGTAGTAGTCACACACATATCACTACGCCACGGAGCCGCCCTTCGCAGATGACCACGTGATGGGGCATAAAATATTTGTTTGCTCCAGAATCATTCGCGACTCGAAGTGGTACTACCTTTGCGTGCCCTAGCGAGAGGTATTCATCAACGAAATTTTTATAATCTTGAAAAAGAGCGGGATTTGTTGAGAACCTGCTTTCCAAGTTAAAGAACCGTTTACGTGCGATATAGAGTCGCCTAGTTTTTTATATTCCGTAGGAGATATTTATGGGAGATTAACTCGATAAGTGCCATTCTCGAGTATCTTAGTGGTGTTTAAGAATAACGATTCAACTTGTTGATCTTCTGCGGAATGCGGAACATCATGGGACATTTCTTCCAAATTCCAAAATTTTTCGAGAAGACACCTTATTTCAAGTACCTCTTGATTACGGGTAAAACAGGAGACGTTAGGCGACAGATGTGAGACGTTTCACATTAAGGGGTACGTTTCCAGCAATGATCCACTCCAGCAAGGTGTTTTGCAGGACTCGGAGACCTATTCCTAGCTTATGAACGTCGGGCAGCAAATTTTTGTAATACAAATCCGCTCCTATTAAGAAATCTATTTGAGAAGGGTAGTCATAGGTGGGGTCCGCCAGCGGCATACCGATTGGAACGTTCAATTGTCTCATATTCATAAAAAAGAAGGCCATTCGGATAGGTCACCTTTAAATGACTTTAAATTGATTTCTGGCAAACGAACCAATGCTTTCAAAAATTTGCCCTGTCATTAAAATGCACTTCCCATTTAGTACAAACGGTTTCAGCAAGAAACTTTTAAAAGCCTTCTGCAGTTGTGTTTCGTTGTACATTGAGGGGTTGGTCTGAGTTTCACGTGCTGAAAAATTATTATTATTGTAACAATTATTCAATTTAAATACTTTTTGTCCGCACAAATATACATTATTCTTAACCTGAATGTATCTTATGTTGCTCGTCAATGCATTGCAATTTTTTGAATATTTCTACGTTTCAACAAAATATTTGTTGTTAATCATGAATCTTTACGTTTGATGCTTATTAAGCACCAAATTGGAAGTATTTAAAATGGGATCGCGCATTGTGCTTTTAATGGGCACCACCATTTGAAATTCGCCTAGATTACTATCTAGTATTTACTCCTTGTTAAATACCCGCAAACATTGATTTCAAGTTGTACTTGCAAGCAGTGAAGGAGATAAGAATTAAATTCCCTAGTAACTAGAAGCGACTAGTGTGACAATAAATTATTTTCTGTTTTACACATGGGAAGCACAGAAAGGCATTACAGAGTGACAAATCAAAGAGGTACTACCTCTTTAAAATTTTAAACCGGCTATATGTACGGCAGTGTAAAATGCACGAAAATAGAACACTTCGGCGACTGCAAATATGCGTGTCCTTTACGAGCAGATATTGATTTGATAAAATGTTTTGATAAACAAGATACATTCGGTTTTATTAAACATCAAATATGAAATGGTTCACGGGTTTAGTGGGTTACTGAGTCTTGAGTCTAAGTGGGTCATTTTTTGTTTGGGTTCCTGAATCAGTGAGTCAAGCGTATCGGCCCAAAAGACCCGGTGATCCAAAATGGTAGTGACAAGTTAAGCGATTTATTTATAATATGGAAACGCATTTTACATTTTTTTAAGAAACATGCTGCGACCCAAGAATGCAGTGGTATGAGATTATCGAATTTTGTATGATGTAATAACATAAAATAAATTCACCTAAATTTTAAAAATTTCTGTTCTAGACTTTCACTTTTATAGCAGTAACGATATCGTTAAGATTTTAAAGTTTGCATTACTATAGATTGTAGTTGGACAGTACTGAAAAACAATGACAATTAAAAACTAACAAAGTAATCGTCATAGTATCAAATAAACACTTAAACTAGTTTGCCAATAAAATTTTCTTTCACATAAAATCTGAAATAGTTTGTGGCAAAAATTTAAATATTATACTTCTTTAAGTTTGTAGTTTGTATAGCATTAAGTAGCAAGCTTCAGTTCAATTGTAATATAAACTATAGACAAAACGTAAGTGCTGACTTTTGTAAATCTCCGAGAAATGGGGTTAAGTCATAATACAAATACAATGGTTAGAATTATGCAACAGGTATTACAAGTTGCAATTTTTTTACGTTTTCTTAGAGATTCACCCCTTCCTTCCCGGTACATGACCTGCGATGGTAGTAAAATAATTGCACTTTATTTAAGATTTTGGGAAATGAGAAAACTGCAGTTTTGAGTGAAAAATGATGTGCTGATACTTCCTCTATGTTTGTTGTGGTTCGTTTTTGTATTTTTCTTAATCTTCTTTGGTCATGAAAATAAAGACGATTTTAACAACTATGAGTGGTTTAATTTCCAAAGAAGATTAAGAAAAATGACGGCTGAGTTGTCTTAATGACTTGATTACTATAGGTATTTTGTATGTTTAATTGCTTAGCTGTATTATAATTATAGATAATATATAAAAGATATTTAGCGTTTTTCAAATTTATCTATAGAATCCCAATGCACACAAACGACTTTGTATTTTCGTAATGTATAGCATTGCTTTCATTCAATGTGTTCAATATTTGAACAATCTGAACTTTTGAAGGAAGTGGTAATAAGCTATTAACAAAAGACAATGTGTGTTTGTGGGGTTATTTAGATTAGTGTTGCATTTGTGAAATAAACAAATATGTAGTCATTAGAAGCTTTAAAAGAAAGAAATGACTTTGACAAATTCTTTGTTCTCAATGTAAAACGTTTCTTACAAATCATTACAATAACATATTTTTCTTGAGGCTGCTAGCAAATATAATAGATCATTGGCTATACTATCTGTTGTTTGTTTAAAGTTTGGAATAATGGATTTTTAAGACAAGGGTCTGATTGAATGCTAGATAAATTTCGTTAAAAGGTAACCAATACCTATTATACACAAAGAAACAACTTACATATAAGAATAAGTTTTGTCTTACCCCATGTTGGACGCCACGTCTAGCTTTGCCTATAGGACATAATTAAATGGTGCATAAACGTGTCTGGATCCACAAAACAAGGTTCAGATATACACAGATGAGTTCCGGAAAAGCCCTGAAACAACTTTAAATAAATGGTGATGGAGAAAATTTTAAAAGCGTTGAGAATCAGAAGCCGTAAATATAACCCAGTTGGAATGGTGTAATTAACAAAGGGACGATGTACATTGAAGCTACGAGTGCAGTAACCTTCAGGTAAATTATACTATTTTGGTCAAACTTTGATATTTTGGTGTGTGTTGAATAACTTTATAATTTGTTTATTTAAAATGGACAGTAGTGAAATTGTACTAACAATAATATTTTAATTTTAAGGTGAAATTTGCTTGTTTAAGTAGAAAGGGGTATTTAGTATTGATGTTCTGGATTATGATGAAAATATGGGTATGTCTTTGAGCTCAATTAGACGAACCTGGTTAATTAACGTAAAGGGGTGGTAGATGCTCCCTTTGTACTCAGACTCAGGTCTGCATATATTGTTATAGTAATTAGTAGGCATCCTACAAGGACTTTAATTCTGGATGCACATTAAAATGATAATAAATTTAATTTTGAAATTTTCTGATATTAAAATTTATGCTGAATATTAATTTTGAAATTTTAATGTATTGTGAATATTGAGGTAAATAGAGTTAACGTTGATGTTTGTGGTAGGAATGTGTTTGTTTTTTTTATGATTGAGAATGTAAGTTATCTAGAGGAGCAGCCGAGGCGATTAACAGAAGAAAGTCAATTGACCAACACAGTGAAGATAATGAATAGCTTTTTGTAGGTTTCACAGCATTCTTTGACGCACAATTCGTGAGGCTCGATTATAAAGCGTAGTTCACGGATTTTGGTAGTTTCACAGCAATCTTGACGCCCAATTCGTGAGGCTCGATTCGAATACACGGAAAACATAGCATTCTTTGACGCCCAATTCGTGAGGCTCGATTATAATGGTAAGGTTTCACAGCATTCTTTGGCGACCCAAAAGTGAGGCTCGAGTTCCAAATAAAATTTTTGTGATATTATTGCAGGAAACTGGCGATCTGAGAGAGAGAGTTTCTGTGTGTGTATAAATTTAGGAGTATTTTAGAGTGTGTGTGAGTGATTAGAACGTATGCAGAGAAAAGAGTGGTTAAGGAGTCAAGGAGTGGAAATTGGAAGTGACGATAGTGCATTGTGTGGGCAAAATTCGAAAATGGAAGAAGCTGGAGGCAGTAGAGATCAGTCGGGGACGGAATCAGGGGATCAAGGAAATGAGTTAATGATGAGAATGTTTGAGGAAATGCGATTAGCTAGGGAAGAATCTAATAGAGCGAGGGAGGAGTCCAACCAAAAATTAGAGCAGATAAGCGGGAAAATTGAACAAAATACTAAAGAATTTACAGAATTTAAAGATAGTCTTACCGTGAAACTGGGGGAAGTAGAAAATAGGGTTGAAAAAAATGAGCGTGATATTACAGGTCTTCGACAGGAAATGGGACATTTAAGGTCCGAAGTACGCATTTTTTGTGAAGAAGAGATTAATGTAAAAATGACTGAAGTAACGGACTCATGTAGGGATCAGTTAGGCAGGGTAGAACGCGAAGTTAGTAGTATCAAATACAACATGTCAAGTTTAACGGGGGATGGTCCCAGATTCTCTACAGGTGGAGTAGCATTGGACCAACACATGAAGTTTTATGGCGATAACAGGGTAAATCCACAAATTTTTATTAATAGTGTAAGAAATCTAGTGGGAAATTTATTTGACGAACAGACTAAACTGAATACGATAAAGGCGTTATTGAAAGACAACGCGGAAGCATGGTACAATTTAGTAGGACAGGACATAGACACCTACACGGACTTTGAAGACAGATTTTTAAAGCACTACTGGAGTGACCACAGACAAGACCAGGTACGAGACGACTTAATCACAGGAAATTTAAGGAGAATTTTCAGGAAATAGGAGCAATATGCTATACGCAAGTATAGCATAGCAAAGCAACTGAACCCACCACTGACGGACCGACAAATTATCAAGTATTTATCACGACACTTCGAGATAGAAGTAAGACAACACGTAGCACTACAGAACATAGTGGACAGAGAAATGTTTTTAGAATACCTGCAGAGGTACGACGACGTAAGTAGTGGACGACCTCGGGATAATAGGGAAAGACAGATCAACACAGTTAGGTTTGACAATAGACGGGACAACTATGCTAGAATGGGGAATAGTTACGGATACCAGCGACAGAATTGGGAACAGAGACGACCATACGTTAGAAGTAATAGTTTGAGAAGGGGACCTGCACCGAGACCGGAACCTACCAGCAGGAATAGTTCACCGGACATGAGGGGGACTGCTAATACAGACACGGAACAAGTTGAAACGCCTAGGACATACGCTGAGGTGACGGCTAGACCAGGACCAAGTAGGGATATAGGACAGGATTTTTAGAACGCGACAGACCACTAGATTTCAGTGTAAATGTATATGAACATCCACGTGAATTTTTCAAAATTGAGGAGGAAGTAGAGCCAGAAACTGAGGAAAAATTATGTTTGCCAATTATTAATATAGGAATTTTTGAGAATAATGTAGAAGTATTACTTGATACAGGGGCAGAGGCGAGTTTAATATCGGAGGAATTCGTCAGCAAAATTAGGGATAAGGTTTGTGATAGAATTATGCCTATAAAGCGTAGCCATTTAGTAGCTCAAATAAAAGAAGTTTGCTGTAGTAAATAGTGTTGTGGTGCTTAGGATAGATATAGGAGATTTAAGCTGTGAACAGGAGTTTGTAATTGTACCTGGACTGAAGTTTCAGAGCCTTTTAGGTGTTGACTGTATGATGCAGTTAGGGGTTTTGATAGATATGGAACGGAAGGTAATAAGGATTAATGATAGGGTAGTGCCATGGAAGGGCAGTTATGAAGTCACAGAGGATGACACGGGGTTGAGTATTAATGTAGTAGAGGTAGAGGATGATGAAGGTAAACAGATCAACACAATAAGATGTCCAGAGGATAGGATAGTAGAGGGTCAAGCTTTAGTACAAAAACATGCAGAATTAGTGGGGTAGAAGCAACAGCAGCATATCGGGAGCAGGTGAAGGCAGAATTATTTTTGATGAGGTTAAGTGGCAAGTTTATTTTTAATAAAGTAGATTCAAGGAATTTATTCTGGCTGATTCCATTACACAAGCATTCTAGAAGGTACATAGGATTTTCCATAGAGGGAAAAATCGATAATTTTAAAGTAGTATCGTTTGGTTTGTCGGCAAAAATGAAAAAAATAGTAAATGAGAAACAGACAAGTGTAGGGACTGAAGAAGGAGCAGTATTTAAGAGTAAGGATAATAAGTTTATTGTATGTGAGATAATAGGGATGATAAGTATAGATATAGAAGGGGGAGAAATAGGAATGAAGAGTATTAGGATGGTGAGAAGAAAGACTTGGAGGGTCAAGAAGAGAGTTAGATTTAAATAACTTGATGAACAAAGGATAGAGATAGGTGAATTTTAGTATAAATATAGAATAGAGAGTAGAAATAGGTGTATATAAAAGAGTAGAAGTAAGTGTTGATAGAAAATAGAGCCAGGTATAAGATAAATATGGGAAATAGTTAGAAATAGGTGTCTAGGATGAGAAGGAAAATTAAATGTAGGAAGAAAATAAGATAGATTAAGTGTAGATATTTCTTATAAGATTAGTGGGGAGTTAGGAATAGAGTAAGAGTAGGATAGGCATATAGGATTAGGTAGGGGGAAGTAAAGTATAGTGAAGATTAGTTAAAAGTTAAGAATAGGATAGGTAGATAGGATGAAGTTAGGGATAATTTCAGTTTATAAAATTAGGTGATAGTTAGGAATAGGATAGGGAGATAGGACAGGTGTAAATAATTTTTTGATTGGATAAGGTAGGTAAGTTAGATAGATAAGGGTAGAGAGAGATAGGCATTTTTTTTGTAAATTTCGTTTGCGATTTAAATATTTTATATTTGAATTCAAATAAGTGGGATTATTTGTATTCAAATAGGGGAAAATACTCATATTTAGACCAGGGTAGAAAATTAAATAATCACATCAAATAATTTTAATCACCGTGTATAAAGAATTTTATTAGATAATACGCTTTATTAAAAAAAAAACCGTGGAGAATAAAAATTCATTCGTTTTCATTAAAAATAAGAGATTTAAATTATTTACAAGACGCTTTATATAAAAGAAGCAGTATTAAAATGCTCCACGTGTAATATAATTATTCCTAGTAAAGAAACAAATAGAAATTACGTGCAAAATGTATATTAATTAACTCAATTTTAAGTAACCGGTATTAAACAAAATGTACAGATAATAATTAATATTTGATTAGGAGTCACTAAAAATTAAAGGGTATTATTTTAATTGAAGTTAATTGAACCATTAGTAACATATAATATCTATAAAACTTGTAAAACCCAATAAAATGCAAATCGTAGAAGGGTATTTAAAATGTTACGTTTGAACACACCTGCGTATTTTTAAAAGGCAATTTCAGTTTAATTTGTTTAGATAAACATGTCGATTCTACGGATATTGGAAACGGTCGGATGCTTTAGCACGAAATACAGAACACCTGCGTATTTTTAAAAAAGCTTGTTTCGCGTAAAATTTGCAGATAACAAATGGTTTCAGAGAATGTTGGAGAAACCGTCGCTTATATTAACGGGAAGGTTGGATACGGGGTTATTTAACCCAGATAACAGTCCATGTGGACTGAAATAATCGATAGTAAGGAATATCAATTTGCACTAATAAGAACAGGGTAGATAGAGACAGATAATATGCGCAAGACCGAGGCACATATAGTAAAAGGCGTGAGTAGAGCAACGTCATAGGGTTGCGATTGGTTGAAAGTAAAAGGCAAAATTTGAGAGGTAAAAATAACATTTCTGTATAAAATTCAATTAGTTATTTCCAGACTTTGCGCGCCGTGTCGAAATTTCTGAGATTTTAACTGGTGCGAG
Source organism: Platerodrilus igneus (assembly GCA_036346225.1). Classification (NCBI taxonomy): domain Eukaryota; kingdom Metazoa; phylum Arthropoda; class Insecta; order Coleoptera; family Lycidae; genus Platerodrilus; species Platerodrilus igneus. The sequence continues at coordinate 3,586,821 of JARFIW010000800.1, forward strand.
TGTAAATTTCGTAAAAATCGCATGCCGGGCTGCGGAATGGGAACATAGCATGCGAAATTCTTTAGAATTGTCCGTTTTGGGGAACAGACCGACAGACAGGCTAACCGCTATATATACCCAGGTTAATATGAACAAGCTCTCTTAGATCTTCGACTTGATTCAATGTGTTAAACAGTGTTTTTTTAGTTTTCCGGTTTTGATGAAATAATTTAAACAGTTTGCTCGTATATTTTGGTGATTTAAAAAACAGTTTGTTCTTTACGTGCTACAATGAATGTACGTTAGTGCACTTAGAAAAGAAGATACAAGGTAATAAAGTTAGTATCACTGTACTAATTAGTCAAAATTTGCACCGACGAATGAATACACAAAAGTAGGCAGTTTTGGCGTATATTGGTGAAAGAAGCATGAATTTCTTTGCTATTTTTCGGGGTATTAATAATTAAATGGTGCATAAACGTGTCTGGATCCACAAAACAAGGTTCAGATATACACAGATGAGTTCCGGAAAAGCCCTGAAACAACTTTAAATAAATGGTGATGGAGAAAATTTTAAAAGCGTTGAGAATCAGAAGCCGTAAATATAACCCAGTTGGAATGGTGTAATTAACAAAGGGACGATGTACATTGAAGCTACGAGTGCAGTAACCTTCAGGTAAATTATACTATTTTGGTCAAACTTTGATATTTTGGTGTGTGTTGAATAACTTTATAATTTGTTTATTTAAAATGGACAGTAGTGAAATTGTACTAACAATAATATTTTAATTTTAAGGTGAAATTTGCTTGTTTAAGTAGAAAGGGTATTTAGTATTGATGTTCTGGATTATGATGAAAATATGGGTATGTCTTTGAGCTCAATTAGACGAACTTGGTTAATTAACGTAAAGGGTGGTAGATGCTCCTTTGTACTCAGACTCAGGTCTGCATATATTGTTATAGTAATTAGTAGGCATCCTACAAGGACTTTCATTCTGGATGCACATTAAAATGATAATAAATTTAATTTTGAAATTTTCTGATATTAAAATTTTGAAATTTTAATGTATTGTGAATATTTAGGTAAATAGAGTTAACGTTGATGTTTGTGGTAGGAATGTGTTTGTTTTTTTTATGATTGAGGATGTAAGTTATCTAGAGGAGCAGCCGAGGCGATTAACAGAAGAAAGTCAATTGACCAACACAGTGAAGGTAATGAATAGCTTTTTGTAGGTTTCACAGCATTCTTTGACGCCCAATTCGTGAGGCTCGATTCGAATACAGGGAAAACATAGCATTCTTTGACGCCCAATTCGTGAGGCTCGATTATAATGGTAAGGTTTCACAGCAATATATATCATTTATTGTATCATTATGGGAATATGGCAACGGTTGACGGCGGCGACGACGACGACGTAGCGATTATATTAACCTAACTTACTTCGTAGGTTTGGTTGAAAATTTGTATGTAATAACGTTATTGACGAAGAAAATTACAGCATCCATGTTTACTTCTGTATTTGCTTTAAGGGTTTAAACATAAAGAAACGTTTATATACTACAAATTGGTAAACAACAAATTGTATACGATCGGTGCAGGTCGTTTGCTTTTCTATTTTTAGGTTCTTAGATTTAACTTTTAAAGCACATTGGTGCGCTTTTCGGCAAAACAAAATAATATGAAACTTTTGATATTACTGTATATGCCAATGCGTCTGATATCTGCAGACCGTGATTTGTCACTAATGAAATTATGCTTCCAACTTTTTGTTGATGATGTTGGAATCTTACATTTTGTTGATTCGACTGTGTCTCTTAAATACGAGTGTTGTCTTTTAGGTTTTGCATATAGAGCTGGAATAAAGCAGTAGATGGCTTTTATAGACTTTATTGTTTTGCAAAATATTCTCCACGAAGATTATTGCTCTCTTGCATGCGCTCGAACCACCTCTGAGAGCAGTTGCTCTATTTGTATGTTGGTACAGTCAAAAACGCATTTCTGAAGGCCTCCACTGCTTCTTCTGATTACTGGAACTTTTGACCGCACAGCCTTTGACCGTCAAGTTTCCCAGCACTTGAACCTTTGTCGAATTAATAGTTTTTCCAATTTATCCTTTCGCACAATCAACATTAGTTGAAAATATTTCACAACCAACACCTGTAGTTGTTTACAATAATCATAAGATTTAAGTGCACTTATTTCTTCGTCATTAGGTTTTACGTCTTGAAACTGGTTGGACGTATACCTCAACTTATTTATGTTCTGAGCTAGCCTACACAGTTCCCTGAAATTCTCACTACAGCCTATATACAGCGCGATTCCGGTTCTATTGTTTTCTAATTAATGCCTTATTTCACCGAGATTCAGTGGTATGTGAAGCGGGTTAAGCCAAGGATACCCTAACACTTTGACTTTTGCCGTATTATTAGTTTTCCAGTAAATCCTTTCGCACAATTAACATTAGTTAAGAATATTGCAAGACCAATACCTGTAGTTGTTTATAATAATTAGTATGTGGTCTATCACCCTATCTCTCCCATTTTTGATTGCTTTCTACATATTCCTTTTTTCCGCTACTATTTCCAGTAACTCTTTGTAGTTAATTTTGTCTGTCCATGATGTCTTCATTATACGTCTGTAGCACCACATTTCAAAGGCTTCCACCTTTTTCTTGTTTGCTTCTTCTACTGTCCAGCCTTCACAGCCATACAGTGCTGTGCTCCACACATATGTTTTAAGCTATCCTTTCCTTGTTTCTATGTTTGTTGTCTTTGAACACGGTAGTTGTTTTTTCTTGTTAAATGTAACACGACCTTGTGCTAATCTTTGTTTTATATCTTTTGTGCTTTTCCCATCTTGCGTTATTTGGCTTCCTAGGTAACAGAAGTCCTTAACCTTTTGTAAGTTTTCGTCACTTACTTGTATTCTTATTTTTGATTTATTTTACCCTCTTTTGCTTACTAGAACTTTAGTTTTATCTTTGTTAATTTTCATACCGTATCTGTCTGCAAGAACTGCTTCCATTTCATTAAGAGCAGCTTCTAACTCTTCTTTGCTAGATGCTAATACCGCTATATCATCTGCAAATCTAAGCATATCAATATTTTGTCCCTGCATAGTAATTCCAAACGTCGTACTGAATTTGACAGTATTCATTGCTTCTTCAATGTGCAAGTTAAAAATTAATGGGAATAAGGCACATCCCTGTCGCACCTCTTTCCTATTATTTACTTCTCTACTTTTCTGCTCTATTTCTATTACCCCTGTTTGTTCTTTGTATAAGCAATGCACTATCCATCTATCCCTAAAAGTCATTCCAATCTTTTTGAGTATTTCGATCAATTTTTTCCACTTTACATTGTCGAATGCTTTTTTCAAATCTACAAACCCTATATACACGCTTTCCCCCTTTTCTATTGTTTTCTTTATTGTCATCCTCAGAGCTCAAGTAGTCTCCCGTGTTCCCCTGCTTTGCCTAAACCCAAATTGATTTTTCCTTAGTACTCGCCAACTCGTTTTTTCATTCGTCTTTGTATAATTTTAGTTAATATTTTTGAAACGTGTGCTGTCAAACTTATTGTTCGAAAATTTTCACATCTATCTGCGCCTTTTTTTTTGTATAGTTACTATGATGTTACGTTTGAAATCTTTGAGTATTTCGCCTGTCTCATGCATATAGCTTATAAGTTGGAAGAAACGTTCTGTTACTGCTTGTCCTGAGGCTTTTAGAGTTTGTGCTTGCACCTTATCTGTATCCGGCGCCTTACCATTTTTCAAACCCTTTAATGTTAATTCAAACTCATCTCTAAGTATAGGAATCCTAAGTCATCATTTTCAATGTCTGATTTCTGTTGTAATGCTGTTAGTCCCTCTCCTGCATATAAATTACCTATATATTCTTGCCATCTAATCACTTTCTCTACATTTTCTATAATGACGTTTCCTACCGCGTCCCTTATATTTTTGCGATATGGTCTTTATATCCTTAAAATGCATTCTAATTAATTTGTATGCTTGGCTGTCTTTCCTATTTCCATCTTAGTTTGTACCTCTTTGCACTTTTCATAAATCCATTATTCCTTAGGTTTCCTGCATTTGCGAATAATTTCCCATTTTATGGCTTTGTATCTCTGTTTTCCTGTTTCGTCTGATCTATTTTTGTATCTTGGTCTTACTTTTATTAAATTTAGGCTATCCTTTGTTATTTTTTTTTGTGTATACCCCAGAATATTTCTGTCTAAGCTGGATTTAATGTTATTCCATTCTGTTTCTACTTCCTTAGTATGAGAAATTTTCCCGATATTTTTCAGCAATTCATTTGACTTTTTTTCAAATTTTTCCTGGATATCTTTATCTTTTAACTTCTCAAACTCAAAGTACCTTTTTCCGTTTCTTTTGTTTTCGAATTTTTAAATTTATGAGCGGCCTTCAAAATTACGATGTTGTGGTCAGTGTCTATGTCTGCTTCTGGATAGCTTCTACAGTCCTTTACTTGATTTCTATCCCGTTGTCTAACAATAATGTAATCTATTTGATATCTTCTATATCTCCTCGCGTCTTCCACGTGTATCGTCTTCTAGCATGAAGGTGAAATAATGTATTTGTGATGATTAAATTGTTCTTGTCGTCAAATTCTACCAGCCTATTTCCCCTGTCATTTCTCGTGCCTAAACCAAGTAAACTTACTACCGCTCCTTGCCTACCCTAACCTACCACTACATTAAAATCCATCTCTTCGATATCTTTGTTGATCACCCCTACCTCTTCCTCACTGTAGCTAGAGGTGGGCATGTATACTTGTATTATTACTGTATTTACCGGTTTAGATTCTAATCTAACCATGAGTACTCTTTTGTTCTTTTGCAAGTAGTATTCTGCACGCCGTCCTATCTTTATTCGCATAACTAACCCCACACCCGAATTTCTTTCTATGATTCTGTATGAATTACTCTGAAGTCTCCACTCCAAAAGTCCCCCGCCTCTGGGCAGCGGACTTCGTCTAGTCTAGTGCTAACTTATTCATTTTGATTTTTAAGTTCTTTAGCTTACTTACTTACTTTATACTTCTGACATTTCACGCTCGCAGTATGTTCACGTTCTTTTTTATACTTTCGGATCACATCCCCTGAAGTAGTCCCCTCCCGGTGATCCGAATGGGGACTATTTTACCTCCGGAATTTTTTACCCCAGAGGATGCTATCATCTTTACTAACAATTTCTGTACGCAGTGTACTTGGGAGGTAATGTGGTGGTTATCCGTTGCCTTTCATGTCGCAGTAGTGTGTCTTAGAATGTCATACCGATCCTTATGATCTCTGCCACTCTAAGTACCGAAAAAGCAGCTGCCCTCTTTCGGGGACCTGTCTTAGTCTGGTTCCTCTCTAAAGATCCCACTAATTTGGTTAAACCTATGGTTCCGCTCTTTAGTTCATTGAGACGCGCAAGCCATTGTACCCGTTCTTGTACTTTAGAACTTCGTCACGATGCAGATCCGGTCACAATGGTTTTGTTAAGATATCGGTACATTTTAGGTACATGGTATTTTAAAAAGAAAAGTTCTTCCGGTGAGCTCATTATTGAGCTGGAAGTCGACACTGGCCTATTTAGCTTGTTCCCTTTTTATCTTTGGTGCTAGATTATTGACATTTAAGGACGTTGAAGCACATTCTAAACGTAACACAACAAAAAAAAACATTCAACGAAATTTCATTTTAGTTAATTTGAAAGTCTCTAAGGTGTCAAATTATTAAATTTTTAATAATTTCATGTTCTTAACATTATATGGTCTTGTTTGAAAGTGGATAAGATTAGGACGTAGCCTCAGCCACAAGAAACGATTGACTTTAAAATTTGAGTAATATCTTGTAGTAATAATTTCACGCGTCTGCATTCCCGTACGATATTTTACTTATAAATGAAATTTTTTTATTTACGACATTTCTGTCGCATAAATTTATTTAAGTTTAATTCAAACTTCACTTTGTATGCATATTATGAAATGCAAGTGCTTGATTCATCTCAATTCTTTTGTTTGGTATGAAGCACATGTTTATAGAACAGGATTCTAATCGGCTTCATGGTGTAGACCATTTTGATATTGTATTGCCAAAAGATAGCGGGCAACAATTGCGTAAAGTCAAATACATTTGCAGTATTATTAATATATTCATCACGCGTACGGAAGTTACAAATGAAATCGATATCTATTGCATCGATACTACACCGTATTGGGAATAAATTTGTAAAGAACTCACGTATATTTTAGAAGAGACAATATAGTTTCACTTTCTTTTTATTAGATCACTCGTTTTCGGGGATTTTCTTTCACTATAAATACCAAACAAACACCTTGACCGAGCATAAGTTACGTTGGCCTTGTTATTTTAAGTACAGTCCATCAGTACCTTTGTAAAATGGTGCTTAATTTAAAGGTAGGTTTTTAGTTAATATTTTATATTTTTTAGAAGAACCTTATTTTAGTTTCTGCTTATTGTGCTTGGAGTTGCTGCTGTTAGTAATGGAAGTGTGCTAGGATCAGCTATTTCACCAATTATACCAGCACCAATAGTGGCACCAGCTTTAAGCTACAGACGTGTGATACCCTACAACGTAGCACCATTTGCAGCCAGTATAAATGTGTTTACAAGAGTAGCACCACCTCTCCACCTTCATGCACCTGCGCAACTTCATCCACATTTATTAACCCATGTTAAACACTACCATGCTCCTGCATTTGCTTACGCACCAGCACATCCTCATATTCCCAAAGTTTTGCCGCCGATACATCCCGCTCTCCCTCATCCACATTTGCCAGAATCTCCAGTTTTTGCACCACTTCCTCATCCACACTTGCCTGAAGCTCCAGCGTTAGCACCTCTTCCTCATCCGCACTTGCCTGAGCATCCAGTTGTAGCACCTCTACCTCATCCGCATATTCCTGAAACCCCTGTGATTGCGCATAGTCCTGCTGCTCCGTTGCCTGATCCACTGCCGTTTGCACTACCAGGTTATCATTATCATGCCCCTGAACCAATTGTGCATGCTTCGCATGTTCCTCATGCACATTATGGTTTACCAGCTTCTATTCCACACGCAATACATGCACCAGTGCATCATGTAGGCGCATTTCCACATTTGCATGAAATAGCAGCGCCTGCACCAGCTCCACTACTGCATTCGCATCCTGTTCATGCACCTGCAGTTCAAGCTCCAATACAACAGCTGTGGAGGCGGTAAATAAAAATTTAAATTTAATGTAATTGTAGAATTAGTTACTGTTACTGTTATATTGCTGTTTAAGGGGTTTATAGAAAAATAAAATGTGTACTGTGTTTGCATGAAAATTTGACCTACTTATTAATTGCTTGCCAAGATGGTTGAAAGCTTCAGAAATACATCTTTATAAGAAGTTCAAGTTACTTAGTAATTGTTACTACGTATACCAAATAAGAACTTTAATATAACTTACTTCCTACCCTCTTGAAACTTCAGTCTCTAGCAGCACAAATAGATTAGTCTATAATAACGGGATAAGGCACGTGTCCAGACTCAAGTTTTACGTAGCATAACAGATGCTTGAAACTTTGTTAAGATATCAGGAAAAGCAGCATTCAGTACAGGATTCAATCAAATGTCAATAAAAGTAAAACTTTTTATTTGATCATGAAATTAAATGTATACTCCAAAAATCAAGTACTGCAGAAGAAAACATAAAAATGCAAATTATTTGGTTCACTTTCATCTATGATTTCATCGACCGCCTTGAATTGTAGAAAATAATCAAATATTTGTGTTTTCTGTGGACAAGATGATAACTGAACACGTATCAGCAAGTTTAGAAAAAATACAATGAGCATCAATTTTTAGAAATTCATAATACCATACGGATGCACATGGTTAATTTATGTGATAAGAAATATTTACGCCCCAATTTGCGAGGTAATACGGTTTTGCTAATAAAGTTAAATTTAGAAAAAATCCTTGTGAAAACCGGTTTTAATTTTCACCAACAAAATTAAGCTTGCATTATTATCATTATTACAAATTTTAGAGGTTACTATATTACTTGTGCAACAGTAGAATTAATTTAGCCCAAATAAGGTACATGTTTAAAACTGTTTCCAAAGTTGCCGATTCCGTACCTCACAAAATTTCAATAATCACAAAGGTTCAGATGGAAAGAATTTTAGAATCTATCAATAGGTGAAAGTGAAACCCTTACAAGCCGAATAAAAACCTTAAGATTTTAGCCAAAGTAAAACTAATTACCTAGAAAATTAGCAACCAATCGTATCAAGACAATTGCGATTTCAGTACTAAAGGAAAAACTACAAAAGTTGTGTAAATCAAAATCCGCAAGAACTGCTGTTCAGTAATACAAAATCGTTCATTAATTATACGCAGGTGCCAAAGCTCTGATTATCCAAATTCTGCATATTGGTAAATAATCCCTAAATATGCAAAATGACAACAAGAACTTTGTTTCAGGAAAGCATAGTTTGTAATGACAATATAATTTTGTGTTAGGACCAAAATGGTTTCTGAACAATCAGGCATAATATAACTTTTTTAAGATATATGAACATGCTTTTCTGTTAATCATGTTCTTCGGTCGTTTTTCCTAAAATAATTGCGGTATAGGTGCAGGGGAGCTCTTCTAAGATTGTATTATGCTAGCAATGGAAACGTTGTGACTAAAACACATAGTCTTGCTTTTGCATTATGAAACGACAACCAAAATACTATGGTAGTTGGAACTTTTCTTAATCAACATCTTTTAAACAGATATTTTGAACGAAGAGAGATGTTACGGGTAAAAATAACGGTGCGTTACAAATTTCGATCTGTCCAGAAGTGGTGGGAACCCCATAACAATTACAAGGGTGCACCGGTTAACTACAGTGGTGCGAAACTGGGTGCCTATGGAAAAAATGATAAAAATAGCAAAAACATGTAAAATAGCAGAAGAACGAAACTACTTTACAAGTACCGCTTACCTCAGAAGACTTTAATAATTGTGAAAAGTACAAAAACGTCAAACCGTTTTGTTTCAGAAATTCCTTCAAAATTTTAGCTACCAGGAGGAAGGTTATTTCAAATAGGTGTTCTTGCTCTCGATGTTCTAAAATCTCGTCACCTCGTCTTTTATCGTTTTTACCATACCTGAAACACACTCATTGATTTTTGTCAAAAAAAAGTAGTTTTTCAAATAACGGCCTTCTAAATATGCCTTCATCACTGGGATAGCTGGATATCCTTTCACAATGATCACCTTCAACTATCTTATAAACAACTCGAAATAAAAATCCATCTAAGTTTAAACTCTATTAATAGTAAATTTTGACAATATAAATATACGTACGTTTACCTAAAAAAAAACACATAGTGTAACATGCAACTGGCCAGTATTATTAACAGAACTCCTTAAAAACAACATTTATCCGTAAATACTACTACCATTCCTTTGTTCTAGTTTCCAAGATTCATTTATGACATTTTAGTTCCTTTTTATTTAAAAATGCCCTTAAAAAAATAGATAGAAGAACATACCGCAATAGCAACTTTTACTTTAATCATTCCAAAATCAGTAAACGACACTAAACTTTAAGAAAGAAATTAACCAGTATATATATCCCAATAGTAAAACTTGCGTTTAAACGTTTTTCTTATCGTTTTAAAGGTTTGAAACTCTCTTTCAAATAATATTGTGCTTAGGTGTAAACAAAAGTAATTTTGTCGCTCTACGAACCACTACAACTTATGTTTACAAGTTCAGGTGTACATACTTATCAAGGGTAAACAAAAAAAAAGTTTAAACGTACACTACAGTTAAATTTCATTTCTTTATTTTTATTTTAAATTAATTAAGTACATACAGGAACACCAACGATTCATCTATTTACTTCCTCGACAGGTTAGGTGCTCTATTCAAGCTATTTAAATTTCAACACGAAGTTGCAAAATAAAATTCACTTATCACCCTTTTATTACATACCTCCTCTATTTGCTGAACAGCTTGCCAGATTTAAATTCTACAATTAAGACGCGTGCTTGAATTTTCTGGCCTAATTGTTTAGCAATGCCCGAAACAATTTGTTGTAGGCCACTTATCAAGAACCCTACAAGCTACACGTCTGCTCTCATTAGACCATATTTCTTTCTTAACTTACTAATTCCGAACACAATCAATATGTTTAATTTATCGCTTTTGAAAATTCCGCTCTCACACTTTGTGCGTCTAAAACTGTCTTATGGTTGAGTTTAATGTCATCATTCTTGTGAATGGCTACATTTAATACCGATCGTTGCACCATTTGTTGAACACTACGCATTACTTTTGTAGGGCTGCAAATATATGATTTTATTGTTATTGAGGTTGTTTCCATAGTTGAGGGTTTTTGAACTAGTGTGATGAATTCAAATATGCCGGCTTATTTACATACATCCTTTTTATTTTTAACACAAAAGTGTAAAGTTCCGATCGTTATGGCTGTTTGTATAAAAATGCACTAGGTGATTCGTTTGTCCTATTTAAATATTGTATTAAAACAGCCATGTCAATAAACGTAAACCGTCTAAGCTTCTATGAATTATTCAGGTGATTTCTTGTAAAGCTCGTTGAACTATCCAATTTATATAAATTCTTTTGTACGACCTAATGTTTATTTAAGAAACGCGCGAGCTTTATAGATGTCCCATTGCTTGCCCTACTAGATCATCGCATTTGTTTTCCCTGAATATTTCGTAATGAAAATGTTAATGTTTAAGATTCAGAACTACTTTTTGTCTAAAATTTTTGTTTTAAACTAATTTTAGTGCCAAATGTGAAGTAAAAATTGTGACAAAAAGTAAGACACCTGTGAATGGTTTTTGATTCTCAAGGGGGTAAAGGATGGTTACAAATATGGTTACTGCTGATTATCTAATGTTGACATCTAGTGAACACGCGTAGTACTAGTTACTACGTTGAAACAAATATTACTCTTCAAATTTAAAATAGGAGATTTATAAAAATAGGTACATTTTGGGATCAATGATATACTTCCCAAACTTCAATTAGAGTAAGTAGAAAGTAAAATAGAATGATAATTAAAGTAGCCTTCTATTATTCATTGGTGCAGAACAATCTTCACGGATACCAACATTACAATTCTAACCAAAAAAATATAACCAATTCATAAACAAACTTTTATTATATATTGCAAAATTTTGCAGAAAGCAACATTGCAGTCTTGACAAATAGCATCAGGTCGCCTTTTCTATCAGATCTAAAATGCGTAATGGTAAGTTCTTTACTGATTTTGGCACAAGGTCTGATTTCTTCCTATGGGCAAACAATCCAATTAAATAATTGACTAATTCACTCTGGAATTAAGGTTCTGCTAACTGTTTCAGAGATGTGTTCCTTTTCAATGAATTTTTTATAAAGAATCTAGCTAATTATTATAGCATCGTCCATTAAGTAATTAAGCTGCAAACTCCCTTTCCAAATAATGTCATGTTTACATGTAAACAAAACTAATTCCGTCGCTCTACGAAACAACTACAACCTATATTTACAAATTCACGTGTACATATCCATTAAGCGTAAACAAAAAGAAAAGCTCGAACAGTACTCACCGTTAAATTCCACTTCTTGGTTTTAATTTTAAATTAATTAAGCATCTCCAGGAACACCAATGATTCGCCTGTTCACTTTTTAGGCACGATAGGTCTCCCATTCCAATTATTTAAATTCCAACATTTAGTTGCAGAGTGTATGCCGCGTATCACCCTTTCATAGCATAATTTTTTATTTGATGCACCGCTTATGTGATTTATATTCCACGCTTAAAAAGGAGTACCTGAGCTTTCTGGCCTAATTTTCTAGCAAAGTCCAAAACAATTCTACCTCGGCCATCTATCAAAGAGCCTACGTCCTGCACGTCTGTTTTCACTGAACCTCATTTCTTTCTTAAGTTGCTAATTCCGAACTTAAACAATATTTCCCTTTTTAATTTCACAATTTCTGCATCTAAAACTGTTTTATGATCAAGATCAATGTCATTCATTTGTGTGAACGGTTACATTTAATACCAATAGCTGCACCATTTGTTGAACACTGCACACTACTTTTGTATGGTTGTAAATTTATGAATTTATTATAACTTATGTTGTTTCCATGATTGAAATTTTTAGACTTGTGTGAATGAATTCAAATAAGCCGGCTTTTTTACCGACATGTATCTGTATTTTTCTAATTTTAATATGAAAAGTGTAAAGTTTTGAATGCTATTGCTGTTTGTGTAAAAATGTACTAGATGCTCTTTCGGTTTATTTATTTGATTTAATTTAATATTCTATTGAAATTGCGATGTTATTAAATGTAAACCATCCAAACTTCTATAAATTATTCAGGTGCTTTCTCGTTGAACTAACTAAATTATATAAATTCTTTTCTACGACCAAGTATTTGTTCAAGGAACGCGTGGGCGCAACACGTGTTCCATTGTTTGACCTGATAGATCATTGCATTTATTTACCAGGAACATTTTGTAATGGAAATGTTAGTGCTAAAGGTTCAGAACTACTTACTTTTTGTCTAAAATTTTTGTTTTCAACAAATTTTAGGACAAAGTGTGATGTGAAAAATGTGTCAAAAGACTAAGACACCTGTGAATGATCTTTGGTTGCCAAGGTACTTAAAGAAGGTCGTAAATATGGTTACTGCTGATTATCTAACGTTGATATCTTATGAACGCGTGGTACTAGCTATTACGTGGAAGCATATACTACTGTGCAAATTTGAAATAGGAGATTTGTAAAAATATGTACATTTTGAGATCAATGATGTAGTTCCTGAACTTCAACTAAAGCAAACAGAAAATATAATAGAATGATAATGAAAGTAGCTTACTATTTTACACAATGATACAAAGCAATCTTCACAAATAGCAACATTAAAAATTTTAACAAAAAAGATGTAGCCACTTCATGGAGACTATAACACGATCTTTTTTGCAAACCTTTGCACAAAGTAATATAGCAACCTGACAAAAGGTACCAGTTCGCTTTTTCCTTTCAGATTGCTCCAAAATGTGCATAATCGATAAGATCGTTTGGTTAATAAAGAACATCACGTTTGGCTTTACTGATTTTGATACCGGACCTGATTTCTTCCTTTAGGAAGCAATTAAATTAACGAATCAATTATATCCTGAAATTGAAGAGCTACAGAGTGTTTGATAGATTATTTCCATACTGTATGGTTTTTAAAGAACCTAGCAGTTTACTATAGCAGCATATTTCAACAGATGACGCCGACGCACTTTGATAAACTTAAAAATTTACCAAATATCCAGTTTATGCATATCAATTGTTACGTACAATTTTGACCCCAGAATATCTAGCCGGTGTTCCACAAAGAAATTCGGTGAAGTACCATACTAAATTTCTGTATTTCAATAAACTACTTAAAACCTCGACTGTGCCAATAAGACTGGTTGACGACTAACTCAGTGGAAAAGTTGTGTAGGTGTTCGAAGAAGTTCCTGGAATACTATCGTGTCGGAAAATCCAATTTCATCGGACATTATCTTGGACATCAGCGGAAAACCCAAAAGGAATAACAAGAGGACGCCAAAATCCGATAACATAAAGGTGATGTTGGCCTGAAATTCACACGAGAACAATTGAGTACAGTAAATTTAAAACAAACCTAAAATAAACGTAGTTAAAAGAACACTAATATAACTATATATAGCTGAGAAAAAGATGACATTATGGTTAATAAAAGCACTAATCAAATTCTCAGTAATAAGTCATAAGAGTGCAAACTTTCATTGAGAACGCTTGTGTATAGAAATGTACGCTTTACACTAATTAAGCGGATAGATACCTTGATCAGATCCCTCATTCATTTATCATAGAAAAATTCTTTATAAGAAAAATTTTTTAACTTTTGCTTAAACAAATTTACATGCATGTATTAACATACTAGTACTACTGATACATGTTCACGTAGTCATTTGTTATTTCATTGAATAAACCCAACATTTACACAATATGGCGTTATCGAAACAAACCTACTATTTACAAAAAAAAATACCTGAAGTAATAAAAAACTAAAAGGATGAAATTTACATATCGCAAAAGTCGTCGCATTTGCATTAATCCAAGTGCTCGACGAGTAAAATCGTTTGTTATGAACTTAACGATTCTCATTCGTGTGAAGTACGTGCTTCTTTGCAAGTTTTAATACTAGGTTGGAATGTCTGTAAATATTTGTTCACATGTAATTAAAATCTATTTGATTTGTTGTTGCTGCAATTGAATTCGTTGCGGAATAGCTTTCTTTGACTTAAACCTGTCGATGACTTTGATTAATTTATTCATGAAACAATCCTTGTGAAGGAAATTTGTGCTGACAGTTTAGGGTACTAAAAAACTGGTTGGTGAAATTAATTAAAGGCTCCTGAAATCAAACTTTTTATATTTGTGTTTTTTGTTAGTGTCTAATAATTTTATTATGAGAAGTTGTAGTCTTAAGGTTTAATTAATTCATAGACTTACTTAAGACATTATATATGACAATGGGTAATTTACACGTATCTTTGATACTAGGTACATGTTAAAGACACAATTAAGGCGGTGAGAGCAATCTGACGCAAGAAGTGCATGTAACTTTATTCTGGGTGTTAGTTAAAACTTTAGTTATTCTTCTATATGATTTGATCTGCAGTAATTTTTATTTTTCAATATCATTATATGTATAAATCGTTCTACTCTAAAGTTTTAGTAAGGTTAAACGTACTAATTTGTTTGAAGAGGAGGGTGTTTATGTTCTACCAACTGAAATACCTACGGAAGTGGTTCCTTTTATTTAAATAGAAGATTCTATGACTGTTGTATAGGGAAATTTACTTCAAAATCACTGCAATGTAAATGCTAGCTAAAAGAAGAAGGGTTCTCAATTTAATTTTTAAATTACTTGTGTATGAATAACAAATTACTTACCTTAATGGAAAACGTTTTCGGCGAACAAAATTACTTTCTAAATTATTAAAACTAATAACAGGAACGCACTATGGGTACGTTTATCAGTTTATACAGCTATAAATTTGTTTGTTAATTTACGAAAACTTTAGGTGATAGCTTCAGAAAATGTATTATAAACACCTTATGAGACGTTTGGCTGTAGATACTTGTTAAAAACAACTACAGTCAATTACCTCCTGGACTCGATTCAATTTAATTATATCCTACCGGAACGTCTAGAACTCCTTCAAAAAGATTAGATGTTCTTAACTATATCACGCTTGTTCCAACATGAAGACGTCTACTGAGAGAAACAAATTTTCTTAAAAGTAGAATTCACAATCCTGGTAGTATATAATTCCGAACTCTATTTTATTTTAATTACAATAATCAAGTTGATACTTCATTATTAAAAACTTAACTCTGCCCACTCAAATTTGCACATTATGCCTTTTACTGGTCTTGGCGAAAGGCTTAACAAGAAACGTTTCCTATACAAAACGATTCGAGATCCTCTTCGGTAGAATTCGGAAAAATAAATTAAGACTGCAAATTGGAATTACCTCTAATATTTTTCTCTATCTAACATATGTAAAATTATTTTACTGCATCTTAACTTGAACAACAAGAAAGAGTTTATCACTTCATGCATCAGCTTAATTTAGTATGTATAGCTTCTTCGTTCCAAGACCATAATGTCATGTGCGCCGACGTTACAAAGGTCATCCTCTTGTTAACTATTTTTGTTTTTGGCAGAATCTCTGGTTCTTGGATTGCATAATTTCATCATGGGTAATAATTATTTCTTGCATTTTTTATTGTGTTCTTATTTGTTTGTTTCTGTTTGGATCCATTATGATTGCTGGCTGTGTGTGTTGAGTTGGAGCATAGATTGTTTTAAAAGTGTGCGGTGTCTGTTATGCTTGGTGGGCCGTTTATTGTGATTTCGGTTTTGTCTATAGTTTGGTAAAATTTTCTTCTATTTTGGAGTAATGTTTTGTTTTATTCATTCCTGTTATTACTTTTTTGGAATCTTTCGACTTTTTTGGCTTTTGTTTTTTTTTCTCTAGTTCTATTCCTTTTTTTTCGAAATTTTTCCAATTACTTTTCATTTCTTTTCTGATATTTTTTATGCATTGCGTTAGTTATCCTATGCCTTTTCTCAATTTTATTATTTTTGTTTGTATTCTGTGTTGCCACGCTGGTATTGTTTGTCTCTTTTGTTTGTTGTCAGCTGATTGTTTTTGTTTTGTATGAATTCTTGTTGTGGTGAGTGCTCCCTTGTAGATTAGTTGTTGGAGTTCTTATGTAATTTTCTCTTTTTGTATTTTATTTCTTATAATTGTGTTAATGTGAGCAATTGTTGTATTTGCCTTTGTGTTATATGCTGTTTCGTATACGAAAGGTTCGATGTCATCGTTTGTGTCTTTGAATTCTATGTATGTTATTTCAAATTTTTCTTCTATTTATGTGATTTGTTTGTTGGTATCTTGTGTTATTTCATGTGGCAGTTGTGTGTTTATTTATTTTTCTTTCTGTGTTTTCTTGTGTTTCATTTCCTTTGTCTGTTTGCTCTTTGGTGCATGTTTCTGTTTGGATGTAGTTTCGTAATTTTTGTTGTACCTGTTCTTTTATGTGATATAGTTCTGGTTTTGGTATTCGGTTGTTTCTGGTAATTTTTCTGTGATAAATTCTAGTTCTGAATATTTGTTTGTGAATGCTTTGTGTAATAGAAATGTATAATTTGTTAAGTTTTTTTTGCAGTTAGTTGTTTAATAACATAGAATCAGATGTCGGTTGATTTCATTAATCTCATTCGCAAAACACCTCTATTCGAATTTTCTTTTATTTTTCTACTGTTGTGTTTTTCTATTCAGGTGTGTTTCTAGTATGACATCCCTGAGCTTAGTGTTGTGTGACTTTTGTTTTTTTCTTCTATCTAATTTCATTGTGTTCCAGGAGTACCGCGACAGTGGTAGCCCACTTGAGCACAGCTGCATTGCCCATGTATTGCTAATTACTGTAGGGTATCATCTGGTGCCCTACAGATATCCGCTTAAGGTACCGTTTTCTTTAACTTAATCTAATAGGAGAAAAAGGTATGAATTAGATGCGGTGAAGAGGAGGGAGAGAAAGGAATTGGTTCGATAGGATAGGTGTTGATAGAAGATAAGGGTGGAACAGCGACAGTTCAACTCGAGTACGTTGGGATTGTCATGCCCGTACCTGTTAGGAAAGCAACAGACCCTTGAGAGGATATTACTATTATTATTATTTTTATTATTATTGTCATTATTATTATTGTTAAAAAAATTTTACATTCAATCTTCAAGGGATGTATAGCAAACTCATTTATTAGCAACGATGTATCAAAGTCAATCTTGAGGGTGGCTGCAACACGTATAATAAACAAATTTGTTATTTGTAAGCAGTCTACGTGTAGTTCGTCAAAGCCAATTTTTGAGGATGGTTGCAATCTTTGTACTGAACAGATTATGACTCGTACACGCTAGATAGAAAATTATTAAAATTTTCTAATCCAATTATAAAGAATCTAGAATAAAATCATTCACCAGTATCTAACCCAATTTCCACCCCTAAGATTTGCTTTTACTCATTGCTGCTGGTGATGGATATTGTTATACGCTCTTAGAGGTTTGTATGTGGAAGGAACACTCCTAGTTGTGTATAAAATTCTACAACGGGTTTTTTTCTAAGCTGTGCAATAAAATGCATCCTCCCATTACACCATTTGATTTGACTTTATACCAGTGGCTGCAAAAACCATGTAAACCACGTATTTATTTTCTGCCAAAAAAAACTTGTTATATTTCTCTCGTTTAGAAAAATTGAACGACTGTCGACAAGACATTATATTTAATAGACTATTCTAGATAGATACTACATAAATTGATAATACTATTAGGTTATAAAGAACAAATAAAATTTATACAAGAGCGCGTAGACTTTTAAGGCGTAACAATACTTAGTTGATCCTAATTGCATAAGAATGGCTAAATTATCCCGTTATTGTTAGTGGTAACTTAAATAGGATCCGTAGAAAATTCAAACCAGGAAACTAATCAAATCAATGATTCTGTCAACATCATACAAAATTGTTTTAAACAGTTTAAATTTTTCGCCAAATTAAAGTCATTTTTGCAAAATACTTTTTTATCCGCTTAGGCATATAAAATGAAAATAAAACAAAAGTAATGATTCGGTCATTAAAGCTTCCATTATGAAAAATTTGTGGTAACCCTACTAAACTCTCCAAGTATTACCAAATACCTGTCTCATAACAACTAATTATTATTCCAAGCACCTCACCGAAATTAGCTTTGCCTTTTAGAACTTTTATCACGTAGAAATTCAAGTACACACTGCTATTAACACACAGATTGCTAAAGAAAATGCTACATAATTTTCAATGAATTGCATATTTGTTAAAGCAGTGTTCCCTCCATTTTACTCTTGCACTTTTGATAAAAAAAAATTGGTATATAAATGTGGATAATTGTGTATCTAATCATAAGTTAATCACTAGTACAACGAAAACCAACTCAAGAAAAAGATGTATGCTAAACTATTGGTACGTTGCGTAATATATCTATGTTTATTCAATAATGGACAACGGAAAGTGAAGTGCTAAATTTATTTGGTTTATTCAGTGAAACCACTTGAACTGAAACGAAAAATGCCATTGTTATCAAAATATTCAAACACATTATTGTTTATAAAAATTGCATGTCACACCCGACATCACAAGTACTTTCTATAAAAAGAGAAGCGTTTGCATTCTAGCGTTCAATGACAGTACAATTTTAAATTATTTTGTTTAATTTATTTTTAAATATTTTAATTTAGTTGATGTACACTATGTTATTTACAGATCACAATTTTTGCCTGCTGGGCTATTCCTAGTTCCAGGGCATCAGTAGTAGCTCCTCTAGCAGCCGCCTACGTAGCTCCCTACGCAACTTCTTACAGTGCGCATGTGGTAAATCATGCAGTCGCAGCTCCTGTAGCCGCTCCCTTCGTAGCGGCTCCAGCTGCATTTGCTCCAGTAGCACCATTAACAGCAGCAGCTCCACTTACAGTAGCACCCGCATACTATCCTTTCAGTGCACCTTTAGTTCTAAGACGATGAGTTCGTTGATTCGTCTTTGAACATTGCACCAGCCATATTAAATTAGTTAATCTTTGAGTTTTGATAGTTTTTGGACGATAGTTTGTAAATAACTATTATAAATAATTATAGATATCAGCAAAAATAATTAGTATTTTATATATAGCTAAATATAGTCTAAGACATTGTCTACATTAACCTTTAAACAGCAAATAAGTTATGCTCTTTCGATTAAGTTCTATATGATGAAAAAGGTAAAAAAATAGTGACGGTACTGTATCCGCTCCTGGAAACTTTACCGAAAACACTTTGGCGATTGAAAGTTTACCGACGGAAAATTGGCCGAAGAGAAAGTTGACCGATAAAAAAGTTTTCCGAAATTATAAAATCACATAAATTCTTGAGACAATATAAAGATAGGGTATCCAGTTCCTTTAACGTTTTATTTATCTTCATTTGACGGCGTGCTCTTATTTAGCTTTTGAACCCAAAAAGAAAAATGCTTCTTTTCAGAAAGGATGGGAGATATGACGGCTCAATTTGGTATTAAGAAGGCTAAAAATTCTTTTGGTTGGTTATATATTTCAGTTGGAAAATGTTTCCTGAGTCAAAATATGTAGATCATTTAGCGCGGAGATGTTCTCGTAAGAAGTTCTGTAAATTTTGATTTTATGATTGGGACTTTTTCATTAGAAATCTATAAGTTTTTAATTATAAGAATAGTGTTGATGCAAAAATATAGTTGAGACGCAAATAGTCTTGGGGGTTGGTAGTCGAAATGTTTTACTACTAAAACAAATAAATCGGACGGGCTCATGCGCGAAAAAAGTGTTGGAGTATAAATAGTGTTAAGGCCGAAATAATGTTGAGGCTTCAACTTAGGTCAGTAGTCGACAATTTTACTACCAAACCAAAATAATCGAACCGGCACATGTGCCAAAATAGCGTTGAGATAAAAATAATGTTGATGCGCAAAAAGTGTTGAAGTTTTCAACTTGGGTTAGTAGTTGAAATGTTTCACTACTAAAACAAAATAAACGAAACAGACACATGCGCGAAAATAGTGATGAGATAAAAATAGTGTTGAGGTTTCAACTTAGGTTCGTAGGCGAAATGTTTTACTACTAAAACGGCAGTGTTATACCGTAGTCCATGGATAGTGTTCAGTTATTAGAAATGATGTGGTACAGTTTTGAACTTACCGTCTGCATACAAGTAGTCAGCCTGAGCCAAAAGTTAAAAATTATTTCTAGTGGCATAGATTAGAGTCGATTTTTGGTAGCACCATCTAAAATAAATAGCACTTAAAATATTTATGATTGTAGAAAATGTGCATCACAACAACCCTTCTTTTAAATCCAAAATTATAGACAAATAGCACTCGCTTTCATAGTATAGTTCAGATACCCGACAATTGCGTCATGTCGTGTGCAATGCTGTGATAAAAGCAAGAATTGGTCTTAAGCTGTTTCCTGTCATACTCTGATATGTTATCAAGAGGTCGTCAAAAAATCGTCTTTGCCGGGGGGTTGGGAAAAGGGGTGGATGTAAATTTTACCCTATTTTTCTTCTTCAAGTAAATGCAATGAGAATAACGACACAATTATTTTTGTTCAAACCGGAATGTTATATATTGTATGTGAGTCATTGTAATGTTTATCAAAGTTTCTGAAATACACGGTTTGAAAGGGAGCTTATGAATATTCAAACGTGATTTTCTCGAACAAGCAATTTAGAATACTTTTTTTTGGTTTCCACACAATAACACGTTAGCTATTGATTTTTTCGAAAAAAGTGTTTCAGTAAATCATGTGCGTTGTATATTTAGCATTCTAATCATTTTTTAATTTTTTCTGTAGGTGGATTTCTAACTTACTAAATATAGAATGTATGCGGCATACTAGGGCCTAGTTTTCTCACTGCGCCGCGCGCAGTGCAGGCCTGTAGCGCATGTGGATAGTGGATGTAAAGTATTGTATATCGAAAACGAGGATTGAATAAATATAGTACATGAATGTTAAGAAAAACTCAAATTTACATTTATAAATATAGACCATCAAAGTATTAACAAAGTAAGTTGTTATTGATGGGATTAAAAATAATGAAGTTAGTTGTCTGGGTCGGAATCAGTGATTGGTATTTGTTGAAGTATAGATGTATAGATATTGCCACAACCTGCCTGTGCCATACATTTACACGGTCCAATACAAGGAATATTTTTGTTACTGCATGAGCATTGACGACCCTTGCACCCTAATATTGAGTTGATGTTAAAAAAGATTTTCAAATTGGGCAACGTGGAGTGATACCTTTTTTACATTTGCAAGTGGTAAGAAATGGCATGTCCACTGGGAAAGCTGTTTGTCGTCAATATTGGCGCTAACTGCCCGTTTTTCATCATATGCCAACCACTTAGAACCGGATCTTGTATGGGGTGTATAGGGTCTACACTGTTGAGCCATATTATTGCCTGATGGTGAATCCGTAAACAATTCTGCCTCAGGGTGTTCCGAGTAGGTGGTAATTTCCTGATCGGCTTGGAACTTGCCAGAATACTTCGTAAGCGATTGATGCAATCGATTTCCATATTCGGAGAATATAATCGTATGACAAATTTTTCAACATCTTTGAAAAGTTCTTCGCTCATTTTCCGGTCATATTCCGTGAGAGTTTAAGTAAACTTTCCATCACAATTTCTTCCCTAGACCCACAAATTGACTTGTGGTGTCACAACCTGTAAGAGCATGAAATGCCGGTAAGTTTTTCAAGAGTTCACTATCCATCTTAATACCGTGGACATTAATGAATCTTTTATTGCCTTTTGTCTAACTATCAGCCAAACTTCTTTTGTTAAAACTTCTTTGAAATGCACCAACAAGACCAAGACATCTGTATCTTTGCAATTAGTTATACGACATTTGTATTCTTCAGATTGAGCTGAAAATACATGTACAATTATACGAGTGTTGGCTTCTTCTTGTGTTGAACCGATGAAATTATTTTTCACGTCATAATTTGTTTCATATTGCCGTACATTAAAAAATCCACCACTGGTTGCGAATTTAAAAAGTCTAGTCATTGATAGTTGATATATTTGCTTGGATAAAAATTATGTTAAAGAGCGTTTGTTACTTACTGAATGGATAAACAAATGCCATTGTTGTGGCAAAACAGTATCAACATTGTCAATCTTTTGCTCAATCGTATCCTTCAAACCCCCTTTTTACTCGGGTACAATTTTTAATTGAAATAGTTTGATAATGATCCATGACCAACTCTATTCTCTCTGCATTGTATGGATTTCTGAATACAATTGATTTAAAAATAAATATATAATCCCCAAATGTCTTAGCACAAGATAGTTTTCCTAACGCTTGGACCAATGCCATACCATCGAATATATAGCATGTTTGGAGATTGCTAGGTGGTAGGTCTTTGCAACTTGTTGTGTACGATTGTATTATATTTCCAAGTGAACTTTTGTTACTAGGTATTGAACATATACCATTAGGTGATAAGGATTCTGGCAACCGGGACAATTCATATTTGAATATCATCTCATAATTTATGTCTCGACCCGATTCTTTCGCAGATAAAATTCTCTGCAAAAATTACTGCCCTTGAAGCCAATTCTTTTTGTCGTTTTAACTTTTTCCTTCGATATACAGCTTTATGTTATTTTTTTATTGGATTGTAGAAATCTTTCGAATGTATAACCTGACAAAAATCCCCCAGCGCATTTTCACCTATCAATTGTCCTGACGCTATCTCTTTGGTGGAGATACATATTAGTTTCTCATGTCACTTCGTGAAAACTTGAAATCTGACAAGTTGTTCTTCGATTCTGTATTCTGTCTCTACGTCAATTTTTAGTTTCTTTGGATCAGTTTCAATATTTTGACTATGTGGATTGCATTTCATATCAATTGAATTACGAAAACTTTCAATCATTCCTATAGTATTGAAACTCAAGAACCACTCATCTATTCTTGTACTATTTTTTGTCAATCCGATAATGCCGTCAGCTTCTTTAGAGGTTTTATTTATATTCTCTAATGCTTGATCTACCGAAAGCGGATTAAAATTTCCTGCTAAGCGCATCGCGACGAAGTTACCTTTAACAAATTGAATATACATGCCTGGGGCAAAATTAGACAAACTTTGCATATCCGCAAGATATATAACTCCCCATCGTGAATAGTTTGTGTGGTCAAATGCATAAAAACTATGGTAACTTTCTACTCAAACTATCCAAATGTAATTTCCAGTTACCATCTCTTTCACTATAAAGAAATCCTAGAAGTGTTTCCACTAGTTATAGATATGAAATTCAGAATTTGAAAGTTGGGTGTTGTGATTCAATAAATTCGGAAAATTCTGTAGATAAACTTTTCCATAGTTCCATTATAATTTTGAAATTTTTTAACAAATCCGATGTATTCTTTGATTTAATATTCTGTACTATTTCTGTTGTAGTCAAATATACGAAATTCAAGGTATTGATGGACTCACTATTGCAACCTTTGAACCATTGTTCCAAAATCAAATTTTTGTACATGAAACTGGTGAGTTCTGATACCTTTATTCCATTTTCTGCCATTCAGAATACCAGATATCGTAGCTTCTTCATATTGACCACTTTCTATCCAGACATCAGATAGACCAGATTTACCCATGTATTGACCGATAACTTTCAAAAAATTCATCATAATGTAAAAACCACCTAAGCGAATTATGACGCTTAGTTTCGTCAGGTTTCATTCAATGGATTTCCTTTGCTTTATAATAGATAGCTTGATCGAATGTTATGAGAGTATATTTATTATGGAGTTTTTTGCGATTAAAGAAAATCTTTGAAGAACTGTCCACACAGTATCATATTCAGAAGCAACATGAGAAATTAACGGTAAATAACCATATATCGTTGGCTATGAATTGCTATCTAGTATCAACTGATTAAACTCCGACCACTGAGGAACTACTCTATCGTCTTTATTATTGATTCTTCATGAAACAAATGCCATATTATGATTACATATATAATTGTCGCTTTCTATTTCCAGTATAGGAGTACATACCAGTACCGGTTTATTTTTCCTTGATTAATCGAAATTAAGCTTTTCTAATGAATGAAAATCTTCGGTCAATGACAATTTTGTGTTATATGGCAATAATTTAGTATGACATGCAATATACTCATTTGTCAAACCTCGCTGAAATGCTGCTATTTGTGTGCCATGAAATGTAGGTGATTTGGCCGACGTTTCTTCTAATATATCTATATTATTAGCAGCAAACTGTATGAATCTGTCAAGTACCAACTGCCTAGGCATCACAATGCCGTTATTTTTACATAGAGATTGATTTCTTCCTGTGCAATGGAATTACTGAGGCGTAGCGTATCTATATAGGAAATTGAATGCCCACAAGCATGTAATGTTTCCATAATTTTTTTGTGTCTAGTTTCTTGATGAACTAATATTCCTAAACCAATATGCTATGGTGTATGTTTATCACCATAGTTGTAAATATTTTAACATATTTTTTTTATCGCAGCGTTTTCCTTTGATGTGCCGTTTGGATCCTCAGACAACAACAAATTAATTAAAAATAGCAGTTTTGCAGGTAGCATTTTTTTACTCGGTATTGTTAAAATTATCGTAGGGCCTGAGCGTTGGAATTTTGTCTATCTCTTTTTTGATATCTTGACATAATTTGAATATTATTGAGCTTTCTGACGGATCATGAAAAATAAAGTTAGTGTTATCATTCTGCTGCTGTATGATTGTTGAAAGCAACTCCTTTCTATCTACTGCCGTATTGAATAAACTTGGTTCATTTCCTCTGGAAGATTTGATTAATTGAATTCTTTTCCCAAAATGAGCTGCAATTGTTTTTGATAACGATCTTTTACACATTAAAACACCGTTGAGTTCTATGTACCTATTATATACAGTTGAAGTTGTATAACATTGCCTCTTTGTAATGCAATTTCCATTTCATCTAAAAGTCTACTATAGCTTCGTTACTTGTTGTGGCGTCCTCATTTGACATTTTCACATCAATACACTTCTTCTACCCGTTTGTGAAACAGAAACCATGATATTTCACTTCCTTGGTTATCAAATCAGTTTCCCCTATTCTGGCCAAGTAAATGTAATTTTTCGACGCAATCTTTTTTATTTTCTCCTCAAGATTTTTGGTCACTACCTGGGACAGTTTACGTTTACTCAAATTTTTTTAACAAAATAGACATTTAGTTTTGTCAAAACTGCTACGAACAATTCTTGATGTAGAAGGCGCACCATCATCAGTCCCTCATTTCATCCTATATGTTTCAATGTTTTTCTTACTCGTATAACTAGAATAATAGATCGTATGCCTTACATGTGATTTTTCTTACAATGCTCCATCCGAAGGTACTACATTGGCCAGGAAGCGAGTTTTTTACCTGGAAAATTTGGAATTTTGCCGAACCCTTGCTGTTCCAAGCAAGGAAGGGATCTTTAACGTGCGTGACAACACTCACACACGGGACCTCCATTTAACATCTTATGCCACATGATTACTCCTCTTTTGATATCATTGAAGTTTCGAAATATATATACTTGTCCTGGATTTGTTGTCTCTGCTTTGATTATATTGAGCACGTATTTTGACCCATTCTATGAATTTCTACTTTGATACATCTGTAGCTTTACTAAATTTACTGACTTCTGGCATACAATGCATTTGTTATTCAAAATACAATCACCCTTTTCTTTCCCGACAATTTTCATCATCGATTCTAATTCGCTATCTGAGCTTGTACTGCCATCTATGTTCATAACAAAAACCTGTAATCAATAATTACGTAACTGGATACAAGAGGTTTGAATTAAACTACGTAAATATACTCAATAGAATATCAACGAAAATAGCAAACTAAAACTAAAACACGAAGTACAAAGGTATATCGAAATATTATTACACAAAAAATATTCAAATCTCCACTTCAGACAAGTATCTCAAAGAGACTAACGACTTGCCTGTTGTGATCTGTGAAAGTCCTGGCCGCGCCAGGTGTAAACGGCCCGACAAAAGCAACCGGTGCACCGTTTTTCTTTACAAATAGAAAATTTATTAAACAGAAAAGACCACAAATATCCTCATGCTTTTCCGCATATTGTTTATTAACAACAATTTTCACGTACGAAGTACGGTTAAAAGTTATCGAAGTGGAAACGTAAAATATGATGCTCCAAAATTGAGCGCTTGAGTAAATTGCATTTAAATGTTCTCAGGTTCCGTATAAGACCATGTACTTCGGAAACTTGGAAAATTATTATAATAAACTGTGTGCCTTAAAGAATATTCCCGGTTGTTCAGAAATGTGTGGCTCATTTTTCTTTTTACGATGATCTAAAGAAAATAAATAGGAAAAAATGCGCATTTTACCCCTTTCTCCAACCCTTGCAAGGATGATTTTTTGACGACCCTGTTATGGTACGTGAAAGATTAAAGCGGTTTCCAGCTTTTATCAAAGCGTTGCACACGGAATCTGTTTCTAGAGCTCTTTTTGCCGGATATGAACTCTACTATCAAACAAAGATAAATATAACATTAAAGAACTAGAGACCCTATCCCTATATTGTCTAAAAAGATTTGTATAATTTTATAATTTCGGTCAATCTTCTTGCGGTTATCTTTTCGAGTGAACTTACCGTTGGTAAATTTTCTTACACCCTGCTGTATCTATCTATAGTGTTGTAAAGACTCATACTGCTGAATAGAAAAGTAAGATGTGGTTAAATTTTATAGTTTATTATTTATCTTCTGAAAAGGTAACTTGAATAATCCTGGATTGCATTAGGGATCTTGTCGATGTTAAAGCAATTGCAAAATAATTCCTTAGAATACATAAGACAAACAATAACTCTGCAATTGAATCTATTTACAAAGTACAAGATTGAACGCTAACACACGCTTATTGCATATACAAAAAATGATCCCTACACGCACAACGGATGCATTAAAAATTCTTTAAAAATAGTGGGAGCAAAAATAGTAACTAGAGAAATTTAAATGTAGAGTGGGGAACGGATATGGCTTGACATAGATTAGAAAAAATAATGACAATATTTACACAATTTCGTACATATTGCGATACCTTTTACTGTGGAGAGAACCTATAAATAACCCTTCAATTGTTAGTAGAACTATTTTTAAAAAATTATCGGCATTAAAGTTTTGTATTTCCTCTTCGTCCCTGATTACTGAGCAATTATTTTAAGCATAAGTTTCTGTCAACTGATTTTCACATCTTTGGTCTTTCATAAATTCATATATTATAATAGGAAATCCACTACCATCTACACCCATATGGTTAAATTTATGCTGCCTGTGGATTCTATGCAAAATTAACCAAACAAAAAATTCAATTTTCATACCTATAACATGATTTTAATTGAGGTCATCCGATTTTATAAATGTATGTAGAGAGTGGTATAATTAAGCGATTAACATTATTTGGAAAAGTGTATTTGGCAACAACACCAGTTCCATCATGCAGACATCGTGCAACCAACCAAACCCAATCTTTGTAACAAAACTTGTTGACTTTTACATCAAATAACAAGCTTGTGTCACATTCAAACCTATTCATTAAACCCATATCAGCAATTTGAAGACAAATAAAGCAGGTGACGAATCAAGATATGATTTGCACAATATGCAAACCTGTTCTGATTTGCCTTTGTTTTATTCCTTTCTAGATAATTTCGTAGTTGTTAAGAAATACAGCTAATTTGCTTATCCCAAGTTTCAGACTAATGGTTTTGTATGTTTTGTAGTTTTATAGTGCGCTGGGAACGCTATTTCCATTTAAAATTCAAATAATGTTTGTTTTCTTTGGTATACTTTGCATGCGCGCAGAAATTCAGTAACGCATTTGCATGTTATGTCCCTAGTATTAGATCAACATCGAACGGATGCTCATAGAGCGGAATGATACAGAGATACCTAATTTGGGACATCCACAGCACTATTAAGCATATAATTGTCTCAAGCCTGCCTTAACATTTCACTTGGTACAAAATTTGAAAAGAATATTGACCAATAAAAAAGCAATCCATTTTCGACTTACCTTTTAGGGTTGCTGTTGCAGCGATTTACAGATCTGATTTTTTCACTAGCAGCAATTTAGAGAAGTATTTTTGTATTTAAGAAAAGTGGTGGATGCAGTATTTTTGTGTTCGACAGATTGCTTATTTAAATGATTGTTTGTAAGAGGATTAATTCGTATCATTATACATGTGTGGCCACAGTACTTTCATTAATCCTGGAAGATAGGAATTAGAACGCTAACAATAATAATTAGAGGTCGGACTATTAGATACATAATCCGTAGTAGCATTTTTATTGACGACCGTACCTGGTGCCCAATTAAGCCGCTTGGCGATTGGAATTTCGTATGATTTTGTACGAAATATTTGAAGTAGAATTGATTTGTCTTCAGAATGATCGCTAGAGTAAGAGAAATTTGTGAAAAATTGAGAGCACAAGCTGTGGAGATTGGATCTCCAGAGAGTATTTATTTAGACGATTCAACAAAGAAGGAGCAAGAAAAAAGGTAGAGCTGAGTGAGAGTGTAAGTGTAGAAAACACTCGGGAATCTAGTATAATGGCTATTTTGTTGGGCTTAAAACTATGCAGGAAATAAGTGAAAAAAATAAGAAAAGTATCGAGGAAATGAGTGAGACTATAGAGCAAATGAATGAAAAACTTGATGAAAATACCCAGGGATTACGAATGGAGTTTGAAAAGAATTTTGGAAAATTATAGGAAAATTTATGGTTCGAGAATGAAGAATTGAAAGATATTTTGAAAATATGAGTGCGAAATTAACTTTGGGTTTTAAAAACGACTAATATAACCAAGGAGGAAATGAAATTTAGAAATTAGAGGTATAGTGGTCCATATTCTGGTGGATATAGGTGATGTGAAAGAGGAAATTGCGCAAACAAAGCCAAATCAAGAACCGTGTGTAAAAGACTTGAATGGGAAAATTATGGACTTAGATCAGAAAGTATATGAAATTGAAGAAAGCTGTTAAGCATGGTTTGAAACATTTAAAAATGAGTTAAGAAACTTTAAGACAAACTGTAGAAACAAAGTAGAGAACTTAGAGCATAGAATGCAATATAGGAGTCTTGGCGAACCCATGGAGTGGAGTCAAAGTAATGTTCCATTACAGCAATATTCAAAATTTTGTGCTAATAATAAATTAAGTCCTAAAATATTTTTAAATAATGTTTGAATTTTAGTGCAGGAAAGTTTATATGAACAATCAAAATTAAACATATGCTACGTACAGTTTTGGCCTTAAAAAATCTTGCTGGCAACGAAACTCGGTAGAGTACTCCGTTAAAAATCCTATATGGGTAAAATACCAAAAACCTTGACTGTACTAACAAAAATGGTTGCCAATTAACTCAGTGGGACGGATGATCTATGAATTGAAGAGGGTACCAAAATGCTATCGGATATGAAATATATCTTAATCGAGAAGTATCTTATACGTCACCTAATCTAGTAGGATTTCTAGGAAAAAGCCCTAAAAAGAATAATAAGAGAGTGCCAAAACCTGAGATCAGGAGAGTAATTCAGGCATAAAATTTACCTGAGAAACTGCTTAAACACAAAACAAATGTTAACCAAAAGAACACTGAAAACCTATTTAAAACTGCTAGTCAAAAGAAGATTTCTAAAATCAAACGTTTAATGACCTAAGTTCCAATCACGCTTTTAGGTAATTGTAAAATAATTTATTACAATTTATTACAACTGTAACAATTTCCTCACATTAATTGAGAAACAGCAAATATAAACATATAAATACACTATTCTACATGACTGTATTTTCAACGGTATTACACACGTGTTACAGTTACATGGATATCTTTAAGTAAATATTAAAAATAAATTTATCACAAATTTACTTAACTAAGTTCTTAGCTTAATTACACAGACGTACCATAAGTACGTTTTATCATTTCATGCAATGAATGAAAAATGCACAGTTATTTTACAAAAATTTTGGGACTGCAGTTTTAGATGAATCTATAAATACCTGATAAGTGATTGTTGACTGTTGTTAATGCAGACACCATTTAAAATCTTTGTATGTTGATCTCGCAACTCTCCACACGCTTATGTCCAACATAAAGTTATCGATCTGGGAACCAATGTGCCCCTAAAATTAAAACCAACCAACTTAGTAGGGTATTATCTGCAAATTTGACTACTTTCAATTTGTTTAATAACCTTTCTCAAAGATAGCTAACCTACTCCAGTTGCATGTTGATTGTTTGGAGTACGAAGTGCTGAAGGCATGGGTCTTCGTTCATAAAATAATTCGGCACATCTTAGCCAAACTTTGGACAAATAAATTAAGACTACAATTTGAAAATATGCTTGTGTAGTTTTTTCTATCTAATAAATATATTTAATTAACTTACGGATAGGTTTACTAAACTAGAAAAGAGACTTTTTATTTACTTGAGTCAGCACAAATTTGCCTGTGGAGTATTCATAGTTAGACTATGAGATCATCAGTGACTAGCGTAATACATTATTAATTCAAATAAAGATTCATAAAACTATACTGATTTAAGACGAAATTACAATGATGATATCATCTCTAACCTTTAGAAATAGCCATAATAAATTTTACAATTTTTGAGTGTGGACAATGTATGACACACATGTAATTCTAGCATAGTTCATAGTGCATGTAACCTGAAAATTATATTTCTTAAAGGAAATTGCCTAACCCTATTGGTGAAATTCGCTTATACCGAAACTATTAAATTGAAATATGATTATAAACATTTTAAAGAAACTTTACACATAGTTAGGTCAATATTGAAAGGTAGTACTGAGATGTAGTTTAGTCTAATGGAAAGTGAAATGAAAACGTTTAAGGTTTTCGGATTTAAATTTTTTAAAACTTCTTTGGGAGTGGGGAGATAATCAACAATTTCGAGTAAGAGATGATTTAATTATGGGAAAATATAATGCAGACTTGGGTGTGACAAGAGAGTTATACGCTATAAAAAAATTCAGTGGGGCGAGACAATTCGATCTTCCACTGGAAGATAGACAGGTTATTAAATATCTGGCAGAACATTTTGAGGCAAAAGTTTGGCAATATATAGCTTTGCAAAGTCCTGTGGATAGGGATGTATTTTTGGAGTATTTACAAAGACATGATTAAATAGGTCAACCGAATAGAACAGAATAGGTCGGGATACCATCCGGTAAATTTTGTCAGATATCGGGGAAATGCAGGGACCAGAACGTTTTAATAATAAGAATTTTGATCGCGCGAATTATAAATGGTTAAATTATAACCAGAGTAAAACACCAAGACAGAAAGTGGGAATGTAAATAGAGAAAAAATAATAATGATGAAAATTCACGAAAAAATGAAGACTTAAAAGGTAATTCAGCAAGAGCAAATAATCATACGTATGGAGAAACCATAAATACGCCGCAACCGTCTACATTGAGAGAGGATTTTCAATAGGCGACGGACCCAGCACGTCCGTTGAAATTGAAGAATATTAACACCAACGAAAGTTTATAAAATTTGATTTAGAAAGTGATGATAACACAGATAAAAATTTATTACCTATTTTAAATTTAAATTTAGAAGATAAAATAATTAAAACATTTATGTATAAAGAAAGAAGCTGAAGCTTCGCTGATTTCTAAACATGTTATTAAAGATAATATTCAATAATTAATTAATAAATTGATGCTCGTAAAAAACGTACCTTAGTAGCGCTGAACTATCAAATGTTCGCAAATATACGTAATATGGTGATTTTGAAATGCGAGTTATGAAGAGAATGCGAAAATATGAAGTTTGAGCATGAGTTTATGATTGAACCTGAATTAAAGATATATGCTATTGTTCGGATGGATTTACTAGATAGGATGAAGTTGCGATTAAACGCAGGAAATAAGATGATTATATGTGAGGTGAAATATATTAAATGAGATGATAAAATAAATATTGATGTTGAGAAAGATTGTATTGATTTGAATCAGTTGTAAGTA
This sequence comes from Platerodrilus igneus, assembly GCA_036346225.1. NCBI lineage: Eukaryota > Metazoa > Arthropoda > Insecta > Coleoptera > Lycidae > Platerodrilus > Platerodrilus igneus. Next base: position 3,619,049 of record JARFIW010000800.1, read on the forward strand.
GCAAATAAGGTAGAAATGAAGACGATTATTGAATATCCATGTGAAGTAGAAATGAAGTAGAGTCATTATTAAACAAATAATCTAAGCCAAAAAGACGAAGAGCGATAATTGCTACAGTTTATAATCGTAAGTTATAAGTTGTCAATACAGAAACTTTTAAAGCAAAGATTTGTCTGATTTCAGAAGCAGATGAGGGCAATGAAAAGTTGAATGTGGGTGCAGTGAGAAATCTAATACATATTTTATGAACTATTTAGTTGAAATGAAAAAAGCCACAGTAGTATGAAATTATGTATGAATGCTGGAAGAATAAATCCGCCTAATAAACCACAATGTAGTCCGACGTCAATAGATAGTATTTTTGCGAGGTTAGGTAATAGGGAAGTTTTTTCGAAATTAAACTTAAAGAATTTGTTACGTTCCACCCTTGTTTTTAAATAATTTGGCTTGTATATAATTTAAAACGTCATGATCCCGTACTGTTTCCACGATTATTTGCGTGTATTAGTGAATCTGACAGTCTTCGATGATACGAAACGGTCGCTTATTCATCATCCTGTAGAATTTTATTAAATATTCTGTTGTTAAATTCAAGATACTTGAACTTATTTTGAGTGAGGAGTGCACTATGCTCCTACAGAAAGCTCAGACCTTCCAGGAGGTGTGGACACGAGTGGATGCCCTTGATGTCGGCCCGGTCTAGCGGCAACCCCTCGCGTGCGGTATTGTCGTGATCCTTTTTAGTTTTACCTGTTACAACCTGTGAATATTTAATAATAACTCGTAGATGGATTTACGTAGTTTAATGACTTGTAACCAATATTATTACATAGAAAACAAACAAAGAAATAATACTACGCTACTACTTATCTGTAAGTACAATCCAACGGATCATTAACATTAGCATCCTCTCTTACGGATCACTTTACGATTTAATTTCAACGCAAAGTTCACAAATTAACTAAGTTCTACAACACTCGACACGCGGTAGGGTAAACGTGCCGTACTCTTTCGCACGCTTAACTCGACTCCCCGCTACCTATCGGAATAACTTAACCCTTACGGCTGCTTCTCCCTCTTATTATAGGGGCGGCCTAGTACATCACCCCCCTATAAGTTAAACTTAATTGCTAAACATATTTTTGTAATTAAATTGAACTTATACTTAATAATTACAGTGTTAAATTTTGATACGGTACAACATACGGTTTTAAATTCCTAACATTCTGTATACCCAACAAGAGACCCCTAGTGTCGTCCCGTACTTCATAAGAATTTGGCCCGCGCCTAGCCACAATCGTAGCAGACCCGGAATAAAGCAAAAAGAATTTCTTAATCTATTTGTCTTCCGCAGAAGACTGGGGATGAGTACGAACCAGTACTTTATCACCAATCTTAAACTCAATACAATTTTTATTAATCCTTTGATGACGTAATTTACGTTTTTCAGCCTTAGACTTTAACTTATTATAAGCTAGAGTTATAATTTTATCCCTACCAACACCCGGTATGTCACTTGTAGGAAAAATAATGTTTTTAACATTAGGGTTATCACTATGATCACCAAAATGTAGTTCACAAGGGCTATACCCAGTCGAGTCATGGACTGCCCTATTAATCCATTTCTTTACTTTATCTAGCATCAAAGCCCACCCCCCATGAGCCGAATAACACAATGATCTCAAAATACGCACAATTTCTTTATTAACCCGTTCCGTCTGGTTTCCCTGCGGGAAGTACACTGACGTGTGAGTTACCTTTACACCTAATAAATTCAACGACTCTTTCCACTCTTTGCTCGTAGACTGGCTACCATTATCGGAAAGAATGACCCCTGGTTTACCAATCTCGATAAAATATTTCTTGACCAAACAACGAAGAATCGCAGCTGTATTAGCACGTTTAAGAGGGTGCAAAGTAACCAACTTACTGAAAGCGTCAATAATAACTAATAAGGAAGTCGCCCCCGACCTTGATACTGGGAGCGGACCAATGAGATCAACACATACGATTTCGTTGGGCGCTTTAGATAAAACACTATGATATTCGCCATAAATTCTCATTGAACTCTTCGCTTTCTGGCACAAATCGCAGCTTGAAATAATTTTTCGAATGAAATGTTTCATCCTCTGAAAATAATAATTACGACGCAGCATCTGGAAACACTTTTCCGCCCCAAAATGCCCATTATCTATATGTTCTTGCCAAACCAATATACTTATTTGGGAAGCAGGCACACATACTTTACTCTCTGGCGAACCTTCGTAGCCTCGCCTAAATAAAACTCCCTGATACACAACAAACCAATCCGCGCACCTTTTCGGAACTTCCTCCTTTAATAATCTAGACATTATTCTACAACAGAATTCGTCTTTCCCTTGCTCCTCAACAATATTTAACATTAAAAGCGTATTCTTGAAAATACAACACCCACCTAGTCAAACGCAAATTTAATAGTCTGCAGGACATTAAAAACGATAGAGATTTATGATCGGTGATCACAGTTAATTCTCGACCTAGCACAAATACCCGCCACAACTGCAAACAATGTAATCCGGCTAATGCCTCTTTTTCTGTAACACAATAACCAATTTCAGGGCCACGCAGAGTCCGACTGGTGAATGCCACAATATCTTTTTCTGAAGTTTGCTCATTTATTTGAAATAAACAACCACCTAAACCCACATCAGATGCATCTGTTTGGATAACAAACGCACGGTCAAAACACGGATGCTTCAACATAGAAATCGCTAAAAACCTCGACTTAATTTTCTCAAACGCTTCTTGTTGAGGTGAACCCCAACGCCATTGAACTCCTTTTGACAACAGCAACTCGTACAACTTATTTTTTTCTTCTTGAGAAAAGTTTTCTGCGCGATCCACGACCTCTTTAATTTCAGACACCTTACACGGCACTATCTCCTTTTCTAATTGAATTTCCTCATCTTTCTCTCCCGACACTGGACAAACAGTCAACCGACCATCAGGTTTTGGTCCCATACTAAACCCTATGCTTATCGCTCTTCCTTCAAAAATACCCGATAAACGATTTTTTGAAAAATCGATTTTAATTTGATGATCAGCAAAAAAATCGCATCCGAAGATGACATCACGAATTAAATTCGGAACTACCAGACAAGGGTAAGCCAATTCGAAATCATTGAATTTAAAATTGAAATAAAATTGATCCTTAACAATAGAATTCTTGCCCGTCGCACTCACCAAAATAGTTGATGTAAACGGCAAACGTAAAATATCGCTATTAATTTGCATTATCTTTAATAAAAGTCTTTTGAAATGCAGGTAACCTGACTACCCGAATCTACTAATATTTTACCACAACAGTCTCAACTGTCGCTTCAATGGTCGGTGCCAAAGCAACCGACTTATTATTATTTTGTGCTTCCAACAGAAGCTCATCCCCATTTTTATTAAATAAAGTGGCCACAGCCGGTGGTCGACTTCCCCCTGGACTACTAACAGTTTGAGATTCACGACGCCCTTCATCCCTATCATCATTATTGTAATTACTATTAGTATTATTTTCCCTATTTTCAGAGCGGGCACTATTACCGCCTCCAGAATTTGACGTATTTGATCTAAAATTGTAACGAGCGCTCCCATTTTGTTCATTACTCGTACCTCTACCACGCCAATTCGTGCAGGAATTGCTATAATTATTATTATTGGGGTTCCGATTATAAGTTTCATCAATTTCCCTTAAGTAAGCTTCTACTTCCTCAAAAGTTCTAGGCATGCAATTTACAATACCTCGTTGAATTTCACTCGGAAAATGATTTTTTAATAAAGAAATAAGAGCACCCTCCTCCAGAGGAGTAGTTAAGAAATTTGCTTCTCTCACCAACTTTAAAAAATAATCAGCCCTTGACCCCCTTTCGTAACACCCAAATTTAATTTTCTGAAAAAGTTTCCTCTCTTCGTCAACCCCCCAATACCGACTTAAAATAGCTCTTTAAATTCTTGAAATTCCTTACTTTTCTTCCTTCAATACACCCCAATCTTGAGCTGAATTGCGTAAATTACTAACGGTCAAAGGAACTTTTCTACTTTCAGGAACTCCAGCTTCTAAAAATATTGTTTCCTGTTTTTTAATGAAAGTTACCGGATGTACAGATCCCTCCGGCACAAAGCACAAATTCGTACCCCCCAGATTCTTATATAAACTCATATAATTATGATACCCAAAAGCCCCCAACGTGACGCCCCTGGTCTCTGGTTGGTGTACAGGCACAACACCTTCATCTTTAACGTATTCAACATCGCTAGCTTCTACCTGTTCTTTAACCGATTCAGAAACACGATTTACATCAAAACTTAATTTGCTAATATTTGCAGCAATATTTACGTTCATTTGTTCAATTGATTCCTTTAGGCTGGCATTGTTACAATTCATACTATTAACGGCTGCAACTAGTTGTTTCAACGCCTCTGCGATATCAGGCTCGCCCATTTTATCAGCTTTTTTTAAATTACTTCGATCTTTACTACGCGTATTATACTTATGTGACATTGAATTTCAACAACAATTAAAAACATATTTCACCTTGCGGTGCGATCATTAATTCTTAAGCTCTAAATTACTCTATTTATTTTTGTTCCAAACTAACACAATAAACTCAATAAATTTCTCTGAATTGTCCGCTCACACTTAATACAACTTGGAGGAATGTTATACCTCAATATCCAAACACCAACTATTGTCCGTAAATACAATTAACATGGACCTGGTTGTTGAAAAACCGTTAACCCTTATTAGAAATTAAACTGTACTGTTCATTTCAAAAAATGTCCTTCAATGTTATCTGAACCTTTTCAAATTCTACGTAAACAACTCGAATCATTACAGTTCCAGGTATTTGTGTAACAACAAAACGCTCCCGTTGGCGCCAAAAATGCACTATGCTCCTACAGAAAGCTCAGACCTTCCGGGAGGCGTGGACACGAGTGGATGCCCTTGATGTCGGCCCGGTCTAGCGGCAACCCCTCACGTGCGGTATTGTCGTGATCCTTTTTAGTTTTACCTGTTACAACCTGTGAATATTTAATAATAACTCGTAGATGGATTTACGTAGTTTAATGACTTGTAACCAATATTATTACATAGAAAACAAACAAAGAAATAATACTACGCTACTACTTATCTGTAAGTACAATCCAACGGATCATTAACATTAGCATCCTTTCTTACGGATCACTTTACGATTTAATTTCAACGCAAAGTTCACAAATTAACTAAGTTCTACAACACTCGACACGCGGTAGGATAAACGTGCCGTACTCTTTCGCACGCTTAACTCGACTCCCGCTACCTATCGGAATAACTTAACCCTTACGGCTGCTTCTCCCTCTTATTATAGGGGCGGCCTAGTACAGGAGTAAAATCTGCGATTGTTGTTATTAGTAACAAATTTAAATATTTTTAATATATCCTATTCTGATAACGTGGAAATATAAAGGACTATATTGTTACAAAGTTTGCAAATTTATTTTATTTTGGATATATTGAAAACTGTTATTTACATATCAAAAACCTTTGATTTGAAAATGGCATTTAAAATCTGGTTTTTGGTGTCAAAACATTTGTTCTCAAACATTGTAAGGTGTTTCCGAAAAGGTTAAATATATGTGTTTCTTCAATAGGTTTGATTATCAAAGAATTTGTTTTCCGAAGAACTTACAAGATTGTAGCGTGTTTTCTACAAGGTCGATTACAAACATACTTCACAAAAACTAAATTCCCATGTACTCATATAGGAAATACGCAACTAATGTTACACCTAAGTCTATGAATTCAGACAGTCCTAGTTTTTGGCACACGTGTTCTGGAGCACTTCAACCAAGCGGTTAGCTGGTTGTTCCATCATCAATTTTAGCTTTGATTTGCCAGCACGTAAGGATAAACAGGCGTTCGTTGTACAACTTTTATTTCTACTCGATCTAATACCATAACTATCCAAAATTAGGAACTATTGCTACGATACTGTATTGATGATGTATAACTGGGGACTCTAAAATTAGTTTGTACAAATTTATTCTTTGAGAGATTGAGTTTTCCCGCAACTAAATTATTTACTACAACTGGTACTAACTTACTTTCGACCGATTCTTTACTAGAAATTGTTCTTTGAGAGGTAAACTTTCTCCACAACTAAATTATCTACGGCAATTGGTGCTAATTTGCTCTCTACTGATTCAACTTTCGCTGAATGGTGTGTATGAATCTATGTTCGAGGTCATGTAATGCTGTGCTACTGGCTACCGTACAAGGAAGTGAAAAATTGCTCCGCACACTTCTGCTTCTTCTGAAACTGTATATATAAATTTAAGGATACACCATTATTTGATTGTATCGGGTTTTTTCTAATAATATTTGTTTCGTAGGAGCGCTTCTATCTGTCGACGACTCTTATTGATTGCTGTAATTATGTAAGTAGTAAGATTGAAGGTAACGAAAGTAACTCACTATATAATTTCTTTCAGTTACTGTTTTCTGTAAATATCAATATTGAGGATAAAAATTATTAGCTATTATATTTAATCTTGCACGTACGCCAAAACGTATGGTTACATATTTTGTTTTCCTCATATGCTGGATTTTATTCGAATTTGTCGAGTTTACTTTTAAAAGATCACGTAGGCAAATTTTATAATGGACTTTTTTAACAGATGACGTAAATTAGAAGCGTTTATTGACATCTTACGTTCTGAAATATGTTTGTTTTGCAAGACCTGTTTGTTGTGAGCACGCATGATTATTTTCTTACATTAATGCGTCGAGTTTAAAAAAATTCATTTCACGTTTGTTTGACTTTAGATACTCCTAACTTGTATTTATTCAAATGTATTACTGTTTCTAAAATGTATTGGATTGCGTTTATGGTTATTTATTCTACTAAATGTGGTTAGATTATTAAAGAATGAGCTTCCTTTCGTTGACTATAAAGTTAGTTGTAGATTTTACACAGTGTGTTTGATATTTGCTTTTTGAATAATTTACGAATTGTGTGCTTTTTATGAATTAAATGTTTAGTTTCCTTAAATTTGGTGCTGTTTATATAAAGTATACTACCTTCGTAACCCTACATACCCCTAAATAACTCTATTATAATAGCTATATATATATATATATATATATATATATATATTGTAGTGGATTTAAAGGGTTAAATTTGGGTATAAACAATGCAATTTCAAACACCCTGTGTAGAGAGAGGAACATAATATTTACGTACAAAATTTATTTCTTCTATTTAATTTAAAGTAACAAGTATTGACATAATTTTATAATTAGGGATTAAAAGTTAATAGGTTCATTAAGAAAATCAGTTTTATAAGCCAATAGAAATTATTAATTGATTTAATTTAGTTTAATTCAACGGGTTATAACGTCAGAACACGCATCAGTGCATGAAAAATCCATAATCTTAAGGCGAAAAGCTTTTTTTAACAAACAAACAGACGTTGGTTGTATAAAATACTGTGAAATGTAAGATCCGAGAAGTGTTATTTTAAAACAATCGTTAATTGAGCACACCTGCATGTAGGAAAGGTCATCTTCTACTTATTTCTGAAAATAACAAGGCGAGCTTCAAGGAAATATTGTTCAACCGTCGTTGGTTTTGCATAAACGCTAACAAAAGTTTCTTAAAGAGCAGAAGATATGAACAATCAATAATTTGCTACAGAATGAGACGGGCATAAAAGCGTTCATTTTAGTAGGCACCTATTCGATCCACGTGGAGTCCTTAAAGACGCGGGCAGCTATATCGATTTTCTACAACGCAAGCAAGGTTAGAATGCGACATCAAATATGTATAAGACAGGAGTAAAGATATTACAGGCGGAGTTTTAAGACGTCACTGAAATGTATGATTGGTCGAAGTAGATAGTTTTAGAACAGACGAGCACGCGACAGGTGGATGTGATAGTTTGTTTGATATAGCGTGTTGACGGGGGAATATTTCGAGAAGTTTAAAACGGTTATACAAAATTTCGAGAAATATTAATTTCGATTAATTATTTCGCGTAAAGTGTGGCCAAGGGGGCCTAGTTTTATGATATAAATACTCTGGGAGAATTAGGATGGCTCTCTTTAATTTTGCATCGCTTAACAATGTATTATAATCAACTGACAAAGCTTGTGAGTATTAAAAATTTGTAACCTTCAGTGAATAGTATTAGATTATTTGTGGCCTTATAGTCAGTAACGCGAGTATAATATAGTGTAATCTTAATTTAACTGAGGTCTACAACTATAACAATCTCGTAAATTAATAATGCAATAATAAACAAGTGTAATATACATGGATTTGGATGTTGGAGTTGGTGTTAATTGGTAGCACACAGCTCAGCTTAAACTGAGTTGTCATCTAAATAGCAGAGCATAATCACAAAGCCGAAGGGTTCTGAAATATAGAGCTTCTGCAAGGGAGATGGACTTGTGACGCTTTTTCCAGGTAACGCATTTGAATTTGCTGTTTCTTTTATATAAACTGTTAAAATTATTTGTGATGTGTGAGTGAACTTTGATGGTTTATTTTTGTAATTTAACGTATTGAAAAAGATACGTATAACTGACTATTATTATGGTATTTTGGTATATAAAACAAAAGGTGTACGTAAAGCTTATTAAATTTCTTGATGAATTTAAATTTAATTATTAAGAGTACATGGCTTTATTAAGTTTGTAGTCATAGTATGCAAAAGGGAAAGCATACATTAATAAACTGGGTTATCATGAGCTCACCATACTCCAGTGTGTGGTAATAAATAGAGATAAGGTATTATTTGGGGCCCATTTACTCCTGTTGCATTAAATGTGTTTGAAATTTCAATTTTAAAAACAAGGACTTTACAAAGATAGCATTTGTTGAGATAACTTGAGCACCAAACTATACATAACCATGAATTATTATTTGTAAATAGTGGTAAATAAATATTGTATGATTGTTGTATTATTTTGTGATTTTATTGAATGGTGTGTGAACGGTAAAGAGAATGATAGTAAATTTAGGCATCCGAGAGGAGGCACAGCTGAGCTAGCGAGGAAAGCTGCTGAAGAAATTAATTTGATGAAGCAGAATCCGGGTAAGAAAATTTTGTGAAATTTTATATTTTTGAAAGTTATTAGCTTTAAAACTGGTGAGGTACGGAGCTAAATTAAAGAGTTCCACGGCAATTTATGACGGCCCAACGTTGGGGCTCGAATGTTTTTTTGAAAGTACCAGTTCCTGTGACCTAGAGGCACATTCCACGGCAATATGACGGGCCAACGATGGGGCTTGAATGTTTTTTTTTTATTCTGGCGAGATCTTTATGAACGTTCCACGGCAATATATATATATATATATATATATATATATATAATAAATTCAGGATGCAAACTCATTTTTTTAAAATATCAAAAAAGTAATATGTATCTCCATGAGTTTTATCCTCATAGCCACACACAAGTATCGCATAACCATATGTGCTACTTTGATTATCTTAAAGGTAACGATAATAATTATAATTTGAACGCGGATACCCAAAAATTTGCACCTTACTTCAAATTTCTGATGCCTTATTTCAAATTTTATTCTAGCTGTAGCCGTGGTTTATCTTTATTGACAATAATACACTTACTATAACGATCTTTCAGTTTTTGAAAACATTCGGAAAGTGCATTTGAGGAAACCCTGTTCCATTCGACGGTTACATTTCTGTTCATATTTTCTACGTTTTGAAATTGTTACCCTATGAGGATAGTTTTCACCGTAAAATAGAGGGAAAAAACAGTTGGTGTCAAATTCGGTAGTTATGAATCGTAACAACTTCCTCTTTTTCAAGAAATTGCTTCACAATAAGCAACGTGTGTAACATGGTATTGTCAGGCCACATGAATCAACTGCCCTTTTCTAAAAACTGCAGTTGTGCTCGAAAAGCGCATCTCGGTAACCTCATGATCATATTATAACCTTCAAATGTTAATTCTTATGGAAAAATGTAATCTACATGGTTTTGATGCTGGACTTTTTCAATCAAATGAGATGCTTTCCCGCTGCATGCTCTGACATTTCGTTTCAGGATCGTATTGAAACACCCACGATTGATTATCATTAATGACATCACAGTTAAGAAAGTTTACTATGTCTGCGCACGATACAATTTTTTATAAATAAATGGATTTGATACGGCAATTACAAAATTACATTGACTTTTTCCTTTATACCATCCCTTACGAGGTATTCAAAAATATCTTTAAAGATTTGTTTTTTAATACATAAAATATAATTCCATTGAGCTTTAAGGTCGTGCAGATATTAATATCTATTGCTTGAGCTTCTAACAACATATTGCGTGCAAAAAAGTTACTTTAGATTTAAAATTGATACACACTGTACATTAAATAATGCCTTTATTAATAATTTATATAGTACGCCACCACAATCATTCGTTACTTAAAAACCTTTAAGTAAATCGTGCCGCATAACAATTGGCAATTAGTTACTAGTTTTTATATTGTGTCGCAACTAAATACACCTTACGTAACTAATTTCGATATTCACTCATGTTAACAACCCAAGTTACGGCATTAAGTATGTCACTGCATTGCCGATCGGAATAATTGGTCTAAGTATGCAAATGTATGTGATTGACCGGTTTTTACTTGTAAACGGCAGTGGATTTAAATCTTATTCTTTTCTATGGATGTCTTTGCAGAAACATTCGAACTTGGTAATCAAATCATAATTGGAAAGTGCAACGTTAATCCCAAGATCAAAATCGTAATAAGTATGAAATATAATTCCACGTCCTGTATCGCTCGCACATTATTTAAATACACAATAGAGTGTAGAAATAAATTTATATAATTACAGTTAGTTTGATGAGCTTGTGGCAACGAAAGCATCTTGAAAAATATATGGAATTTTGGGTGGTTTACATTTAGTAACATAGCTATTTCAATATGATATTAAACTAGGACAAATAAATAAACAACAATAACGCCCGAGATTTTACACTCGTAATATTCAATTAGAAAATTACCAATAAAAATCGGGGACATCACGGTCCACAATAATATTTGTATCAATTTACATTGAGTTCAGGATATCGCAAAATAATAAAGTGTCATAAGGATAATGCGTTCATACGAACTGAAGGCATTGAACCCGAACACAAAGTGTGAGATTTTTAAAAGAAGAAGAATGAAATATTACGATTAAGTTTGGAAGTGAAGTTAAGAACAAAAATGATGGTTGAGTGTGTAGGCCGAGTACACTCGATGTGTGGTTCGACAAGATATGCCAAAAAGATTAAGCCCGTGGTGAATCGTGTCAGTGATGTATCAAAAGGGCGATCGTGGGTTTTCGTTCTGCAGCTAATTGTTGAAAATTAAATCCATTGAATGGAGACCAAAACGTACCTAAGAAGTATACAGGTGAATCAATAGAGTTAATCCGAAAATTCTTAGATTATTAAACTGTGAGTAATATTTTGAGCTTTTCTTGTTGTATTTTGATTTACGCTTGATAAATATGTACACGCACGAACTTGCAAATATAAGTGGTAATTGGTTCGTAAAGAACAAAATTAGTTTTATTTTACATCTAAGCTTAATATTATTGGACAGGGAGCTTTAAACTTTTGGGACGTTAAGAAAAGTGTGGGTACTAAGTGAAGCAGGATTAACCTTTTATGGTGAGATGCAATTTGTTGTTAAATTTTTTGTATAAAGTCAGTATATTTTTAATGGACATTGGAATGACGCAAGCAGAAGTTAGTACTGCTCTATGTATTTCTAAGTATTGTAGTAAATTTAAAAATATATAAGATAATCTAGGAAACTAGGATCATGGAATGGTAGTATTATAGGGATCAAGATTTTTTTAAGGAGTTTTGTTAATAATACTTGGCTTTTGGAGGTAGTTAAGTTTGTTTTTTGAAGGCCAAAGCACTTGCAAATATACTTTTAAAATTTACTGTTAACAGAGTTTAAACGTAGATGGCCTTTAATTGCAGTTATGTATAATACAGGTAACACCAGAAAAGCAATATTCAGTCAGTTTAGTGATGAAGTCGTATTTTGTGAGGGACTTAATTTTGAAGATTTCTTTAATTCAACAAAAAGTTAATACGTATTCTTAGGGTATGATGGAGGTGAAGAGATTTAGAAAAACTAAAAGCAGAAATACCTATGCGAAATAATCGTTTTCCAGGTAGCGACAATATATTAAAAGAATTGATAGTTCCGGTCGGTTTGACACCCTATATTTTTGAAAATCCGTAAAGCCTTTTAAGGTATGTAGTACCTATAAAGTAGTTTTGTATTTCAGCTATTTTATACTGTATGATTTTATTATTTGTTTATCATTTTTTCCATAGAAATCCATTCCTATTACATTCTAAGGCTACCTGTTTTATGTAGGATGTAGGATTAACTTCAACATATCCAAGAACATCCACCACGTTCTTCATAAGCAGCGCGTCTGTTTCTATCAAGAGGTTTTTCTTTTATTTACTGCAAACGACTTATGTACCTGGAGATTGTGTTACAAACTTCTAAACGTTTTATGGAGATGCCTTCTGTCTGGATATAACTGTCTGTATCTTCTAGCTGCTTCTCTTGAATTATCATTACATGAGCTGTATCATAGTTTTCGGAATTAAAATAATTCATTGTTATGAAAACAAACGAAAGAGTAGTCATGGTTAGATTAGAGCCAAAACCGGTAAACACAGTAATAATACAAGAATACATATCTACATCTAGCTGCAGTGACGAAGAGGTAGAAGCGATCTACAAAGATATCGAAGACATACTAAGATATGTAAAAGGACATAAAAATTTAATAATTACGGGGGATTTTAATGCAGTGGTAGGTGAGGGTAGGGAAAGAGCGATAGTAGGTTTATTTGGTTTAAGCACGAGAAATGACAGGGGAAATAGGCTGGTAGAATTGTGCGACAAGAACAAGTTAACCATCATAAATACACTATTTCAACATCATGTTAGAAGACGATACACGTGAAAGATGCCAGGAGATATAGGAAGATATCAAATAGATTACATAATAGTTAAACAACGGTTTAGAAATCAAGTAAAAGACTGTAAAACCCACCCATAAGCAAATATAGAAACTGACCACAACATCGTAATTATGAACTTAAATTTAAAAATTTGATAAAAAGAAACTGAAAAAGACACTTTGACTTTGAGAAACTAAAAGATAAAGATATTCAAGAATTGATGAAAGATATCAGGAAAATATTTGATACTAAGGAAGTAGAAGCAGAATGGAATAACATTAAATCCAGCTTACACATGACGGACAGAGATTTTCTGGGGTATACACAAAAAAAATAAGAAACCATGGATAACAAAGAATGTCCTGAATTTAATAGAAGAAAGACAAAAATACAAAAATAAATCAGACGAAACAAGAAAACAGAGACACAAAGCCATAAAATGGGAAATTATTCGCAAATGCAGGAAAGCTAAAGAACAATGGATTGATGAAAAGTGCAAAGAGGTACAAACTAAGACGGAAATAGAAAGACAGCATACAAACTAATTAGAATCAATTTTAGGGATATAAAACCGTATAGCAAAAATATAAAGGACGCGGGAGGAAACGTCATTATAGAAAATGTAGAGAAAGTGGGTAGATGGCAAGAATATATAGGGAATTTACGAGGGTGGTTTGAAAAGTTCGCGAAACGAAGGGAAAAATGAAAAAATTTGTCCTTAAAATATAGTTTATTTTTCAATATAATCTCTGTCAAGTTGAATACACTTCATCCAGCGATGTTCCAAACGCATTATGCCATCACGAAAGTGCGATCCTTCAAGGCCTCCAAAATAGTCGTCGACAGCTGCTTTTACTTCTTTGTCCGTGAAAAATCGTTTTCCCCAACGGAAAACTTTTAGTCGTGGAAATAGGTGGATGTCAGAAGAAGCGAAATCAGGCACATAAGGTTGATGTTGCAACAGATCGTACTTCAGATTATTAAATTTTTGCATTGCTACTGCACTTGTGTGTAGAAAATGATCTTCTTCTTGCGCAATGCAGGTTTTTTTTCCGAATATTTTTATTCGGTTGACCTAGAAGTTTAGCGTAATATTCACCGTTTATAGTTTGGCCCTTGGGAAGATAGTCAATTAGTAGGACACCTTTAGCTTCCCAAAAACTGATGTCATAACTTTTCCAGCCAACTTCACGGACATTGCTTTTTTGGTGGTGGAGAACTCCTATGTCTCCATTGTCTAGATTGTCGCTTGGTTTTGGGGGTATAATAGTGAACCCAAGTTTCATCTGTCGTAACAAATAGGCGGACGAAATCGGTTTTATCGGCGGTCTAAACTCTGTTGGCACATTCTCTTCCTCTGAAGGTTTTGATCAATTGTCAATATGCGCGGCACCCATCTTGCCGAAAGCTTTAAACGACGATCCTGCGTAACCATATCATTAACTTTTTGGACTTTTTCAGGCGTGGTGTCAGTTTTTTGTCGTCCGCTGCGCAGGTCATCTTCTAGGCTCTCACGACCACGTTTAAATTTTGTCACCCACTTGTGCACAGTTGTAAATGAGGGAGCGGAGTCTCCTAATGTATCTTGCATATCTTAATGTATTTCTGTTGCATTCCAATCCATTTTTACAAAATATTTTATAACAGCGCCCGTTTCAGTTTTATCCATTTTGAAAAACTTACAATACTAACTTTACTTCATATAACACCAAATTAATACTACTTGACAGAATAATGTGAAATTTAACATGTGCGCACTAGAAAGTTGAATCCATCAATTGCATTTATTTTATTCGAACTAATGCTGCCATCTGTGTTCCATTTTGCAAACTTTTCAAACCACCCTCGCATATGTAGGAGAGGAACTAACAGCATTAGAACAGGAATCAGACATTGAAAATGATGACTTGGGATATCCTATACTTAGAGATGTGTTTAAGTTAGTATTAAAGAGTATGAAAAATGGTAAGGCGCCGGGTACAGATAAAGCACAAGCAGAAACTCTAAAAGCTGCTGGACAAGCAGTAACAGAACGTCTCTTCCAACATGTATGCTATATGTATGAGACAGGCGAAATACCAAAAGATTTTAAACGTAACATCATAGTAACCATACCAAAAAAGAAAAGCGCGGATAGATGTGAAAATGTTCAAACAATAAGACTGACAGCACACAATTTAAAAATATTAACTAGAATTGTACAATGACAAATGGAAAAACGAACTGAAGAAATACTAGGAAAAGATCAATTTGGGTTTAGGCGAAACAGAAGAACACGGGAGGCTATTTTAGCTGTGAGAGTGATAATGGAGAAAACAATAGAAAAGGGGGGAAAGCGTGTATATAGGGTTTGTAAATCTCGAAAAAGCGTTCGACAATGCAAAATGGAAAAAAATGTTCGTATACTCAAAAAGATTAGAATGAGTTATAGGGATAGACAAATAGTACATAGCTTATACAAAGAGCAAACAGCAGTAATAGAATTAGAGCAGGAACGTAGAGAAGTAAACATTAGGAAAGGGGTGAGAGATTTTTAACTTGTACATTGAAGAGGCAATGAATACTGTCAAATGCAGGAAGAAATTTGGAATTACTATGATATCTTTAGATTTGCAGATGATATAGCGGTATAAGCATCTAGCAAGATAGAGTTAGAAACTGCTCTTAATGAAATGGAAACAGTTCTAATAGAGAGAAACAAGAACTTACAAGAGATTACGGATTTCTTCTACCTAGGAAGTCAAATAATGCAAGATGTGAAAAGCGCAACAGATTATACAACAAAGATTAGCACAAAGTCGTGCTACATTTAACAAGAAAAAGCAACTACTGTGTTGAAAGACTACAAATATAGAAACAAGGAAAAAATTGCTTGAAACATATGTGTGGAGCACAGCACTCTACGGCTGTGAAGCCTGGACAGTGGGATAAGTGGACAAGAAAAAGGTAGAAGCTTTTGAAATGTGGTGCTACAGATGTATGATGAAAATATCATGGACAGACAAAGTTAACAACACAGAGGTACTAAAAATGGTAGGGGAAAAAAAAAATATGTGGAAAACCGTGAAAAATAGGTGAGATAGGATGATAGGCCACATACTACGGCATGAGGGAATAGTGCGGAATATATTAGAAACAGAGATAGGAAAAAAAAGTAGTGGTAGACCTAGGTTAGACTATTGCACACGGATCGTGAAAGATGTAGTAAGAATTTCAGGGAAATGAGAGTACGTGTCTAATCAGTCTCTGGACTGAAGACCTAACGATGTTCATCGAAACAAACTGAATAATACTGTTCCAATAAGTGTAACAATATTAATTGAAAATTCGGGCTATCGTTTTCATCATTTACTAGATAGTAATATCATTAAACTATATTTCAACTTTTTGTAAATTTTGATGCATAAAACGCTTATTCGTATGCACGTTTGACAGCAAAACAAAATGTTCTATTATAAAATCCTGGAAAAAATATATGGTGCAATTCAAAGAAAATAAATGAAAATCATTGTCCATATATCCATGCAAATTTTGAAATTTTTCAGCGCTACTTTACGAAGAATCTCCATCCAAACAACTTTTTGCAAACCTTACTTTCTGTCCTTTAGACATATGACTTATTCCAAAATATTTGTCTTGGCTTTTTATTAATTTCAGGAGGATGTATACCACTATCAAATTTTGAGTTCGTCTCATGACTACTTCTCTCAACATGAATGGCCCTATTTGTAGCTGCTTCCTCTACTTAATCATTTCAACCCTTTACTTCTCTACCTAATTTTTCAAGTGTTTCCCTTACCTCCTTTTGAACTCTATTTAATTTACTTTCGCAATTTGCTACGCGATTTTTTACCCGTTCAATACTATTCCCCAAATCTTTAATTTTATTCACTATTAAAATAGTATTGCCCTCTAACTTCGTTTTCAAACTCAACATTCGTTCCTCAGCCGGTTGAATTATGTGTGCGATCTTTTGTTTTAATTTGTTTTGTACCTGTTCCAATTTAAACTCGGTTAATTCTTTTAATTCCTGAATTTGTCTCTCTAATTTCCTATTCATACTTGTCATGTTAAGATTAATCTCTTCTGGTAATTTCATATTTTCTGCCCTAATACCTCCTGTAATATTTTTTGCGGCATCCGTGAGTAAAACCACTAAATCCATTTTTCCGAATTTTGTTTGTATTTATGCTTTCACTCTGTCCAATTGTTCCAATGATACACTAATGTTACTTACGGGTTTAGCATTGTGTTTATTACAGGCACTCAGATTTAATTATTATTCAAAACTCCTTTACACCATCTGTCCTTGTTTTAGTTTATTTTAGTTTGAATTTAAAACAGTAGTCTTTCCAGCCCCACGTAGCGGCACCAATACTAACCCTTGTTAAAGAGATGTCATCTTATCGTGGATTCAATAAGATTAGGCAAACTTCGCGGATTTAAAAGAATAAAGGGGGCACCAGAACCTTGGAAAGAAGTCGGCTTCTCAGTAGATTTGCTAAAACAAGCTTTCTCGACTCGAATAAGACCTTGAGGTTTTATGGTATGAACTATATTATGTGTAGCACTGATTAAAAACTGATATATACATGATTGAAATAATTGAATATTTACAATGTTACAATTTTATTATGAACGCTAGACATCTTACTACCTTGAAGGTTGCAGAAGAAGTGGTTTTGAGAAATGTCATTCGTAGGGAAAACAAATCCTGCGTTTGCACGATGCGGTATTACGTAAAACCATTCAAATAAGGTTACAGTGTATACAGCATTAACTAGTCAATCATAAGAGAGGAAATCGACTAATTATACAAACTAAAAATCCCTAACAACCCTCATTACCTCTTTCTACTTTTAACTTAACTAACCTTAATTTCAAAAGAACAAGACGTGTATGGCTTTTGTATCTTTAAACATGCATTGATTATTAATTGCTTAATAAAATATTATAAATGTGTAGTTATTGGTACCTGGTTTATAATTTATACTATTATTTATACTACTGAACTTTGTATGTTGAACTCTGACACCTCGGTACGGTACAGTGTTGGTGCATGAATAGATACTACAGGGTGGTACGGCTCTTCCACAACATGCTCAAACTTTTACGCTTTGTACAACGTTGTATAGCTGGTATAACTGAGAAGTTAGCAGTTCCACTGACCTGAGTAAACTAACTACTGTCAAAATTATCTAGTATGCATATCTCTAAATCATTCAATACCAGTTCATAATAAATAAGTAACTCTAAATCAATTCATTAACCCTTATTGCACTCCTTGACACATCGCACCTTTGCGACAAAAGTGACACAACTCAAAAATCCTTATTTTTGAGTTAGAATCAGAAATGAATATCTTAAAGACCACTCTATCAGTCTACAAAACCGTATTAACTTAAAGTCAAAATCTGGCCACCAGGTGGAGTTTGCGTCCTTTTTGATAAATGAGTCTGATGTTTTTAGTAGCGTGGCATCTTAGTTGTTCCATGACTTCGGGAGTGCGCTTGTAGTTTTTTCTTTTAAACTGTATTATTTTGAGTTTTGTCGTTTTTGTTGATAATTTAGTGGTTTTCCTTAGAAACATTTCGTGATGTGTCACTTCTCTTGATAAGAAGATAGTCTTATATTGGGAGCATTTCGAATTGTGTCACTTTAGTAGACCAACATAAGCTAAGTTGTTAATTTTATGTTGATTTACTTTACTTTTGATGAATAGTTGGTGATTACTAATAATTGGTATTGTTTTAGTGATGTTTGGGAAACAAGGTCGCGCGGAGAGAATAATGCCTTTGGCCGGATGTTCAAGGGTTTCGAGCCATATGACTAAAACGAAAGAGGTATTTAGAGATACCAAACCTCTTAATCAACTTGATAAAGTCACAGAGTTAGCCGAAGAGTCTTCAGTATTAAATGTAACTCGTGACAGCGCAGAGACAGACAGTAAATCTACATCTAGCGATCAACATGAAAATTTGGTTTTAGTAGAAGGTGGAACAAATGAAATTTGTGAACATAATTTTGTGGCTCCAAGGTCCACTACTAAATGCCAAGTACTCGTTGAAGAACCTATGAATACTACAGCTGTGGCAAATGATGGTTAACATCATGATGCAGATATTTATGCAGTGTCCTCATGCGGTACATACTAAATTAAATGAAAGAAATTACTACCTGTCGCCTATCAACAGTAACGAAAGTGATGTCGCCGATACCGATCTCGATAAAAATTTTAAAGTTAGTGGAAGTTCAGGAATTGGTTCTGGTAGTGATGAAGGATTCCGTGCAGAATTTCCTGAAGTTCTGGCATCACCGAAATAAGGAAAGAAGAGGAAGACAACCCCAGATAATTGGATAGCAAAAAGGGCCAAGAATCTCAGGAATTCAGGAAAGGCCTATTTATTAACATCTAAATCAAAGAAATAGATTTCTGCTAGAAAAGTCAGACCACCATGTGGAAATAAGTGTCGATTAAACTGTAGTCTGAAAATTGGCCAAAACATTAGAGAAGTCTTGCTCAGTAATTTCTGGAAAGTTGGCAATTTACAACAGCAAAAAGAATTCATCGTTAGAAATACAGAAACCATCATACCTAAATATCAGTACTCAAGTACACAGGATTTCAGACATTTAAATTCTGCGTTTTACTTTGAAATAGACAACAATGGGATAAGGGTATGCAAGAAATTCTTTAAGAGAACACTGGATATTAATGACCGACCAATCCGGACCGCTTTATCGAAGAAGAACGATATCGATTTTGTTGATGAAGATAAGAGTGGAAAACATAAGAAACAACCAACAGTGAATCCCAAGATAAAAGACAGCGTTTGAAAATTCATTAGTTCTATACCCCGAATTGAATCACACTATTTAAGGCACAAAGTAAATGCGAGTATATTGAAGGAGAAAAGAGTTAGGTTGACATTTATCGTGATTACAAGGAACAGAGCGAGCTACAAGAGCTGCCGATTGCAAACTCTGTTATGTTCAATCGTATATTTAATGGTGAGTTCAATATCTGGTTTTATATACCAAAGAAAGATCAATGCGATTTGTGTGAAACTTACAAAAATGTAGATGACGAGGAAAAAGAAGAATTAGTTAATGTCTACAATTTACACCAGGAAGAAAAAGAATTATGTCGCAAAGAAAAGGATTTGGATAAAAATAACCAGGTTGGTTTGTGTGTTGCTGTATACGACTTGTAAGCTATGATACCAATTCCAAAGAGTTTGGTTTCTTGTTTCTATTACGCAAGTAAACTGAACTCTTTTAACTTCACCATAAGTGATTTCCGGGCCAGAAATGTCGAATGCTACTTCTGGAATGAGACCGTAGGGAAACGTGGAGCCGTGGAAATCGGTACCTGTGTTCCTAATTACATTAAAACGATGGCAGAAAGAGCAAAGAAATCTGATATTGATATTATTTTATATTCAAACAATTGTTACGGACAACAAAAACAAGTATTTACATGCAACGTATGCTTATGCCGTAGCTAACTTTAATGTCCGCAGCATTGCTCACAAATTTCTAATTTGTGGTCACACTCAAAACGAAGGAGATAATGTTCACAGTGTGATAGAGAAACAAGTGAAGAGGTACCTTAAATCTAGTCCACTATACACACCAGATCAGTATGCTACTCTAATCCGTACGACAAAGAAGAATGGTCGCCCATATGAGGGACAGGAAAAGACTTTTCAGATTTTTTTTTATTTAAAAAGTCTTCAGGAAGAGTGGAGTACTAACTTTACTGTAGATACCTGCGGTAAGAAAGTAAAATGGAACAACCTAAAAGTCCTCAGAGTCCAATAGGATGAACCACGATCTTTCTTTTACAAAACATCGTACAAAGATGAAGAATTAAAAAAAGTTTCCGCTGACTGAAGTAAAAAAGAAGGCGCTGAAGTCTTTATGCGATAAGAATATAATTAAAAAAAATTATTATGAACAATACTACAAAAACATTTTTGAGTTACACTAAAACTTTTAAGATCCATTTGTTTTTCTTTTCATTCATTTTTGCACTTTTCTACGTTTGTTAGTAATATTAAAACAACTTTTAAAATATTAAAAGTGTTCTTAATTTTTATCTCACGCCCAGAAAAAGATTCAAACTCATAAAGAAAATCTTATACTCTGTATACTGTAAGTATACTAGGGAACTAAAACATCTACCAAAGTGTCTTAAATCAAAATAATTCATTGTTATATTGACTGCAAGAACAACACAAGTCAAAAACTTTCAATTATTCTAGTTTTTGAAGAAAGTAAGATAAACTAAATTTTGTTAGTCTCATCCATATTTCATTGAAAGGTATGGACATGCTGAGAAAACGTCTTTTTTGCTTCCTGAAAATTGACTTTTTTGACTTGTGTCACTTTTGTCGCAAGGGTGCGACACATTAAAACAAAAACATTTATATATTTACCCGACAACAAAATCATAAGAAACCTACCTTATAAATAGGAATGGGTTTATCTTCCTTTACCTATTGGTTACCCGGATTTCCAGTTTATACAAAATTTTTAAACTTATGTTATGACAAATTAGCAACTTAACCATCTGGAAATCTTACAATACGACGCCCATTTAAAAATATACTTGGTATATTCTAGTTATTTTCCAAAACAAAAAAGTTATTGGCCCGGAGAGTCAAGTTTAGGACACGCGCGGTAAACCTCTTCCATTCTGTTACAATACATAACAATACAAGAAACAAAATAACACTTTCTGATGCACTCCATGCTACAAGAAATAATTGAGCGAATTAAAATTAATCCTACTTACCAGTTATTTATATATATTTTACGCAAGCATTATATACTCAACTACTGACTAGTAATCTTGTGAGAAAGAAGCCCATTAAATCTTATGTAACCAGTTTTATATTGTTTAAGCAAGGATACTTGCAAGGACAATAATTATTCGTAATAAATTTACCTTAAAGTTTAAACAGCAACCCTATATCGTATTACTTTGCCTATCACTATCTATATGATATGTAACGTGTCAGCCTTGTTACAGATTACTCCACCTCTTGATATTTTAAAAAAAGTGGTTCTAAATAATTTATTTAATTTATGACGGTTATGATTAAGAGTGACGTAGGTGAAAGGATTTTTATTTTATAGTTCCTTACTTCTTTTAACACATAATAAGTTTTGAACATGTTCTAAATTAATTCACTTGACCTAAGCTGTCTCATTTAAGTGCTGAAATATTTTGGAATTAAAGTGGGCATGAAGACGTATTAAAAATTAATGTAAACAACTAGAAAATGTTCTGAACATTGACACTGCAAAGTTTGTCTCAAAACACATTGGATACGCACAGTAGTTGGTATAACTACTTCTAAAATAAGTATTGTAGCTAGAAGTGATGTAAAACAGCTTTATAACTGACATAAACAGGTGCATCCTTAGAAAGAGGCTAAGTTCTACGCAACCGGGCCACCCGCATAAGAGAAGTCTGCACTTGGTAAGCAGGTCACTTAAGGACTAAATAACTTGCAGTAGTCTATAACTGCTGCGTTTACTTTAATCTGGGCTGCGATTCTCGAGCTCACTTGTAGCCATGCGAACAGCATCAATTACGAACAGTGAAATGCTATTCGTATCGGTGTCATGTATTCTAGAGCGTAGAACTTCGGTAATCGTAAGTAAAATACGCATACGAAAGTGACAATCGTGGCATCATGGCAAGTAAATAGTATAGACAACATACAAAAGTAAATACCACTACGTTCTAGTGACATCCAGCCGCCTACACTACTTAAACCTCACAAACGTCACAATTGACATTTAATTTTCTGTTCGTACAAAAATGGAGGTAAAAAGAGCTGGTAACATTACCGAGGAACAGAAATGCATGTTGACAGAGTTTATGACTCGGCACCCAGAGCTTCGAAAAGGTAAATTTTGCAAAGAATTTACTTTCAGAAATGCTCAAAATTTGTGGGAAAAATTGGAGATAGACTTAAAACAAATGAATGGAGGCAAAAAGATTGGAAATCGTGACGTAAAGTGTGTGTGTGTGTGTGTGTGTGTGTGCGCGCGCGCGTGTGTGCGTGTGTGTGTGTGTGTGCGTGCGTTTGAGTTGTGTGTGTGTGTGTGCGTGCGTGCGTGCGTGCGTATGTGCGTGCGTGCGTGCGTGCGTGCGTGCGTGCGTGCGTGCGTGTGTGTGTTTTGTGTGTGTGTGTGTGTGTGAACTTTTGAAACGTTAATTTAATGACTACTTATTACAGATGTGGCAAGATCAAACCTCCTGGGCTAAATGCAAAAAGCAAGAGATTTCAAAATATAGGAATAAAACGGGGGGTGGTGCAGTCTTCGGACAAATTATCAATTTTTCAAGAAAATATGACAGATTTATTGGGGGCAGTACCTGTTCAAGGACAACCACAGTCTCGCGAGTCATTCGTAAAGAACTTTCTAGAAGCTGATGAAATGGAGATTATTGAAATAAATACTTTACCGGACGAGATTAGTTTGGCTACCGACACTTTACTTGAACATTCTTATTCTATTTCCACAACAGAAGAAAAACAAGCTGCTGAAATAAAACATGCCCCGTCCTGTAATCCAAAACCCCAAATTCCACCAAATAGGAAAAGGCTAGTTGCGGCAAGACGTCTACAAAATTCTATTAATGCGTCCGAACAGATAGTTGAACAATTAAAAGGAAAAAATCAAATAAAAGCAGAATATTATAAAAAGAAGTTAATTTTATTAGAACGTGAAGTATTAGCTAAAGAGGGGTATTACGAACGGAAAAAAATTTTTGTTACAAATACATAATATATTTATTTTGTTATAATTACCTTAATAAAAAGAGGAAAAGCTTATTTCTACTTTAGATATTTACAAACTATTTTCTAAGAATAATTTATGTCATCATCCTTGTTGGAAAGCTGTACTACACTAATTATATTTACAATTTTCAAAATTTTATTATTTATATTTAAATCTCAAAATGGTTCCTTATTAAAGTGTTTCGTTGTGCTCGCCCTGATTTAACTGAAACAGGTCTCGATTCCTGTTAGCCCCATTGTTTTCTTCTACTTGATTAAACATCCCATAATCAATATCCACTTCATCTTCTTCTGGAAGTACGTGAGGGATGTTATTAGGAATGCAAATGTTTTGTAACACTGTGCATGCATTAATAATTTTGGAAGCCCGTTCAGGAGAGTAATGAAGTACTCTATGCTTCAACAAACACCGAAACCTCAACTTTAAAACACCATTACACTGCTCTATATATGATCTTGTACTACGGTGTCGATCATTGTATAGGGCATTAGGAGTATTAGGTTCGGCATTTTGAATAGGTGTCATTAGGTACGGTCGTAACGGATATCCAGAATGACCTGCAAAACAATTTTATGTTATTTGGATGAAAACATACAAAACCTTCCTAATAAATAAAACGATCTATGGCCATATAGATGTAAGTTGTCCATAAATGGTAATGCACTACTATTTCTCCATATGTAGCTGTCATGCGTACTACCAGGGAATCTTGCATTCACATTTAAAATGACTAAATCGGAATCACAAATCTGAAAATTATTGATTATTTCTTGCAAAAAGTAATAAAAACTTACTAGTTGAGTAGTTAGTGAATTGATACCGTGTTCCGGGAAAGTTGGAGCATCTTTTAGTGGCGGGTAAATAGCAACATGGGTGCAATCAATGCAACCAGCA
This sequence comes from Platerodrilus igneus, assembly GCA_036346225.1. Classification (NCBI taxonomy): domain Eukaryota; kingdom Metazoa; phylum Arthropoda; class Insecta; order Coleoptera; family Lycidae; genus Platerodrilus; species Platerodrilus igneus. The sequence goes on from JARFIW010000800.1 coordinate 3,643,799, forward strand.
ACTCCAGGAAATTGTCGACGATTGTAAAATCTGAAAAAATGTCACCTTCAGTTGTAATTTATTTCCATAAACTGATTAACTTGCCTTGTGAGAGTTTCTTGTAATTCTTGTAAGTTTCTGGGAAAATAAACGTTACTATTCATAATTTGAGGCATGGCCAAGGTGTCAGTCACTTCGGCTACTGCTCTACTGACTGTGATTGGCTTACAACAGCGTTAATGTTCTGCGCTGTATTAAATTGGTAGCTCCCATATCCCAGGAAGTTAAGGGTCACCAGAATCTACAACACCACACTATTAACTTGTTTACGTACTACGATATATATATATATATATATATATATATATAAAAGACAAGTTATTTGCAGTCCGCAATAAGAAATTGTATATAAAATAAGATGTATCTGTAAACAAACTCTATGAAAATAATAGTCTATTGACGAATACAAATCGGGCTGGTAGTATATAGCCATTAATAGCCATTAATGGCTATATAACTACCAGCCCGATTTGTATTCGTCAATAGACTCTATTATTTTCATAGAGTTTGTTTACAGATACATCTTATTTTATATATATATATATATATATATATATATATATATATATAAAATTAATAAGATGAAATAATAACTTAGACTTTTTAAGTAAAGCCCAAATGATCATTTCAAATCGAGCTAGTAATTGAAAGAAGGAAAATATAAGGCCTTGGACAGGATTTGAACCTGCATCTCAGTTTTTGCCGGAACTGTGCGTTATCCAATTACGCTACCGAGGCCGATGGCTACAATTGGGAAATTTACAAATCTAAATCGTGTACAGTACCATATATAAACCTAACTTTCAATTACGTTTAGCATTTTTGTCAATCATATCTGAAATTGTCGAGTTTTTGACTTATGTCAGATATAGACAGGAAGCAACACTCAAAATCACGGCTATAAGTAATTAATATATAAAATATAAGGCCTTGACAAGGTAAGTTGAACTCATCTCAGTATTGAAATTAATAAGATGAAATAATCAACTTAGACTTTTAAAAGCCAAATGATCATTTCAAATCGAGCTAGTAATTGAGAGGAAAAGGCATTTCGACGAATATCTAAATCGCTGATACAGTACCATATATAAACCTAACTTTCAATTACGTTTAGCATTTTTGTCAATCATATCTGAAATTGTCGAGTTTTTGACTTATGTCAGATATAGACAGGAAGCAACACTCAAAAACTCGACAATTTCAGATATGATTGACAAAAATGCTAAACGTAATTGAAAGTTAGGTTTATATATGGTACTGTACACGATTTAGATTTGTAAATTTTCCAATTATAGCCATCGGCCTCGGTAGCGTAATTGGATAACGCACAGTTCCGGCAAAACTGAGATGCAGGTTCAAATCCTGTCCAAGGCGTTATATTTTCCTTCTTTCAATTACTAGCTCGATTTGAAATGATCATTTGGGCTTTACTTAAAAGTCTAAGTTATTATTTCATCTTATTAATTTCAATACGTAAGTATTTATCAACTTACCTTGTGTAAAAGCTACTTATAATATTTATATATATATATATATATATATATATATATATATAAAATAAGATGTATCTGTAAACAAACTCTATGAAAATAATAGAGCCTATTGACGAATACAAATCGGGCTGGTAGTTATATAGCCATTAACAAAACATTAGCTTATTACTTCATGGGGAGGAAACATCCACTGACCGACGGTTTCGGCTTTATTAAGCCTCCTCAGAGTGAAATAGTCTCCAAGAACCCTATGAAGTAATCGAAGCTATTATAATGATATAATTTCGAAACAATTACTGTACTATGGCAAAAGTAAATAAAACCGCCATCAGGTGATAAAACACCAACACTACTAAAGTGTGGAAGTACAGAATTGAACCGAAACTACATAATAAATCCTATAGATGGCTATACAAGTACGTGTGGCCATTTGAGATTTGCGGAATGTTACAAGCAAAATTTATTTGCAAACGTAACAAACCTTCTCGCGGCGACACCGGGTTCATGCCCCAAGGCAAATCAAATAATAACAGAACGGTTATTTGCAGTCCGCAATAAGAAATTGTGTAAAACAATATATAAAATAAGATGTATCTGTAAACAAACTCTATGAAAATAATAGAGCCTATTGACGAATACAAATCGGGCTGGTAGTTATATAGCCATTAACAAAACATTAGCTTATTACTTCATAGGGGAGGAAACATCCACTGACCGACGGTTTCGGGTGTCGCCGCGAGAAGGTTTGTTACGTTTGCAAATAAATTTTGCTTGTAACATTCCGCAAATCTCAAATGGCCACACGTACTTGTATAGCCATCTATAGGATTTATTATGTAGTTTCGGTTCAATTCTGTACTTCCACACTTTAGTAGTGTTGGTGTTTTATCACCTGATGGCGGTTTTATTTACTTTTGCCATAGTACAGTAATTGTTTCGAAATTATATCATTATAATAGCTTCGATTACTTCATAGGGTTCTTGGAGACTATTTCACTCTGAGGAGGCTTAATAAAGCCGAAACCGTCGGTCAGTGGATGTTTCCTCCCTATGAAGTAATAAGCTAATGTTTTGTTAATGGCTATATAACTACCAGCCTGATTTGTATTCGTCAATAGGCTCTATTATTTTCATAGAGTTTGTTTACAGATACATCTTATTTTATATATTGTTTTACACAATTTCTTATTGCGGACTGCAAATAACCTATATATATATATATATATATATATATATATATATATATATATATATATATAGTGACTTTTGGTAGTTAAATAGACCCCCCCTTTGTTTGTACATCAAGAACAGATTTTCTTAAAGGCTCGGGCAGATAGGGCTCCACTGTAGTAATCAATTCTTCTACTAAGTTTTTGGTCAAACGATAGGTGCGTTGAAATTGCTTATCCGAGAATGTTTCGAATGGATCATCCCTTGAGTGAAATATTCTTGGATGAGCGTTATTTCTAATTTCTGCCATTTCAACGGCGTTTATGGCAATAAGGGCTCCAATTTCATCCATCTGAAAACCAAACATTTTTATACATTTCATCAGAGGGCGTTTATGTTTTGTATTTTTTTTACATAAACTTGAATATAAAAAAGTAGTTAAATTGTGTTCAACTTACCATTCAATTATTAGTGTTTACAATTAGGTTTATAAGAATATGTATTTAAATTATTTATTATAGACTAAAAGTTTTCAAAACTACAATACCTGTCACTACTTACTTTGACAGATAAATAATTTAAAATCTACAGCCTCAAACTACACCATTTCGATTCGTAAAAACAGTTGCGCATAGTACTTGCCATTCGTATATTCTTATTCGCAAAGCTTCGTACACGATTGCTTCGTTGTTTTCGAGAATACGAAACCGATTGCATATGCGCATTTATGTTGTTTGCGTATACACCTAAATTCGAGAATCGCAGCCCTGGTCTTTATATTTGTGCCTTTGTCTCGCTTTACATATTTTACTCCATGGTTTGTCATTTATTACTGACCTAAATTAACTGTATTACTAAGCTAAACAGGTATATCCTTAGACAAATTACGGGTTCTATGCAACCAAACCACCTTCATGGTGTGCTCTGTAGTTAATAAGCGTGCGATCTCGAGACCACACAACTTATAAGCTAAACCAAATATTTATATTTCATATCTAATGTGAGATCTTAATACAAATGTTGATAACCTGTAGGATGTAAATAAAATTGAAATAAGATAATTAAAGTTTGTGTTCGTACATCTGCACGAACTGAAATACCCAGAATCGTTTCGGAATTTTTACTAGTCCAAAAGTATTGTCTAACAAGAAGTTCCTAGGGACCGCAAAATTAATAAATGGCCCGTATCTTTCCACGTGTTTTTAAATCCGAACTTCATGCTTGATTTGACCTACGCAATCCGATCAAGATCTAATTCTTTCAAATCTCTGTAGCTATCTTTAATGGTCTCTTTTTTAATCCTTTGTCTTTCTCTACATACCCTTTCTCTGCTTTGTCATTTATTACGGACCTAAAACAGCTTTATAACTAACCCTTTCACTATTGGGGGGCTGTTCTTGGTATGCGGGCGACCTCGGGAACATCCAACTTATAAGTTAAATTAAATTTACTTGTTAAATGTACAGTTGAAATCGGAATACAAATTTTTACAGTATGTAGTGTTCAAATAAAATTAAAATAAAATAATTACGTTTGTGTGCGTATAACTGCTCGACCCAAATCATCATCATCATTAGATCTTCAGTCCAATAAACGGTTGGGCGCGTAATTCCATTGTTTTCTATTCTGAGCTCAATTTTTTCCCTTCTCTGCTTCCAATACATCCCACACTATTCCTTTATGCCTTAGTATGTGTCCTATCATTCTATTCTTTCTATTTTTTTATAGTTTTCCGCATATTTCTTTCTTTCTTTACTATTTCTTGAACTTCTTTATTCTTAGCTCTTAACTGTGTCTCTCCATGATATCTTCATTATACATCTCTAGAACCACATTACCAAAGTTTCTACCTTTTTCCTGACTGCTTCTTCTACTGTCCGCGTTTCACAGCATACAGGGGTGTGTTGCACACATATGCTTTCGATCATTTATTTCCTTGTTTCTATGTTTGTCGTCTTTAAACATAGCAGCTGCTTTTTCTTGTTAATTCAATACAGTCTTGTGCTAATCTTTTTCTATATATTTTTTGCACTTTTCCTCTTGTATTGTTTTCAAGAAGTATGCTCTATTTCACCGATATTCAGTCGTGCCCAAAGGAGGTTAAGCAATCTGACAGATATTATCCGAATCAATAGTTTTCCGATTATGTTTTTCGACAATCAACATTTGTTGAGAATATTGTCAAACCAGTACCTGAATAATACAAGCGAAGTTCACCAAAATTCGTATAATAAGCGAAAAAAATATACAATTTACTATTTACAGAACTTTTAAATCAAGATAATTATCCCTATCAAATTTGTTCGTTACGAATGTTATAACCCTTTTCACACTTTTTATAGCAATTAATATCAGCAAAAAGAATTGTATTTTACCATGAATGTTTCGTTGAACGTTCAAAGAATTATTTTCCTTTTAAAACATACCTTTGCGTACCAACCAAAATTTTGTTGACTTTTTACACATATTTCTAAATTATATGCAAATTTTAAGCTTGGCAAATATTTAAAATTATAAATGTACCATACTATAAATTGAAAAGATAATTTTTATGTAATTTCTCAGTAGAGCTTCTTGACCCAAATCGGTTGTTTGTTGAGTGGTTTGGTTAGTCTTAATTTTAGTTTCCTATTCATTGTGTTTGTACTTAGAGTCAATTTAGCTTCGATTTAGTTTTCTCCTTACCTTGAGTTGATTTAGCTTCGATTTAGTTGTGTCTTTACTTAGAGTCAATTTAGCTTTGATTTAGTTGTGTCCTTACCTAGAGCCCTAAATAAATTGTAAAGATTTTGTTTATATTAATTAAATATAGACTTACGTTTTATATTAACGGCAAAGTTTTGCACTCGTATTACAACGCGCACTTTTACTATGTATTTCACTTGTAAATTTCAATTTCGATTATATTTTATTTTTATTATTCATCACTTTTACTAATATTCATTTACGTAATAATTTGGTCTCAACTATTACAGTTCGCGCGTCGATTATGGAACGTCCCCTCTTATTGGCGCCGGTTGGTATAAATAAACAAATTCGTTCCACGTGCTCGTATTGGTTGACCACCTGCTATCTTGTTATTAGACTATGATAAAGGCGTTGCAATTATGTGCTATCTTCAACCTGTTGGGATTTATTCAATGTTGCGTACTCTATACATTTAAATTTGCACGTACATCAAAACTTTGTATTGGAATTTGTTACCAAATGTTGTATCATATATATGCTTGAAACTGCACCAAGTCGTTATTTTAATATCCATATTTTGTTTACCTATATTGGGTTTTAGTAAATATTGCAACTTATATACATTTCAAACCTCACGTACGCTTTTCTTCAGTATCTATACCATTTTTTACATGCGCTTATTGACTTTTGGCTGAAATATGCTTGTTTCAAAAAGTTTGTTTACTATAAACACGCATTGATTATTTTCTTACGCAAATGCGTCTTGAAAGAAATTTTGCTTTACAGTTATCTTTTTTCACATATGCCGAATTTGCATTTATTTTTGAGCTTAGAGCGTTTTAAATATTTTTAAAATTTATTGAATTGCGTCCGCAACTATTTATCTCGATGAATGTGGTTAAGTTGCTACTGAATGTGCTTCCTATAATTAACTGTAACTTGTTCTTTACTTTATACAGGATGATTTTAATTTGCTTTTGCGTAATGAACAAATTATCTACATTTTATAATTGAAACGTTTGGTTTTCGCGGTTTTTATGATACTTACATGAAGTATTCCTCCCTTGTGACCTTATATACCATTAAATAACCATATTATCATAGCAATCTATACAGGGTGTCCGAAAAGTAATGATACAAATTGAAGGGTTTGATAGCTGAGATTAATACCTATTCAAATAACTATACATGTTGTTATCCAATTGTTGATGGTTTCAAAGTTATAACAACTTTTACGTTTTGTGTCAAAATCGTACAGAACTTCGAATATTAATTTGCAATAAAAGAAATACTGACCTTTTGAAGGTAGTTCGTTTTTTGTTGTATGCCTGATTGTTGTGTGTTTAACAAATGAGGACTTCCTCAAACATCTATTTATTATCGCAACAGAAAATCATAGTTTTTCCATAATTTTGGTTCTATGAAAAATTGTGCGTGCTTTTTAAACTAAAATTACTCAAAAAAAGTATTACTATCGAAAAGTGCACACCTATCCAACTTTATTTATCTATGCACTTTGTTTAAAGGTGTAACTGGTAGGTCTAAGATTAAATGCATAGAAAATTTTTGGGTAATTTGTAGCTACAATCCCAAGAACATCACTTTTATTAAAGAATTCGTAAATAATAGCCAACTTATAATTTTTGTAAAATATGAACTCAAAATAATCAAATGTATTTAAAATTCGTCTAGAACAAATGTTTGAATGTCCTGCCACCAGTTCTTATACATAAACGAGACCGTCTTAAAAAATTTCGTTTTAAAAACCTGAAGGCGCGACCATCTTCTCTCAGACTTCCAACGGCTTCGCGTATTTTTCTACGAAGATCCTGCTCCATCCATACCACATGCTATGCGTGCAAGTTCTATTACTAACGGACTATCCACAAAGAGAGGGTTTTTTTCCACGAAATGCTCCGCAGACACCGCCACGATCAATAATTCTTTAAAAAAATCTTTATGGAGTGATAAATCGTCTTTCCATAGGGTTAGTGTATTTAATATTCACAATCACCACTTTTGCGCAATTGAAAACTCGAGAACTGTACGACACGACCGATTTCAACAACGTTTACCATTAATTTGTGGGGTGGGATAGTAGGAAGCACATTAGTTGGGTCATTTGAAGTACCACCCAGGCTCAATGCACAACGGTACCTTCACTTTCTTCGACACGAATTAAGCGATCTTCTAGAAAATATCCCTCTAAAAGCTAGGCGTATAATGTGGTTTCAACACGATGGCGCTCCAGCACACAATGTTCGTAATGTTAGGGAACACTTAAATCTTGCATATCACAATCGTTGGGTAGGACGTGGAGGCACTAACTATGGGCCACCGCATTCGCCCGATCTCAACCCCCTAGATTACTTCTTGTGGGGTTATATGAAAGAAAATATGTATAAAACACATACCACACACAAGCAGGATCTTCGTAGAAAAATACGCGAAGCCGTTGGAAGGCTGAGAGAAGACTGTCACGCCTTCAGGTTTTTAAAACGATATTTTTTAAGTCTCGTTTATGTATAAGAACTGGTGGCAGGAAATTCGTACATTTGTTGTAAACGAATTTTAAATACATTTGATTATTCTGAGTTCATATTTTACAAAAATTATAAGTTGACTTCAACTTACGAATTCTTTAATAAAAGTGCTGTTCTTGGGACTGTACCTACAAATTACCCAAAAATTTTCTATGCATTTAATCTTAGACCTACCAGTTATGCCTTTAAACAAAGTGCACAGATTAATAAAGTTTTATGGATAGGTGTGCACTTTTCGATGGTAATGCTTTTTTTGAATAATTTTGGTTTGAAAAGCACGCGCAATTTTTCATAGAACCAAAATTATGAAAAAATTATGATAATAAGTAGATGTTTGAGGAAGTCCTCATTTATTAAACACGCAACATTCACGCATACAACAAAAAACGAACTACCTTCAAAAAGTCGGTATTTCTTTTATTGCAAATTATTATTCGAAGTTCTGCACGGTTTTGACACAACACGCAAAAGTTGTTATAACTTTGAAACCATCAACAATTGGATAACAACATATATAGTTATTTGAATAGGTATTAATTTAAGCTATCATACTCTTCAATTTGGGCCATTACTTTTGGGACACCCTGTATATATATATTATTAAATCTTTTATTTACTTTACTTTACTACTTTACTATGTATTCACTCACTCTTTAATCTATAAATTTTATTTTATTTTGCCCTTTTGTCGCGCCTTTTATGAAATGTGCACACCTAATGCACGCCCGTACTTGCAACGTTTGGTTGGTTCTTTAATTAACTATTTATTTCAATGCCTCGACTATTTAAGCTCTTAAATCTCAGGGTGTTCAAACTACTTATAGTGAGTTCTGTTATAAGTAGATGTGCAAAGTCCAACCAACGTGCACACTCTTTTGTTTTAGTACAAAATTTTACTCTACTTTTGTGTATGCCAAAATTTTACTACGATCAAAGTTGCTTTGTGCCAAATTAAATTACTACCAAATTATATGACTATTTCTGACGTTTTAAGATATCTCAGCACTCACCTGGTTTATACTTCGTATCGTGGCCGCTCTAACTGCTGGCTCAAAATCCTTATCGCCGTATGCGTCTTAAATTTAGCTGCTCCCCAATACCTGAAATAATTAACCCGAATTTAGAATTTTGAATACCCTGTGCTGTAACTTCCCCTGTGCTAATTTCTGCTTTAATTCTCCACTACCAATTGCTGCTCTCCAAAATTCTGCTCCTCGTGTCTTCAAATAATTCGTCCGCTTCTTCGTATCTAATCCAATTCTACTCGTCGTCCTAATTCAAATTGCTCTATGCCCCGCTACAAATCTATAAATCGCTATCCAAATCTAACTTCTTTCCTTTATATAATTCCTCTCGATGTCCTGCTACCTTTCTATAAATCGCTATCCAAATCTCACTTCTTTCCTATAAATATTTCCTCTCGATGCCCTGCTACCTAATATCGCTATCCAAATCTCCCTTCTTTCTTATATAATTCCTCTCGATGTCCTGCTACCTAATATTGCTATCCAAATCCAACTTCTTTCCCTTGTATAACCACTCAATTGCCTGCTACCTTTCCCAATGCCGTTCCAAATCTATATACTTTTCGTCGTTTCACCGTCGCACTATCACTACTCTTTACACTTATTACTTTCGTCGCTGTTACTTCTTTATCCTTCTTTACTAAATCAAACTCTTTAAAATCAAATACTTTTATTAACTTCTTTTAAATCGTATACAAATTAGCACAGTTTGAAAAACATGTCTTTTTACAAAAGAATTTCGAAATGATCTCCAGTTGTTTGCTTTCCAAGGCGACCATTTTAACTTTCCTTCCTACTAAATCTTAAATTACATAACAAAATTGTCCAATAACATCCTAACATTTCGTTTGTGTCGCACATACCATAGTTCATGTCCTTTTAAACTTTCCTGATTCACATTAAATTCTAGTATTTGTCCTAAATATTTACAGTTCACCAATCATATTTGAAGTTGTTATAACTAATAATTTTGAGCTTACAAATATTATCCAAAAGTTGATTCTATTTAAAATGCAAAACCAAAATAAATTACACTTGAACCTGGATGCGTGGTTGACAGTAAACGTCCATAGACGCATCCGGTTTTTGGACGGCAAATGTACTTTCAAAGGCCTTTAAAATTCAAACTCGGCACAAACCCTTGAGCACTGTACATCTTACTACGTCATTTAGTCATTTCAATATTACCTTTTGGCACTTAATTTCAACTACCATTTTGAATGGTGTTTTAGTATATGAAAAATATGGCAAACATACATTTTCAAGTTTATGTGATCAAATATGTGTATTATTTTGCATGGCATATACTACCTTGTACTAAACAACCCTTAGAACTCTTGGTAGCTCCCTATACATAACATTGGCCCCACTGATTTTGAATGAAATTTGAAATTCCGTCGGTTTTACCCTTTCCTGGTGTGCATAATTTCTAATTTTATTTAAAATCAAACCCCCACTCGTATTTCTACACAAACCCCCTCTTGTGTTCCTACATATTGTAATTATTCAACCCCTCTTTTTCTTTATCAACATGTCTGTCTAACTATGCTACATACTAACCTAACTATAAACTAAACAAAACTAAACAAAACTAAACTTTCCGTCGCATGAACTATATAACAACTATTCTACTAAACCCTCTTCCTGTACAACTTTATATGGGTATAGATTTTCCAAATGAAAACGCCCACGATATTCCCCTGTTATAGTAGCTAATTCAAATGTATTTCCTTCCGCAAAAATACGCGTGTTCTTGTACGGCCCTTCATAAGGAAATAACAACTTCGCGCAAATGTTCCTGTCGCGGTTCGAAACTCTTAACCTTTTTACAACCACCAAATCCCCTATTTCAAAAGTCGTCCTTTTTTTGAACCTGCTACATCTTCGCTCGATATCCCTACGCTGCATCCTTTCGATCCTACGTCTAACACTACCCAACAACTCTGTGATGTCCTGCACTTCAACTTCTTCCCTCCATGGGCTAGCTGGTATAATCCTTCGAATCAATGTTACCGGACACGTTTTCGTTACTGAACTCGGTACACAATTCATGAAATTTTCTATCTGCGGCAGATATCTAACCCATAAATTATGGTGCTCTTGCGTCGCTAACCGTAGATATTTTATTACCTCCCGTATATATCGTTCGCATGGATTCGCTTTCGGATGCCGTATACTGCTAAATGACACCTTAATGTGCGCTCGATTTAACTCGTTCCTAAATCTTTGGTTGTTAAAATAAGTTGCGTTGTCTACCAAAATCCTTTCCATTCTCCCTACCTGGCTTCCAAATTCTTTAATCGACTGTAACGCATGCACCGTGTTACTTCGCCTTGCCGGAAATAATTTAACAAATTTTGAAAAACGTCCACCATTACTAATATGTGCCGATATCCCTGTTCACTCGTAATCAGGTTGCTTAAGTAATCAATAGCCACCAATTCCAACGGTCCGCTCACGTTCACACTCATCGGTACATTCTGCAACACCACGTTCTTGTCTTTCACTAAGATACAAATTCTACAACGATTAATCCTTTCTTTTACCACCGTGATATCGTTCCGTGCATAAAACGCCTCCCTGAATACCAAAAATGTTTTTCTTATGCCTATATGACCAAAATTTAAATGAATTTCATCTATAATTTCCACAGCCGCTTCTCTGGATACCACTACCAGCTCTGCATCACCTATCCTTTTGACCACAAACTGCCCTACGATGGTAAATCCACGGTACTCCTCCACATTTTCGCTTGTTAATTTCTCGCGGATCGAGCTCACCTCACTATGCCTCTGCGTCTCCATAAGCTTGGCATTTGTCCACCGACCAACATCCCTGAACTCCTGCACAGCTATTAAACCATCCTTCATGTCTTTATTCGCTTCCACCTGCGGTCTGCTTAGAAAAGCCGCCGTCACATTCTCTTTTCCTGGTTTGTGCTTGATTTCGAAATCGTATTCCTGTAATACTAACGCCCATCTGTACAACCTGCTGTTTAGAAACTCCTTTTTCTTCATAAATGTTACCACCGTGTTGTCGGATTCTATTAAAAATTTGTTACTTAGCAGATAAAAACGCAACTTTTTCACTGCATATACTATCGCCAACATTTCCTTCTCTGCCCTCGCATATCTGGTTTCGCAGTCTTTTAATACCCTCGAAATGAATACGATTGGTACCTCAGCTCCATCCTGTATCTGCACCAACTCAGCCCCTATCGCATATTTCGACGCATCCGTTCTTAAAATAAATTCGTCTTTGAAATTGGGATATTTTAATGACAACTCTTTATAACACGCACTTTTTAAATCCTGGAACGCCTTTTCTCGATCATCAGTCCATTTCCATCTTTGATTTTTTTTCAATAAACTCACCAACGGCACACACAACTCGGAATATCGCGGTATAAACCGTTTATAATAATTTAGAACCCCTTAAAATCCTCGCAATCCTCTCACATTCTTTGGTTGAGCAATATTTTTCAACTCGTCCAACCTTTTATTGCAAATTTTCATCCCATGTTCACTGATTTCAAACCCTAAATACGTAACTTTGTTCTTAAACAACTCACATTTTTCCACGTTCAACTTCAAACCCCCTTCGTCCAGCCTCTGGATCACCTTTTCTAAATGCTCCAGGTGTTCTTGCTCGTTCTTTGAAAAAATCAACAAATCATCTACATAGTGCGAACAAAAACGTTCATACTCGTTAAACAGCTTCTGCATGGCCCTTACAAGTGCTGCTGAAGAACTACTTAACCCAAACGGAACTACAGAAAACATGTAAATCTCCCCTTCAATACTAAACCCTGTAAACTTCTTACTGTCTTCATGCAACGGAATTAACCAAAATGAATTTTTCAAATCTAATTTACTGAAAATCTTCATCTCGTACACTTTGTACAACAAATTATCCAACCCTTGTGGTTGTTCATACTGCGGTTTCGTAATCGAATTTAACTTCCTCGCATCCAAACAAATCCTAATATCCCTTTTGTTGGGTTTAGGTACGATAACTACCGGGTTCACATATGGAGTTTTCGCTGGTTCTATGATTCCTTCTCGTAACATCTTATTAATCTCGGCTTTAACCCTATTTCTAATAGCAAACGGAATTGGATATACCTTTGTATTAAAACCGTTGTCTTCCGTGACTTCTAACTTATGTACATATCGCCTCGCTAATCTTGGCTCTTCATTAAATAACCCTATATATTTATTAAATAATTCTCCTAGCTTCGCCTTTATCTCAATACTCACTTTTCCAATCTGTTCTTCATTAATTTTCTCGCACACATATTACATAATCGTACTTGAATCTGTCTATACTCACTTGTCCTATCCATTCCTAATCCCGACTTATCTATATTATTTCCATTCCTATTTTCTGAACTAACCGTAGACACCATCCATAACTTATCTTTATCAAATATTCGAATCGACCTGTCCTTACCATCTATATTCAATCCAAAATCCTCTATAAAATCCATTCCTAATATGAAATCTAGCTGCAACCCCTTTGTAATTAAAAACTCTGCCTCTCCTGCCTTTTTATCCCCTACAAATATTGGTACACGGATGACCCTGTAAATCGTCGTTAGCCTTTTATCCAGTGCCGACCATAAATTAACCCCATCAATCTCTTCTATTCTTCCTTTTAAAAAATCAGCATGTTTTATCACCACCTTCTCGTCTACCAGCGACAACTGTGAACCACTATCAACTAAAGCAACATATAAACAATCCCTTAAACTAATATTAATAAACAAAAGGTTCCTTTTATTCAAAGTATAATTATTTAACAATAAGTCTTTTAAACTATAACCTACGTCGATCTTTAATCCTAGACATTCGTTCTTCAAAAAATTCGCGTTTTTTTCTCCTGTGGGTGCCTCGTGTATTTGCACCACTTCAATTTTATCCGTGTCCTGAGTCCTTGCGCTAGGCGTTATGTGGTGGACATTAGCGTCCCTGTCCGTCCGGCTATATCCGTGCTGTGTTCCGCCCCCCGTCGTCCGGCCGTCATCCGCGTTGTCGTGCTGGTACCTGTTTTGTCCTTGTACGTCGTTCCCCCGGTGTTCCCGATTGTAGTATGGTCGTCTGTTTCCGTCGTGTCCCCAGTGATTTCGGTGTCCGTGGTTAACATAGTCCTGTCGGTAGCTGGGTCGATGCTCGTGATTGAAATTGTCCTGTCTGTGGTTGTGTCGCTGTTCGTGGTACGCATGTCGTCGGCTGTCTTCCCTATATCCCCGGTTTTGATCCCAATAACTTGTCCGTGTTTTTGCTTCTAGTGCCGTTGCCAAATCGAAGTTTCTCATGACGCCTAAAAATTCCCGTAGTGTTTTTACATTATGTACCACGACCATCTTCGTCACTTCCGGTTCCATGTGGCCCGCAAGTAGTAAAACTATGTCGTCCTCGCCCAATTTAGGTGTCAAGTGCTGTGCCTGGTTGAACTTGTCGATTGCGTATTCTTCGCGAGTCCCGTGTGTCCTACTGTAGTGTCCCGTAATTAAATTTGTCCGTATGTCCGTCTGGTGCGTGTTGCTCCAGAACTGTTCCACAAATAATCGTCGAAATTCCGCGTATGTGTCGTACTGTCGTCGTATGATGTTGTGCCACTTTTCCGCGTTCCCTGTCAACGTCGCCCCTACTATCTGTAATTTAGTCCTTTCGGTTTCCGTTTCGACGATTTCGTCCAGTTTGTCTAAAAATCCCATTGGCTGTTCAGTCCTGCGTCCTTCAAATTTAGGTAACGCGTCCCGGTTGAATTTAATGTGCTGTCCGTAGTCCAGTCCGATGCGCCTTCGTTCTAGGTCGTCCAATTTTTCTTGTATCTGTCTTACGTCATGTCCTACCCGGTTTTCTAATATCGTGACTTTGTCGTCAAATTTTTCGTCTAGTTGCGTTCTAGTGTTCATATTTTCGTCCTGTATCGTCTCTAAAGTTTGTCCTAAGTTTCTGTAGTTTGTCAAATGTCTTTTATCGCATGTTTGAATTTCTGAATTTAATGTCGTAAAACCGCTGACCATCGTCTCCTCTACTGTCTCTACGCGTGTCTTAATTTCTGTCCGTAGATCCGTTTTTGTCGCGTTCAAGTCTCCCTGAATCTGTACCCGTGTATTTTCTAATTTGTCATCTATTCTGTCTATCTTTTCGTGTACCTCAGTTCTTACGTCGCCCTTTACGTTCTGCATTTGCGTGAGTTGATAGTCCTGTGTATAATTTAGTTTGGCCGTCAGTTCCGCGTGTGCCGTCCTAAACTCGTTTCTCAGTTCGGTGTGTGAATCGGTAATTTTGTTTGTTAACTCGGTCTTTAATTCTGTGTGTGAATCTGTAATTTTGTTCGTTAAGTTCGTTTGTAGTTCCGTGTGTGAAGTTTCAAAAACCGTCCGCGACTCTTTTTGTTCCGTACGTAAATCTGCCATTTGGTTCGTTAAATTTGTTTGCAAGCTCATCAGGAACCGCATTATGTCCTGGTTCCCCGCAGTTTCTTCTACCCTAACCTCCGGTGCCGTCGCCTGGTCCGTGCCCATGTCAAACACCTCCGGGTCTGTCTGCCTCACCTCCATCTCCTGGATGTCTCCTTCTGCGTCTAGCTCTATGTCTTGTGTCCTAATTTCATCGTTTAGTGTAGTGACTTCTGCTTCAATTCCGTATATCCGTCCCGATCTCGTAATCCGTTTCATTTCTGGGTCCGTCATCTCTGCAGCCTATTTTTGAACTCCTTTGCCTGAAAATATCTAAACTACGGGCCCCACCTAATCTCAGGATCCCGTATCTTACTATTTATGTCTAATTTCACTTGATCTAGCCTTTTTTTCAGCCCCACGTTGGGTTTGCCACCTATTAAATCTTTTATTTACTTTACTTTACTACTTTACTATGTATTCACTCACTCTTTAATCTATAAATTTTTATTTTATTTTGTCCCTTTTGTCGCGCCTTTTTATGAAATGTGCACACCTAATGCACGCCCGTACTTGCAACGTTTGGTTGGTTCTTTAATTAACTATTTATTTCAATGCCTCGACTATTTAAGCTCTTAAATCTCAGGGTGTTCAAACTACTTATAGTGAGTTCTGTTATAAGTAGATGTGCAAAGTCCAACCAACGTGCACACTCTTTTGTTTTAGTACAAAATTTTACTCTACTTTTGTGTATGCCAAAATTTTACTACGATCAAAGTTGCTTTGTGCCAAATTAAATTACTACCAAATTATATGACTATTTCTGACGTTTTAAGATATCTCAGCACTCACCTGGTTTATACTTCGTATCGTGGCCGCTCTAACTGCTGGTTCAAAATCCTTATCGCCGTATGCGTCTTTACACTGATGTCCTATCTGGTTGAATGATCGATACCGCCTCCAGGTGTTGTTCTTAAATTTAGCTGCTCCCTAATACCTGAAATAATTAACCCGAATTTAGAATTTTGAATACCCTGTGCTGTAACTTCCCCTGTGCTAATTTCTGCTTTAATTCTCCACTACCAATTGCTGCTCTCCAAAATTCTGCTCCTCGTGTCTTCAAATAATTCGTCCGCTTCTTCGTATCTAATCCAATTCTACTCGTCGTCCTAATTCAAATTGCTCTATGCCCCGCTACAAATCTATAAATCGCTATCCAAATCTAACTTCTTTCCTTTATATAATTCCTCTCGATGTCCTGCTACCTTTCTATAAATCGCTATCCAAATCTCACTTCTTTCCTATAAATATTTCCTCTCGATGTCCTGCTACCTAATATCGCTATCCAAATCTCCCTTCTTTCTTATATAATTCATCTCGATGTCCTGCTACCTAATATCGCTATCCAAATCCAACTTCTTTCCCTTGTATAACCACTCAATTGCCTGCTACCTTTCCCAATGCCGTTCCAAATCTATATGCTTTTCGTCGTTTCACCGTCGCACTATCACTACTCTTTACACTTATTACTTTCGTCGCTGTTACTTCTTTATCCTTCTTTACTAAATCAAACTCTTTAAAATCAAATACTTTTATTAACTCCTTTTAAATCGTATACAAATTAGCACAGTTTGAAAACATGTCTTTTACAAAAGAATTTCGAAATGATCTCCAGTTGTTTGCTTTCCAAGGCGACCATTTTAACTTTCCTTCCTACTAAATCTTAAATTACATAACAAAATTGTCCAATAACATCCTAACATTTCGTTTGTGTCGCACATACCATAGTTCATGTCCTTTTACACTTTCCTGATTCACATTAAATTCTAGTATTTGTCCTAAATATTTACAGTTCACCAATCATATTTGAAGTTGTTATAACTAATAATTTTGAGCTTACAAATATTGTCCAAAAGTTGATTCTATTTAAAATGCAAAACCAAAATAAATTACACTTGAACCTGGATGCGTGGTTGATAGTAAACGTCCATAGACGCATCCGGTTTTTGGACGGCAAATGTACTTTCAAAGGCCTTTAAAATTCAAACTCGGCACAAACCCTTGAGCACTGTACATCTTACTACGTCATTTAGTCATTTCAATATTACCTTTTGGCACTTAATTTCAACTACCATTTTGAATCGTGTTTTAGTATATGAAAAATATGGCAAACATACATTTTTAAGTTTATGTGATCAAATATGTGTATTATTTTGCATGGCATATACTACCTTGTACTAAACAACCCTTAGAACTCTTGGTAGCTCCCTATACATAACAATATATATATATATATATATATATATATATATATATATATATATATATATATATATAGTATAATATAGATGTACATATTAACATGGGAAGTAGTCCAAATCAAACAACAGAAACTGATTGAAAATTTAATCAACACCTAACGTTTCGGTACATTTTTTCGCACCTTTTTCAAAGGCTAAAATGGAAACAAAAAATTCGAAATTAGCAAGAAATACATAACCTGTCGCTAACTACTTACATTGATCAATTATATTAAAGGAAATTGAAAACAAATTACTGCACGATTCACATAATAAATGTGGGTCAAAAATGAAAAATTAAAAATTGCCTGAAGGGCAACGTCATGCCACGATGGCGGTTAAAAAGTAAAGTCAAAGTTGATAATGACAAATTCTATAGGAGTGACAGGACACGTTCCGAAAATGGC
The DNA here is from genome assembly GCA_036346225.1 of Platerodrilus igneus. Lineage (NCBI taxonomy): Eukaryota > Metazoa > Arthropoda > Insecta > Coleoptera > Lycidae > Platerodrilus > Platerodrilus igneus. The sequence continues at coordinate 3,661,873 of JARFIW010000800.1, forward strand.
ATTGATTACATAACTTGAAGAAAGATACCTAACGTTGTTTAAAAATGTCATTACTATATAAAACAGAATAGACGTTATGCACCCTATCAATATCAATCTTATTATTGATAGGATTAATTTCACTATTAATATAAAAAGACTCGATGAAAAGCCTAGTTTTGTAATTGGTTTCGTTCTCCAAAATGGTGGTGTCGTTGAAAAGTGGTGGCAACATGAGCAGACAATGCACATTTAGTGGAGTTAATCCTACAATCACTCCTGTGCTGGGTTAAACGACTCTTTAGCCACTGGCTAGTCTGACCAATGTAACTATTGTTGCAACTGCACGTGATCTTGTAGACAACGTTGCTGTTTAACAATTTCGGAGTACGATCCTTTAATTTGGTAAACAAATTCTGGATAGAAAAATTGTATTCATAAACAATGGCGATCTTAGGTTGTCTAAGTAATCGTACTAAAAGTGGAGATAACTTCTGTATAAACGGAAGCTTCTTTTACGTAATATCAGTTTCTGAAGGGTTTACTTTTAAGAAGTTGCCATATATCAATCTATGCAACATTCCATTTGGGTAACCGTTGTTAACTAAAGTGTTAATCAATAATTTCTTATTTTTCTCCATGAACTGTGGGTCTGATATATGTTCTATTCGATATCAGACCCACAGTTCATGGAGAAAAATAAGAAATTATTGATTATATACTTTGAATTCAATATACAGTCACCAAAAACTATATCCTCTCTACAAAAAAATCTGGAACGTTCTAGACCTCTTTATGATTTATTACGTAAGTTAAACGTATGCAAATGTTTCTTGTTGACTTCATTACAAGTTTGGATAAATTGAATAAATTCAGTATTAAAGTTTAAATTGAAAAATATCTTTAAATTAAATAGATCTGACCTGTGATATATTGTTCGTGTTGTGGATCAACACCCCTTTGTTGTCTCCAATCGTCTACCAATGCTCTGCTTAGTTGAATCAATATTTAAGTACAGTTACCCCCTTGTTTTCAAAAATTACTTTGTGCTTCTTTATTTTATATTTGTCTGCACATGTCTTGAATCTCTTCTCTTAAATACTTTCGACGCAGCTTTGAATTGTCCAGAAATATTAAAATTCAATTAGAATAGTCCCTTTAGAATTCACTTAGAATTAGAATTTTTCCTTTAGAATCCACGCAGCTTTGAATTATCCAAAAGTACACCAGATGTATTATTGTCGACACAGACTTGAAATGTCCAGTATTATTATAAATATTTAATTTAAATCAATTACCCAAATTCTACTCACGTTTTCTATTAAAAAAAAACGCCAAAAACCCTTCGTAATTGTTGCACTATTTTCACTGTAACATAAACTTGATGTTCTATTATACTTTATTTAAATTACGCGTGGATTTCTGGTTAACAGTGTCGCAACTTCGAACTGAGTCGTCTTATCACAGAATGGGTGTTAAATAGCCTTTTTCCACTACCTCTGGGCTGGGTTTTCAAGCAGTTCTGCAGATTATCTTAACCAACTAGGTTTTGTCTTTAATATTCCCTGTATTTTGAAGTGGTTTTTGATGTAATTAATTCGGATTTCCGTGTAATGGTGTTTAATTGCTATTGATACATTATTATTTATCTTTGCCCTACGTTGTTTTGTATAGATATCGCCTTTTCGATAATTGTACAAAATAAATGATGTAACTTTAATGCTGTTTTCGTTCATGTATTTATGCGTCTTTGAAACTGCGTTTTCTTATCAAAGCGCTTATTAATCCAGAATACTTACTGAAGCTTTATTAGGTTTTATCTTTTATCTTCGGCGTCTTTATTTTATAAACTGTAGAACACTTCTCAGTTACATGTACGAAAATTTCTCTTCCGTATATACGTATATACATATATATTTATATATATATATATATATATATATATATATATATATCTGTATATTGTTGAAATATATGCTCACTGGCATTACTTAAAATTAATAACGGTCTATGTACAGAGTGTTAAATGCTTGCTATTTACATAATGTACGAATTACCTATTTTTCTACTGAATACGCGTTCTATTGTTGTAAGATATGCTTACTTGCATCGTTTAAAGTTAATTACGGTCTATATACAGGGTGTTAAATGCTTGCTATTTACATAATATACGAATTACCTATTTGTCTGCTAAATAAATGCATTTTTCTGATTCCTATTGCTATTTATTGTTACTACATGACCCTTAATACTCAATACACCCATAAACAATCCCTTATCACAGCATTATATATATATATATAACAAAGTTATATAATAATTGCTTTTAGCAAATTTATTTGTATTCAAACAAAATAGTATTAAGATGTATAAATAAACACCCACTTTACGAAAAATTGAAAGCGAGTCTTTAACTATACAAAGTTTTAACTATACAAGTTTCGATCTCTCTGGATCTCATCAGTAAGAAGTGGTTTATAACCCTTATGAAATAACCAAAAACAATTGACAATAATAGCTTCGAAAGAACTTCTGTAAGATGACAAAAGTAAAATAGGAACGCCATCAGATGATAACCACTAGTATTAAACTACTAAAAGTACAAAGGTAAATTCGAAATTAAATCGACATTTCATAGATGGCCATAACAAATACGTTTCACCTTTAGGCTTGTTCGATGTGCTACATGCAAAAAATTTTGCAGAAATATAGCACACCGTCCCTTGTCGACGCTCAGTATAATACCCTGGAGGGTAGAGATCAAAATAAACGAAATTATATAAAAATTGCTTTTAGCAAATTTATTTGTATTGAAACAAAAATACAAAAATATTTTTATTGTACTTTTGTTTCAATACAAATAAATTTGCTAAAAGTAATTATTATATATATATATATATATATATATATATATATAAAGAATTATTAAATTTAGTAAGTCTGAAAATAATATCAAAGAATGAAATTTAATGGCAGGTGACTCAATATTAGCGACAGGGCATCCTGTCGACGCGTTTCGCCCTTACTGGGCTCATCAAGAAGAGCAAAGATGTATATTTAACACGAACACATTATGGGAAGTACAGCATCACCGGCTCACAATTTGTGCCTTCGTGCTGTTTCACCTGACTGTTGATAAAACCTGCAAAGTCAGGTGAAACAGCACGAAGGCACAAATTGTGGGCTAAGTGATGCTGAACTTCCCATAACATGTTCGTGTTAAATGTTACATCTTTGCTACTTCTGTCCTGATGCGCTTCAATAAGGGCGAAACGCGTCGACAGGATGCCCTTGTCGCTAATATTGAGTCACCTGCCATTAAATTTCATTCTTTGATATATATATATATATATATATATATATATTGCCGTGGACTCGTCTATTAAAATTCTGGAACAAACTCTGGAACCTTTTCCTAAAATCTCAAGCCTTTTCTAACATACCATTCGAGCTCCAGCGTTGGGCCATCGTAAAATTTCCGTGGAATCTCAGTATATCCGTGCCCAATCCTGGGCCAACATAAAATTTTCCAAAAAAAAAAGGTTTTTAAAAAAAAATTTCTTACCCTTTTATTAGGACGCATTCGAATTTCTTTGCTCACCCTGGCTAGCTCAGCAATCGGCCTCTTCTTTAATACCTATTTTTACGTACATACCTCTCTCACACTCAAACACCATCAAATGAAATTACCAAAATAATACGACAACCATACAACCTTTTATTTACACATACTAACAGATAAAATATATATACACATGTGTACAAACAGTTTGGTAGAATAATTACTATCTCAATTTATTAAATGCTTTACAGTCCTTGATTTTAAAATGATTTTACACAAATTCGAGTAGATATGAGTAGATGGGCCCCACATGTAACCCTTCATACTGGTGTATTGTGAATTCATTATAACCCAGCTTGGTTTAAAAATGCTTTTTAAACCTTGCATTAATGAAAACAAACTTACAGACCCGTTTATTCCTTGCAACCGCAATTTATAGCCTGAATAAATTTTTATATATCCTCAATAAACCCTTTTTCAATACTGAAAATTATTAAATTGTCCTGCACATGTATTTTTTTAAACAAGTTTTTAAACAATAAATACGCCACCAATAAGTCAAACACACAACACAAAAATATCCACAAATGTTTATATAAAACAGAAATTTCAAATTTATTACCTGGAGACACTTTCACTCTTCGTTACCGCTGGAGATGGCTACCAAAAACCCCTCGTTGTTGTGTCCATTAACTACGCTGATGTCAGTATCCACAGATCTCCACCATCTAATGTCTCCGCTACCACTCCTGTTTTTCGCAAGATATTCGCTTCGCCTCACAGTAACATTTCATACTAGATATTTCACGAATACAAATTGCTTTCCAGTTCTGCTTACCCCAAATATCATCCATCCATATAATAATTTTGTCGTAGTAGCGTAACCTTTTATTTAAATAAGCACTAACTCGTGCAATCACCTGTATAACTTGAGGTCCGCCACTACAGCTTTTATACTTTCAAATAAGATGTTAAATGTAACTTTACTACACACAAAAATTCTAACCGAAAGCTTTACTAATATGTAGGTCTGAACCCGTATTCAGAACTTGATGGAAGGAGAAAGAGAGCTTTAATATATTCTCCCGTGTATTTATACTATTCTCCAATCCCCCTAGTGGAACCCGTTTCATTTGAAAAGCTTGTTTTCAAAGCGGCTTCTTAAAATTTTTAACGTAACCGACTATAAATTCTGAAAAATTTCTCCTGTCCGTCGTGCTGTTTACATAGAAATCGTTTCCTCCTTACCGTATGCGCTCATTTCGAAAACTGTTGGATATCAACCAATGATATAATTTCCTGTCGTCACAATGCTCCACCTATTCGCTATACATCTCTGTTCTATGCATGTTTGTTGTCTCCTTTCAAACCCCACTTGAGTTACAGAAAATTGATATTGTCGACGTCCTTCACCAAATCTACGTGTATATCCTACGTGACTTCTTATCCAACGCTAGCTTTATCTGCTTTTCTATCTGTCGTATATTATTGATTGTTCATTCCACTCACTCCTTAAGATATTTGTTATTATAGCTGCTTATACAAATTGACCGTTTAAACAATTTCTATGGAATTCTATATTAACGTTCGTTTAATATTCTCTGAACGTAACATTTAACAAGCAGGTGTTTCTTGAATTTATCGACGTTTGAAAATAATAATTCCTAGATTCTCTCCTTCGTAGTATCTGTGTAAATGAACGTTGGCTTTTAAAACAAATACATTTGCGTTAGAAATTATTGATTTTCTTATGCAAGCAATCTCCCTTTCTGCTTTTATGCGTTTGATTAAAAGAAAGTATAATTAATTATGCGTATCCTTGAGTTTCTATATGCTTTAAAGTTTTTCTTCCTTTATGTAATTCTAACATTCCAATTATTTAAATATAAAAATACCTTCTCGTCCGTTTTCACTATATGAATTAAACTAATTTGTCGCGTAAATAATTTGCTCTTATTCCTATATACACGTTTCCTAAATTTTAATGTCTACACCTATTTACCCCTTTAAATCCACAACAATATATATATATATATATATATATATATATATATATATATTTATGTATGTATGTATAATTTGTATTGTTAACGACCTTTAATGTTTGCGAGTTATAGGTCTACTGGAAATAAGTGCTCTTCCTATATATATATATATATATATATATATATATATATATATACTATTCAGTTTTTCTTTTATGGGTTATTGGTCCTGTTTAAAAAAATAATAAAAGCCGTACTCTTAAAAAACAGATATCTCCAACCTAAGTTCAATATACACTTACTTGCTCAATTTCAAGTCGCCCAAATAGCAAATATACATAAAATAATAAAATATATATTAATAAAAAAAAAAAAAAACTTAGGTTCTAATGAAAAATAATGTAGTTACACTCAATATACACACTTGCGCATACGTACACGTACCCACACACACACAAACACGCGCTACACAACTTTACACAACAAAACAAAGCTTACCAGACACACACACAACATACATAACATACACAAATATACAATATACAGACACTGCACATAGACAAACACATTCACCTGCAAACCAAATATCATTTACTAGTACACCCCACTCATAATCATTTACCTTAAAGCATATTCATAATTTAAATTTAGTTCCACTCTAGTTTATTTTGCATGTTTATATACAAATGTTTCAATTTATTTGTCATTTGTCAGAAACTGTCAATTTTGTAATTGTTTGAAATAGCTTTTTAAAAATGTTTCCTGTTACACATGCCAGTAATTACACAATCACAACTATTGTAAGTATATATTTATTTGCAAAAACTGTGTTTGTACAACGTGTAATTTTTAGTAATCTGTGACCAAGAGTACAAATATACTCGAAAATTCAGATGGAATAAAAAGAGTACGCCTTTTATTATTTTTTTAAACAGGACCAATAACCCATAAAAGAAAAACTGAATAGTATTAAACCAGAGGTCGTTAAGTCTAGTATATATATATATATATATATATATATATATATATATTAAATATACCTCTTTTTATATGCCTCGAGTAGCTCAGTTTAATCCACACAGAGTGCACGACTATACGATAACAAAGAAAGTTTAACCCCCTTTTACTCGATCTCCTTTCCACTTGAATGATATAAACGTTACAAACCAAAATTTGTATAATGACCAATAATATATACACTTTACATTTTAATAACTTTGATAATTTGATTTGCTATTTATAAATTAACCTCTGAATTAAAATAATAATATCAATCTGATTATGCCCAAATTATAACTCCCTTAAAGCCAGCAAAGAAACACTGTATACTACTGGAAGTACCTTTTGAACATTCAAACGACCTTCTTTCTCTCTACGTAAATTTTTAAAAGATTTTTGATTACGCTTCACAAATTAAATACTTCAATATATGAAAAAAATGTAAGTGTTAAGAATTGAAATAAAGCCTTATGTTAATAAAGAATATTTTTATTTCTGACATGCGTTATCGATGCTTGTTTCCAATTCTTAGAACTGCCTCTGCATGTAATTGACCAGCACCCCTGGATTGTTTCTACTTATTTTCTCTTGTTTATTGCGTAGTACAGCTCGCCCAGTCTAACCCTTAGTTGATTAATTTCTCCCTTCAATGCTCATGTGCTTATGTAGACCAATATTTAAATGGTTGTTTATACTGCTTAATTATATATCTTCGCTAGAGCAACTATTTAAATCCGTTTTTTAAATTAGTTCAATAGAGTACGTTATTTAGATTCGTTCACCAAAGTGATCAGTTAGATTTACTTAGATTTGCTTAGAGCCCTAAATTATTACATATTAAAAGTAGGTTTAATTAATAATTCTAACTTACGTGTTTCAAAGTTAACGGCAACTTCCATCGTATATATAGCCACTAGAATTATCACGACTTTCACTAAATAATTATTTAATTTTACTGTTTTCACTCCGCGTGATATTACACTTTGAACAGTTATAGTTTGTGCCTTGGTCGAAGAAAGACTGACTGTTTACCAAGTCCGTCTTCCATATAAAGGCTCCTTCCTTCATTTGTACCATTGGTTTTCCGAGCATACTTTGTTAATTGAGGCGTTGTACTTTGCCTTTATCTTGCAGCCTTGGGATTTTCTATAAGGTTACCATCAAAACTAGTGTCGAAGTGATGCATTTCCTCACGTAGGCATCTAATTTGTATAGTGCATTCCTTTAAATATCAAACTTTGAACTTTCTTCAAGTCACGTCCGTTTGTTTACGTTTGCATTTATTCAAAATTTCCCGTTTAATTTATCATGTAATCAAACGTCTGTTTTGCTATTTAGCACTCCAAAATCTGTTGGATTTTATATGAATCACGTAGTCAAATTTCTATGACGACGTACTTAAATGCGTTTATTTATTTATGCCTTAATGTTTTGAATGGAATTCTTTTATAACTAGTATGCCAGTTTATTTCCTTTCGCTAATTGCGTATTTATTTCAATAAAACTCCTTGCGTTTAAAATGTTATTCCTGGGTATTTATTTTCAATTTTATGCATGTATATTTAATTTAAAATGCATTATATGACGTTCAAGTTATTTATCTTACTAAATATAATTTGATTTTTGAAGAATTAGCTTCCTTTCATAAATTAAAGTTAGTTGTGATTTATATACAGTGTGCTCCATATTAGCTTTTTGTATAATTATCGAGTTACTTCCATTTTATGATGAAACTGTTTAGTTTTCTAAACTTTAGCGATATTTACATGTAGCGTATCAAAGATTTTCCCGATGTCTTTCGGTAATTCGTTTGACATTCTCTAAACTATTGTGTAGATATTTTTGTCTTTTAGTTTCTCAAAATCAAAGTGCTTTTCTCCGTTCCAACTTTTGAAATTTTTTAATTTAAGTGCGTCTTTCATAATTACTATGTTGTATTTAGTTTTTATATTTGCTTTTGAGTAGCTTCTACCATTTTTACTTGATTCTTAAACCGTTACCGAACATGAATATATTGTATTTGATATCGCCCTATGTCTCCAGGCATTTTCCACGTGTATCGTTTTCTAGCATAATGTTGAAATAATGTGTTGGTGATGATTAAATTGTTTTTGTCGTAAAATTCTACCAACCTATTTCCCTTGTCGTTCCTCATGCCTAAACCAAATAACTCAACCATCGTTTTTTCCCTACCTTCACCTACCACTGCATTAAAGCCTCCTGTAATTATTAAATTTTCATGTTCCTTTACGAATCCTAGTAAGTCTACCATATCTTCAAATGTTACAAAAATTTATCACGTAATTTTTCTTTCACAAAATATATGTGGTTATGAAAAATTGATAAAATTAAAAGTTGCTGCGTTTTAAAACGAAAAGCGAATCTCTTGAACTGAAACGATGAGGTTTTGCTGCATTTGGTTTGACCATACGTGAAGAAGGGCGTTGTTTAATGAATCCGGTAAAGAATTCAGTAAAAGTAATAAAATCACCCTTAATCCGCAGGCCACCGACTACCCTTGCGCTAAGTATGATCATATATCAGTTTATTTTCTGCTGTTTACTTACAGGTATCGAATTCAGAGGACTCCTGGTTGACTTTAAATTCTGGTATTATTGATAGGAGGGCATTTGAGCTAAAAAAAATACAATTTTTAAAATTATCTTTATTAACGTTTCGATCCATAACCGATCCTAGGTTATGGATCGAAACGTTAATAAAGATAATTTTAAAAACTATGAGTGGTTTAATCCCCAAAGAAGATTAAGAAGAATACTAAACAAACCACAACAAACATACAGGGAGTATTTAAAAAAATACAAGGTAAGGCACTGTCTGACATTGCATCACTACTTTTACTATTAACGACTCTTATGCCGCTTTGCTCGAAGAATAACGTGGTAGTGATCGGATTAGGAAAACAACTGATGAAGACAATTTGATCTGGGAAATTTTTACCTCCCCGGAATTTTATGCTAATCAGAATAAATGTTTGGAGGCCACGCTGCGCGTTTATGAAACAAGTTGAAAGTTTCGAACAATAGGTTATTTACTATAACTTTTAATGATGCTATTTCAAATGTTCTAAATACAGTAAGGCACCTGAAGCAGTTTCAATATAATTATTGTAACAAAATATGGAGTTTAGCCTTGCAATTGAATCAAACAAGAAAATATCCAATCGTTTGATGTTTTTTATATGGGACCAAAGAATTATTATAAACTGGAAAACTTATTTAAATTTGCAAATAAATAATTTTAAACAAATTTTTTTATTTTTCTTACTACACCTTTATTACCTTGCATACAAATTTTGTTACACAAAAAAAATTGTTACAATATCAGTCTGTCGTGTTAATTTGAATGCGAACCCCATGCCATTTCCAGATTTAACTATTCATGTAAATTTAAAACTTAAATTTTAATTCATCTTTATGTAAACTGCTGTACGTTTATCTTAACTTTATTTTTTCTAACTAAATTTTTTGGTGAATTTCTGCTTGCAAAAAATTTTTTGCTTACACTAATTACTACAAAAAATGGCGACTTCACTGACAATGTTTAAAATTTTCCACTCCCATGTCGTATTTCTCAGCGATATATCTGTAACAGACGGTCGAAATTGTGTTTCTGGAAAAATAATACCTTTCATGCAAGTGCTCATATCAATGTACGATGCGTGCTCTTTAACCTTGTACGAATTTGTTGCCAAATAATATTTAAAGAGAATGCTTTTCTATCCCCGAATAAATTGCTTTGATATGAAACGATAGCATAAATTATTAGGTAAATCTCTTCAAATAGTTATAATATATCTGCAATTTATTAAATGGAGCTACATTTTTGTATCTAAACTTGAAATATAATGCTATCGGAGAAATTTGCGCAATAATGAACAATGGAAATAAAATTCGTTACAACAAGGGAAGATCTACAATTGCCCTCCTATTGGTTGTGGATTTTGATTTTAATTATATTTCTGCTAATGTCGGTTGCCAAGGTTACGCTTTGGATGGTGGTGTGTTACGATTTACAACCTTTTTTTAATAAAGTTGTAAACAATAGCCCAACGTCTTTAAATCAAGATCTCTAGCGGAAGACCGTTCACCAGTACCATACGTAATTGTTGCCGACGATGTCTTTGAACATTCAAATAAATCAATGAAACTGTATCTAGAGCACTTGGGTATTTTGACTCTTAAAAGGATCTGTACCTACAGAGTAAGCTAGGCTCGTCGAATTGTTGAAAACGTGTTCGTAATTTTAGTTTAAAATTTATGGTTCTTCTTACCGCTAAACATCCACATTCTTATAGAGTAGAAAGTGTGACTACCTTGTGTTGACTTGCACAACTTTCTTTGAAGAAACACAGCATCTAAAAGAAATTAGACCGCACTTGGTTCTTTTGACACAGAAGACATCGACAGAAAAACTGTTATTCCGGGATCTTAAAGAGCAGATATCGATGAATTAATATTAAGTTAACAAGTATTACCAGCCTTTGAAGTCAGAGACCAAGATGAGGGAAGAATCTCGAGATTTTTTCACCTCGCCTGAAGGTGAAGTGCGCCGCCAAAGGGGCTATTCTTAAATATATCAGTTCAAAGACAAGCTATTAAGTATGCAGAATTAATATGCAGCCTTGGTGCGGTTGTATACAGGGGGTCTATTTTTGAAATCGTACGAACTTGTTCCCATGAGATCCAACTCTCACGAAAAAATTCCCATGGGAATGACGATTACTATTCTTGAATTCTGTTGGAATTCATCTTTCCATGAGAATGCAAAATACGTGTGTCTTTGATTTCTACAGGTAGAGAACCAATACAATTGCTGAATTAAAAACACGGATGTTGATAGTTTAAACAGGTTTATCCTATATTGATCAAGAGTATGGTGCTTTAATAAATACTATAACCTTAGAATTTCATGTTGATGTTTACTTCTAAATTTTTTGCTTGACATGTTATTAGTGACATTTAAGCCTAAGGAATGGATGTACAATCTACCAAAACAGGGCACTGTGGAAATCTTTTCGAGAACAAGAAAAAGTGCTTATTAAATTTATGCACGATGTAGATGATTTGTCTAAAGGCTAATTTTTAAATAAATTTATATTCGAACACGCTCGACTGAAATGGGAGTCAATTACACAGCAATTGAACAGTATGTCTGGAGGAAACGAAGATTGGAAAGCTTGGAGAAGGGTAAATGGATTTAAATTTATTGAAATTCTTTGTAATTATATAACAGGTTCTTCTTATTGAGTGTGATTTGTTGAGTTGGCAAGATATTTAAAAACTTATCAAGAACAAGGCTAGCATAATAAAAACACATGCTAGCGGTACCGGAGGTGGTTCAGCAACGGAAATTCTTCTAACAGCCAATGATGAGAACTTCTTTAGAATATTGGACACTACAGCTATTGAAAGAGATTCAGAAGTTTAACAGTCTCTGTCGCACATGGTACGTAACAACAATAACTATATTTATTACGCAACTTTTGTGTATTAGTATATATAAGTTTTACATTAATCATGTACGATAACGATATAATTTTATAACACTTTGTGTAGGAGGAACACAATTATACGAGTGATGAAGATATAATTGTGCACACAACAGAGGACAGTGAAACTTAGTTGTATACCAAAAGTATTTCTAACCCCAAAGAAGCAGAAACGACTAACTCCATCTGCTCGTAGATTGGAACATAGCATTAGAGTAAAAGATGAACTCACCAAAGCGTGTGAGCGAAAAATAAACATAAAGAAAATTATTATAAAAAAAAATTGGCATTCATGCAAGGAGATGTTGAAGCTAAAGAGAGGATAGCCGTTGCCTTAGGGAAATTAGTATATATATATATATATATATATATATATATATATATTACTGTGATATTTGGGGGTTATAAGAGTATCAGTATTCATTTTGCAATTTAGTTTCTTATTTAGCATGTAAAAACAACAAAGCACCATTCAAAAACGCTTTTCAAATCGTTAGTGTAGAAACTAATAATTTTACTGTAATATTTTAGGAAGCTATAAGTTAATTTTCATAATCTTGCAGATGTAAATATTTATAAGGTATAGCATACATAAGATAGCATTTCCAAATTTAATAGTTATAAACAAATTTTAACAGTCGTATTTAAGTATAGGAATATGTAGGGGAAGAAACGAACATCTAAATTTCATATTGTAAAACAATTTAAACTTCATATTTCATTATAGCAAAGGTGAATGTATAACGTCAAAAGCTATAGCATTTGAAACCGTTCCAGTTTCTGCGTATTAGATTTGTTAAAAGTTTGAAGCTGTTTGTAGAAGCTTTTCCTAGTAACATTAAAATAATAAACGAATGTAACTGTCTTAAGTTTTCTCAGTATATTTTAAGGAGTGTTGAACAAACAACAGCACATTCTAGTTAGTATTGTTTATCGCTGTCAATTAAATAGATTTATAAGTGAAATGAGTAAAAAATTTTTGTCAGTTTCAAATTCAACTTGCCAACAAGAAAACAACGAGTGAGTATTAGATAAAATAGGTACAAGTGAGATAGGTGTAGATTAAAGGTTTAACGTTTGTTGGCAACGGGGAAGGCAAGCGTGTATATTTGAATGAGATGAGGATTGCACGTGTTAGGAATATAAGGTTGGAGTAAGTAAGTAAAAGATAAGTGATATTGGGGCGTAGGTTGGGGAGAGATAGGTACCACACTTGTTGCATTAGGGAGGCATTAAATGTTAACTTTGTCAGATGGGTTTTAAATATACACAACGTGATTGGTGAGAGATGTTTTAAATACGGGGAAACAAGTCGAGTAAGTGTGCGGGTTAGGAGCATAGTTGAATTTTTAAGGAAATGTTTTGAAAAATCGTGGCGGTTATAGAAATTACAAGGAATTTTGAACGTACGTTGGAATATTACCGGAAAACGGTCGTCGTTGGAGTATGTTTGTGTGGTGAAGTTTTAAGAATTGTGGACGGTTGCAAGTTTTACGTAGAAGTGAATGTTTGTATTGATGAAAGTTGCAGGAATTGACAGGCTTTTGTGGGGTGAGAAACAGGATATAAACTCCTACAGATTGTTGTGGAGCTCTCTTAGTTCTTCTGAGTCTACGAGTTCGAATAGCGGAAAGCTTTCATTTTGTATACAAGCAGCTGATGGCTACAAGTATAAAATACGTTAACGAGTATAATAAAAGAGTACTTGACGTAAGTAAAGATTGTTTTAATTTTAACTTGCACTAAGTGTGCAAACGCATACAAATGGAGATGAAGTAGATATCAGAGGTAGGTCAATTTGGTTGTGTATCAACATTCAATGGTATTAATAGCGGAGCTTGGGGAATTTGGATGCATCTTCAATGTGGTAGATAAGTTGATACCATGGTTAAATGGTTGCTGCTGGCAGTTATGGTTATTGCAAGTCAAGATGGTGTTCCTGTATGCCACAGTCTCTGAGGAAATGGCAGCATGCCGTATGCATAAATAGTATTCAGGTACCTGTTTAACTGTTGCTTTTATTACCTATGTGCATAAACGGGTGTTCAATGACTTTTGTGCATTGTGAGTATAATTTACAAACAAAAGTACAAAATTGGAAAGAGTTTCCTATTGAATTATTTTATAACGTATTATTTTACTATATCTTTGTGGGAATTTATATTAAGAGAAAAAGGTTTAGGATACTGGTAATATTTGTTTGTACAAAGTAAAAGGGACTTTTGCTGTTTGATGTGCGAAAAGTAGCACTAGAGATTATGGTTACTAGGAGCTCTTATTAAACCTAGGTTAGAATATAACATGTGGTAAAGCCCTGTTACTTTCTTGGATAATCAATGGGAAATGATTAATATGGGGAATTATTAATTTCGAAATGTATTATTTTATCAGGGATTGTATATAATGTAGAAATAATGTGTGAAGGAGGAGTTTACTTATGATTTGGCGTGTTTATATTTTTTATGAGTATGTAATAAATGTATCTGAATTACCGTTGCAGCTATTTTTGGTTTATGTGTTGGTTAAATTGCAGAAAGCAGCTGAGCAGTTGTGGCATGTATTTCCTTTTTTAGCGTTTCAGGTGCAGCATATCATCACTTCATTAGCTCCGCAGGTCGTAGCTATTAGTGTCGCACAACAGTGGAGATCAAAGAGGATTCGCAGCATATTTGACGCCCAAAGGTGGGGCTCAAACTAGCATTAGAATCAGAGAGTTCGCAGCAGTTTGGCACCCCGAAAGAGTTTTAGATCAAGTGAGGGACGACCCGCAACGGTTTTCGCAGCATTATGGCGTCCAAATTGTGGGCCGGAGTAGTAACATTTTAGGGGTTTCTTGTTTTAAGCAGTTTTAATAGGCCGCACTTCGTAGCAATATATACTATATATATATATATATATATATATATATATATATATATATATATATATATATATTATAAATAATAAAACGGAGTTAAAATTTAGAACTGGAGGTTAAAGAGATTGTTTTTGAACGTATTCATTGATCAAAGTCAAGGGGGATGTTTATGTACATATTTATAAGCCAATAATTGAAACAAAATGTATTGTATTAAACCATGCTGCATTAGAGTTTAGTTAAGTTTACAAATGAAAATGAACCCTAAAAACACCAAGATGTAAAAGTAATCAAAAGAAAACTTTTGTAGATTTTATTGAATTTTAATTATGTTTATTATACAGATAGCCAGATATAATTAAGAAGTAGGCATGTGTGGATTAAATAAAAAAGCTGTATAGTAGGTTTAGGGTGATGTAGTCAGATATGAACTGTAACAATAATAAAAAAGTAGTGGGCATCTAACAAAAAAAATGGAGGTTGCCAGGGGTAATAAAGAAGAAAATTAATAAGCTTTTGGTGTGGCTAAACACATTTTTAGAAGATAGAACCTATTCTTTAAGAACTTAGAAGTCTAAATAGTTTTTCCCAGAATTGTAAAATTTAGACGAATAAATAAGATTTGTGATATAGAGAGTTGAAAAAACGATTTTGTATGTACAGGAGAATTGTTTCCAATCATTAATAGAATCTCCGTACGTAAGTCGTATGCGATATAACAAAATTAATTAATAAGCTTTTTTTTAAATTTGAAAAGGAGCTATCCTTCAAATATTAGAAATTTATTTAAATACGTAATTAGTACATTATAGACGCTAGAACTACAAAAATGAGTACCATTTGTAATTTTTTAAAGGCACGGTTGATTACTTACCTGTATGAACAGAGTACGTGCTAGGCTGCACAGAATATACAAATGATAAAATAATATGATTTACGTTTCAAATTAAACAAAGTAAATTAATTGATTCACACTGTTTACCTTCTAGTTTCATGCTTATTAGCTACCTGTGCATCAAGTACTATATGTCTCAGTTAGTTCACTTGGGTGTGGTTCGTTGCTTTACGTCAAATTCCTACGACCAAGTTTGTTGCTAGTTTTGTGCAACAAGATAAGAACACAAAACAGATAATAGACATAAGAATGAGGTAGAGAACAACAAGCTCATTTCATCACAGGTCTACATGCTCTACCGCACACGTCCTTCAGGATAGATAGTTACTTTAAGAATGAGTTATTGTGGCGCTTGTTAACAACTAGTAAACAACAACCGCTTGCTTACTACGCGTTCTGATTGGTCGGAAAACGTCATGTCCGTTTCGTGACCGTAGAAAACCGCTATTAACGCAATTCGCACGATAAAAAGCTATTACCCCTAAAACATCACCAAAACGCCTGAACGACATTTACTATACGTACTACCGTAAATAATATTTATACAAAACTGTGGAGCTGTTTTTGGCGCGTAACAAGTATACGAGGGTCAATGCTAAAAAGGAACACGCTTAACGTTGTGTAAATCGCCTTATTGCTTCCTAAAACAATACACTTTTGTTGTTACACTTTTTTGCATTCAACGAAACCAGCTGCAAAACAGTTTTTCCACTCTGAACGAGCTACTTTCAAGTGCATTAAATGCTTTAGGGGCTTCTTCAGGCAATGAAAAACGTTCGCTAAGTATTAAATTTTAGATGTATTGGAATAAGAGGGTTTTGTATGATAAATCCAGAGAATATGGGCAATGGGTCGTTGTTGTTACTGATAAAAAAACTGCGACTGTTTGTTGTGCTGCGTCTTGGCTTGCATGGTCATGATATATAATGATTTGTACGTTTACATTGATTCTTCTGATTTCTGCAATAACTCCTGGCATAAATTGTAGTTGACTATTCCCATTAACTGTCTTTCGATCTTCTAATACAACAGTTGAAGCATAACCAGTTTTTCCGAAGATACAAGGAACGATTTTTTTAAAACACTTAGTGAACGCGCCACTTTTGTGGGTTATGGTTTTCTTTCAAGGGTGCATTTAGTCTATTGCTCTTAAGTTTTCTCTTCAAATCCATAATTCGTTACCTCTTGCGATGTTATGCAAAGAATTTAAACGATCGACTTTGAATTTTTTTTTATTTACTTGCACCACTTAGTACGTAGGTAACTACTCCTGCGAATCTTTTATATTTTGAGAGGCCCATCGCCTGCAAAACTTCCTGACGTGCAACTAATCGCATAAAACCGTATGTATTTGGTTCGCCGCAACGCCTCAGCATGTCTCTATCTCCCTATGTTCTATACGTCGATCTGCTAGAAACATGTCAGACAGCATCAATATTCTTCGCAGCAACTGAAGTGCATGGACCATTTTCATGAATATCGTCATCAAAAGTTGGTTTCCAACGCCTGAATAGTTTTAGATAAAGCTTAAATGACAAACTAAGTTTTTTATGCATTGCTGTGGTTAATCGCATCGAAAATCATAAAAAATCATTACTCGAAAATCACAAACCGAAATTTCAATTTCTACACACAAATATTACGTTATCGAATTTTGACGAAACGAAACAGCACCATTTCAAATCAAATTGTCAATTGATTTATTGGTTAAAACTGTCAAATTGTGCAAATATGCTAATTGCAAAACACTGGCAATACAAAGTGTACCAGATATCTATAGTTATTTGCAATAATTCTCTAGAATGGGTATAATTGTTAAGATTTTGACACTCGCTCTGCAGTAGAATGCGTTCTCTGATACTAATACAAAATCTACAAATTTAGTGTTGCTCTAATTTTTTGTTTAACATGGAACATTTGAAAGTTATAGCGCTGAAAAAATATGTATTTATCAAAATACATAAGACATTCACTGATGGAAATTAATTCCACATCTTTTGCCAAAATAAATTTTTCAATTTTTCGTTGATCACACATAATATATTAACATTTTAAAAGTACAAATATTGTATTTTAATAAATAGTTAAGGTATTGAGTTCACAATTAAAACCCACAAAAACAATTATTACATCAAGATTGTATGCATTACTTTCAGTCACTGCTAATTACATTTACCGCATATATTTACTATTACGAGTCCTTTCGATTTGTTGTAAAATTATTATCTAGTATACCATATTAGGAGCAAGGCGTATTGTGTAGCATGCGAACTCAGTGGACCATAAACCAACAATTCTTATTAAATGTATTTGAAAGGCCCTTGTTCTAGTTCTAAGGGTGAGAAGTGGGGTTTCAAAATTGTGTATAAAAGGATAAAGCTAGTTGAATTTAATCAGAATTTGTTTTCACTTCAAAGTGCTTCAAATATCACAAACATGTTCAAATTGGTGAGTACAATACAATATTTAATTCCTTCAGATAATAATAGGATCATTCGTTACCAGATTGTTGTATTTGCTATCGTAATCGCAGCCGCAAGTGCTGGTGTCATTGGACATGACGGTCTACATGGTCATTCCTCTTCGTATCAAAATGGCAATTTGCTAGCTATTCATCCAGTTGCAGTATCTGTTCCTGTAGTGCATGGAGGAGTGGGTCATGCAGGAGTAGGTCCTGTGGGACTAGGTCATGTTGGACTAGGCCATGTTGGACTAGGTCATGTTGAAGTAGGTCATGTTGGACTAGGTCATGGTTTTGGTCTCGGTCATGGAGGTTATCATCATTAATCAACGACCTGACATTATCATTATTTTTATGTATTTCATCAATTCACCTCTTAAAATGTTGACTAAATTATTTGCAAATGGTTTGATCTATCTGTATATAAAATGTGGTTAAAATAAAGTTATTTAAAAGTTACATTCTTCCAATCTGAAAGTCAGACTAATATTTTATGAATGAATAAAGGTGCCCTACCATAGTCACAGTAACATGTCTAATGTATGTAAAGTAGATTTCTCAAAAGCTGTTTATATTTGAAAAGCTGGAAACTGTTTGGGAAGATGAATATGCGTTCTACTTGAAGCACTAGTAAATATTTGTGTATTACTTCAAACAACAAAAATTTTTCAACTATTAGAAAGATTACATAAAAATTAACACATGAAATTTTATATTCCATGTGCTCATTAATGACGTATTAATATTTCAGGGTGTATTTTTACAGGTCGCTCTATTAAGAAATGTTCATATGATTATGTATCCGCAACAGCATAAATTGTTTGCTGCAGGGTGCTGAAACAATTGTAAGTCGTTATTTTTAGTATTTCTGAAATTACTTTAGATATATTTTCTATTTCGGTATGAGTTAATACGATGCAGTGTAATGTGTTTTTATATATATTAGCGCCGTCCAGGTAATTCAATATCACTTTTCTTGGATTGTTTTTTATGGGATTGTTACCATAAAAAATTGATGACGAAAGACGCTCTGTTTATAAAATGGTTGTGGTTTTATCTTTTATTTTTCCAACTCGGGGCCAATATAGCAAATTCAATTTTTTATTATATATATATATATATATATATATATATATATATATATGTATAAATTTTTTCTTGGGATGTAGTCCAAATCAAACAACAGAATACAGATTTAGTATTTAAACAACACTTAACGTTTCGGTACATTTTTCGCACCTTTTTCAAAGGCTAAAATGGAAACAGAATTTACATGTATATTATACTATAAGTCTGACCAGTCCATTAATTATTAATGTATATATATATATATATATATATATATATATATATATATATTGCTGTGATATTTGCCCCACGGCTTGAGTATGTCATATTTATGTCGTGTTTACCTCCTGTAAAGAAATATATAACCCTTGTTATTATATTAATATTTAGCCCCACAACTGGGTCGAGCTATATTTACTGTGATATTTCCTTTATATTAAGCTCCACAAATTGGGAGACATATTTACTTCTATTAAGCCCCTACGCTTAAACCATATTTATGCTATGACTTATACTTTTATTACTCAAACACTTGTAGAGATGTTAATTTATAATTTTCTTTTTCTCGACTAGCTGATTCAATTAAATAAAGCACTTCTACAATACACAGTATATTGATTGAATATTTACAACCCTTTTAAATATCTTCTCCCTTTTTAAATTATATACATCTGTCAAATTTTTAGAAAATCAAGCCAGCAAAACGAGCTTTTTTATTTACCTTTAAAGACCTATTGAAACGTTTCAAGATGTCTATAACTTTTCATAAATTTACACAAGAAACCCCAATTTGTCGGCTCTTACACTTTAAATTATTATTGAGATAAAACAGTTTTAAAATAAATCATATTAAAAATATCTAACCTGAAGTGGTTTTGTAGGTGCTCTGCATTCCTAAGAATTGAAGTCGATATCCAAATCGTTATTGGTGCGTTTATTCCGCAATAGAATATTTACCATCAATTTGCTTGAACAGGCAGCATTCTCCAAAGTCTCGTATCCAAAAATTGTATTTCAGATCGTAATTGATCGTTATTTAAAGTTTTAACAAGAATCGTAACGTTATTTTGACTGTAATTTAAGATTGTATTGGTAGTTAAGACGACAATTAAGATGATAATCAAGATGTAATTCGGATGTAATTAGGAGCCCTGTTTTATTTATTATTAGAAATAATATAATTTCACTAAATCTTATCTACTTACGTCTTCAGACGTACGGCTCGCTTGTATAATTACACACTCTTGAATTTCACTTTTAATTTAATTTACTATTCACGTAAATATTTAGCACTTTCAAGTATAGTGATTGCCCAGTTTCAAAGTATACTAACTTGATATTTAATTGTCAAGATATTTATAGGATCGGCCCCCTTTTGTTTGTGATTCGTTGTCTTCACGTGCTAGGCCAGACCAAGCGTCTTATCTCTTGTTATATTAGGAAAGTTTACCAATTGTATGTATTTTAATTGCATGAAGCGATGCTCTTGGTCACGTAATTTAATGTTATACCTCACATCTAATTCAGAAATCCCAGGAATTTTCGTTCATAAAAGCACGTACTAATGTTGTTGGCCTTATTCTAATCTGAATGAAATAAATTTGGTGTTTGTTTATTTCTTAATAAATTGGATTTTTGAACAAATGTGATTCTTTTAGATCACGTACGCTTTTAAATAATGCATAATTTCTAAGTGCGTTTAACATGATATATGAACGCACTTTTTGAATACTTATCTAGCCAATTCATGCAGGTTTTTCACTGATTTATTTTCAATGCGTTTCGTTACATTTTTAAATTCTAATCTTTGCTCGTAGCTACTCTTGAATATGTGTTCTAATCGCTTGTACTGCTATATACAGTGTGCTCTCAACTAATAATATTTATAATGACCTATTTACTCCTCTAATATCCGTAATTCTGTGCTTCCGTTACTTGGGAGTTTCCCTTGTTTATTCTACGACCCCTATGATTTAACCTACCCCTAAATTAACCCTATAATTACAGTAATATATATATATATATATATATATATATATATATGGTGTACGTAAATACATAAATAATTATTTATTTTGAGTCTTAAAGCGTTGAGAGCTAATGTAACAGTATTAATTTCTTAATAAACCCTATGTGTAACCTTGCCCTAAGGTAGAAGATAGAACAACTATTCGGAATTTAAAGGGTTTAAACTTTTTATGCGTGCGAGTGGGAACCATAAAAACTTACTGCGCCGGCAGCTAGCTTGGTTATTATTCCATGGAGGATCATGAAAAGGGTAGGGTTGAAATATTTTTCGGGAAACGGAAAGCTAAATAAAATGAATTTGGACGTCACTGTCTCTAGCAAAAAGATGTAGAAACCCTAGCGGAATCGATCATTTAAAAATTTACCATTTTTAGAAAATAAAATACATTCAAATCAAAGGTATTTACCATATAACAAATAACTTTTATCTAACAATAAAAAAATAGATAAATTCACATGTGTTAGTGATAACAAAATTTTATTAGTTAAACAACATATTGTTTCTTATGATTTAACTGAGCATCAGATCTGATAATCACGTTCAAACTTAGGCAAAACTGTCATTCAAATTATTTTACAATTGTTATTATTAAAAATTCCTAACATACAAGGTTAGGAGCAAGTATTACCTTAAAGAAAAGGTATACTCTAAGTAAGAAATTTAATAGTTAACATAAGATTATCATTTGTGACAGTGGAATGCGAAGTGTTACAGAATGGAAAGATTAAAAGTTCTCTTGGCGACTCGAAACATAGCCCTTGTGGAAAAATGAGGTTGCAAATATAATTAACAGGTTTTTTTGCGGTTCAGCAAAACACACTCATCCTTAACCATTGGCTGCTGGCGACTAGCTTTAGGTTGGATAGGCACATCTGTTTTGTTTAAACCTGTATTAACCAAAACATAGATAATTTATTAAATCACTATGCTTGGTTCTTGATTTCCTAGTAACGCATAACAGATTTCTAACCAAATGTGCCCAATTAATAACGCCCCCAATTCAATAATTGATAATAGAGATAACTTTAAAGACTACAAAGGTGTCTATTTAACTTAATTTCATTTCACTTCAAAATACAATATTTGTATTAACATTCTTCACGTCAGTAATTGGTAAATATTCTTTAAACAAAATAAAATACAATTGGTACATAAACTTTTAATCACAGCTGAGATAGATCTTACTCGTTGTGTAACAATCAATTGCTTTAATCGTAATTTTAGGAAATAAGCACTAAAGCACAACTAAAATATTTACCTCTATTATTGACTTTCAGCTTTTGGCATGTTAGGCGAAATATGTTCTGACATTAAATCTTTAAAATAACATTTTTATTATAAACATAAAATAACAAGTGTATTCCACACTAAAACCTAAGATGGAAAATTTTGTAAAAATATAAAATTTCTCTAATCTTCGGCTTCTCAATTGAACTTATCAATATAACCTAAGAAGGAGAATTTTTTAAAAATATAAAAATTACTTTAAGCACCTACGGTTTCTCAATTGAATTTATCAATTTCTGCCAAGATGACACATTAATCTATTATTTACTTTCAATTATCAGACACAAGATTTTATCAAAGCAATAATGCAGTTAAAACAAAGAGCAAAGCACTTTACCCCTTACGTAGCTACTTGACACAATATTTTGTTGTAATTATGCACTTGCCTACTCAAAGCATTATTTATCAGCTGCGCGCTTGAGGTCTCATAAGTAAGTAGCTACGGCTACCAAACAAACATCACCGAATCCGGATATGACGATGCAAATATTATTCATTATTAATTTTAATTTGTTTTTCATCAAGTCGAAACTCTTTTGCGTTCGACGCAAAGATGAGAAACTTCAAAATTATAACCAACAAAACAAGTATTTTCACTATACATTTTGATTTCATTAGTAGTAATATGTTAATATAATCCTAGTACATTCTAAATATTTCTTAGTGCACTTTAGCTACCTATTGGTGCTTTTTAGATCCCTATCAGTGCTTCCTCTAAAACGAAAGAAATACTTTCTGATTAATTTAGACAAGTTTCACTTACTATTATTAATCGTATAAATAATACAAACTGTGTAACGGACGGCTACAACTGAATCATCTCACTCTAGATCCAATGCTAGTAGTCTGTTCCAAAGACCTATATAAGGTCAGATGGCGATGCACCAGTCAGATGCAGAGAATGATGTCAGAGACATGCTTTTTCTACGATGAGACGATTCCAACTGCCCCAAATGCTACACTATAATTTTTTTGAAGTGAGCGCCCGTTTGATGTATAAGCAGATTTAATAACTTTTTAGCAAAACTTCTTTACAAAAGCAAACGGTTATTGTCGGTTAAAGGAATTATTTTACTGTAACTCCTGGAACTGAAGACTATCAGTTTAAGATCTATAATAAATACATATATAGCCTTAAAATGTGTGTCTAAACCGGTTTCTTCAGCTAAGGAATTATTTGATGAGAAACTTACTACTGCTGCATTGTACATTTACACTAAAGTAAAATGACAAAAAGTTCAAGCGAGTGTATTGATCACTAGAACGTATGATCCAATAAACATAACTATACGTATAAATGAAATAGTTTCACTCAAAATGACAAAAATTTTGCAAGTACCTTTAATGCACTGCCAATTTTTCATACTATTACTTTTAATGTTACGGTTTGTTTACAATTATCTTTTTTGAATTACATTTTACTGCCTTATCAATTTTCTATTTTTTTGTGTCGTTATGATGTGTTGTGTTACAAGGTTAACCTGTTATTATTTGTTAAAATGATGATTTTCCACACGCCCGAAAAAGTTGCTTGTCAAAGTAATCGTTTGGTTACCATCTGGTGTTTGAGACTTTCCCCTCAAACAGTGCATATGCTGCTGTATAATCCTTTATGCAATAATTTTTAGTAAAAGTATAAAAGAATAATAAAACAAACTCGAATAACTAATCACTAAATCGACTCTACACTACATAAGAAAACTAATTATAGCTCATAGCGAAATGGTAGATATTAATTATCATTGTTCTTAAATAAACTAAATCCGAATATCTAACCGTAGCGTAAGTGACCTGTACTAAAATATACTAGGCCTACAACCGATTCATTTTTTTCTTTGCAAACTTTGAACTCTCTGAAATGTTAAAAGCTCGGCTATTTATCCGACCCAGCGCGCTGAATGTCTACTTTACACAAACCCCAGCTACAACAATGAAAATAATAATTTGGATCGATCCAACTTTATATCGTAAACAAACTGCACTTCGGGAGAGATATCAGCAAGCTTCACCACTAGACTGCATTGTTATAAACACAATTCCGTTTGCATTTGCATTAATCACAACGCACTTACTTAATTTTATTAGTCGTGTTTCACTCACTACACAACAATTTCAACGACACGCTTCGTCGTATCTTCGCTAATACATAACAATACTGATAGAGCTTTTGGGACTTGATTAAAAATAAGTTAGTCCTCTGTTCTACACATCTCATACTAATATTATCTTATACCAGCATAAAACCCAGTGACGGGGCTTTATACTATTCAAGAATGGTTCAAACTAATGTTAAAAGGAATATTAGATACTACAACTAGTGGCGCGAGTTACATAACTCCCAAATTAGAATATACTAGGTTATCATAAAGTAAGGGATATATTTTAAATCATTACAACTTTTTAATAAATTAAGTTAGTAACATAAAATAAACCAAATCTAGTTGCTTAATGAATGGGATTTTACCGTATCTATGAGAAACAAAAGCGTTGTCATAACAATTGTTGACACTAGTGTCAAAACGAAATTATTCAATTTGAAGTTTTATTTTGAAATTAAAACTCAAGTAAACGTTGAGTTCAAACAACTCAACTGTAATAACATAGATTTACAAACAAGAATTGGTTTAGTTCAGTGCTATTATGAATCCGGCAGAAATTACACCGCTGGATTACGAAGATTTCGCACGAGAATGGGTTTGAGAGCGGGACCCTGTCAAATGAAAGCGTACCGCAATTTGATACAAAAATTTGAAAGAACAGGGTCTGTAACTGACTTACCAAGATCAGGAAGACCAATAATTAGTGATGTCCAAGTTGCAGAGGTTCTTCATGAAAATCAAGACATAGCCAGAAGCAATTCACTCGCAATCAGCAGTGCAAATGCGATATCCAAGCGATTGCAAATGCCGTATACCACGGTTTGGAAAATTTTACGCAAAATTCTAAACATGTATCCATATAAACTGAAAATGCTGTTTGAATTAAAGGACGCAGATTTGGCTACTAGGTACGATTTTTCTTTGCGAGTAATGGCTCAGATGGAAATTGAACCCGAATGGTTATCCCGTATTTTATGGACAGATGAGGCACATTTACTCTGAATGGTGGAGTCAATACTCAAAACTGTAGAACCTGGTCTGCAGAAAATCCGCAACAAATCGTTCAAAAGGTCTTCATGACAAGAAAGTCACCGTTTGATGCGGTTTTACAGCTGATTTTATTATTGGTCCGTATTTCTACGAGGAAATGCAGAATGGACAAGCCGTATCTGTAACTGTAAATGGTGAACGATACTTGCAAATGTTATAAAATTATGTTATTCCACAGCTGCAAAACGAGCACTACGGAATTGAAAACGTCATTTTTATGCAGGATGGAGCACCCCCGCACATTTTTCGACCAGTCAAAGAATTGTTAACCAACGTTTTTCAAGATCGCGTGTTAAGCAGACATTTCGTAAATTCATGGCCACCAAGATCACCTGATCTAAACCCAGTGGATTACTGGCTGTGGGGTTATTTAAAAAGTTTAGTGTTTAGAAGACGACCAACTACGCTACAAGAATTAAAAGACAGTATTACGGAGCAAATTGGTACAATTCAACCAGAAATGTTACGAAATGCTGTGTACAATTTGGAGGTAAGGATGGTGATCTTACAACAACAAAATGGAGGTCATATTGAGCAATTGCCGTAACCTGTTTTGGGCATACTAAATCCCATTTCATAAGCAATTAGATTTCATTTATTTCTTGTTATTAACTTAATTTGTTAAAAAGTTATCATAATTTAAAATATATCCCTTACTTTATGATAACCTTATATGTGTAATTAATAGAACTATTAAGAATTAAGAATTACTAAAACTTAAGTTAGATGAGCAACAAACGTGTTAATCTATTATTTAATTTAATTATCAGACACAAGATTTTATCATAGCAATAATGCAGTTAAACATAAGAGCAAAGCACTTTTCCCTTACGTAGCTACTTGACACAATATTTTGTTGTAATTATGCACTTGCCTACTGAAAGCATTATTTATCATCGCTTGAGGTCTTATAAGTAAGAATCGTGACAGGCTACCAAACAAAATCGTACCGAATCCGGATATGAAGATGCAAAGCATTGATTCAATTATTAAGACAGGGTCTTTAATTGTTTTCATCAAGTCGAATTATTTCTGACGTCAAGTAGAGAAACTTCAATAATTATGACACAAGCAATAACAAGTATTTTCAGCATATACATTTTGGATTTCATTACGTAGTAATATGTTTAATACATTTCCTAGTACAAATTCTTAAATAAAGTGCACTTTAGCTACCTATTGGTGCTTTTTAGTTCCCTACAGTTTCCTCGTATGGCATCAGATGAGAAGATACCTTGTGATTAATTTATGGACAAAGGTTTCACTTACTATTATTAATCGTAGTAATACTACAAACTGTGTAACACGGTCTACAACTGAATCATCTCACTCTAGATCCAAAAGTAGTAGTCTGTTCCAAAGACCTATATAGGTCAGATGGCGATGCACCAGTCAGATGCAGAGAATGATGTCAGAGACGTGCTTTCTACGATGAGACGATTCCAACTGCCGCAAATGCTACACTATAATTTTTTTGAAGTGATCGCCCGTTTGATGTATATGCAGATAGTAACTTGTTAGCAAAACTTCTTTACAAAAGCAAACGGTTATTGTCGGTTAAAAGAATTATTTTACTGTAACTCCTGGAACTGAAGACTATCAGCTTAAGATCTATAATAAATACATATATAGCCTTAAAATGTGTGTCTAAACCGGTTTCTTCAGCTAAGGAGTTATTTGATGAGAAACTTACTACTGCTGCATTGTACATTTACACTAAAGTAAAATGACAAAAAGTTCAAGCGAGTGTATTGATCACTAGAACGTATGATCCAATAAACATAACTATACGTTAAATGAAATAGTTTCACTCAAAATGACAAAATTTTTGCAAGTACCTTTAATGTACTGCCAATTTTTCATACTATTACTTTTATTGTTACGGTTTGTTTACAATTATCTTCTTTGAATTACATTTTACTGCCTTATCAATTTTTTTATTTTTTTGTGTCGTTATGATGTGTTGTGTTACAAGGTTAACCTGTTATTATTTGTTAAAATGATGATTTTCCACACGCCCGAAAAAGTTGCTTGTCAAAGTAATCGTTTGGTTACCATCTAGTGTTTGAGACTTTCCCCTCAAACAGTGAATATGCTGCTGTATAATCCTTTATGCAATAAATTTTAGTAAAAGTATAGAAGAAATAATAAAACAAACTCGAATAACTAATCACTAAATCGACCCTACACCACATAAGAAAACTAAATATAGCTCATAGCAAAATGGTAGCTATCAATTATCATTGTCCTTAAATAAACTAAATCCGAATATCTAACAGTAGGTTATAAGACAGTAATTATTAGAATTATGATTGATACATTGTATTAAATACAGAAATAAGCAGGCATGAGCTCTGCAGTTCCCACATTAATGTAAGGGGCATGGATAGCATAAATACCCTCGAGCGCCCACGATGGCCAGTGAGTCTAAAGCTTCTCAACTTTAACATTGTTGTCAGTTCAGCTACTCACCGTAACTTTAGTTTAATTAATTAAAGTGAATTTCAACTTAGAATTATTTCGATATCATACGTTACTGCATATATCAATCTTGTAAATTAAAATTCGATTGTAATTCAGAATAAAAATAAATTTGTTAGAAGTTTTTTGGAAAAGCTTTTTAAAAAGTCGCTCCAAGAGGCCCAAAACCTAACTGGCGCAGTCGTTAGTATATCAGAAGGGCATTAGCAGAATCCAAAATCGAGGAAGCTGATGGTCTTAAATTTCATTCTTAATCTGGGACAAGAATTAACTGGGCAAAATACAAGAATAGACCTAGTCCAGAAGAAAAGGAAAATAATGGAAACGGCAAACAAACTCTTGTAAGTACCAAAGTTTATTTTCCTAACCATCATTAACTAAATATTGATGCTAGCTAGTAAGAAAAATTTTGTATGTAAATTTTTATTATCGCAATTTATTATTTTATCATTTCTGAAAAGAATTTACTCGGAGAATTTATTTAACAACGGAATTATAAAAACGCATTTATATGCACAAACTATTACAATTACTACTATAAATGAAACGATTTATTCAGCAAGGTCTAAAGCTTTAATATATAAATAAAACGCAATTATTTTTACCATTTTATTACAGCGATTATTACTAAAAAGAATCATTCAAACTCGATTCTCAATCATCTTCTATAATTAAACACTTTCAAGGCAACAAAGGAGCATTTCATGCACTTATCAATGTAACATTTAATAAAACAATTATAGCAACCTTATCACTTAATTACTCATCACAAATCTGAACAAAAGCGTATAATTGTAACACAGCTATTACAGGAAATTATTACTGAGAAAAAACCTGAAACTTAATTCGCAATGATTGTAACCTCTGCTACGTTATAAATACACACTCTAACGCGACAATAATTGACGAAACAATTACCATGCAGAAATCCTCAATGTAATTATAGCGCTTTATAATTATACATAAAATATACGTAAAGCAATCCTTTAAATAACTTAATACAAACCAAACTGAAAAGTAACTCTCAATTTACTCCAAAACTATACAAACTGAACTAAAATCAACCATTAACAACCATGAATTCAGACATCAAGCTCTCCCTCGAAAGTATTCCTAATATGACGGAAGTCAAGCGCTATTAGGGATCTTCATCACAGCGTGCGAGATATTTTTAAAATCCTTTTATAAACCTGGAGAGAACGAACGCAACCATTTTACTCCTACGCCTAATAATAAGCAAGCTGACCGGCAGAGCATTAATCCTATTGCCAGTCGAGAAGATCTGATCGAGTGGGAAGAATTCAAGCGTATCCTGATTGCATATTTTGGCGACCAACGTAACATCAAATATCTAGTCCGCGATTTAATAAACCTACGGATGGAAAATAATCAATCACCCTATCAATTCGGTATGAAATGTCAAGACGTATGAAGTTTAATTTTGACAAAGCTAAAAATTTTAGAACCCGACCAAAACATAAGATTATTGAAGACGAAAATGTACGACGAAATGGCCTTAAACACATACATCAATGCCATACCTGAACGCATATCGGATAAAATGAGATTTCAATATCCCCAAAATTTAAAAGAAGCAATGAACATGATTGTAGAGGAAAAACGTTATATACTACCGAAATAGACTGTATAACCCAAACGCAAATAAAAATTACTCACCAATGAAATCCATACAAGCCGTGAGACAAATATCCACACAACCAAAATTTACACCATTTAACACACAAACGAATCAACCACAAATTCACAACCCAAACTTTAACAACACAAATTTCCACAACCAATTTAGGCAATTTCCAAAGCAAACATTTAACTCAAACTTTACAAAACCCACATTTATGTCACGATTTAATCAAAACGTGAATCAACCAAGGCAAACATTCGGCGCAAACCCCAACGGAAACGCACCAATGACCAAAAACAATAACAACCCCGATGGTTATTACAAACCAACTCCTATGGACACTTCATCTGGTAACACTAGACAAAACATAAAAATATCACAAATCCAACCAAGCTATAACCAAAAACGAAACTTTACCTCGGAAGAACTATTGCACCAAGAAGTGGAAGATTTTAATAACCATAACACGGATAATTATGCAAACTCCGATAGAGACGATGTAACGAATCATTCAGTAAACTATGAGCGTAACGACCCGTATGAAAACTACGAAGAGGAAGACGAAGAAAACGCGTGCTCAAATTGCAGTTAGACCGATTCAAATACGCACATACGTAATTAATTTAAATAACATCAATCAACAACTTACCCTATATAGAAATACCTCACGCTGAATTCAAATTATTAATCGACACCGGATCTTAAAAACTCTAATTAGCCCCAGAACAGTAACGAAACATTTAGATTTTATAGAAAGAAAACCCTTTAAAATTAAGACAGCCCAAAAAACGACGTTACACCAATTTATAGCAAACATACCCCTACAAAAAACCTTTAACGTAAAAATGAAACATAAATTTTGCATATTTGAATTTAACGACAAATACGACGGATTAATAGGCATGGATCTGCTAAGTAAATTAAGACCCAACATTGATATAAAAAAAACCGCTTATTAAGAACAAAACACGGACAAAGTCCCATTAAATTCCAAAATAGTAATATTCCACCGAGTAAAAATATACTATCGAACCCAGGACAGAAAAACAAATAAAACTTTTAGTAAATTCAAAATACGACGTAGGGATTATAAACCATATGTCATTTCAACCCGGAGTAGAAGCACCCACAGCATTAGTAAAAATAA
Source organism: Platerodrilus igneus (assembly GCA_036346225.1). Classification (NCBI taxonomy): domain Eukaryota; kingdom Metazoa; phylum Arthropoda; class Insecta; order Coleoptera; family Lycidae; genus Platerodrilus; species Platerodrilus igneus. Next base: position 3,692,923 of record JARFIW010000800.1, read on the forward strand.
AAAACAATTACGACACTACTACAATTTTAACTCAAATGACTACCCCATAGAACTATCGTTGACAAACCCAATACAGAACACGACAGGAGGTAAGAGAAAATTTAGTTAACATTCGTTTTAATAACGACATTAATCACGAAGACATATGCTTCGAATACCGAGATATATTCCATTGCGAAAGAATATCCTGAACTTTTACCAACACAGTGAAACATAACATTGGATTAACAAATGATAAACCTATTTTCACCAAAGCATATATGCTACCTAAAACAAGTCAAGAAGACGCAGATAGATAAGTAGCAGACCTACTGAAGCAAGAAATAATCCAACATTCAAATTCATCATGGAGCAACCCCGTACTAATAGTACCGAAAAAATTAGACGCCTCAGGTAAACACAAATATCGAATGGTTATCGATTATAGGAAATTAAACGAGAAAACTGTAAACGACAAATACCCCTTACCAATATCATCGAGATTTTAGACAAATTAGGAAAGTGACAATATTTTTCGACATTAGACCTCGCCTCAGGATATCACCAAGTAGAGATGGACGAGAAAGACACTACTAAAGCAGCATTCAGTACACCTAGAGAACACTACGAATACAAACGCATGCCGTTTGGATTAAGAGAACGCACCGGCCACCTTTGAAGAGTTATGGTGTTATGGATAAACATTTTAAGAGCAATACACAACGAAAATGTCTTGTGTACCTAGACGATATAATTGTATCTTCGACATCACTCGAGAGCCCAAGATGACCAGTCAGTCTAGAGCTTCTCAACTTTAACATTGTTGTCAGTTTAGCTACTCGCCGTAATTTTAGTTTAATTAATTAAAGTGAATTTCAACTTAGAATTATTTCGATATCATACGTTACTGCATATAACGAACTTGTAAATTAAAATTCAATTGTAGTTCTATATAAAAATAAATTTGTTAGAAGCTTTTTGGAAAAACTTTTTAAAAAGTCGCTCAAGAGCTCAAAACCTAACTTGCGGCATATGTTATAAAATGTACTCAACAAGTTCGCTTACCTGTCAGCTTTAGTAGAAGTTGGACGTTCTTGGCGTGCTGCTGAAGGACTTATGTACGTCTTTTGTGACGAATCTGTGCAACCGCCTTGTTTGATTAATGTACTCCGTGCATTTGAATGGGTAGTTAATTACGCCTTCGGTAGATTTGATTATTTATTTCTGGAGTTACTATAAGAAAACTTAATTTCTAAAATATTTCCATCACCATACCTACTCATTTCTGTACTAATTTGTATGCCCACACCTGCGGTAAGTGATTATTTTAAGTATCCCTACATTTCTAGTTGTTACCTAAATTTTAGGGTTTTATGTCTACATTCTTAGGTCTTTTAAAGTCCTTAATGTTCTGTTTTCCTTATAATTGGTTCTTATTATTGGTCCTGCTTATTGTACTTTAGAAATCGTATTGTGTATATTTCCTGTTTACTGTTTCTACGCTAATGGATTTGATTATGTTCTAATTTCAAAAGTTACATTAACTAAGAGTTTTTATACAATTCTATAGAGGACTGCACTACCCTTACGTTTCGATTCTGTGGTGGAGTTCCGCAAACGTTCCTGCTTACCATCCTGGCCACACTATCTACTTTGACTGTGGAGGTTGTACGGTTTTCTGCATTGTGAGTTGCATACGATATGAAACCAAATTCATTGGTATTGTTTAATATTGCTTAATTAATACTTCTATAGTTCCGAAATTTTGTTTCTTTTTGTGTCTGCAACCATACTTACATTTACGCGGTGCGATTGCTAACTCTTGTTATAGTTAAAGCTAAACCCATACCATTTATAATTATCTGCATTATGGTGTTTATAAGATGTATAAAATTGTTATATGTTGGCCCACTGCAAATATTTAAAAGGTGCAGTAGTAATTAAAAATCAAAATGTAGATCTGCCCACGTGTACTTAGTATTTGATATATTGGTAATCAAATTTAGTTACCGCTAGTTCTGAGGTTTTGTGGCCATAAAATCTACGTACTGCTTTTAGTATTTATTCAGATTAACCATACCCACATTGACTATATGTGGCATGGCTGGTGTCCAGATAACCTTAGGTGCTGTAAGTATTATTGTTACACAGTTTAAATTAAACTACTATATTATTAGACCACAGAAAATGTTGTGAATATTTTATTATGGAGTTAACATCAAATGGAAACGTTTTATTCAAAGTTTATTATGTGTATTTGCTTAATGTTTGGAGTATAGTTTGGAATACATACAGTTTGCACTTATATCTACTTATATAAATCTAGTCCTTGGTTCAAGTTGTAAAAAATAATTATTCCTTGGGGATATCAGATAGCAAATTGGACCTCCATAAAACATAAACGACTACCTTACCTGATATCACAAGGGTCGAGAATTTCTTATTAATTATGGAAGCCCAAAGTAAAGTTGGATGGAAAACGGCTTGAAGAAAAGAAAAACTCTTTAGAGATAAACGGCTAGTAGAGTGTTAGCTCTGGGTAGATCATGAGCTTGGGTCATGGGTTGTCTGTTGACCAAAAATATAGATAAAGAGCGCCACCGTATTTTTCAATACAACAACATACGAAGATACATGTACTTTGTATTAGGGGAATGCGAAAACCTGAAATCTACACCGTTTATATAGCCACAAAACCTATATATCAACCTTGCAAAGCACTTACCAAAATATCAATTGCTAGATGTATTACAGATGTCTCGACTTAACCTGTAAACAAACAAATGCACAACATGGACACCGTTTGTGTCCTTAAAAATATTCACCAAAAATAATATAATTGAATTTATGTACCAAAAATATACACCCAGGGTATTTGTTATCATTAGACACAGTTAACCTTTTGCTTATTAAGAACCAATAAATTTCACTTGAATATTTAATAATAAAAGAGTTAACCAAAAAATTAATTCTATTCAATTAAATTGTCTTAGCTTGCTTCAGCATTAACTTTTTTAACAAAAATTTACATAAAAAGAAAAAAAAACACAAGGATCTCTAAATTGAATATTTCTACATAAGTTTACTATAAGGTTTATACTTTCTTATAATAACTCATATTTCAAATTTTAATTATAGTCATCTGTAGTACTACGGTAGACTTTACAAGTGAGAAATGAGATTATTTTACGACTTATAAAAATGTATCATTCAAACAAAGAGTTAGCTTTACCTTATATCTTATAAAAAAATTCATCATGTTCTTTAAACTTAAATTACATGACCTCAAAATAACCAAAGATATTTTTAAAGTTACGCAAAATAACATGTGGTATTTATGTTGAGTAACTAGATATTTTTGACATCCTATGTCAATAACAACTTTTTTAGTGTATCCACTACTGTCTGCTTGTGAAACAAATACGTTAGGCAAACTACGTAGCCATCTTTAAAATTTTGTAAAGTTACAAGAGTAGTACGGGATCTTTCTTTTTCTAAATGAATTTTAAGATAACTAAATCAAAGTGAAATTTCAACCTACGAACATTCGTAAAACATTTAAATAAATATAACTGAATTAGAGGTTAAATGTCACTCACGTGCCGAAGTACAGTTCAATCAAAAAAACTTGAGCTTTTATACTAGAACCAAATAACACCAGATGTGGAATATTCCATATACATCTGCGATGCACGCAACAGGAAAACGTACCATTATGAATGAATTTTACGCTGGAATTATAAAAGATCTTCCGAAAAAATATTATCTAACTAAACCAACTCTCCATTAAGTATGCCAATTATTTTCTTGTATTCTAAATTCAAACTAAATTTTGATTTCAGTGGTATTCTAAATTTCAACTAAATATTGATTTCCGTGGTATTGCATGTTTTAATAATGGGGGCTTCTATTGTCATCGGTCTGCAGGAATCAACTAACTTTGCTGAAGGTGGAATACAGAATAAAACCATCACCCAAAAGCTGTCAGGAACCACATTCAGACACGAAGGTTGAACTAATTAAACTTTCTTACGAACCTTATTGCAGGCCACGTGCTTGATCATATTGACCTTTCAACGCTCCGCAGAGCAGCTTACTTGTTCAAGCGCTGATCGAAAAGTGACACGAAATGACAGACAAACGATTTGTATTGTAGAAACTTAGACATCAAAAGCAAAGGAGCGCGTAATCTACTATATATTTTATAAAATATTTTAAGTGATCAGACATTTATAAATTATATTTTTATTTTATTGAAACATTATATTATATTAATAGGAAAGTGTAACTGAGTAAAAAAATACGTTACAAAGTAACGTATTTTTGTCCTGATATAGTGAGTTTCTTGTGGTTTGTCCGAGAATCATGAAACATTTCTCGTTATTCCATTATGCTCCCCATTCTTAACGCCCTATTATTATTTTTGGCTCTTACGTTTTGAGACCGTCTGCCATATTTTATAGTCTATGCATTGTTTGCCGGTCCTCTATGATTCACAGAGTCACATTTGAGCTATACTGGAGCACTTTTTTCATGGTAACTTTAAGAAACCTGGTGTATTGATGAATAAGTAATTTTTAACCTGATATACCCGTGTCGGAGGATACCTGTTCTCAATGTTGGAATAACAAGTCGTATTTAAACTGTATAGATCTATAAAGACAGACATCAGTATTAGTATGTTTTGGATTTTTTGCACAACGTCCAATACCAAAATGTTCTTAAATAGAAAACTACATCTTATTTCAATCCAACGCTTAATAAATGGGTGTGGTTTACAGATTGCACAAATTTTCTACAATGCCCTCTTGCAATTATCAACTTTAGTAATGTGATACTTAACACTATCATGTTAAATTCATAACTAAATAAAAATTTTCCTCTAGATATTTATAATTTACTTTTGCAGCAAACAATATATTCCCCACTAATATTAAAAATTTTTGAAATGCTGGAAAAAAATTCTTTGAGTTTTGCTTTACTTCTGTTCAATATCCTCGCCTCTCCAGGTCGCATCTTAAGTTAAAAATCAACTAGCTACATCACCACTATGCATAACTTTTCAATTTTGCAATGCCAAAACGTTATGAGATTTAGATGAATCCCGTTCGAGTATGGACCTTTATTAAAGTAGTTCTCGTGGAAATTAGGTTTCTGGTAAAACATTAACATATTCCAAAGTCAATTTTAATTAATTCTTCACTATGTAAAGCAAAACTTTAACCTAACATTTTATGTTTTAAGCTTAGAGGTTGTCCTATCTTATTTTATAATTTAAATCAACATGTCCTTTACGCACTACCCTTTCTAACTAGTAATTGGTAACGTTTAGTATATCCATATCTTCGAATTGTAAAACTAGTTGATAGAGAATAACGGTCATTTAATTTAATTCCCAAGTGAATAGAACCATGTTTTATTCTTTCTCATTTTGTTCTGTAATGCTACCGACTCATCGCAACGGCACGCCACACTTTAGATGGTCTTAATACTGATTTGTAGTTTAAAGGGGGAAAAGAACAGTTTTTATCTGAATTGCGAAGAAGTAATTAAAACATTTCCAAATAACATATTTACAAGCAGCCACTACACACAAGTATACAACTAACAGACTAACCAAAGATTAATAATATATAAGAGCCATAGATTAATACAGATTAATAATATACACGAGCTATATATACGTCTCTGTCATACACACCACATTAGATTTTCCGATGCTCCACTTGAAGGTATTACATTGGCCAGGAAACAAGTTTTTTATCTCCATTTTACCTCTCATTCAAACGAAGACGCATTTTTGTGAAAACAGTTCGCCTAATATTTTTCAAGCATACCGTTCCGGATACGAACCCGGACCTAGGGCATAGTAGTCACATGCAAACCAAACTACGCCAAAGAGCCGCCTTCTGTTATACACAGTGGGTTTCACTCCTCGGGCACCTGGTAGCCATGGTAGTAAGTTCAGCAGACGCACTCTAGAAGGTCGCACTGCTCGATATCGACGAGTAAGGCTTTGATGCTGCTAGCCCGGTGCGCGACGCTGATATGGCAGCGCCTGGCGTTACAAGGATGGAGAATCTAGCAATCAACCCCTTGGTAGAGTTGATGGATGTCATCGTTGGTGACGTGATCTTGCAGGCTTTGTAAATAGCGCTGCAAGCGTCGTCGACGTTAAGAACATACAGGTTTTTCAAACTGCGCAGCAAACATTATCTTCGTTGTGAAAGTGCAGGCTTTTCAAACAACGCCGCAACTGTTGCATTTAGCTGCAGGCTATGAGTCTGTAGCGTAACCTCTTGCAGTTTTCTCAGGCTATACGTTAGCTCCATAGCTAATTTGGTGTTTAACCAATAGCCTTCCTAGAATTTAACATTGGGTTGATTAATATCAGCCAGGTGTACAACGTAAATGGTCGTGCTCGACGTCTTTGGCCACATCACTTAGTCTAGTAATCACTGCACAATGTGAATTGTAACCCTAAGATTAAAATGCATTTAATTTATACTACCTGTAAAGCTGCTCAAACGGAACCAAACAAGCGTGGATTTCCATTGATTGTTATACCAAGACGGTGTAACGGAATAAAACTATGTGCTCCTTATCTGTATTTAAAGGGGTCCTATTATTTTAATTGATTCGCATGTATTTAAGGACCAGCACATTGGCATTGCTTTTAACAGTTTGATGTTGCCTTGTTTAGCAAGGTGGCTGATTTCAAGAAAATGTTTGACTTTATTCATATTTATCTTTCATATTTATCATGATTATTGTTTATTGCGTGATTTTTAAATCTAATTGTTACCTTCTTCTTAGTGCTACCAATATATTTTTGAAGACATTCTAACTCTGAACAGCTATTGTCATAAATTTCAGCCTTTGTAACGAGTACACTTTGTATTTTGGATTGCCTATTAAATCTTTAATCAAGTTTGTATTACTAAAACAACTTTGTAGTTGACTTTTTACACCTTAGTAGTGTGACGAAAAGAAAATTCAACTTACCCAGCAATTGGTTTCAAAGTCATTAATTTATTTTGCTTCTATTTTTACATTTTATAACAATATTGTCTGTATTAGTAGCAGTCAAGTTGATGTAATTCAACATTTGTTTAATCAACAGCTATTAAACATGTTCTTTATTTAAAAGAAATTTAAATAATATATTAAACAAAAATTGAAATAATCAAGTTTATGTTGAAAAGTATAGTTAAAAGGTGATAAAATCAATCAATTTACATTAGTATTCTTTCTAAAAACATCAAATTGTAATTTGATACCTACTCCAATTGCCATTGTATCATGAAGTGGTTTACGACCATTATTTTCTAATTTGTATGTAAATTTTATATCTCTCACTTTTGAATTTATTTCATTAATAAAATCGTTAATATTTGATTTAGAATCATCAAAACTAGCAAAAATATTTGTTACTCGCAAGACCACTGGACCAGTATGATAAGAATGAAATCGCTAGCGTAATGCTCGCCGGAATTACGGTAACAAAGGAAGCGGAAAAAAAGAAAATTAATGCCATGCTAACACAGTCGGTGATTGGGGGGTAGAAAGAACGAAACAACAGGACACACGAACCAGTTTGAACTTCTTAGAACAGCAGTACCTGAAATGATAATTAAACACAAAAACAAATGTAAAACACAACTCTACTAAGTAACTTTTATGAATGTTGTAACGAACACAATTACCTGCTTCATTAATGTACGCTTTTGTTCTAAATATCTATTTAACAAATATTCAATATAAACAGAAAATATTAAATTCCGATGGTAACAATATATTTCCAATTCATACTTAGAGCTCCATCTATATTTAAAGACTTGAAGCAAAATTTAAGATTTCTTTTATCTGTGTATGTATTGATACATTCCCATTCTGCGCGTGCTTGAATAATAAATTTGCCTCGTGGTCAAGGTTCATCTTTTAACGTCGGAATGTAATCAGCTAAGCAAGTGTTGAAACGTGGGCTAGCAGGTTTGATAAAACATGCCGTCCCAAAGACAGGTGAAATGGTGTCGACGGATACCAAGGCATCGATTAGTTGTTGAATCGACCTAGAGTGACCAAGAAATACACATCTACGCGCAAGTAAAATATGTCCAATTTTGAAACGCAAGTAAAATATGTACATACAATATTGAAACGCAAATTTTAAGTCGATTGCTATAAAATATCAAAGCAAGTTTTAGATTCAATTTTGAAACGCAAGTAAAAAATGTTTATACAGTATTGAAACGCAATTAAAAAAATGTATTCGTAACTAAGCACGCAATGTATATAATTGTTATGGAACACTGGAGCACAATTTGTTGTTAGTTGTATTGAAAGTACAGTCTCACATGCTATTATGGAATATAGTGTAATTTTCCGTAAATTTTGTTTCGTATAGAAGTCAAGCCCGTGCACGTGCCAGCCGCGCGCACCTGCTATCGTAAGTACTTAAGATGGTTGACAAACTCGGATGCTTAGCAGATTGTTTGTGGTGAGTCATCTTTAATTTTAGTTTAATTTTTATTTCAGGAACCATTACTGGAAATGTACAAATAATTTTTGTAAATTCTATATGTTCGTTTAAATTGGTACACTAAATTTTTGTAAATTTTATATGGTTATTTAAATTAGACACGTAATTTTTGGTTAGAATTTAATAGTTGGATATTTAATAAATGCTCTTATAAACACAAATGTATTCGTAACTAAGCACGTGACACGTTGATATTTGTTTGTCACATTATAAAATATAATTTTTTTGGCAGTACACTTGAAGTACAGATTAATTCAAACAATAAGTATTTTTGACCTTTGATTCCATTAATTAAAATAATTAAAAATGTAGTTCTGCTATCTAAGGAAAGTCTAAGCATTTAATCAATTAATTGTAAACCAGAACAGGATCCTATTCAGGTATCATATACAAATTGTAGAATAATAATGAAAACATTATATTTCTTATAGAGAATTATAATAAATTTTCAATTATAAAATTCACACAACTAATCAGAGATTAATACTAGACCTCAAAAGTTTCAGTACGTATAAAATTGTACAAATGATGTATATATTTTTTTTGTAAATCAATAGAAAGAGTAATAAGTTGTCTTAAAGCTTTCTTTCATTGAAGTCAACAATAATTTTTCTATAGAAGCAAACAACCACATTTATGAAATTTTTGTAATGAAGAAAGATATATTATTGGTGTTGAGTTTAAAAATTTTTTTTAACTATAGTTTTGACTAGTTGATCTTTTTATAATTTATTTTTTTGTGACAAAGTGACTAGGCTCTAATGCAGCCCTAGTTCAAAAATGTTTAGAAGTGATTAAATTTTCAGATAGTACGAGATCGTCGTTCCAATTCCAGTTTGCAGAGTCATAAGTAAGTATTATATTTATGTTTTGCTCGTCAATGAATTTTTTTTTTTGAAGATTTCCGTATCTTATCTTCGGATCGATTCTTATTATAACAATTATTAAGATACGGTGGCGTCCACTAGAAATTCTTTTATTATCGTATACTATCCTACGGCCCTAGCTCATAGCTCTGCCCTAAGTTGAAGAAGCTTAGCTGGCTGAAAGATCTCTTTAGAAAGTCCTTTTTTTACTCAAAGCCATTTTCCCTCCTCTTCACTCTGGGCTTAAACTTTATACAGGAACCCTTCATAATTTATCGAGGCTCTGCCGCCTATAAGGTAGAGTAAATACACAATCTATATCTATATAGAAAAATTGTGTAACAATGTAAATGGCGAAATAATATTAAACTGCCGGTTTGAAGACGAACATCCAAATTCTTTACTACTTCTGTACTAATAACAATTATAAGTAACAGTCAAATTAAAAAGTATTTTGTAAATAAAATAACTACTCAATTATACACCCTTAATTATTGCCGCATACTTTGGGATAACACACTAAGTGGCATTTAACCATTGCAATTTAAAACAACTAATTAATTACATTTACACAGCGGTATACACTTACTTATAAAGTCGCAAGAATCTTATCTAATTGTTTATTAATAAAATTTTCAGACGATGACAATGATGACTTGTCCAACTGGAAGCTTCTAAAACATAAAGACAAAAATACAAATTAACAATAGTACATCAATCATTTAACTAGCATCAATAATTAAACAAAGCTTACAGCATTAAATAATCAACACTGGATTATTCAGCAAACTCGTAACATTCCTCGGCAATCTATTTACCATAAAGTATCAAGTAAACATTTGTTGGTCACTATGGTCATGGATCGAAACGTAAATAAAGATCATTTTAAAAAATATAAGTGGTTTAATTCCCAAAGAAACTTAAGAAGAAAGTAACGAATAGTTGCATCCTAAGGAACGCGAAGTATTAATATTAAATCTTAATGATATCGTAACACAACTTGTGTATCTGCTTAACAGCAGCATAAATTTTTTTAACTTCCTGATTGGATTTACAGTCAATAAAGAAAAATGCTGCAATGAGGAATCGACAGTCACAACTACTCGTTTTATGTATGACAAACGTGAAATATATTTTACCAAGAAAACTTTTAAAAGCATATTCGTTGAAAGCTTAATTACAAAACCCAACATTCGAAAATACAATGACAGCAACAGGGATTTTCAATTGTGTTGAAACTAGTAACATTCGGGAAATTCTTTACTGTCCAACACGTGTCTAGATACGAAACCTGAAAGTGCACTATATCAAATGCGAACTAATAAGTTAAATAGAACGTTTAGCAAAGTTGGTTGCTGACTGAGTTTATTACAGACTTGAAATAATGAAAGTGTAGCAAAGCCATATATTCGAATAAGTAGAGATTGAATGTTACTCGTATTTAAATCAAGGAGGCAGTAAAGTTTACAAGTACGAAATGGAACATAAAATGTTTTGCAAGTACATTAACCATATTCTTGAGAAATATTTTTCTCAGACCGCGACATACAAACATTAACCATTTGAAGTGATAGGATGTTTTCTATTGCAGTGACTTGATGTTGTTTGTACAATATGTTATTAAATTGAAAACAGTTTTTGGGCATGCAATATATGTACACTTAGTAATTTAGCACTGGAAACGTACATATTGCACCTACATTGACGCATACTTTGTCCAAATCCGATTTCCAGGAACAATATAATTTCGAGTGATTTCTATTCGAAATTGACAATCAGAACTTGTTAAATAAAATCAATAATTAAAACACCAAGTGCCTAATCCAATAACAAAACCAAAATAAACCCCCAAAGAACTGAAAATTGCTTTATCCCTGAGTCAATAGCAGTTAATGTATTATCAAAGATCTTTAATAGTGAGGAATTGAATTTTGTTGATCGAGGTTTAAAATTCAGATAAAATATTCAAAAATACTTTTGACGACATTATTGCAAAAATTAGACGATAAAAGAAATAACGTTACAGATTTATTAGAAATGCATGTACTTGAGCCTGAAAGTCTCAGAACAAAAAAAAAGGTCATTTAATTATTAAAGAACGTGAACAAAAAGTTAATTCAGTTTTGTTGTAGCGATCACTAGTCTTCGTAGTGAGGAAGATACCTCAAGTTTTCAAAACCTATGAACCAATTGTAGTGTTTAGTGCCCAATTCATTTATTTATATTAATTGTTTTTAGTAATTTTATTTGCCTATTATTATTTACTTTAATTAAAGCTGGTTGCCGTTAAACACGCCTTTTTCCTACCATACAATAAAAACCTTCCTAACCCAACCTAAGGCTAAATCCTCAACGGAGGAGATGGAAGGATTAAGGGATAAAAGCCCAAACACACGTAAGGGTTGCCGCTGTTTATTATATACTTCGCTTGAAGATACTACGTTCCACTAATTAAGCTTCGTGTAACAACTATCAAAAAAAACAGTATAGTGATAGTGCCAGTATTCATGAACAAACTTTAAATCAAGTAGTGCCGCGGGTACGAGTAATATAATATCCCCAATGAAGATAATCAACATGCCAATTTCATCACCAATCAGCACACAAGCTTCTATTAAATTCAAATGAGCAATACAATCTATTGGCACCATGCAGCTACTTCAGTTATTCAAATCTTTAATTATAGTCATTGTAACTCATTGCTTTTCTGTATATTTTATTCATACATTAAATATCTAACAATATTATTTTTTCATTAAGTCTTTCATTACCCTGAACACAGGGTGGTCCTTCGCAAATCCCACACCCTTTACTTCGGCTTAGATCAAGATAACAATTTTTCAGGCCCCGTAACATGTAGGTTGATCGGAAAGGTTCAGGTCAGCCTACGGGATGAGGAGAATATCTTCAGATAATGAACACTTAGTGGTTGAAATGAGTATTTTGTTTTAGATAATTTTTATGGTTGTGGCCCTATAATTGCAGTGTGCCACGAGGTACTTTCTTATCATAAGAGTATTGAGAACGATTCAAAGGTAAGAAATATTTACCATGTGGCACATATGTGTTTCTAAATTATTCAGCCTTTTTTAAAAAGGTTTTTGAATAATACATTTTTAAGTTGAATTCCGCTAATTTCAAATATTTTATGGCATATAAATGCGATACGATGATTTTCAGCTTTGTTTCAGCTTAGAACACACATTCGGCCAGCTTCCATTAAAAACGTTGCTAATCAAGCCTGAGTTGCAAACGATATTCTGAAGCAAAATTAGTCAGCTACTATGAGAAAAAGGTTGGTTCAATATCATAAATAGTCATCGAGTAAAGAGCTTTAGGGATTTAATAAGTGAATGGACTCCATAAACTAAATAAATTCTGTAATGTCTTGGCCTTCGACACCATAATTAAATGTTTCTTTCAAATAGGTTATTCTTTATTGTTAAGAACAATAAATCGTTTAAATTTGTGCAGAAAGTGATATAATCCTACTCAGCCTGTAGCAACAAACAATTAGAAATGTCCTTCACGAGTAAAATGTTTTATTATAAAAGCATATCTTAATTTAATCAAGTTAATGTTACTTGATGACTAATAGTTCGCTCATTCATAGTCACAAAATAGGCTACGTTAATTTTTGTTTACAAGATTAAGACATTGAACTTTGAATGCCTTGGTAATGTTTAGCTTGAAATATATGTGCTGTAGCTAATTGGATCATTCGGCAACTAAATAAAATACGTAACACATTATAACGCAATGTGTAAGCAAATGTAAAATAATAAGTCTAAAAAATTATTTATGTGGAATAGGGTAATTTAGGTTATGCCCATCTGTAATGGTCCACACGTGCCAAACGAACCTTTTTCTTTTATGATTAACCTTATTAAAAAAATCATTAATAAATAACCCCATCCTCTCAAAATATTTTTGCAAAAATCAAACAACAAATCAAAATCTATTTTACTTAGAGGTACTAAATTAATAGTCTCATCTGAAATTAGATTATTCAAAAAGTTTTGTCGAATTTTAAACAAACTGTATACTTAAATGGGTACAATCGGGGTAGTGTAGGTTTCGAGCTCGGCTCCATGCAGCTCGGCTTGAAAGTACTAATGTCGATTTTCTCTTGATGCTCGGCTCTAGAATTTCTTTTTTTGTTTATGTTTAAAGCTTGTCATTTGTCAATTAGAAAAGTAAAAGGCACAAGATTGTAGTATATCACTTGCCCGTACAGAGGGCGTAATTGGTTTCCCAAGAATTGCAATGAAATTTATTTAAATACTTTATTAGACAATGTCATAGCTATTTTACCATTTAAAATACATTTTCTTAAAAAATTTGTCAATGACATCATAACAGCCATTCCTGAAGATAAAATTGAAGAAACTTTATATATATATTTAATAATTATAATTCACATATACAATTTACGGTTGAAAAAGAATGTAGCAAAGCATTTCCATTTCTTGAAAAGAGTTACATATCCCCCAAATCATTATATATATATATATATATATATATATATATATATATAACGTATAACATCCAATACTTATAATACGGAACATACCTGTGTTTATTGACAGTTAACCTGTTTTATTTAATCTGTCAGTGCCGGTTTGTTTCAAGCAAATGTTATTAACAAGTGACGATTAAAATTATATCCTTTTCCATCTTGACCAGCACGAGGTAATCGTCAAAAAGACTGTTGTAATGTAGAAGTTATGTAAATTACACTTATATTATTGGTGATATAAACCATTGTTTTTTAATATGTACTGTGATTTTTAGAATTGTGATTTATACAAAGATGTAAGTAATCTACTGATGATTTCTCATTGTATCAACTTGCACTTTTAGTTTCCCTGATGAAGTTGTCCAATAGACAACGAAAGCTTGGATAGTTTTAATAAAACATTTAAAAATAAACGTAATAGTTTTAATAAGGTCGAAACCCCTTAATTATATTTTTAAGTACTAACAAAGTGACGACCGTTCCTTCCTGAACATATATATATTTTTAAATGTTTTATTAAAACTATCCAAGCTTTCGTTGTCTATTGGACAACTTCATCAGGGAAACTAAAAGTGCAAGTTGATACAATGAGAAATCATCAGTAGATTACTTACATCTTTGTATAAATCACAATTCTAAAAATCACAGTACATATTAAAAAACAATGGTTTATATCACCAATAATATAAGTGTAATTTACATAACTTCTACATTACAACAGTCTTTTTGACGATTACCTCGTGCTGGTCAAGATGGAAAAGGATATATATTATTAATCGTGCACTTGTTAATAACATTTGCTTGAAAAATCCGGGAACTACGCTTTTCGAATCGAGCCCCACAGATTGGGCGTCAAGAATGCTATGTTTCCATGTATTAGAATCGAGCCTCACGAATTGCGCCAAGAGTGCTGTGAAACCTACAAAAAGCTATTAACTTAACTGTTCCGTTGACTTTCTTCTGTTCATCGCCTGGGCTGCTCCCCTAGATAAACCTTCATCCTCATTCATAAAAAAAAACAAACACATTCCTACCACAAACATCAACGTTAACTCTATTTACATCAATATTCACAATACATTAAAATTTCAAAATTAAAAATTCAGCATAAATTTCAGTATCAGAAAATTTCAAGATTTAAATTTGTTATCATTTTAATGTGCATCCAAAATTAAAGTCCTTGTAGGATGCCTACTAATTAATATAACAATATATGCAGACCTGAGTCTGAGTACAAAGGGAGCATCTTCCACCCCTTTACGTTAATTAACCAGGTTCGTCTAATTGAGCTCAAAGACATACCCAAATTTTCATCATAATCCAGAACATAAATACTAAATACCCCTTTCTACTTAAACAAGAAAATTTCACCTTAAAATTAAAATTTTGTTGTTAGTACAATTTCACTACTGTCCATTTTAAGTAAATCAATTATAAAGTTATTCAACACACACAAAAATATCAAAATCCAACAACAAAGCATAAGTTACCTGAAGGTTACTGCACTAGTGGCTTCAATGTACATCGCCCTTGCTAATTTCACCATCCCAACTGGGTTATGTTTTACGTCCTCGGATTACTGGTCGCTTTTAAAATTTTCTACACCACCATTCCTCTAAAGTTGTTTCAGTGCTTTTCCGGAACTCATTTGTGTATATCTGAAGTTTGTTTTGTGGATCCAGACACGTTTACGAATCATTTAATTATTAACACCCCGAAAAATAACAAAGAAATTCATACTTCTTTCACCAATATACGCCAAAACTGCCTACTTTTGTGTATTCATTTGTCGTTGCAAATTTGACTAATTGGTACAGTGATACTAAACTTTATTACCTTGTATCTTCTTTTCTAAGTGCACTAAATTACATTCATTGTAGCACGTAAAGAACAAACTGTTTTAAATCACCAAAATATACGAGCAAACTGTTTAAATTATTCTATCAAACTCGGAAAACTAAAAAGCACTGTTTAACGCATTGAATCAAGTCGAAAATTTAAGAAAGCTAAACTTATATCAACCTGGGTATATATAGAGGTTAGCCTGTCTGTCGGTCTTGTCCCCAAAACGGACAATTCTTCAGAATTTAGCATGCTAGGTTCCCATTCCGCAGCCCGGCATGCGATTTTTACGAAATTTGCACTCGCACCAGTTAAATCTCAGAAATTTCGACACGGCTCGCAACGTCTGGAAATAACTAATTAAATTTTATACAGAAATGTTATTTTTACCTCTCAATTTTGCCTTTTATTTTCAACCAATCGCAACCCAGTGACGTTGCTCCACTCACGCCTTTTACTATATGTGTCTCTGTCTTGCGCATATTATCTGTCTCTATCTACCCTGTTCTTATTGGTGCAAATTGATATTCTTTATTATCGATTATTTTCAGTCCACGTGTGTTCTTATCTGGGTCAAATAATCCCGTATCTAGCCTTCCCGTGAATATTAAACGACGGTTTCTCCGAGATTCTCTGTAACCATTCGTTATCTGCAAAATTTACGCAGAACGAGCTTTTTAAATAAACCCTGTTTTGTATTTCGTGCTAAAGCATCCGACCGTTTCCAATATCCGTAGAATCGACATGTTTATCTAAACAAATTAAACTGAAATTGCTTTTTAAAAATACGCAGGTGTTCAAACATAATACTTCTAAATAACACTTCTACGATTTGCATTTTATTGGGTTTTTACAAGTTTTTATAGATATTATATGTTACTAATGGTTCAATTAACTCCAATTAAAATAATACCCTTTAATTTTTAGTGACTCCTAATCAAATATTAATTATTATCTGTACATTTTGTTTAATACCGGTTACTTAAAATTGAGTTAATTAATATAAATTTGGCACGTAATTTCTATTTGTTTCTTCACTAGGAATAATTAAATTACACGTAGAGCTTTTTAATACTGCTTCCTTTTTTTTATAGCAAGCGTCTTGTACATAATTTAACTCCCTTATTTTTAATAAAACGAATGAATTTTTATTCTCCACGGTTTTTTTTAATAAAGCGTATTATCTAATAAAATTCCTTATACAAGGTGATTAAAATTATTTGATGTGATTATTTAATTTTCTACCCTGGTCTAAATATGAGTATTTTTCCCCTATTTGAATACAAATAATCCCACTTATTTGAATTCAAATATAAAATATTTAAACCGCAAACAAACTTTACAAAAAAAAAGTGCCTATCTCTCTCTACCCTTATCTATCTATCTTACCTAACTTATATCCAATCCAAAAAAAATATTTACACCTATCCTATATCCCTATCCTATTCCTAACTCTCACCTAATTCTATAAACTGAAATTATCCCTAACTTCATCCTACTTATCCATCTAATCCTATATACATCCTATATACCTATCCTATTCCTAACTTTTAACTAATCTCCACTATACTTTACTTCCCCCTACCTAATCCTATATGCCTATCCTACTCTTACTCTATTCCTAACTTTCCACTAATCTGATATGAAATATCTATACTTAACCTATCTTATTTTCCTCCTACATTTACTCTTTATTCTCATCCTAAACCTATTTCTAATTATCTCCCATATTTATCCTATACCTAGCTTTATTTTCTATAACTATACTAAAATTCACCTATCTCTATTCTTTGTTCATCAAGTTATTTAAATCTAACTCTCTTCTTGACCCTCCATGTCTTTCTTCTCACCAACCTAATACTCTTCATCCCTATTTCTCCCCCTTCTATATCTATACTTAACATCCCTGTTATCTCACATACAATAAACTTATCCCTATTATCCTGACTCTTAAATATTGCTTCTTCTTCAGTCCCTACACATG
Source organism: Platerodrilus igneus (assembly GCA_036346225.1). Classification (NCBI taxonomy): domain Eukaryota; kingdom Metazoa; phylum Arthropoda; class Insecta; order Coleoptera; family Lycidae; genus Platerodrilus; species Platerodrilus igneus. The sequence goes on from JARFIW010000800.1 coordinate 3,710,655, forward strand.
TCTGTTTCTCATTTACTATTTTTTTTCTTTCTGCCGACAAACCAAACGATACTACTTTAAAATTATCGATTTTTCCCTCTATGGAAAATCCTATGTACCTTCTAGAATTCTTATGTAATGGAATCCGCCAGAATGAATTCCTTAAATCTACTTTATTAAAAACAAACTTGCCACTTAACCTCGTCAAAAGTGTGTCCATGGATGTTGGACAATGGAATTGCGGTTTGGTTCGTTGATTAATTTTTCGTGCATCTTTAATTAATTCTGCCTTCACCTGCTCCCGATATACTGCTGTTGCTTCTACCCCCACTAATTCTGCATGTTTTTGTAATAAAGCTTGAACCTCTACTCTCCTATCCTCTGGACATCTTATTGTGTTGATCTGTTTAACCCCATCATCCTCTACCTCTACTACATTAATACTCAACCCAGTGTCATCCTCTGTGACTTCATAACTGCCTTTCCATGGCACTACTCTATCCTTAATCCTTACTACCTTCCTTTCCATATCTATCAAAACCCCTAACTTCATCATACAGTCAACACCTAAAATGCTCTGAAACTTCAGTCCAGGTACAATTACAAACTCCTGTTCACAGCTTAAACCTCCTATATCTATCCTAAGCACCACAACACTATTTACTACAGCAAACTTCTTTTTATTTGGAGCTACTAAATGGCTACGCTTTATAGACATAATTCTATCACAAACCTTATCCCTAATTTTGCTGACGAATTCCTCCGATATTAAACTCGCCTCTGCCCCTGTATCAAGTAATACTTCTACATTATTCTCAAAAATTCCTATATTAACAATTGGCAAACATAATTTTTCTACAGTTTCTGGCTCTACTTCCTCCTCAATTTTGAAAAATTCACGTGGATGTTCATATACATTTACACTGAAATCTAGTGGTCTGTCGCGTTCTAAAAATCCTGTCCAGGTCTGTTTTCCCTACTTGGTCCTGGTCTAGCCGTCACCTCAGCGTATGTCCTAGGCGTTTCCACTCGTTCCGTGTCTGTATTAGCAGTCCCCCTCATGTCCGGTGAACTATTCCTTCTGGTAGGTTCCGGTCTCGGTGCAGGTACCCTTCCTAAACTATTACTTCTAAAGTATGGTCGTCGCTGTTCCCAATTCTGTCGCTGGTATCCGTAACTATTCCCCCTTCTAGCATAGTTGTCCCGTCTATTGTCAAACCTAACTGTGTTGATCTGTCTTTCCCTATTATCCCGAGGTCGTCCACTACTTACGTCGTCGTACCTCTGCAGGTATTCTAAAACATTTCTCTGTCCACTATGTTCTGTAGTGCTACGTGTTGTCTTACTTCTACCTCGAAGTGTCGTGATAAATACTTGATAATTTGTCGGTCCGTCAGTGGTGGGTTCAGTTGCTTTGCTATGCTATACTTGCGTATAGCATATTGCTCCTACTTCCTGAAAATTCTCCCTTAAATTTCCTGTGATTAAGTCGTCTCGTACCTGGTCTTGTCTGTGGTCACTCCAGTAGTGCTTTAAAAATCTGTCTTCAAAGTCCGTGTAGGTGTCTATGTCCTGTCCTACTAAATTGTATCATGCTTCCGCGTTGTCTTTCAATAAAGCCTTTATCGTATTCAGTTTAGTCTGTTCGTCAAATAAATTTCCCACTAGATTTCTTACACTATTAATAAAAATTTGTGGATTTACCCTGTTATCGCCATAAAACTTCATGTGTTGGTCCAATGATATCCACCTGTAGAAAATCTGGGACCATCCCCCGTTAAATTTGACATGTTGTATTTGATACTACTAACTTCGCGTTCTACCCTGCCTAACTGATCCCTACATGAGTCCGTCACTTCAGTCATTTTATATTAATCTCTTCTTCACAAAAATGCGTACTTCGGACCTTAAATGTCCCATTTCCTGTCGAAGACCTGTAATATCACGCTCATTTTTTCAACCCTATTTTCTACTTCCCCAGTTTCACGGTAAGACTATCTTTAAATTCTGTAAATTCTTTAGTATTTTGTTCAATTTTCCCGCTTATCTGCTCTAATTTTGGTTGGACTCTCCCTAGCTCTATTCGATTCTTCGCTTAGCAGTTCTAATTTTCTGTTGGACTCCTCCTAGCTAATCGCATTTCCTCTAACATTCTCATCATTAACTCATTTCCTTGATCCCTGATTCCGTCCTTGACTGATCTCTACTGCCTCCAGCTTCTTCCATTTTCGAATTTTTCCCACACAATGCACTATCGTCACTTCCAATTTCCACTCCTTGACTCCTTAACCACTCCTTTCTCTGCATACGTTCTACTCACTCACACACACTCTAAAATACTCTTAAATTTATACACACACAGAAACTCTCTCTCTCAGATCGCCAGTTTCCTGGAATAAAATCACAAAAATTTTATTTGGAACTCGAGCCTCACTTTTGAGTCGCCAAGAGTGCTGTGTAACTTCAAAAATCCGGGAACTACGCTTTTGAATCGAGCCCCACAGATTGGGCGTCAAGAATGCTATATTTCCATGTATTAGAATCGAGCCTCACGAATTGCGCCAAGAGTGCTGTGAAACCTACAAAAAGCTATTAACTTAACTGTTCCGTTGACTTTCTTCTGTTCATCGCCTCGGCTGCTCCCCTAGATAAACCTTCATCCTCATTCATAAAAAAAACAAACACATTCCTACCACAAACATCAACGTTAACTCTATTTACATCAATATTCACAATACATTAAAATTTCAAAATTAAAAATTCAGCATAAATTTCAGTATCAGAAAATTTCAAGATTTAAATTTGTTATCATTTTAATGTGCATCCAAAATTAAAGTCCTTGTAGGATGCCTACTAATTAATATAACAATATATGCAGACCTGAGTCTGAGTACAAAGGGAGCATCTTCCACCCCTTTACGTTAATTAACCAGGTTCGTCTAATTGAGCTCAAAGACATACCCAAATTTTCATCATAATCCAGAACATAAATACTAAATACCCCTTTCTACTTAAACAAGCAAATTTCACCTTAAAATTAAAATTTTGTTGTTAGTACAATTTCACTACTGTCCATTTTAAGTAAATCAATTATAAAGTTATTCAACACACACCAAAATATCAAAATCCAACAACAAAGCATAAGTTACCTGAAGGTTACTGCACTAGTGGCTTTAATGTACATCGTCCTTGCTAATTTCACCATCCCAACTGGGTTATGTTTTACGTCCTCGGATTACTGGTCGCTTTTAAAATTTTCTATACCACCATTCCTCTAAAGTTGTTTCAGTGCTTTTCCGGAACTCATTTGTGTATATCTGAAGTTTGTTTTGTGGATCCAGTCACGTTTACGAATCATTTAATTATTAACACCCCGAAAAATAACAAAGAAATTCATACTTCTTTCACCAATATACGCCAAAACTGCCTACTTTTGTGTATTCATTTGTCGTTGCAAATTTGACTAATTGGTACAGTGATACTAAACTTTATTACCTTGTATCTTCTTTTCTAAGTGCACTAAATTACATTCATTGTAGCACGTAAAGAACAAACTGTTTTAAATCACCAAAATATACGAGCAAACTGTTTAAATTATTCTATCAAACTCGGAAAACTAAAAAGCACTGTTTAACGCATTGAATCAAGTCGAAAATTTAAGAGAGCTAAACTTATATCAACCTGGGTATATATAGAGGTTAGCCTGTCTGTCGGTCTTGTCCCCAAAACGGACAATTCTTCAGAATTTAGCATGCTAGGTTCCCATTCCGCAGCCCGGCATGCGATTTTTACGAAATTTGCACTCGCACCAGTTAAATCTCAGAAATTTCGACACGGCTCGCAACGTCTGGAAATAACTAATTAAATTTTATACAGAAATGTTATTTTTACCTCTCAATTTTGCCTTTTATTTTCAACCAATCGCAACCCAGTGACGTTGCTCCACTCACGCCTTTTACTATATATGTCTCTGTCTTGCGCATATTATCTGTCTCTATCTACCCTGTTCTTATTGGTGCAAATTGATATTCTTTATTATCGATTATTTTCAGTCCACGTGTGTTCTTATCTGGGTTAAATAATCCCGTATCTAGCCTTCCCGTGAATATTAAACGACGGTTTCTCCGAGATTCTCTGTAACCATTCGTTATCTGCAAAATTTACGCAGAACGAGCTTTTTAAATAAACCCTGTTTTGTATTTCGTGCTAAAGCATCCGACCGTTTCCAATATCCGTAGAATCGACATGTTTATCTAAACAAATTAAACTGAAATTGCCTTTTAAAAATACGCAGGTGTTCAAACATAATACTTCTAAATAACACTTCTACGATTTGCATTTTATTGGGTTTTTACAAGTTTTTATAGATATTATATGTTACTAATGGTTCAATTAACTCCAATTAAAATAATACCCTTTAATTTTTAGTGACTCCTAATCAAATATTAATTATTATCTGTACATTTTGTTTAATACCGGTTACTTAAAATTGAGTTAATTAATATAAATTTTGCACGTAATTTCTATTTGTTTCTTTACTAGGAATAATTAAATTACACGTAGAGCTTTTAATACTGCTTCCTTTTTTATAGCAAGCGTCTTGTACATAATTTAACTCCCTTATTTTTAATAAAACGAATGAATTTTATTCTCCACGGTTTTTTAATAAAGCGTATTATCTAATAAAATTCCTTATACACGGTGATTAAAATTATTTGATGTGATTATTTAATTTTCTACCCTGGTCTAAATATGAGTAATATATATATATATATATATATATATATATGTATAATTAAGTGGAATTATTAAATCTTGAGTGCGATTGTTACAATGTATAAATTGAAGGACATATTTGAAAAAAGTTAATGAAAGTTCACAAGCCAGACATGAGAACGGAAACAGACATTGTATTCAGACACAACATGATACTGCAGGTGCAGGTCACAGTAGGTTATAAGACAACAATTATTAGAATTAAGATTGTTACATTGTATTAAATACAGAAATAATCAGACACGAGCTCTGAAGTTCCCATAAGCAATGTGAGGAGCAGGGATAGCATAAATACCCTCGAGAGCCCAAGATGGCCAATCAGTGTAGAGCTTCACAACTTTAACATTGTTGGTAGCTCAGCTACTCACCGTAATTTTAATTTATGTAGTTAGTGAAAGTCAACTTAGAATTATTTTGATGTCCACACGTTACTGCATATAACGTACTTGTAAACTAAAACTAATTGTAATTTCTGTATAAAATAAATTTGATAGAAGAGTTTTTTGAAAAACCTTTTTTAAAAAGCCGCTACAAGAGGCGCAAAACCTATCTCACGTTACTAATAAGAAACAATGAAAACAAAATTATTTTAGATTGGTATCAAAAAGCAATACATTCAGAGAGATATTTGAATTTTTATTCCTACCATCCACTAACAACAAAAATAAATATAATATTAGGTTTAAAACAAAAAACAAAAAGAATTTCTCGTCCCTCTTCGTACCCAAAAAACATAAAAATCCTTACTAGTGTATTAAGAACTAACAGTTATCCAATCCATTTATTAAAAAGATTACTATCCGAACAATTTAATGCTAACACAAACAAATTAAATGACAGTAATCAAAACAGTACCAATTAATTATTCAATTACAAAACAATATCATATAGTCAACGTTAAACACCAAAATTAATAAAAGTTTTTTAAAAATGAAAAAATAAAGTTTGCTACGCGAAACGTATTAACATTACAAAATATTTTTACTGAAACTAAAGACAAAATATCTAAAATGAACCAGAGAAATTTAATATATAAAATTAATTGTTTAAATTGCGTTTACCCTTATATTGGGCAGACCTCTCAACTACTAATACAAAGGATAGCCCAACATAAAAGTGATATAGCTATTAAACCAACAGCGTGTGTATTAACCACACACGTAATAGATACAGATCATAGTATAGATTTTAAAAATCCAAACATCTTACAAATAGAGAGCAATAAATCAAAAAGAATTTTTTAAGAAATATATCATATTTATCAAACCAAAAATACAATAAATAAGAACACATATATTAGTAACTTAAATTCCATATACACATATTTATTAAATTTTGAACAAAATTAATTACAAAAATTAAACTAAACATACACACACACACACACACATACGCACATGCTCAAACGTTCATTCACTATACACTCTGTAGTGTAACCGATCTGACGGCTGACCCAAACGCCCTCTATAAACGGTACACCGGGGCTCCATGATCTAACATCTAGTGGCAGTAGCTCGACGACACCTACGGTGTGTTGTTATAATGTAACCCAAATTCACACTGAGGAGATTGCGTTAAGGCGGGAAGGTTTGAAATAAAAAACTACTGCATTTACCTAACTTTACGTTTAATCAAAAGAATAACCGATAAATAGGTCATTCGCATGAAAGCATAGGAAAATGACATTTAAAGCAAACAGTGCCGTACTCAGCCTGTGCTATTGGGGAAAGAGCACGGCAGAGAAAACCCCAGACTGCCCTTATACTTCCAACTGCATTTGGCACATCTCGACAAGGACGGGTAACGTACAAGTACCCAGATCACTAACACTGAAATTAACGGGATGTCAACTGTTACCCAGACATACCACACAGGACAATTGAAGAAACGTTAGTGTAGACCAGCTAGTTTTTTCTGGTAGGTACTGAGGTCGGATAGGCCAATACTACCCAGCTAAAGTTGAATAGCAGGGACACCAGAAAGATGACCTGCACCTTGACGACCAATGTTCTTCCCCGTACGGACATAAAATGTTAGTAATATTTCACAAGGCTCGAACACTCGCGCCCACATACATACATTAACAGTTTCCAGCCCGTGTTACAAAATATTTTACAAAGGTTAGCCAACTTCCTATTATTTGCAAGAGTACAACTATACGTACATTGACAACACGACATGAATCACTGGAATGATTGCGCATAGTTAAAAAGGCGCTGGTTATTTAAAAGACTATCTTCACATAGTCATAAATGCAAACGCAAAGGCACGAAGATGGTCGATCATACCGGAGGTTCAATTTAATTACATTACAACATTTATCACAAACGTTAAATACTAAGTAATTATATAGGAACATCGGCTAGATGAGACGATATACAAAAACAACAACATATAATTAAGTTTAAACCAAGATGTGAGCAGTGCAGTTGTAAATGTGATTAATATGCTGAAATAAAACAATTACACATAAATAAAATGCCAAATGCATCACAAATATCAAACAATATAGAACATGTCGGCAGAAAATGTATATCAAAATTTTCATAGCACAAGTACAAGCCCAGATTCAGGCGCTAAATGTTTATATAAATGCATGTTAATTAAATATATTAACTCTAGTAAGTAAATGTTAAAAATTATTCATTGTGATTGCATCGGTTAAAACGTACCTTTTGAAAAATTAGACACATCGTGGCATTATAAATTACAGACAAAAAACTATTCAACAACGTGGTGGTTAATTCAATAAAACCATAAACAAATACAACATTGAAATATAATACTGTTCGTATTGCCTAATAATTTGATTTAAAATATCAGAATGATAATCTTGGTACAAATTGCTCGTACAATCACAGCAAGGGTACATTTACTATTGATTCTGCAACAAGTGCAATGCAATTTGAGTTCCCACTCTGTATTAAATACTAAATAAACATTATTTCAAATAAACAAATATTAGTTTTACTCTGATTTAGATACAAAATAAACAATTCCGATAAATAAATTTTAGTTTTTAGTTGTTAAACCAAACTACACACCTTTATACCTAAAACATATTCAACAACATAGTAAATTTACCTAAAATTACATATATTAAACAATCCACATCACATTCTAAGTCAAAAGCAACAGGTATCCCATAAATATTTCCTTCAATGAATAAATAACTAACAGTTTTACAATAAATACCAACATCACATCAAAACAACTGCAAGATGTAATCAAATCACCTTAAATAGCAACAAATTATCAACATAAAAACATTACCTTTTAATAAAAAATCGCCAAGGAAAGCTTTCCGACCTGCTATTTTAAAACCTACAAACAACTGTAGTCCAACTTGATCGTCCATACACATGCGCCCCACGTACTGTACTGACATCCCGATATGCGTTCTGAAACTTGCAAGTGGTTACTGATCTCTTCGAACAAATACCTTCAAATATCAAAATGTACACTATAATATTTGTAATGATGATCAATCAATGAGAAATCGACTTAGAAACACTACGGAACACTACAACTCACATCACACAATATACAAACACACTCACACACGCGTATACAATTGGTACTTTGTTATCAAACAAATTAGAGTCATTTTACATCTTATGAAACAAAAAATTTTACTTCAAAATTTATGACATCAAATTGATGTATATATAAGTTTAATTGTTACAATTCATATTTAAAAACTTTTAATTTTGTTAGTTTTACAAGTTTTTCCAAGAGTTTTATTATTTTTGTTATGCTAGTTTTCAAGTAACCTCAAATTTGTAAATTTAGAATTTATGTACCTCATTTATAATCTAGCCTATGATCAAGAATTTAAAATAAAGTCGAAAATTTAGGCCATACAAAAGAGTTTTCATCTTAATCCAGAGACCTCAAACCCACAAAATCAATTTTATTACAAATATTTAGGTCGTAGTTATTTTAACTTCATATATATAATATATATATATATATATATATATATATATATATATATATATATATATATATATATAATAGTTATAAGATGAATGAAACAACTTTGTATTTAAAGTTGAATTACCATTTCAAATCGAACTAGTATTGAAAACCACTAAAGAACGGCTACAGCAGGACTTGAACCTGCAACTTCTGATTTTCCGGAAAATCAGAGCTTGCAGGTTCAAGTCCTGCTGTAGCCGTTCTTTAGTGGTTTTCAATTACTAGTTCGATTTGAAATGGTAATTCAACTTTAAATACAAAGTTGGGTTTTCATTTCATCTTAATAACTATTAATATATATTAAACATTCATTTGCATTCCAAATGTGGATTATTCTTCTCTATTAATATATATATATATATATATATATATATATATATATATTGCTATGTTCTCCGCTCTGAAAAACTTTAACACTGTTTGTTAATACCAGGAATGTCTATATCTGAATTTTGGCTGGAGCGCCAATATTCACTATGGTATTTCTGAAATACAAATTCAAAATCTATATACGCTCCGCAGCTAGCTTATCAAACACTAAAATACCCAGAATCAAATACCACTAATAAGACAAATTCAAATATGAGTCCAAACTATTCTACTCAAAATAACATTTTAAGAATTATTTATGAATAAATTGTTACGGTATTCCGTGCGTAAACGAAAAAAATCAGTAAAGAAAATCGCTTACACCTCCGGTGCATAAAACGTTCGCTTTATTTAGCGTAAGAACCATATCAATTTTTTGCATTTGCAAAAGATAAATAAAGCAATTAAAGCTTTAATTAATCATACAAATTGACCTTCGTGTGTATCAAAATATCATTTTAATTCACCTTATGAATTTTAAATGAAACAAACTCTAAAATTTTCTTTATTCAGAAACGAATGCTTTACTCTTTATCGAGAAATGTTTTTAAAACCCATGAAACCAATGAATACTCCATCCTAAGAGCGCGAACATTAAAAAGTAATAAAAAGATAGATAAAAACGCGGTATAATAGCCTTAAGTACTAATGAAGCAGATCGCGAACCAGTAACTTTGTGCGTTGAACAAAGATAAACAACGGTTGTGATGCGCGTAAATCATTCGATCGCGGTGATTTGACATTAATTAGGCAAATAAAACTGTGGAATTCCTAGAAATCTTACATCATGTAGATGAGTAATTCTTGGAATTAAATCGAGTAAAATTTAGAAAAAATGACGTAGTTAGATAAATTGTACATAAGCGAGAACTTTATTAAAGGGAATCTATTTCAATTTACGCAATTGACAATGTATGCAATTCATTGATTAATTCGCGTCAACCAAGTAATATGTAACGATTTTATTCGAAGCACAACATGCTGAGTTGCATGGAAATTAGATGCAATCATTTAATTGTAATATACAATGAAGAGGGAACATTCTTCAATACACAAAGCTATCATCAAGCTAATTAAATAATTAAATCGAAAATGCACTTTTGCAGATGGAACTTACCACCGTTAATTACGAGAGTTAGATAAACGCTGATAGATTTTTCAAGTACTAATATTAGATTCTTTTGTTTGTAACGTATATTTCAGTATTTTTGTCATTTATATTTAAGGTAGAATACGTCTTAGTCATGTAATATTTTTTTGTAAGGATATTTACCAGAAAGTTTAGAGGTCAGAGTTTCGAGCCTTTTGAGCTGTAATAGATTATCTGTTTAATCATTGGCCAATTATACTCTTCCCTCAGGGTAGTAAACGACATGTAAATTATCCACAAGAGAAGAAATTTGAGTTCTGTAAATTTTAACCAAGATTACGTGAGGAACATTTTAATAATTGAGTAAATACGGTCTTATTAGGAATAATTTTGTTCTTAAAAATTTTGCTGTAAATGTTCTATATTCTTTTGTATGTTTCTGAATGGATAGATGCTTTTTAATATTGTTGTGTTTGATTTTATTTTGTAAATTTCATTCCTTTCGTTAAGTTAACCAGGCAAAGAAAAATTAGAAAAAAAGGTAAGTCAGAAATTTCAAATTGTCTATTTCTGTGCATCTTTTAGCGACACCCAACGCGAGACTCTATCACAGCAAAATATATATATATATATATATATATATATATATATATATATATATATATATATTGAATATAGGATTTCCAACCTTGTCCTCTATAATTCAGTTGCTTTTTGTAAACACTATGTATTCTTATAAAACGCGAACAATAAATTTTTACGCTGCATGCATGTAAGCAAATACAATTATTAAATATCCTTCAGATATAAAATATCCTTAATGGTACACGCCATTACAAAAGCATATCTTAACTTGATCAGTTCGATATTACTTAGTGACTTACTATTTTTCATTCTAACATTGCAAAGTAGGTTATTATACATTTGCTATTCTATAAAAGACATTGAACTTTAAGTGCATTAGTAATTTTTTGTTCAAATCATATCTACTTTTTAAGTAGCGGCTAATTGGATTATTTTGCAATTGCATGAAGATAGAAGCAGTAAAAAAGTGTTTCTCAAGGATTAAATTTAGATTAATAATTCCAAGAACGGGTTAGGCCAGTTAGTTTAATGTACAACGATCATGTTTTATTGACATTTAATGGAACCAATATATTATTTAATGTTACGGAGTGTTATGTGCAGGTAATATTACATTTGCGAATAACAGTTTAGCCTAAAATCTAAATGAATGTTATGGAAATGTTCATTAGAACCGACTCCTATAGAATTAAATATTGAAAAAGCATAGTTTGTATCAACTAAAATAAACGCATCTTGTCTATTAGTTGCAAGCTGTAAATGAGTCAAAATCAAAAAGGTCTAATATTTTGATATACTACTAATTTTTTACCAAGGACCTCAAATTTAGTCAAAAGTGTATTTTATACATATTCCATACTAGTAAGGCGCACTGCACTAACTGTTGGTGTTTGAAGAACTTGTAAATTATTTTAATTCAATTTAACAAACATATTTTTAAACACTGTTTTTTAAGGTGAAAGTAATGGAATTAGCGATTTTTAATTGTTCAAATATTTGCTACGTACCTAGACGTAAACGGAAGGGACAAGGAAAGAATGATAGATCTATTAAGCTGTCTGAGTCAAATTATCAGAACACATCAAAATATATATGGGAATTATTTGCTAATTATTTGCTTTCTTTGCTGATAAAACCAATTTTTTTGCTATATCTGTAAAAAAGTTACAAGTGGCTAGATAGCTTAATATTAAGCTATCTAGCCAACTAAAAAAAATACCTACACAAAAAAAATAACAAAAATTAACAATATATAAATTTATTTGCTATTTTTTGCTACCATTTGCAAAAGAAAAAAATCAAATTTTTAAATAATAAAATAAATATCAATATCTACAAGAGTAAAGTACATTAAAGAAATTAATTGCAGGCATGACTAAAGAACACCTACGTTTTATGAATTATTTACTCTTAAAATATGCAACTCCCGAAATTCTTGTTCGCGAAATTAATATAAAAACGACAAAATATCATATACCCACTTCGATTTTACAAGAATAAAATACATTAACGAAATTAATTGCTGGCACAACTATAGCATTTACATTGTTTATGAATTATTTGCTCTTTAGATATGCAACGCCCGAATTTTTTGCTCGCCAAATTAAATGTTCAAATGATAATAATAATATAAGTTGGCCTGAGACTACAAGACTACTCCTTAACGTATGTTCGAACAATAATTCAGTACGGTTACTCCTTGTTTCCAAAACTCACTCGTGCTTTATTATATATTTCTCTGGATACGCCTTGGACCTCTTCACTTAAATACCACTTGGAATTCGTAGATTTCTTAGTATTCTGGATTTAGAATAATTCCACTTATCGTGGTGAATTAGAATTAGATTAGAATACCAGACTTAGAACCATAGATTAGAAGTGGACTAGAATACCAGACTTCGGATCATGAATTAGAAGTGTATTAGAAGTGGACTAGAAGTGGATTAGAAGTCCTATATCATTATAAACATTTAATTTAAATTAATTGCCCAATTTCTACTCACGTTTTCTGCAAAAACGGCAAAAGCTTTTTCGTATATTCTTAACGCAATTCTTACACAACACTATTTTTTACTATAATATAAAATTTATTTATCTGACGCGTAAATATTTGATTAAGAGTATTGTAGATTCAACGTGCTTCAAATTGAGACTGACCGTTTCTTATCACTCCTGGGCGTTATATAGCTGTTGCTTTCTACATTTGGATTGATTTTCCAAGCAGCGTTGCAACCAACCATATTTGTTCTGGACATTCCTAGTATATTTTCAAGCTGATTTCTGATAAAATTATTTTGGAGTTCCGTATCATGCTATTATTTACTATTGTTTTACGATTTTGAACGCCTTGTTATTGTTATCGTTGCTGGACTTTTAGCTTATGTCTGTTGTTTTGTGTAGATAAAGTTTTTGGAGAATTGTACAAAATAAATGATGTAACACGAGTGCTGTTTTCGTTTATGTATTTATTTAAACTCATCTTTGAAAGTGCGTTTTCTTATCAAAGCGCTTATTGTTCCTTCTTTCTTACAAGCGTAATTGCATGAAGATTTACTAGGTTTTATCTTATCTTCTGCGTATCTGTTTTATAAACTTGTTGAACACTTCTCAACGTAGTTTAATTACATGTATGATTATTTCTTTGCTGAATACGCGTTCTTTCATTGGAACATATGCTTACTGGCATTGATTAAAGTTAATTACGGTCCATATACAGGGTGTTAAATGCTTGCTATTTACATAATGTGCGAATTATTTATTTTCCTGCTAAATAAATGCAGTTTTCTGATTCCCATTGCTCTTCACAGTTACTACGCGACCCTTACTACTCAATACACCCCTAAACAACCCCTTATCACAGCATTATATATATACATATATATATATATAAAATACTGTGGTTTAATAGGTCATAAGAGGTATTAGCAAGGTTAAATAATTAGTTATTGCAATGTAAGATGTGAAGACGGTTTTAATTATTTAGTAACTCATATTCCAAGCGTCAGTTATTTATTTTGTGTAAATAAAAAGCATTGTAAATAGGTTCTGGGTAGCGAGTATAAAGCTTGTCAACCAGTACTATAGTTGTTGGAAGGAGTCCGCTAAGCAATAAACACGTGCACGTACGAAAAACAGATCGATAATTAAAAGAGAAAGACGATAAGTTACACGAGGTAGCAAAGAAAGAAAATAGCAATGTTTAATAATCATTGACTTTTAAAACGTTGGTTAAACAAGGAAATTTAGAAGCAAACGAGTGAAACAAAGACGCGGTGTATTTTCTGCAGGTGTTAGTTGAAACAGAAATGAGAAATCTGTAACGGGGTACAAACAGAGTACGATTGTTAGATTAGTTGTACAAAAGCAAGATAGACGATAGTATCGATCGGTTAGGTAAAACAGAGTTTATAAAGAGGAGGAATAAAAACAACCATATATAACACACGGGTTAGACGAAGATAAGAGAAAGGCACAACGAATTTGAAAATTTATAAATGGGAAATGACAAGGACTGGAAGATTTCAAATCCAGGTTAGAACAAAATGACAAATATGCGCGTGCAATAGGGGAGTATTGTGGAGACTAGAATAATACGGCAGTTATCGGGGGATTTCATAGAAAGCGGCGGCCGTTGAGATATTTAATGAGCTTTTATTCATAAAGCGCTTATTTGTTATTTAAAATTCTAAGATTTCAGCGACAGTTAACAAGTTTTAGCAAGAATAACTCAAGGATAATCGTGTGTTTGTGAGAATCGAACGACCGTTTGTTGTTTGTGCTGTGTGTTGATTTTATGAAAACGGTGGACGGTTGGAAATGATACCAAGAAAATATGTTATAGGTGTGGTGAAAATAGTTTCAAGGAGGTGGTTTTGCAGGCTATATAAACCATAACTAGGTGGTAAACGCTCTCTTCTCTTCTCTTCGCTTCTCGTTTTGAATTTCGATCGCCAACTAAGTTACTTACAAGTGCAAATATAATCGAATAAGTTTAGAGTTTATCAAAATTTAACAAGCACAAGTGGGTGCCAAGTGATATGGCAAGTAAATATAATTCTGTAAATAATCAAAGCAGAATACCAAGTAAGTACAATTTTACTACATATGATCGGAGGTGTTTTGTGTACTTGGGGTACATGGCGAGTATATGGATGGACCAGTAGCATTTTTATGGAGGAATCAGGATAAGGGCGTGTTGTTGCGGATGGTGAGAGGCCACTTGGAGAAAGAGTTTGAAGGTGCAGTCTAGAGGGACGACTACGTTGGAGACGGTTTCCACGTATAGAGCTGGGATGCTACAATCCAGGTAACTACACTTTTTGTGATATTGTGGTGTTTATAACAATTTGGTGATTTTTGGTGTATTGTATGGTATTATAAGGACATTTCATTTGATGATTTAGAAAGGACTATATGAAAAATTTATTTATGTAAAATTTTGTGGTATAAAATGAAGGTGTAATTTTAGCTTTTTGTACAAGGTAAAAGGGTTTTAGATAATTTCAGTACCATAGTTAGCACACAGGTAAATGAAGGTTTTTACTATGAGCTCGTATTAGACCTGGGGTTTAAAGTGAAGTTTGGGGATAAGCCCAGTTACTTTTGATATAATTATTTATGTAATTGTAAAATATTCAAAATTATTTTCTTTAGAACGATTTTCTTTCAAAATTAATAGTATTGTTAAATATTCAAAATATATGAGGAATGTACACGAAATTTGGAATAGTTATTGAATGTGTAAATAAATCGTGATGTACTTTTGGCAGTCGAGCTTTATTGAAATAGTAGGATAGAATTTTTAGTAAACGAGTAAGCAGCCGTGACTAAGCTGGAGGTTTTGGCGTCCGAATTGGAAAGCATTTTCAGAGGATATTGTTATAGGGGATATGAAGTGCAAGTCTAGGTGGTAGGGCTTCATTTTCAGGTAGGTGCAAAATTGTGTGTCAACGCAAATCTTTTTAAGCGACCACCTATTTTGACGCCCAAAGTGTGGGGCACGAATTTTAGGGCTTCCTTCCGAGCAAAGCTACGCGGCAATATATCTAGTATAATTTAAAGATAATGACCTTCTAGTAATAATAAATGTTTTTTAATGGGTTTGAGGTCTGCTGGTAAAAAATAAGAACTCTTTTTTAATGCCTAAATTTTCGGATCTTCTTTAATCCTTGATCACAGGCTTCTAAAAATGGTACAAACACCTAGGCTAAATTATACAAAAAATAATTGCAACTTACAAGATGAGCTGTTTTAAAAAATTAACATCTCAATTAAGTTTTAATCATTAACGTTTTTCTTTTTAACTTCTAAATGTAGGAAGGATATATAATTTGTATAAGAAGAAATGTAAAAATAAAAATTGTGTCAGATTTTGAAACCTTTCAAATTCTCTTTTTTAACAGGATACCTGAGTATATGTTATGCTATATCTTATAGTTGTTGTTTGTTCGTGTATGTGTGGATGTGCGTGTGTGAGTGCACGCATGTGTGTGTGCGTGTGTGTGTGTGTGTGTGTATTTTTATGGTGTGTATGTATTTATAACGTTAAACATATTATTACTAAATATTACATTAGACATGCAGCTATGTTTTAGCATTAAGTAAATATGCGTAAATCGAGCTCAAACCACTAATGTCGGTTTTTTTTATTTATATTATTTTTTGCATTGAAAATGTGATACATTTTAAGGAATAATCTTTTTGTTTATTTTTCTCTAATTCTAAAATTTTTGGATTTTTGAAGTCTGTTCTATGATCTAAAGCGATTGAATGACTCGATAAAACACAGAAATTTGGTTTAACTTTTATGTCACTTCTGTGTTGAATAATACGTTGATTTAAGAATTGGGATGTTTGTCCAATATACAGGCCATCACAATATAAACAATTAATTTAATACACAATATTTTTTTGAAATAGTTTGGGTGTATTATCTTTTAATTTTGAAAAAAGAATGTTGATTGTTAAAATATTTTTTTTTGCATACCTAAAATTATAACTTTTAAATACTTCACTTAGCTTATGAGTTAAATGGTTGTCTATATTTGGTATTGTTTTATACATTTCTCAATTTTTGCTATTGTTACTACTTGTGTAATTGTTGTCTGTGTTAATTTTACTATTGTTTGTGTTTAAGTATTTTTTAGAGCTATATAGTAATTTTGTTTTGAGGGGAGTAGGATAGTTGTTGTTCTTTAAAATGTTTGAAAATTTTCTTATATTTTTATTATAGAACGTTGGATAAGATATTTTTTTAATTCGATTTCTTAATCCTAAAACGAAATTTATTATTGTTTTAAAAGGGTGATACAAGAGATAATTTAAATGCCTATTGAAATTGGTTGGTTTTTGATGCCAATCTAAAATCATTTTGTTTTCATCATTACGAATTAATAATGTATCAAAGAAAGGTACCGATCTATTGAATTCTGTTTTTATGGTAAGTTGGATGTGATTATTATAATATAACTGTTATAAATATTAAGAGTTTCAACTATTTTATTTTCCGGGATAGCTGTTATTAGGTCGTCAACAAGTTTCTTTAAGAATGGAAGGTTAAATGGAAGTAGTGGACTAACTATATTTAATAATTTACCCATAACTATTTGTGCTATAATGGGGCTCAGATTTGATCCCAATGGACATACAAAAATTTGTAAATAAAATTTATTATTAAAAGAAAAATAACTGTTATACAAAATAAATTCAACGATTTGTAAAAAAATAGTTTTTCAAAACTTACAATTTGGTTCAATAGCAGTTCAAAATTTACTGATACTATTAATACCTATCTCTTTGGGAATATTTGTAAAGAGAGATACAACGTCTAAACTTTCTAATACATAGTTTTTTGCTAATTGAAAATTCAAAAGAATCTGTTATTTTATAATTGGTTTTAGGAATAGATTTTGTTAAAATTTCAGAAATGAGTTTTGAACGCTTTTTAGTAGCTGCATTGTTTGTGGCAACAATGGGACGGCATGGATAATTGTCTTTGTGTATTTTTGAAAGACCATAGAGCTTCGGGATTGTGCTGTTATAATTATTAAAAGAATTGGCTTTTAAATCACTAAGCATTTTTCTATTTTTTAACTGTTTTATAAGATCTAATGTTTGTTTTTGTAATTTTGTCGTTCGATCATTTTTAATTTCATTGTATATATTATTATCCTTTAGTAAATCAGACATTTTTTGTATATAACTTGATTTAGATATAGCAACGGTGACGCAATTATCGGCTTTAACTATTAATAAATCTTCATTATTTTTAAAAAAATTTTGCATTGAATGTAGTCGTACAGGAATTTTTATTTCCTTTTTGAGTTTTGACGAATTATTAGATCTTATAAAACAATTAAAAAATAAAAAAGTGGAAAATTGTCTCGATAACCTTGAAGCTCATTTTGTAAAAATAATAAATATCGGTCTTGGGTGAATATTGTTTTATTGTAATCATGAGTTCTTTATCCTATCGCCGACAATTCCTATCTACATATTGATTGAGAAGTCCGTTTGCGCACTTGCTTCAGCAATTACTTGAGGGCTTTCATAATCCCAATAATGCGTATTACCCTAACTAAAAAGTTAATTTTTATGAAAAATAGATTTATCTGGCAATGATATTACGAGAGACGCCATTTATGTATTGAGAACTGGCAACACTGGTATTGCCAGGTGAAATCTGCAATTGCCATCGTAAAATTTGACATTTTTGAAGTTATAGGTACTCAGAATGTTTTGACGTGCGAGCACTATTTGTGTTATTTACAGTGTTTAAAGTTTCATCTCAGCCAAAATATGGAATTTATTCGCGAATCTTTTCGAGTTATGATTTATTATGACTTTCGACGTAGTCTAACTCGAGAAAAATACATCAATCAACTGAATTCAACTTTTGGCGATGAAGTACCATCCCAGCCGCTGTATATCACTCATACACCGAATTCAAACGTGGACGTAGTTCGCTCACGGACGAAGTTAAAAAAGGGTGTCCAAAATCGGTCGTTGTGTCGGAAAATATCGATGTTGTGCAAAAAATAATTGAAGAAGATCGTCATGTGACAGATCAAGGAATCGAGAGATGCTTAAGCATTAGTATGACCAGCATACATAAGATTTTGCACGAACATTTGTGTTATCGGAAACTGTGTGCGCGTTGGATTCCACATTTGTAAACAGATGCTCAAAAAATGCTCGTGTCGATTGGTGCCGTAAAATGATTTCAAAATACAACTGTGGTGCACCCAAAAGCGGTATACAACAACGTCACAGGTGACGAGTCGTGGATTTGTACGTATGAGCCAGAAAAAAAGGCTAGTCGGCAGTTTGGAAGTTTCAATGTGAAGCAAAGCTAACAAAAGTTGTTTGTTCACGAAGCTTTAAGAAGCAAATGGTGGCGTTTTTCTTCACGAATACCGGTCCTGTGGCAACTGTGGCTGTCGAAAATAAAAAAACCGTTAATTCAGCGTGGTATACGACCATTTGTTTACCTGAAGTTTTCGGTAAATTGAGAGACCAACCCAAAATGACGAACCATTTGCATCATGATAATGCGAGCTCACACTCATCACATGCAACAAACGAGTATTTGGACACACAAAAGATCGAATTGATGAGGCATCTGCCTTACAGTTCCGACTTGGTACCCAATGACTTCTTCTTGTTTGAAGGGTGATTTAATCGCATGCAAAAGTATATAGATCTTAAAGACGATTATTTTGAAAAGCAATAAAAGTATTTTTCATCAAATTCATTTGTTTATTCTTTCTATTCTCAATACATAAATAGTGCCCCTCCTACTAAGGTTTGCATTCTCACATTCAGCAGCCATCCACAAATACAAATCTCTTGTTAGGATTAGTAAGACGTATTGATTTTGAAAAGCAATAAAAGTATTATCTTCATACGATTCATTAGTTTGGATTCTTTTAATCCTCAATAGTTTTAAACCTAGTGATCCATCCTGACTGCAGGTAGCTGCATTCTCACATTCAGCAGCCATTCACAAATACAACCCTCTTGTTAGGATATAGAAAGATAACTATTCATCATTGTCACCATTTCGTCTTCTGTATTATACAGCGTATCAGTATGCGTTAGTAATTTACCATTAAATCATAGGCATTTTTCCAAGTTTTAAAATGCTATGTCGTTTTGAAGCCTTTCTGAGACATAAGCTTCTGGAAGTAAACCAACAAACCATTTCATCATTGTGACCATTTCGTCTTATGTATTAGACAGCGTTATCGGTATGTATTAGTAATTTATCATTATATCATTGGCATTTTTCCAAGTTTTAAAACGTATACAAGCCTTCTGGAGGACATAAGTTCTGGAATAAACCAATAACCACGTGTTTATTATTCTTTACTATTTGAAAACAGCATGCTATTTCAACATTTTGAATATCTCTAAACAAATTCTTCATATTTTGGTATTTAGAAAGACGAACTACATTAATTAACGCGTCTGTTAAGTTCTGCAGTTTTTGTTAATACGCAAATCTGAATTTGCAAAGAACAGAACTAAATTCGCAGTCGACTTTATAGTTTTAATTTATTTTTAAATATTAAGCACAATCTAAGGTCCAAATTGTGCTTATGATACATGTTTGTAGAAAAAAATTTGATTCTAAGTTTGATTCTGTAGTGTGTTCTATTTAAAAACAAATAGTTGGATATTTTTCAGGAAAATCTGTGGGCTGTGCAAAATATTTTTAGGTCATTTTGTAGAACATATTCTGTTTGACAACCTTCCTCTACGACATTTTTTGTATCTTCAATATATAAAAAGTAAATGCTAGATAGTATAAAATCAACCACCTTGAATTATGCATGATTTCACATTGTTTAGGAGATTCCTCTATCAGTCATGAAAATTTTTTTTGTAGGTAATTGCTATTTATAGATACTTGTAGCATATCCTTCAGTAACTTGTTTTATATCCTGTAATAATGGACCCTCATTACTTACCCTGATCACTTTCATCTCTCATTAGTTATATTTTATACCTCCGTATAAGTCGTCTAGCTACAATTACAATTAACATGAAACTAACAACTTTCATTACCGAAAGAGGTTTCGATATAATGTAATTGTTAATAACATGTTAGCGTCCAAAGATTAACACTTCGTAAAAATATTTAAACTACCATTAAATT
The DNA here is from genome assembly GCA_036346225.1 of Platerodrilus igneus. NCBI lineage: Eukaryota > Metazoa > Arthropoda > Insecta > Coleoptera > Lycidae > Platerodrilus > Platerodrilus igneus. The sequence goes on from JARFIW010000800.1 coordinate 3,731,594, forward strand.
TTTATGGTAATTTTTGAAAGTATTAGACATAATTGGGTTTTTGTAACTAGCTGTCGTTTATATGAACAAGTTATGTTTGGGATATAGTTCTGCAACTATTAATCGTTTCTTATCAGAATTATTGATTCGATTTTCTATTTTGTAAAATCTATTAGGTTTCAAATTTATTGTTGTGTGGTTACTACAAAAGGGTGTTCGTGATTGTCGTTATGTAAAAACCACTTTGCAGTACAAATATACGCTAATAGTACCAACGTATAAAAAAACATCTGATATCGCTTTTTTACAGTCTTTAGTAAAAAAAACTATACCACATTTGCCCACATCCAAACCCCAATCTTTTCCATTTTTTATTAACAAAAATAGGACACGGGTTAGATTTGAACTTAAGCTTTTTATTTGCAAAAAGCTTCATAAATATTTTTGAATTTTTTTATACAAGCACAATCGCCGAATTAACGAACTAACTTCATACTATGATTCTATGAACAGTTCTTATCAAAAATGTTCCAATGGACCATGGTTCAATTCTCAACTTTATCGCATTGAAAGAGAAGTGTGCATTAACTAATTTTCTATATAAATCTAAGAACAGAGGGAATGCAAGAGTGTGATTCAATTTAGTTTTTTAAAACTTTAATTGTTCAATGTAACTACCTACTACAACAACACGTAATTCTATTTTTCCAGTTGGGTAATTTTACATTTCAGTTCGTATTTCTTCAAATGCTGCATGAAATCGCTGGATTGGCACACTTTTCAAGCTTGTTGAGTGCAGAGACAATGGATTTACAGGCCTCAAATAAAGATGTGAAATAGGTTGATACGGGTTAAAATGACGTTACATTACAAATTTCGATTTGCTCAAAAAGGATGGGAACCTCCGTAACAATTCTAGGGTACACTGGGTAGCTCCAGTGGAAAAGGAAGTGGATTACTATGGATAAATGATAAATATAATACAAATAAATATGTGAAGTGGCCGAAATATCAAACTACTTTGCAAAAACAAGTTACTTTGAAAAGCATTGCTGATTGTTAAAAGTAAGGGGAACCAAACCGTCTCGTGACAGCAATCGTTTCGATGTTATCGCTACCTGGTTTTCTAACATCTCGTCACCTTGTCCTTTCTTTTTCTTAACCTTAGCCTAAAACCACTTTTAACTTTTTGTCAAATCAAGAAGTTTTCAAAATAAAAGGTCTCCCCCAAATACAACTTCATCATTGAGGTAACTGGATATCCTTTCACAATTATCGTATTTCACTATATTCTGAGCAACTCCAAATAAAATTCCACCTAAGATTAAACTCTATTAACAGTAAATTCCGAAAATATGAATTTGCACGCATTAATCTTTAAAAAACAAACTTAATATAACATCCAACTGGTCCGGCATTATTAATAGAAATACTTAAACAAAATGTTAATTCATAAACAATGCTACCAAACGGTTATTTTAGTTTCCAAGATTGATTTATACCACACTTTTTAATCTCATTTCTGGAATTTTCCTTAATAACAATACATAGGAAACAGCGCAACACTAAATTTTTCTTTAACCATTCCAATGTTCATGAAAAATTCTGGGTTTTCACTCTTTGACTACAATAATTTCACAAATGAATTTACATTTACATATTTGTTTCTCTTTTTGAATGTTGAAGCCTCCTTCCATCATGTTTAAATTTAAACAGAAGTTATTACCTAAGTACATCTTATTCCAACAGAATAATTATTTATCGAATATTAATTACCTATCAAATAACTACAAACCATTTACATCTTATATTTATAAATTCATATATACATATTTATGAAACGTAAACAAAAAAAGCTTAAACGGTATTCACAGGTAAATTCCATCTTGTGGTTTCTTTTTATTTTTAATTACCAAAGCACATCCGAGGGCGCCAATAATTCATTATAATTCATTATTTGATACCCAATCAAGGCGAATATGAATTCCATGACACCCGCGCTTAAGCTTTCTAGCACATTTATCCAGCAAAAATTCAAAAACAATTTGTCGCCGATCACCTCATTAAGGGACCGACCTACGGTCCACCGTCTACACTTACGCTTACACTATTACTTAATCCTCATTTCTAAATTGACTCACTTTTGTCGAACTTAATGACTATATTCCATCCTCTTTTTTTCAAAATTTCGTTCTCACATTTGGTGCGTCTAAACTGCTCGAATTTCCAGGTCAATGTTGTTCTCTCAGTGTCAACGCTTTAAGTTTCATGGCTGTTTATGATTATTGTGGTTCTAGGGTGTTTCCGCCCAATTCCAAAATTCAGTCGTTTGTTTTTAAGCAGTAACAGAACGTCTTTTCCAACTTTAAGCTATACGTATGAGACGGGCGAGATATCCCTACCTTGCTTGGAATGGCAAGATTTCGGAGCATTTTTGCCAAAATTATGTCCTCTTTCAGATGAGAGATAAAATGTAGGTCCCGTGTGTGAATGTTGTCATGTACGCCTAAGATCCCTACCTTGTTTGGAACAGCAACGGTTCGATAAAATTAAAGATTTCCAGGTAAAAATAAACACTCGTTTCCTGAACAATTAAGTTACTTCGGGTGAAGCATTGAAAAAAAACAAATGTAGTGCCAAAAAATATGACAGCAAAATCCATGTTAGCTCGCTTAGTGAAAGAAACAAGAGACGTTCCCGCGTTTACTTATAAACTTAATATTGGGAATCAAAGAATATTTTCTATAAGTGAAGAAGCAGCTTTCGGCAGTTATTTAAAAACCTCAACTAAGGTGGCTTATGATTTCACTTAGTACAAACGAGAAAATTAAGTTTTGGATATGCTGTTAAACTGAACAAACCTATTCCGCAAACTTGAGTAAAATGGTGGGTGTGATTAAATGAACGAATTCATGTATCATAATAAAGATTCATCTTTGGGACACCGAGAGAAAACTAGTTTGTCAAGAGCAATTCCAATTGATGCAACTACAATGAAGACATTTTCTGATAAATTGGAAACAGTTTACAATAAATATGACTTTAGTGCATATCGGATATTTAACGTCGTCGAAACTAGTTTATCTACGGTTTCAGATTAGCCTTAAAACGCGGTTGCAAACAAGTTACGCAAGCAACTTCTGCTGAGAGAGGTCAAACTGTAACTATGCTAGGATTTATATCAGCTTCTGAAAATAGTGTGGTACCAGTATTTATATTTCTAAGAACTAGATTTAAAGATTTTATGTTCGAGAGCTGTCCCATCGGCAGCATGGGCTTGTGTCACAAAAGCGACTAAATGACATATGAGAACCTTTATTTAGCATTTAAACATTTTGTGGATAAGGCCATATTATCGAAAGATCAGCCTCTACAGCCTTTGATTGACAACTACGAATGTCATATCAACATTGGTGTAGTATTCTTGGCTCGTGAATCGGGACTTATAACACTTACTTTTCCTATATTGCAGTCTGAAGTTGCAGCTATTAGATGTGGGCCGTTTAAAACATACTTTTAAACTGCACAAAACGGCTGGATATAGTAATGAATCCCGGAAAAACAATAACTATTTATAACTTGCCAAAATTTGCAAAAACTGCTTTTGATAATACTTTTGCACCAAGAAATATTGGTTCTGGCTTTGCTAAAACTTGTATATATCCTATAAATACAACGATATTTCAAAAACATGATTTTCTAGCTACCTCTGTTCCTGTCCATCCAGAACCAAATATTCATAACTCGTCGGTTTCTAGTTCAATTGAAAATATTGATGTCTGTGAAAAAATGACAACTATTACCGATATTTGATCTTTTCCAAAGTCCGAACCTTAGAATCTGTGCAGGAATGGCGAAAAAGGGGAAGAAGTAGAATTATCACGGAAATTTCGGAAAAAAATGAAATAGAAGCTGCTTTGTGGCACGGCCGGGCGGTTTAGATGATTTCTATTCTTGGGGGTGAGGTTTCGTTGCTTTGCAAATTGAGAAATCTATAAGAAAGATAATGTAGCAAAAAGAAATTTAGTACCTGAAGCGTGTTGTTGTATGTTTGAGTGAAGTAGTGACCTTTTTTAATTGTGTCAGTGTATTTGGTCTAGGTAAGTTATATTTAATAGAAACATAGTGACACATAGTTGAGTTTTGCCGTTATTGAATTTTTATAGATGTTTGATTTTCTACTATGACACTACATTTTTAATACATCGCTAACTAAATTTATACCAGAATAAAATTCTTCTAATTGAGATATATTAATATTTTGTGTCGCTATAACTAAATTTGTGCCGGTATAGAATTTTCTGCACGTAAAGGTCACTACGAAACAGCAGAAAAAAATGGAAGGTAGGTTATTGTAATTTTGAGGTACTTTTACAATTATTATTTTAAAAATTATGTCTGTTTGTACATGATTCATAAGCGTAACTTAACTTTCAATTCAAATAAATAATTAACCTAATAATAAATACTCCTTGTATGTTTGTTGTGGTTTGTTTAGCATTCTTCTTAATCTTCTCTGGGAATGAAACCACTCATAGTTTTTAAAATCTATTTTATTTACGTTTCGATCCATGACCTAGGATTGTTGTCAAAATAATAAAACTTCAAGTTTGACGTTTATGACATAAATTGAAGGTTACTTTGATTTATTGATGTTCGAAATATTTGGTTTGAGTACACTAAGCAAAAATTTTAAAAGTTTAAAAGAATCGCTTTTTACAGTCTCCAGTAAAAAAATACACCAATTTGCCCACATCCAAACCTCAATCTTTTCCATTTTTCTCTGAACAAAAATAGGACACGGCTTAGATTTGAACTTAAGCTTTTATTTGCAAAAAGTTTCATGAATATTTTTGAATTTTTTATACAAGCACAATCGCCGAATTAACGAGCTGACTTCGTAATATGATTCTATGAACTGAAAGGCTAAAATACAGCGATGGGATCTAGGTAAGATTATTGATAGTGAGATAAAAGAAGTATATAAACAAGTATTAGATAATAAGATCAAACCGATAACTATAGGAGGGAGTGTAGAAAAGAAATTAAAAAAAGCGGTACATGATACAGCAATACAGACTATAGGTTAAAAAAAGTAGAAACGAGAAACCCCTGGGTAACAAAGGAGATATTACATTTAATAGAGAATAGAAGAAAGCTTAAACCTTTCAGAGAATTGGTTAAAGAAAGTAAGTAAAAGTATAATAGAGTTAGAAATAAGACAGTAAGTGAGTGTAGAAAAGATAGAAATAAATGTATGAAGGATAATTGTATGGGAATACAAGATGATTTGAGAGTAGGTAAGACAGACAGGGCTTACAACGCAGTTAAAAAGTTTTTTGTGGAAGATAGGAAAAAATATAATGGTATTAGAGACGAGAATAATGAGCTTCTAATAAATAAAGTTGAGGTAGCAGATAGATGGAAAAGATATTTAGAAGATTTATATAAGGGAGACGATATGGATGAGTTAGAAAACGACCAAGAAGAGGATGTAGAAATAGGGTTCTCAATATTAAGAGAGGAGATAGACGATATATCCGCAAGATTAATAAAATATTCAAGTCAAAAAACTTTAGACAGATTACATGAGCTAGTAAAAGTATATATGACACAGGTGAAGTCCCAATAGATTTTGAAAAAAATATCATTATCCCAATCCCAAAAAATTCAGGAGCTGATAGATGTGAGAATTTTAGAACGCTTAGTTTAACGTCCCACGCTTCCAAAATACTAACAATAATAATTAAAAATAGAGTAGAAGCTTTGACTGAGAATTATTTAGGCAAAAACCAATATGGTTTACGTAAAAACAGAGGGACTAGAGAACCGATACTACTGATTAGGCTAATTATCGAAAAAAGGTTACAAAAAATAAAAAGATTCATTTCGCGTTTGTAGATTTAGAAAAAGCATTTGATAGGGTTAATAGGATTGTTATGTTCAGGGTTTTGCGAAAAATATGAATCTCTCATAGAGATAGAAAAATTATTTACAGTCTATATAAAAACCAAAGCGTAGGAATTAGATTTGATAAAATAGAAAAGGAAGCTAAGATTTGAAATGGTATTAGACAGGGCTGTTTACTATCGCCCTTGATTTTTAATGTTTATATTGAGGAAGCTTTAAACTTAGCTTGAGAAAAAAAGGATATAGGTATTAGTGTACAGGGACAGAAAATAGACATGTTACGTTTTGCAGATGATATAGCCATTATAGCAGAGTCTAGAAAAGAGTTAGGAGAGTTTTTAAATATTTTGGATGAGATACACCTGGGTAACTATAGTATGAGAATTAACTCAGGAAAGACAACGATAATGACATATGAGTCTCAGCCTAGTTCTAAACCAAAATTAAAAATAGGTAACACCGAGTTAGAGGAGGTAGATGAATTTTACTATTCAGGTAGTATAATTACAAAGAACGGACGTAGCAGAAAAGATATAGTAGCTAAAATAGCTCAAGCAAAAAAATGTTTTTAAAAAAGATAGACTTACTAATAGCTAATAGTATTAGTTTAGATAATGGAAAAAGTTTCTAAAAGTCGTACGTTGGAGCGGTTTATTATACGGTAGTGAGACTTGGACAATTAAAGAGGTAGATAAGAAAAAGCTTTTGAAACTTGGTGTTATAAGAGAATGTTAAAGATTAGTTGGACAGATAGAGTAACAAATGAGGAATTTTACAGAAGAATAGGTGAAGAACCCTGAATGTGGAAACAATTAAAGGTCAGGAGAGATAAAATGATAGGGCACCAGTTAAGACATGAAGGAATATTTAGTTAGGTTTTAAATTAGAGACTATCAAATAAAAATAGAGTAGGAAGACCTAGACAAAGCTATATTAATCAAATTATTAGAGATTTAGGTCGTGAAGGGTATGTAAACCTTTTTAGACTAGCTCAGAATAGAAAAGACTTTAGAGCTGCGTCAAACCGACCTTAAGTAAGTTCGAAAACAAAACAAAAAATAAATAAATAAAAATCAGTTAACTAAATGTCACCATGGCATAACTTACAATTAGTTAGCGGTCTGACATGTTGGTAGCGATCCGTTGCTTAATCCTTACCATAACATATAATTTAACTCACAATTAGTTAGCGGTCTAGCATGTAGGCAGCGATTTGCTGCTTAAGCCTTACCATAACATATAACTTAATAAACGTCTCCATGACATAACTGACATATAGTTCGCGGTCTGGCATGTTGGCAGCGATTCATTTCTTAAGCCTTACTATAACATATAATTTAACACTTTTCCTTTTTTGGAAGGAAAATCAGGTAATATTTCATTTCCTTATAAATAGGGATCATGTAAACATGTTGGAGTTCTTTAACAACTATCAGGTTCCTATTATCTATGTAGAGCCAGGTATATAAGAAAAAGATAGAAGAATATAGGAAGACCTAGACCAAGCTGTGATTAGTGAAATTATTAGAAATTTAGGTTGTGAAGGGCATTTAGAACTTTTTAGATTAGGACAGAATAGAAAAGAAATTCGAGCTGCGTTAAACCGACCTTAAGTAAGGTCGAAAACAAAATGATGATGATGATGAACAGTTCTCATAAAAAATGTTCCAGTGGACCATAGTTCAATTCTCAACTTTATCGCATTGAAAGAGAAATTTTTGATATAAATCTATGAACAAAGGAAATGCAAGAGTGTAATTAAATTTAGTTTTTTATAACTACAATTGTTCAATGTGGCTACCTACTACAGCAACACATAATTCTATTTTTCCAGTTGGGTAATTTTTCATTTCAGTTCGTATTTCTTCAAATGCTGCATGAAATCTCTGGATTGGCACGGTTTTCAAGCTTGTTGAGTGCAGAGACAATGGATTTACAGGCCTCAAATAAAGATGTGAAATAGGTTGATACGGGTTAAAATGACGTTACATTACAAATTTCGATTTGCTCAAAAAGGATGGGAACCTCCGTAACAATTCTAGGGTACACTGGGTAGCTCCAGTGGAAAAGGAAGTGGATTACTATGGAAAAATGATAAATATAATACAAATAAATATGTGAAGTTGCCGAAATATCAAACTACTTTGCAAGAACAACTTACTTTGAAATGCATTGCTGATTGGTAAAAATAAGGGGCACCAAACCGTCTCGTCACAGCAATCTTTCAGGAGCAGGAGAAAATCGTGTACAATTTGTCGAAAGTGAAATCAAAAAGAAAACGAGAAGAGGAAAATTGCAGCCCTCTACATGGAATAAAAACTAAACGAAATGTCTCCAAAATTTAAGGAAATCTTATAAGGCGTACCGTATAGGAGTATAAGTTGCAGCCAGATCAATCAAACCTCTTTGTAATAGTGGAAAATGTAAGCAGAAATGTAAACGAAATTTACAGAACCTGAGAGCCTTACACTTTTTGAAAAGCTTTGGGCTATCACTGATATTGCCAAGCACCGAACTTACATAATGACACTGATGAAAGATATTAATGCTGCAAAAGAGAAAAGAAAGTTAACAATTATGCAAAACTCAACTATGTGTCACTATGTTTCTATTAAATATAACTTACCTAGACCAAATACACTGTCACAATTAAAAAAGGTTACTACTTCACTCAAACATACAACAACACGCTTCAGGTACTAAATTTCTTTTTGCTACATTATCTTTCTTATAGATTTCTCAATTAAAGCAGCTTCTATTTCATTTTTTTCCGAAATTTCCGTGATAATTCTACTTCTTCCCCTTTTTCGCCATTCCTGCACAGATTTCAAGGTTCGGACTTTGGAAAAGATCAAATATCGGTAATAGTTGTCATTTTTTCACAGACATCAATATTTTCAATTGAACTAGAAACCGACGAGTTGTGAATATTTGGTTCTGGATGGTCAGGAACAGAGGTTGCTAAAAAATCATGTTTTTGAAATATCGTTGAATTTATAGGATATATACAAGTTTTAGCAAAGCCAGAACCAATATTTCTTGGTGCAAAAGCATTATCAAAAGCAGTTTTTGCAAATTTTGGCAAGTTATAAATAGTTATTGTTTTTCCGGGATTCATTACTATATCCAGCCGTTTTGTGCAGTTTAAAAGTATGTTTTAAACGGCCCATATCTAATAGCTGCAACTTCAGACTGCAATATAGGAAAAGTAAGTGTTATAAGTCCCGATTCACGAGCCAAGAATACTACACCAATGTTGATATGACATTCGTAGTTGTCAACCAAAGGCTGTAGAGTCTGATCTTTCGATGATATGGCCTTATCCACAAAATGTTTAAATGCTAAATAAAAGTTCTCATATGTCATTTAGCCGCTTTTGTGCCACAAGCCCATGCTGCCGATGGGACAGTTCTCGAACATAAAATCTTTAAATCTAGTTCTTAGAAATATAAATACTGGTACCACACTATTTCCAGAAGCTGATATAAATCCTAGCATAGTTACAGTTTGACCTCTCTCAGCATAAGTTGCTTGCGTAACTTGTTTGTAACCGCGTTTTGGGGCTAATCTGAAACCGTAGATAAACTAGTTTCGACGACGTTAAATATCCGATATGCACTAAAGTCATATTTATTGTAAACTGATTCCAATTTAACATAAAATGTCTTCATTGTAGTTGCATCAATTGGAATTGCTCTTGACAAACTAGTTTTCTCTGGGTGTCCCAAAGATGAATCTTTATTATGATACATGAATTCGTTCATTTAATCACACCCACCATTTTACTCAAGTTTGTGGAATAGGTTTGTTCAGTTTAACAGCATATCCAAAACTTAATTTTCTTGTTTGTACAAAGTGAAATCATAAGCCACCTTAGTTGAGGTTTTTAATTTACTGCCGAAAGCTGCTTCTTCACTTATAGAAAATATTCTTTGATTCCCAATATTAAGTTTATACGTAAACGCGGGAACATTCTCCTGTTTCTTTCACTAAGCGAGCTAACATGGATTTTGCTGTCATATTTTTTGGCACTAAATTTGATTTTTTTTTCAATGCTTCACCCGAAGTAACTTAATTGTTCAGGAAACGAGTGTTTATTTTTACCTAGAAATCTTTAATTTTATCGAACCGTTGCTGTTCCAAACAAGGTAGGGATCTTAGGCGTACGGACAACATTCACACACGGGACCTACATTTTATCTCTCATCTGAAAGAGGACATAATTTTGGCAAAAATGCTCCGAAATCTTGCCATTCTAAGCAAGGTAGGGGTATCTCGCCCGTCTCATACGTATAGCTTACAAGTTGGAAAAGACGTTCTGTTACTGCTTAAAAACAAACGACTGAATTTTGGAATTGGGTGGAAACACCCTAGAACCACAATAATCATAAACAGTCATGAAACTTAAAGCGTTGACACTGAGAGAACAACATTGACCTGGAAATTCGAGCAGTTTAGACGCACCAAATGTGAGAACGAAATTTTGAAGAAAGGAGTATGGAATATAATGATTAAGTTCGACAAAAGTGAGTCAATTTAGAAATGAGGATTAAGTAATAGTGTAATCGTAAGTGTAGACGGTGGACCGTAGGTCGGTCCCTGAATGAGGTGATCGGCGACAAATTGTTTTTGAATTTTTGCTGGATAAGTGCGCTAGAAAGCTTAAGCGCGGGTGTCATGGAATTCATATTCGCCTTGATTGGGTATCAAATAATGAAATTAGTGAATTATTGGCGCCCTCGGATGTGCTTTGGTAATTAAAAATAAAAAGAAACCACAAGATGGAATTTACCTGTGAATACCGTTTGAGCTTTTTTTTGTTTACGCTTCATAAATATGTATATATGAATTTGTAAATATAAGATGTAAATAGTTTGTAGTTATTTGATAGGTAATTAATATTCGATAAATAATTATTCTGTTGGAATAAGATGTACCTAGGTAATAACTTCTGTTTAAATTTAAACATGATGGAAGGAGGCTTCAACATTCAAAAAGAGAAACAAATATGTAAATGTAAATTCATTTGTGAAATTATTGTAGTCAAAGAGTGAAACCCCAGAATTTTTCAAAACAATGGAACGGTTAAAGAAAATTTTAGTATTGCGCTGTTTCCTATGTATTGTTATTAAGGAAAATTCCAGAATTGAGATGAAAAATGTGGTATAAATCAATATTGTTTTTTTAAAGATTAATGCGTGCAAATTCATATTTTCGGAATTTACTGTTAATAGAGTTTAAGCTTAGGTGGAATTTTATTTGGAGTTGCTCAGAATATAGTGAAATACGATAATTGTGAAAGGATATTCAGTTACCTCGATGATGAAGTTGTATTTGGGGAAGACCTTTTATTTTGAAAACTTCTTCATTTGACAAAAAGTTAAAAGTGGTTTTAGGCTAAGGTTAAGAAAAAGAAAACACAAGGTGACGAGATGTTAGAAAACCAGGTAGCGATAACATCGAAAAGATTGCTGTCACGACACGGTTTGGTGCCCCTTACTTTTAACAATCAGCAATGCTTTTCAAAGTAAGTTGTTCTTGCAAAGTAGTTTGATATTTCGGCCACTTCACATATTTATTTGTATTATATTTATCATTTTTCCGTAGTAATCCACTTGCTTTTCCACTGGGGCTACCCGGTGTACCCTAGAATTGTTACGGAGGTTCCCATCCTTTTGAGCAAATCGAAATTTGTAACTAACGTCATTTTAACCCGTATCAACCTATTTCACTTCTTTATTTGAGGCTTGTAAATTCATTGTCTCTGCACTCAACAAGCTTGAAAAATGTGCCAATCCAGCGATTTCATGCAGCATTTCAAGAAATACAAACTGAAATCAAAAATTATCCAACTGAAAAAATAGAATTATATGTTGCTGTAGTAGGTAGCCACATTGACCAATTGTAGTTATAAAAAACTAAATTTAATTACACTCTTGCATTTTCTTTGTCTAGGTCTTCCTACTCTGTTTTTATTTGATAGTCTATAATTTAAAACCTAACTAAATATTCCCTCATGTCTTAACTGGTGCCCTATCATTTTATCTCTCCTGACCTTTAATTGTTTCCACATTCAGGGTTCTTCAGCTATTCTTCTGTAAAATTCCTCATTTGTTACTCTATCTGTCTAACTAATCTTTAACATTCTCCTATAACACCAAGTTTCAAAAGCTTCTATCTTTTTCTTATCTACCTCTTTAATTGTCCAAGTCTCACTACCGTATAATAAACCGCTCCAACGTACAACTTTTAGAAACTTTTTCCATTATCTAAACTAATACTATTAGCTATTAGTAAGTCTATCTATTTTAAAAACATTTTTTTCGCTTGAGCTATTTTAGGTACTATATCTCTTTTGCTACGTGCGTCCTTTGTAATTATACTACCTGAATAGTAAAATTCATCTACCTCCTCTAACTCGGTGTTACCTATTTTTAATTGTGGTTTAGAACTATGCTGTAACTCACATGTCATTATCTTTGTCTTTCCTGAGTTAATTCTCAAACTATAGTTACCCTGTAGTATCTCATCTAAAATATTTGGAAACTCTCCTAACTCTTTTCTAGACTCTGCTATAATGGCTATATCATCTGCAAAACGTAACATGTCTATTTTCTGTCTCTGTACACTAATACCTATATCCTTTTTTTCTCAAGCTAAGTTTAAAGCTTTTTCAATATAAACAATAAAAATCAAGGGAGATAGTAAACAGCCCTGTCTAATACCATTTCTAATCTTAGCTTCCTTTTCTATTTTATCAAATCTAATTACTACGCTTTGGTTTTTATATAGACTGTAAATAATTTTTCTATCCCTATGAGAGATTCCTATTTTTCGCAAAACCCTGAACATAACAATCCAATTAACCCTATCAAATGCTTTTTCTAAATCTACAAACGCGAAATGAGTCTTTTTAATTTTTGTAACCTTTTTTCAATAATTACCCTAATCAGTAGTATCGGTTCTCTAGTCCCTCTGTTTTTACGAAAACCCTATATAATTCTCAGTCAAAGCTTCTACTCTATTTTTAATTATTATTGTTAGTATTTTGGAAACGTGGGAAGTAAAACTAACCGTTCTAAACCGAAAAGGATAAGGGTGTGCAAAGTTTTCTTCATTCTGACACTGGAAATTACCAACCACACTATAGTTTCTAAGATACTTGATAGTTCATTGGGGGTGGATCTTAGACGAAAACATGACAACCATAGATGGGTACCACAACATATTAAAGATGGCGGAAGAAATATTTCTTCAATTCCTACCACCGAAAGCCATTATATTCGTACGCAAGTTATGTATCCCCCAATTTATATATTTATATATATATATATATATATATATATATATATATATATATATATATATATATATATATATATATAGTTCGAAATACTTTTAATAGATTATCTGTCAAGGATTTTTGGCCAAACAAACCTTACAAACGTGGCAATAAACATAACCAGGTAAACTATCCGTAAAAAAAATTTTGTTCTGTAAATTTAAAATAAGGCAAGCAACAATTTTTTGTAATAAATACTTCTTAGAAATTATTTTACGTTTGAAAGAAACAATGTTGTAAATGTTCTAAATGATTTTGGTAGCTACCAAATGATGATCCTATGTTCCTCGTAAGATCAAACGCCATAACTAAGAGCCTAGTGATTTTTATACTTACTTAAAGCTGACTAAAAATAAAACATTTTGCAATTCCGATTAACATTAACTTTTGGTATAAGTTTTTTGCAATAGATTGTTTAATTTTCAAAAATTCGTTTTTTAAACATTTCGATAGTGTATTTACAAAATCTACTTTTAATAGGCTTTGGAATAATTCGTGTTACTTTTAGAGTTTTTGTTATTTTTAAGTTTCTAAAGTAGTATTTCTAGTTAATCAAACCACAAATATAAATTTAAGAATATTTGTTCCCAATATTTTGGATAAAATACAAATGCCTAACATCATCATTCCATTGTTCCCCTTGTGAGAATAAAACTTTATTAAAGTGTCATTATTTGCAGAACACTTTGGGACAAAATCCAAAAGCTTATGTATTCTATACTGGCACAATTAGATTAAGTACTCTAAATAGACTCAAATTAACGCAAAATGTCACCTGGTACTTAATATTAAATTACTGCTACCCTCTATCCAAGTTACTTTACTTTCATAAGTTATTGAAATTCATTTGCAGTTCTTTAAACATACAAAGCCAGTTATCTCAAAAGTGCTGTTTTCCTGTTGTGCCATTTTAGAACTCGGTGAGTATAGTGAAATTGCACGCGGGTGGATTTTCATATAGCTGGGGCCCTGCAGTTGATGTAATTATTATTTATCGGATACCGTCTGTTCTTTAGTCTGGTTTAAGTATTTATTTCAATCCATTTAGAGAACCATTTATTACATTTAATTGCCTTTCGACGCCTTCTTAGACTACACCTCTTTATAATCGAAAAATGTCAACTCTAAAATTCTGCAACCGGATAATTTATGATATAATTTTAAATATTGCAAGCGAACGGTTACACAATTAAACACTTCGATATAATCCACTTTTTCATTATCTAGTACATTTTTAATTGCCATACTTAGGTTTATTCCATAGTTGGTTGTTTTATATTATAACGTCAGTGGCATGTAAAAACTGACCTTTAAAATTAATAATTACAGCTTGCCGTAGCTTATGTTTCGATAGCATTAATATAAATCAGAATTGGGAAAGGTTAAGTATTTCCCTAAATACAATATTTTTATGATGCTTCTAAATAGTTTTTTTGCTCTCAATAATGACAATTAATTGAATAATTACGTTACCTTACACTGGAATTAATTGCCATTTAAAACTGTGTCAGAACCAATAGATCAATGGCATTAAAAATGTACTAGAGCAAGGGTATGGAGCTCGAAATATAAAGAATGTAATTATCGGATATGGCGGCCTAATCCCTAATACATCCCTCGTCAGTTTTTATCGTAGTCGTGTTTGCCTTAGGCAGTACTGCCAATTACCAGACCCACCTAATTTAGACAATAATGTAGTGTTTAAAGAAAGTGAAATGTTTAAATATATCCCTGACCTAGAACGATGATGGGTTCCTATGAGGAGTAGCCTATCCCACTACAGTATATAAGCTCGAATTAAACTCCAGAAGGCATCATTCAGTAAAGCTCCATCAGCATTACCGATCTACAAAATGTTTAAATTTGTAAGTTAGTTATTACAGTTGGTGCAATTATTTTGTAATTTTTTAATAGGTAATTACTCTCGTTTTGTTTGCTGTATGCGTTAACGCAGATGGGGGAGCAGTAGCCTATTCTTCTCATGTATCGCACGTTCCAGTAGCTCATGAAGGATATGGTGCACCATTAGTCCATGGTGGATACGCACATGCGCCCATTGCACACGCTCCTGTACATGGTTATGCTCATCAGGGTCATGCAACTTCACACCAAAGCATAGTTAGGGTACGTTAGATTAACCTTCTGCAATATTGCAATTTTTTAAATGATTTTCATTTGCAGCACGATGCACCTGGGCATGACGTTGTGGTTCCATATGCTCACGCAGCCGTTGCAGCTCCTACAATAGCTTATGCCGCTCCGGCACCAGTCGTTAAGTCCACTGTTGTAGCGACTCCCGCCGTATCAGTTGGGCACGGTGTTGGATTGGGATACGGTTATGGATTAGGACATAATTATGGATTAGGATACGGATATGGATTAGGACATGGTTATGGATTAGGGCATAATTATGGATTAGGACATGGTTATGGATTGGGACATAATTATGGATTAGGACATGGTTATGGATTGTCACATGGATATGGTTATGGTGTAGGACATGGTTATGGTGTAGGACATGGTTATGGTGTAGGGCATGGTTATGGTGTAGGACATGGTTATGGAGTAGACCACAATGTTGGATTAGGTTACGGACATGGATATGGAAACGGATGGGCCACTAGCGGATATGGTCTTGGACATGGTCTTGTTAAATCTTGGTAGATTATTACCACATAGTTTGTAGAGTATAAGTATTTATTTGTGTAAATTAGAACCGTTTGCTAATAAATGGTTTTTTTTCATGCATTTAATCAAACATTTATATTTACTTCTATTTCATACAATTTTTTCTAAAATTGCTGACAAACATCATTATTATTTATTTAGTTATAATAATAATAAACATAAAATGCAACATCCTAGAATTGAAAAATGGACATTCCTACATACATTATTTTCGCTATTTAAATGTAACTAACGTGTTCAAAACGTAACCACAATTTGAGTAGCCTAAAATCGTATTAACTACTGCTGGTAGGTAAACCAAAAATTATTCTTTGTCCTAGATCTAATCAAAAACAACCGCTTTATTTCTTATTCTTAATTAGCCGACTTCTTATATCGTACCGCATACCAATAACCACCGCAGAAGACTAAATTAATTCAAAAAAGATCGCAGTAGCAAAATCAAAAGGGTTTCTCAAACATCAAGTTTTTACATAATAATAGAGTTTTAAATATTTAGCCATTTGAACGAGTAAAGCAGAAAACCTACTGCTGGATTATGATATTGCCTCCAAATATCCGTAGCAACGGATTGTTAGGTACAGTTTTGGTACCAGAAAATCTAGCCGGCAATCCATCTAGAAATTCAGCAGAGTTCCCCACTAAAAATACGTATTTCGATAAAGTACCAAAAACTCCGAATGTACTAACAAGAATTTTGCCGATTATCTTAGTGGAAAGGGTAGTGTAAGTATTTGAAAAGGATCTCAGAATGCTATCGTGTGTGAAATATCAGTCTTAGTCGAGAAGTATCTAGGACGTCACCTAATCTCAAAATACAGGAATTTCTAGGAAAACCCCCAGATGGAAAACAAAAGAGTACCAAACCCTGATATTAATGAAGTGGTTTGGGCTACGTGACACTTGGGAAATAATCCAGTACACTGATGTTAAAACAAACCTAAAATAAACATTATCATTAAAGACACTAATATACCTACTTAAAACTGCTAGCTAAAAAAATTCCAAAATCAAATGTTAGTTAGTTTTATCTTAAGCACGCCTCTAATTAATTGCAATAAATTGTATTACATCAAGGCTGGAACCATTGTCTTTTCACTAGCTGCAAGAAACCCCAATATAGACCTATTACACCATAGTATTTTCATAACAAATACATATAAACATTCTTACACAAGAAAAAACTAAATACATCAAGAATTACTTAGCTGAATGAAAAGCATTTTCGCCGAACAAAATTACTTTCTAAATTGTAAAACTAATACAGAAACGAACTATGGGTACATTTATAAATTTATGCGATTAAATAAGAATGTTCATTTATTTACAGTTAGTGTATAATACAGATTCCGAAAGTTTATTATAAATACCTGATGACTGAATTTTGACTGTAGATATTTCAGTAACAACAAAAAGTTATTTTCAACTGGACTCAAATTTGTTTTATTTAAATCCTACTAAAATTTCTGGAACTTTGTTAAACAGTTTGATGTTCCTTATTAGCATGATTTTAGTGAAGGAAAAATTCTCCTACAATTAAAAGTAGCCAACTTGGCGGATTATTTTTCCAAACTTTATGGAATAATCACACTAATCAGTTCGGTACCTTATTATCAACCATTAACTGTACCAACTCAAGTTGCGTATTCTCTATTTCGATGGTAATGACGAAGTGTTTAACAAAGAATTCATCTTCTGTCTATACACGATTCGGGATTATCTTTGTCAAAATTTGGAGAAATAAATTAAGAATGAATTACGTTTTGTCGCTTTCTCTCTGTTGAAAATATGACGTCTACATACGATACAGACGCAAAGAAAGGTACCTCCGCGATTGTCTCTTAGTATTGTCAGCAAAAGCGAGTAAAAAGAAATAGAGTGCCAAAAAAATAATAAGTCAATGTCATCGCATATAATTTTGAAGTCGATATAGTATAGAACGTTTTTATATTTTTGTAAACTTTGTATTAACGTAGTTGTTGTTAAAGATATTGCCAAGTTATTTCTTCTGTAAGTGTATCAATATATAGAACACTTGTTTATGTTTCGAATTTTTCTTTGATACATGTTATAACGACAAGCAACGAACACCTCGTATTGTAATTTTCACATTTTGGTGCCGAAACCCGGGATGTGTTGACTTTGTTGTGTTTTTAACGTATATCAGGTTTAACGTATATTCAGGTTGTGCTGAACCAGTTCCAGGGAAAATCAATAACTGTAACGGTGCTTACTATTTACCGCATCGTCCGGTATATAAAGAGACATTTCAGATGCGTATGGTATTTGACGCAAGTGCAAATGCACCAGGTATGCCTTCCTTAAATGATAAGCTCTTAACGGGTGAAAAATTAGTTCCAGAGCTGCTAAAGTTTCTCTTAAATGTTCGAATTGGTAAGGTGGGATTAATAGCTGATATTGAAAAGGCGTTGTGTAAAGAAGATCGCGATTTTCATCGATTCCTTTCGTTTAAAGAACGTATTAATAACGAAAGAAAGTCACTTGATCAGCTACCCGAAATGCAAATTTATCGAATGGTCAGAGTTACTTTTGGAGTTGCAAGTCCATTTTATTAACTGCAGCGTTAAATCAACCCGATATCGAGTTTGGAAAGCGTTTATTAAACTCCTTTTACCTAGATGATTTGATCTTAGGGGCAGATAACGGGAATGACGCATTTGAAATATTTAATCGTTCCAAGACCATAATGGCATTCTCCAGTATGAATTTAAGAAAATGGTTATCGTACGAGTGGGCGGCGTCTGAAAGTATATAGACTTAGCACTGTTATGTTTAATATTCACAAGCAAAGAAATAAAATGAAGTTTATAAGTACACAGATATACAAGTTAAATAGTCAAAATGAACAGTTTATGCAGTTTGAAGCACTTCGGAAGTCTTGGGTAATCTCGGGTAATCTTCGGAAGGCTTAGTGATTGCTCGTGCAACCAAGTAGGAACTTAAATACTAAGTAAACAAATATATACACAGTTCGGAGAGGTTCAAAGGTCTGCGGTAGTTTTCGGAACTCTGCGGAAAACCTCGGGATTTTTTGGTAAGGCTGAGTGAGAGATGGAATAACAATAATAAGAAAGTATTTATAGTTTTAAGAGGTCCAGATTTTTTCGGCGGTCTTCGGGACTCTTCGGAAAGTTTCGTGGTTTACTTGTGGGACAACGTGAAGTTATAAAGAATTATGATCTGAACACAAGAACTATACATTGAACATATATACAATATTAAGGGGTTCAGAAGTTTTCGGTAGGGTTCGGAATTCTTCGGAAAGCCTCGGGATTTACTTATGGGGCTGAGTAAGAGCTTGAATAACGATAATAAGAAAGTATTTATAGTTTGAAGAGGTCCAGACGTCTTCGGCGGTCTTCGGGACTCTTCGGAAGGCTTCGTGGTTTACTTGTGGAACAACGTGGAGTTATAAAGAATAATGATATACGCACAAGAACTATACATTGAATATAGATACAATATTAAGAGGTTCAGATACGTACCGAACAAAAATCTCCATTGCCATCCGCCGTACAAAAACATCACTCCGATAACTTAATTATAAACGTCTCTCCCAGATTACGATCCATCCTCACCACAAATTCACACGTTTTTATAGGTTACAAATCCTGCAGAATCAGAGACCTCGTTTCCATTACCCGATGTTTTAAATGCCAGCGCTTGGCCACTCTGTCAAAACCTGTCGATCCCTAACCGCCTGTAACCACTGTGCCGGAGGTCACTCCTCCAAATCATGTTCGAACCTCTCCCACTGCCGCTCTCGTTTGCACCAATTGTTCCCGCATTAATCGCCCCTACGACCATTCCGTTACTAACCCCGACTGCCCTGTCTATAAGCAATCTCTTTATATAACTAAACTACGCACAGATTATGGGTTCTAGACAAGGTTCCCTATGGAACCTCGCAATCAATCCTCTCCTAGAACTTAATATCTCAAACACCACCGTTGCTTACGATGACGTAGATTCCCTTATCCACGGCAACTCCCGTGCCTCTATAGAATCCACCGTTGCAATACTAATTAATTCAATTGAATCATGGTCATTTTTAAACAAACAACCACTCTCCCCATCTAAAACAAAAATGCTCCTGCTCAAAGGCCACCTCAACCCAAACCGAAATCCTAAGATTCACATCTTTAACACACCAATTCTCCTCTTAACAACAGCTCCCTACCCTGGACTCCACATTGACACTTGCCTAAAAATGAACTCCCATCTCTCCCAACTTCGAACCAAAACACAAATCATACTCCATAACCTACTTCACGCTCTCCCAAAATCAGTCCACCTCACCAATTCAACACAAAGACTAATCATTAACCACATCATAATCCCGATCATCAGATACGCAGTAGTTTTTTGGCTCCCGCTTACATCCACCTTCTCAGACGTACGCTCAACACCATCGTAAAACCTTTTCTACACTACACCTCAAGAGCGTACAGAACCATCTCCACAGCGTCCTTGTATACCTTGCTTCAAATCCCTTCGATCGAAATCCAACTAAACTCCTCACTCCAAATCCGAAACCTCAAACATAACCTACCAATCATCCTACACGACAGAACACTTCACTATGACAAATATCGTACTCTTTCTATAACTGACATAAAATCCCGAATTCATAGCTCCCTGCTCCATTCATGGCAAGATCTTTGGTAGCACTCAACCACCGGCAAAAGTCTTCGGTGGTCTTCGGAAGGCGTCGGCAGTCGTAATGTCCTAGGCCTCGTCGACGGTGTTGCAGCTGAACTCTACGGAGGTGCTATCCCGGAGATACAGCTTGCAGAAGCATTCGGCGTCACCACAATGGACGACCTTTCGAGACGTAATCGCCGTGGGAGCAGCCCTTGTGAGTGATGAAGATGGTCTGGTGACGGCGGCAAGGGTGAAAGGAGCTTCGGTAGCTGTAGGGTGTCTTGAAAGGCACGTCGGAGAGCGTTCTGCATCTGCTTCTGGTTGGCCTGGTGGATGGAATGGGTTTCCTGCCCATTCGTAATTGACTACTGATCTACGGACGAATTAATGCGACGTGCCCCAGGTACGGCGCCGGGTAGCGTAACTAGTCAGAATTAAACAGGCTACGGAGAGCACTGTTATACGTAGTTTACTGAACTATAGCGACGTGCCCCAAGTACGGCGTCGGGCAGCGTAACGGGTCAAGAACATGCAGGCTATGGAGAGCACTGCTATACGTGGTTTACTGAACTATAACGACGTGCCCCAGGTACGGCAGCGGGCAGCGTAACTGGTCGGAAATTAACCAGGCTATGGGGAGCACTGCTTGCTGAAGTGGTTGACAGGCTATGGTGAACATTGTAGTTGTGTGCTTAGGCTATGGTGTGCACTAAGTGTACTGAATTCTGCTGGATACGCAATCGTATTTATATGCTTTCTTCCCATTTGCAGGGTATATTGGAAAAAGTTAGTGGAATGGGCATCCAATAGATTTGCTACTTTTAGGGTAGCACAAAAAATAAGTTAGAGATCTAGATTTTCTAGGTCTTTGTTCTATGTTCAGCACGTGTACTTTGATATAGGGTAACATCGTGTTCAAACCATCCCATCTTAACGAAGCGAATGGACACATTGGAGAACGGCACAAAAAGTAACGGTGGGAAAAAAGTTTTAGGTATCAAATAGTGTACTGGAACAAACTAGTTAATCATTGAGGTGAAACATATACTGGATGATCCTAATGTTTTTGGAGAACCCACTAAACGAATTATTTTAAAGACAGTTTCAAGTATTTTTGATCTGTTGGGAGTGTTGAGCGCATTTACAATAAAACTAAAATTATTATTGCAAAAGATATGGAAGGCAAGGCTTAAGGGGGATGAGGCATTACCAAACGATATAAAGTCAGTGTGGTTAGCCTGGCTCCAATATGTGTCAGATTTGAAAGAATATACTATACCGCGTTGTTTTATTACAAAAAAAAACGAACGTTGATCTACACATTTTTTCTGATGTGAGTCCACAGGCATTCGGGGCAGTAGCGTATGTCAAATGTTTAAATACTAACGAATACAACTTTTTGATTGCAAATCCTAGTAACTCCTTTGAATCAAATATTGACGTTACCAACGCTGGAATTAACTGCAGCCTTATGTGCAGCTAGCTTACATAAATATAAAGTAGGTAATATGGAACTAAACGTAAATGAAATTTTTATATGGACCGATTCCAAAATAACGCTGTATTGAATAGAAGAAAAAGGTCAAAATGGAAACCTTATGTTCAAAATCGAGTAAACGAAATAAGATTAATGAAAAATATAACTTGAAGGTATTGTCCTGGAAAGGATAATCTAGCAGCTCAACTAACGAGAAGCGTTTCTATTGAAAAATTGTTAAAGAATCCTAATCAGTGATTACATGATCCTAATTGGTTAAGATTAGAAAAAGAAAAGAGGCCTAACGATGAACCACTAAATGTAGTTGTTGCTGTCTTCGCTCACTGAAGTTGAATCTCAATTTGATCAATATAAGTTACAACCGGTATTTGAGCTTGAACGTTACGGTAGTTACGAAAAGATATTACAAATAAAAGCTACCGTTCTTCGGTTTGTTAAAAACCTCAGAACTAAGACCGAAAAAACTAGCAATGAGTTGAACGTTGAGGAAATGGATAATGCAGAAATTTATTGGATCCGAGTTATGCAGCAGGAAAAATTTTTTGAGGAAATTTGTATGTTGAAAGATGGGAAAGAACTGCTGAGAAAATCAAAAATTTTAACCCTTACTCCGTTTTGAGATGAGAACGAAGTGCTAAGAGTAGGGATAGGTTACAAGAAACACAAATGGGATATCCGATTAGACATCCAATGATTCTAGCAAAATCCTCTAAATTAACAACAAAAATTATTTGAGAAGCTCATAATGAAAGTATGCATAACGGAACAAATTCCACATTAGCATTTGTCAGGAAAAAATTTTGGATTATAAAAGGTAGGCAGAAGATAAAAACGACAATAAGTAAATGTGTGGATTGTAAAAGACTGAAGGCTGGATCAGAGCCATTTGCTTCATTGCCGCTAGATAGGATTAACATGGCTCATCCATTTGACGTTGTAGGTATAGATTTTGACGGTTATAGTTAATAATAATGAACAAAAGAAAGTATACATAATGCTTATTACTTGTGCAGTTGTTAGAGCTGTAAATCTTGAGTTAATAGAGTTGATAGAAGATGTGTCTCCTTGGTTTGCGCAGATTTATAAGTAGAAGAAATGTTCCCAGAACAATGTATTTAGATAATGCAAAAACATTCAAACGACCGGTTCTGGAATTTGCAAGAAAGAAAAGGATTCAGTGGAAGTTTAGTGTTAAGAGAAGATCATGGTGGGGAGGTTTCTGGGAGAGATTAGTAAGAACGGTGAAAAGTTCTTTAAAATAATCGTTGATTTTTGCTGAGTTGCAAACGGTGTTGACTGAAATAGAAGCTACTGTCAACTCAAGATCATTAACGTACATAGATGATGATTCAAACAAAATATTTATTTTAACCCCCTCCAAATTCTTAATTGAGGAAAAGGATGTTGCCTTAAGCTCAAATCTAAAATCATTGGAAACTAAAAGGGACGATATATTAAACCTGTGGAACAGTAGATAAGTTCATCTTAATAAATTTTGGAAAGTATGACAAAGGGATTACTTACAACAGTTAAGATCAGCGCATCATACTGAAAATACTATATCGATTGCCGTAAGAAAGGGAGATATTATACTTCTGGAAGACAAAAATAAACCCAGATTAACATGGAAGAGTACTGCAAGAGTTCAAAGGAAGGAATGGAAAAATCAAAGCATGTGAAGTGTTGACTAGTGATGAAACAAAATTTCGACGATCGATACAATGTCTTTACCCCCTGGAAGTGCGATCTTGTGCGGCCGGGGAGGATGTTGAAAATATGACATCTACATACGATACAGACGCAGGAAAAAATACCTCCGCGATTGTCTTTTAGTATTGTCAGCATCAGCGAGTAAAAACAAATAGAGTGCCAAAAAGTAATAAGTCAATGTCATCGAATATAATTTTGAAGTCGATATAATTAAGGACGTCTTTGCATTTTAGTAAACTTTGTATTAACGTAGTTGTTGTTAAAGATATTGCCAAGTTATTTCTTCTATAAAGTGCATCAATATATATAACAGTTGTTTATGTTCTAGATTTTCCTTTAATAGATGTTATAACGACGAGTAACGAACAGCGCGTATTAACACACCCAAAGTAATTTTCAAACTCTTTATCTAACATACGTAATATTGACATATTAGGTTGAACCAAAGAAATGGAATTTTTCATTTCTTGTATCAGCATAATTGCGCGTATCAAACTTCTTCATTCCAAGACGTGGTTATAGTCGCTAATGTTAAACGTTATTAATCAAAACAATTGAATCATAAAGCTGCATCATCATCATTAGGTCTTCAGTCCTAGAACTGGTTAGACGCGTACCATCATTGTTCCCTATTCTGAACTAACCTACAGATTTCCCTGAAATATGCACAGTTTGCATCTATAACTGTCTGATCTAGGTCTACATCTACCTCTTTTTTCCTATCTCTGCTTGTAATATATCACATACTATTCCCCAAAAATGCCTTAGAACGTATTCCGCCCTACTATTTCTCTTTTTCCCCAGATATCCTTGTTCCCCTACTATTTCTGTAACTTATTTGTTTACACTTGTCAGATACCAATGTTGTTCTATGAAGATTGTATATGGATCTGAGGCGACCCTATGGCGGGTTTACACTTGTCAGACACCAATGTTGTTCTATGAAGATTGTATATGGATCTGAGGCGACCCTATGGCGGGTTTACACTTGTCAGATACCAATACTGTTCAACGGAGATTGTACATGGTTTTGAGGTAACCTTATTGTGGATTTATACTTGTCAGATACCAATGCTGTTTTACAAGGATTGTTAATATGCTTATTTTTATGTAATTAGTTATTTTATGTATAAATAGAAATCATGTACGTAGGCTGTATTTCATGTTAATATTGCAAGGAAAACCCAGGAAAAACTTGCAATGCTACCTAGATATTGTGGGCATTTGATTTTCATTTGTTATTTCTTTTAGTAATGGAATCCATTGTTTACTGAAAGTCACGGATTCGTTTGCAACGCAGTTATTTTTATGTAGGGTTATATAGGCAGCTTCTTTGATTTTGCGTTTTTGGTGGTTTTCTTCTTTTTCTTCTTTTCAGAGAGTATGTGTATTCAGCTCGTTCCCTTTCTATTGTTTTCTAATTTTATACCCTATTTTACCGAGACTCAGTGAAGGAGGTTAAGCAACCTGTGGCTACCAAGATCCCCCAACACTTAGACATTTGCCGAAATAATGGTTTTCCAGTAAATCCTTTCACACACTTAACATTATTCGAGACTATTGCCCAACCAATTCTTGTAGTTACTTATAATAATCATCATGTTTACGCACAGTTATCTTTTCGTCATTAGTTAATCCATCTTGAGATTGGTTGGATGCGTACCTCCATTGATTTCTATTCTGGGCTAGCCTACACATCTCCCTGAAACCTCTACAGCCTACATCTTTTACTATCTGTGAGCAGTAGTCTAATCTAGGTCTGCCTCTTCTTCTCTTTTTTCCTATCTCTGCTTCTAAAATATTCCGCACTATTCCCTCATGCCGTAGTATGTGGCCTATCATCCTATCTCTCCTATTTTTTACCGTTTTCCACATATTTCTTTCTTCCCCTACCATTTTTAGTACCTCTTCGTTCTTAACTCCGTCTGTCCATGATATCTTCATCATACGCCTGTAACACCACATTTCAAAGGCTTCTACTTTTTTCTTGTCCGCTTCTCCTACTGTCCAGGCTTCACAGCCGTACAGTGCTGTGCTCCACACATATGTTTTAAGCAATCTTTTCCTTGTTTCTATGTTTGTGGTCTTTGAGCACAATAGTTGCTTTCTTGTTAAATGTAGCACGACCTTGTGCTAATCTTTGTTTTATATCTTTTGTGCTTTTCCCATCTTGCGTTATTTGGCTTCCTAGGTAGCAGAAATCCTTAACCTCTTGTAAGTTCGTGTTAAATACTTGTATTCTTGTTTTAATTTATTTTCCCACCTTTGCAAACTAGAACCTTAGTTTTAGTTTTGTTAATTTTCATACCGTATCTCTCTGTTAGAACCGTTTCCATTTCATTAAGAGCCGCTTCTAACTCTTCCTTGCTAGACGCTAACACCGCTATATCATCTGCAAATCTAAGCATATCAATTTTTGTCCCTGCATAGTAATTCCAAATGTCTTTCTGCATTTGACAGTATTCATTGCCTCTTCTATGTACAAGTTAAAATCAATGGGGATAGGGCACATCCCTGTCTCACCCCTTTCCTAATGTTTACTTCTCTACGTTCCTGCTCTAATTCTATTACTGCTGTTTGCTCTTTGTATAAGCTATGTACTATTCGTCTGTCCCTATAACTCATTCCAATCTTTTTGAGTATTTCAAACATTTTTTTCCAATTTACATTGTCGAATGCTTTTTCCAGATCTACAAACCCTATATACATGCTTTCCCCTTTTTCTATTGTTTTCTCCATTATCACTCTCAGAGCTAAAATAGCCTCCCGTGTTCCCCTGTTTCGCCATAACTATCCCCACACCCAAATTTCCGTCCTCTGCTCCTGTATGAATTACCCTGAAGTCTCCACTCCAAAAATCCCCCGCCTCTGGCCACCGAACTTCGCTGATCCCTACTATGTCTAGTGATAACCTATTCATTTCGATTTTTAGGTTCTCTAGCTTACCTACTTGCTTCATACTTCTAACATTCCACGCTCCGACTTGCAGAATGTTCCCGACTCTTATTTTTAACTTTCCGATCGCATCCTCCGAAGTAGTCCCCTCCCGGAGATCCGAATGGGGGACTATTTTAACTCCGGAATCTTTTACCCCAGAGAATTCCATCATGTTTGTTACAATTTAAGTACGCTGTGTACCTGGGGGATAATGTGGTGGTTTCCCGTTGCCTTCCACATCGCGGTAGTGTGTCTTAGACTGCCATACCGACCCCTATGGTCTCTGCCAATCTAAGTACCGAAAGAGCCGCTGCCCTCTTTCGGGGACCTGTCTTAGTCTGGTTCCTCACTAACGACCCTACTACTTTGGTTGGACCTGTAGTTTGGCTCTTTAGATCATTAGAACACGCAAGCCATTTCATCTGTTCTAGTAATTTAGAACTTCGGCAAGGTGCAGGTCCATTCGAAATGGCATAAAGCTGCACCACTTTAAAATACAAAGTTACAATGTTGATATCATTTTTAACCTTTTAAAGTACAAACAACGTAAAATACAATATTATCCTTTCTTAAATCAAAAATGCATGTAACCTAGAAATTATTTTTCTTAAAGAAAATAACTGTAACCTTATTAATGGAATTTACAAATACAGAAACTATTAAAATGAAATACGATTATCAATATTTTAAAGAAATGTTACAGGATATTAACTAATACAAAAAATTTAAAATTAGCGACATATTACAAAAGTCATTGACGATATCACAAACTGTAAAATAAATTTTTCGAACCAAATGCAGAATGAAATTTAGAAATTCTAAAGGTGTTAGTCCATTTTAAAATATTAATGATGAATAAGTTATAAATAACGTTGTTCAGACAAGAAGAAACGTATTTTAAAATCAAACAAAAATATATATATTTAAATATAAACGAACAAATTTAACTAGTAAATATATTAAAATTTTTAGAACTTTAAGTTGTCAATATAAAACGCACACTAAAATCAGTGAGAACTCAAAAAGCCATTACACTATACGGGAATATTGGGTCTGTAGCACGCTCTATAGTCCATTCCAAATAAGAATAAAGTAGATGACCTTGTACGCAAGGTGGATTTACACAGCAAGTTTATTATAATTTTTATATATACATACAGAATAATTATTAATTTCATATTTGAGTGATTATAAATCGTGACTAGCCTAAATTAATTTCCATAACCCGTTTTTATTGCAAATTTGACAATAGCGTATTATATATATTTTAAATACAAATTTTTAAAATTAAGCTGTGTAAATCAGCATCATGTTTTAACCAATCAAATCGAAAGCTAAACTTTCTCTATACCTTTCATCGCTTTATTCTTAGCTGGAATGGACTATACAATCATCCAACAATGAAATAAACGAGCATTATTTCAAAACTATCTAGTTAAGTCAGCAAATAAATTCATGCGAGATAAGGTTCGGGCCATAGGAGCTGTCTTTTTAAAAACTTCTTCCAAAACTTCTTAACAAATTTATTTGGTTAAACAGAGGTTAACATGGAATTTTGACAATTTTGAATTAAATTTAACTAAGTCCAAAAATAATTACCAATTGTACTATTATGAGTATCCGAAGCAACTGCAATGTTAAAGCTGAATACTTTGACTGACTGCCAGATCTTGGGGCTCCCGGGCTATTTATAGTGTCCCTGCCCCTCACAATTCTGTGGGAACTTGCAGAGCTCATGTCTGCTTATTTTTAATTCTATTCATTAATACATTTTAACAATCTTAATTTCTAGGTAATCATGATATCAAACCGTCTGTGATCTGCCACCTGCAGTGTCACTATCGTCTGGAATACATTGTATTGCATCTGTTCTCATGAACTGCTAATAACCTGTCTGCTTTATTCTTGTATTACATTGTTGCATTTTACTCTATAATTTCTTTAACAATTTCTAATAATTCCTAAATATTTCTATTTCGTTATACACACATAAATTGCGGGATACATAACTTGCGTTAGATTTCAGACCAAAAATACAAATGCAAATTCACAATACTCTCCATATACTTAAACAGCATGAAAGTCACGCAAATATGCAAATACGTAGTAAACCAAATCAATAACATGTGACTAATTAGTAGAAGCTGAGCAGCAACACTTCTAATCAACAAAAGTCATTGCGAGAATTCCATAGCCGATGGAAACAATTTCCAAATTGATTTTATAAACAGCCGCACAAAGTAGATGAAATCATTTGCTTTTTCACAATCCACTTGTGATAAGAACTTGAAATTGTTGTAAAGGAAGCTAAAATCAGGAAGCGTTCTCAAATGCCGGTTAGTGCTGCTTTTGGTTTAGCACTATTCCTTGCAACCAATCTGCTACGTACATCGACGAAGCTGGACGTACAATACATTAATGACCGGGCTCAGCCGGCGAGTAGGCGGGGTTTTATAATTACCAAAAATAAAGAACACACCTGAAATAAAATTACAGACACTCATTTATAACTCACAATAAAACATAAAAACCTCTAATTAAAAAAAACATGTTACAAAAGAACAGTAATACCAAAAACATTGAACAGAAACATAATTAATACTTATAACTACTATGCATGACATTTTAAAGAAACATAAAGAACAGTATAACCAAACAGAAAAAAAAAACAATAACCAACATACGTATATCAGGAAAACCAAAAAATAAATTATCACTTAAAATGGCGAACTGCAGTTTTTAGGTCACTACAAATCTTAAATAACAAAAAAAAACAATTCAATACTAAAAACAACAGTTCTAAATCATCATGGTAAGCATAAAGTTACATACAGCCCATTGACACTACGATGTCTTAGCTAACAAAAAAAAGATATGTAACCCCCAAGAAAAGAAAACCAACAGTTCTAAATCACCCTCGTGAGCCTACAATTAAATATGTAGAATGGTCACAATATATACCATCTTAATAATAAACATCATCTCACATAAAGATAAAGATAATCATGTTAAAGCTACAAAGTTCAGGCATCCAACAGAACCCGATAAATATATTGTTTCGACCATTTCACAGGATCAGTACAAAAAAAATCGTAGATAAACACTCACCCGCGTGTCCAAGGTTTGGTCACCCCTCCCTAATGACAGGGCGGAACAGATGGACTCGGGATCACGCAGTGCGAGTGTCCTCCGGTACCAAAAGGAGCGGTCATTCAACGGGTCGTGATGTCCACCGAAGGCAGCTACAATAATTACGAGTAACAATTAAACCCTTTACGAAGAAAAGTACATGTTTTTAACAATAAAAGTACTTATCACACAGTGGTGTATACACAAAATTTTATCAAGTAACGAAAAATAAAAAAGGTATCGACGAGTAATCGTTGTATACAGAAAGAATCGAATAATGAACTCGTTTTTAGCAAGGACTACATTCAATGCCGGCGTTATCAAATATACGAAAAGATTATTAGAAACTTGAACCACGCTTTATCAAATGGAGTATGATCCATTATTTCAACGAATCTCTAGATTGAAATAGTATACGGAGTAATTATATGCTATAAGAATACGGGTCAAACCAACAGACACCTAAAACAAAGTACCGACTACTCGATTGTGGAAGAGCTTTTTGTTTTAAAATAAATAAATTTAAATGCAAATTATTAGGAAGCGTACTTATTGAAGGATGGTCTAATATACCGGGTATTGTTGGAGGATTGAAGCAGAATCTATGTTAACAAATAATAAAAACAAAAAAGGCACGTTTTAATTTTACCATTGGAAGGTGAACGTAACAAATCCCCCTCAACAAAATTAAAAGGTCGGGATAGGAAAACAAAAGTAAGTGAGTGGACAGTACAGAACTCTGTACAAAAACAAACAAACAAACAAAAAAATTTGCTTATATACGGCTCGAAGGCCGACATACAATAATAGGAAAAACCAAAAAAAATTCGCTTAAGAAAACTAAAAAAAAAAAACACTCCAAAATCAATAAAAAAATTTCCATCCGGCCCAATGAATCAAGGTACCGGACAAAACCAAAAGTGAAAAGGACCACAGGGAAGGATAGATAGGTAGTAGCAATGAACGAGGGCAAAGATAGAACGGTGTCAACACTGTCAAAGTCATCCAAGGACGGATGCTTCTTCAGCAAAGAAACAAACTGTCTTCAACCTCAAAAGACGATTGGTATCCTGCAGAAAACCAAAAGTAGAGAAAAGAGGCGAAGACGAAAACCAATAGTAATCGCCAAAATACGACAACGTGTCAAGCCTCAAAGTAAACTAGGGAACAACATGAATGCTAGATAGAAAAAAAATTAAAATACTTCAAACTGTGGTACCCAAAAATCGCAACAAACAAAAAACTGAAGAAAAGAACTACTAACTAGGCCTAAAGTCGACTAAGTCGTGGTTTCCGAAGAAAAGAAAAAATGATCTAGAAGCACATACCACAGTAAGTAGATCGAACAAAAAATTTTACCAAGTCATCACGAAGACGGAGAGAAAGTAATACTAGCCACAGGAAAAAGATGAGAAATGTGGAACGAAAGCAAGGAAGAAAAAAAGAAAAAACCAAAAGGAATAACACCAAGCAACAAGCACATGAACCACAAAAAACCTTAAGAATCGCACAAAAGAAAATAAAACCTAATCCCAGTGTAGTCATGTATGAGTAGGTGTGTGCGCGTGCGCGCGTGCGTGCGTGCATGGTGTGTAAGAAGTGTCTGTGTATGTGTTGGACTGCTTTAGTCGCCTCTTACTACAGGCAGGTCGTACCATGGGGCTGTTCTATTCCCGGACCCACACGGGTGGGGTACAAGGAGAGAATGAAAAAAGAAAGAACCAAGCAGAGAAGATGTGTGTGTGTTTATGAAGTGTATGTACGTGTGTATGAAATGTGTGTGTGTATCTGTTGGACCGCTTTAGTCGCCTCTTACGACAGAAGATCGTACCGTGGGGCTATTCTATTTCCGGACCCACACAAGGTTTGGGGTACAAGGAGAGAATGAAAGAAAGAAAACTCAGCACTTGGCAAAATAGGAAAGTAAATAAAAATGTCGTAAAGTCAAAAAATCAAATCCTAACGAAATCAAAATCGGCATAAAAATCTGGGGGCGCGAGGACTAGATATTCAGCTTAAGACGTTTGCATCGCCAACAAGAAAACGAAATAAAGTCAAGAACATTAGGATTTCGCCGAAATACATATTCAGGTTCGGAATCAGCATAGACTATTGTCTGCCTCTTTTGGGAAGTTTTCTGCTACACAGGCACAGCAGGGGTGTAGTAGTTGTAGCACGCGGTTAAGGAGGTGGCGGCGAGGGTGGTTTAGGAAACGCAAAACGCGTTATGAAAGAAAGTTGTTGGTTTTAGAATTGATTGCAAGAAAGTTAACGGTAAAAAAGGAAACATCATGGGTTGTCAGAATATCAACTATAGAAAAAGAAAACGTATTGGCTGTAAGAAAATCAACCTTACGAATAGAAACGCTAGCAGAGCACACTTCAGTTACGGTAGATAAATGGACAGAAGCAGATAAAATTTCATTGATGTTAGATAAAGGACAAGCAGTATCACAATTAGGAAAGAAAATAGTATTGGCTATAGGAGTATCAACCTCAGGAATAGAAGCAGAATCCGATAACACTTCAGCAATATTACATAGTGAAACAGAATCAGATGGAATTTCATCCACCTTACAAGTACAAACATCATCAAGTAGAACTTTGTCAATGTTAGATGAAGAAGTAGAATCAAGTTGACCTTCGTCAACATTAGAAAAAGAGACAGCAGCTAGAATTTCACCAACCTTAGCTAAAAGAACAAAAGCAAGTAGAATTTTATCAACATTAGACAAAGAATCACAACCAGAAAGAACTACGTCAACATTAGAAAAATGAGTAAGAGCAGATAGCATTTCATCAACGTCCGATAAAGAGGTAGAATCAAGTAAGATTTCATCAATGTTAGACAACGGAGTAGGAACAGGCAAAACTTCAGTCACAATAGAAACTGATTCTTTAACAATAGCAGATAAGGAAACAGGATCAGGTAAAACTTTGACGACAACAACAACAGGCAGTATAGCTACGGGTTCACTAACTTCAACAGGACCTTCTCTATTCGTATTAAGAGTTATCGTCCTTTAGCTACAGCTGTTATTGCAGACACGACAGAAATTTCTTGAATAGATTCATTTAAGAAAGCAGGAATAGGTAAAATTTTCACAACAACAGCAACAGGCATTAAAGATACAGGTTCCTGAATTTCAACAAGATCTTCTCTGACCGAATTAGAAGGTATCGTCACTTCAGCTGCATTTGTTATTGCGGACACGACGGAAACTTCTTTAGTAGTATTATTTACGAAAGCAGAAATAAACTTTTGAGAAGCTAGCTGTAAATCGCTAATTCAGTATGGGTTGCAATGGTGGTAGAGGCACAGTCTGGGGAGGAAATGAATGCGTAGGATACATTTGATCATCGATTAATCGCAACGGGCAGAAGAAATTTGGTTCCTGTTACGAAGCTATATTTGCCGAAGAAGGGTATGTTTGGATAGCAGTAGCAGGATGACCTGGATGAGGTACAGGTGAAAACGTAGAGTTAGCAGCAGAAGAAATTTGGTTTCTACAAGCTGAGAACAGAATTTGAAGTATGATTCGAAGACCTATTAGTAGTGGGATGACAGTTAGAACAGTTGTGGCGAGTAACTCCCTTATGCCCGCAACCATAGCAATGGAGTACTTTAGGACGAGTACAACGTGTAAACATGACCAGGCTTGTCGCAATTAAAGCATATTACCTGACGAGTAGGAGCAGACCTAGGAAGAAGAACAGTAGAAAGTACGGAGGAAGTATTTGATCTACCCGTAGGCGTAGGAGAAACCTTAACAACTCGGCCATGTGAAGTAAAAGTATTTTTCTCAATTGTAGCAGACATATAAGCAAGATCCTGTTCAGCAATAACAGTATGTTAGTCTTGACTAGGTGACACGACATTATTGGCCAGAATCTTTTCCGGTTCTAACTTCAGACATTCATCCTTTAACTCTTGTATAAGCAGCGGACAGTAGGTCAATGCGCTCGATAGAATGGAGCGAGGTTACGAAACACAATGGAAAATTTATCATCCTCCTTGAAGAATCCATACCACTGAAACAAGCTTGTCATACACGTGAAATAGTCAGTAATGCTTTCTGAGGACTCCTGCTGTCTATTACAGATACCATCAAACAGTTTTATCCCATTTCAGTCATTTTAAATACGAATAAAGAAAAGAAATTGGAAAAAGTAACTAAATAAAGGTTAACCATAACTCGATAAAAGCTCAAGAAGAAAACTATTGCGAATACAGGACAATTTAGACCATATCCGACGGATAAACTTCAAGAACACCAATAGAAGTGAAGCAACAAAATAGAAACTCGAAATAGGAATAGGCCGCCAGCGTTTTCAACGGACTAGAATTATCCGCGAAAACACAATTCCGATAATCTGAAATTAGCTAACCAATGATATTTAGCAATCAGGGGAGAAAATTAAACTAAAATTTAAGAAAATTGGACCCACACAAAAGTAAAGAAAATCGATCCCCATGTGAGGAACACCAAAGAGCCGAAAGAAAAAAAATAAATACCAGTTCGAACGTAAGGGAAGAAAAAAAAAGTAGCATCAGGCCAAGAAATGCGGGTAATGTCGGCAATAAGACATTTACAACAAATCCGAGCAAAAGTTAGCTATACAAAATCAGAGTCAAAGCTAAACAAAACAAAATCGGAGCAAAAGTTACCCAAAACAAAATCAGAAACAACGTTACCCAAAACAAAATCGGAGCCCACGTCAGGGCGTCAAAATTTATGCTACGTACATAGACGTAGCTAGACGGACAATACAGGTATGACCGGGCTCAACCGGCGAGTAGGCGGGGTTTTATAATTACCAAAAATAAAGGAGAGGCCTGAATTAAAAAACACACACTCATGTATAACTCACAACAAAACATAAAAAACCTCAAATTAAAGAAAAAAACATGTTAGAAAAGAACAGTAGTTACCAAAGAAAATTGAAAACATACATAATTAATACTTATAACTATTATACATGACATTCTAAAGAGACATAAAGCGCAGTATAACTAACCACAAAAAAATTAAAAACCAAGATACGTATATCAGAAAAACCAAAAACAATCATCACTTAAAATGGCGAGCTGCAGTTTTTAGGTCACTGCAAATTTTAAATAACCAAAAAAACAATTCAACACCAAAAACAACAGCTCTAAATCATCATGGTAAGCATAAAGTTACAACAGTTTTAAATCACCCTCATGAGCCTACAATTAAATATGTAGAATGGTCACGATAAATACCATCTTAATAATAAATATCATCTCACATAAAGATAAAGATAATCATGTTAAAGCTACAAAGTTTAGGTATCCAACGGAACCTGATAAACATATTGTTTCGACCATTTCACAGGATCAGTACAAAAAAATCGTGGATAAACACTCACCTGCGTGTCCAAGGTGTAGGTTTGGTCACCCCTCTCTAATGACAGGGTGGAACAGATGGATTCGAGATTACGCAGCTCAGGTGTCCTCCCATACCAAAAGGAGCGGTCATTCAACGGGTCGTTATGTCCACCGAAGGTAGCTATAATAATTACGAGTAACAATTAAACCCTTTACGAAGACAAGTACATGTTTTTAACAATAAAATTACTTACCACACAGTGGTGTGTGCACGAAATTTTATAAAGTAACGAAAAATAAAAAAGGTAACAACGAGTAATCGTTGTCGTATACAGAAAGGATCGAGTAATGAACTCGTTTCTAGCAAGGACTACATTCAATGCCGGCGTTATCACATATACCAAAAGGTGATTAGAAACTGGAACCACGCTTAATCAAATAAAGTATGATCCATTATTTCAACGAATCTCTAGATTGAAGTAGTATACGAAGTAATTATACGCTATAAGAATATGGGCCAGACCAACAGACACATAAAACGAGGTACCGACTGTTCAATTGTAGAAGAGCTTTACGTTTTAAAATAAATAGATTTAAATGTAAATTATTACAAAGCGTACTTATTGTAGGAACGTCTAATATACCGGATGTTGTTGGAAGATTGAAGCAGAATCTGCGTAAACAAATAATAAAAAACAAAAACGGTACGTTTTAATTTTACTGTCGGAAAGTGAACGTAACAAATCATAGTTGGAAGCATCGCAAGATTTCAACGCAAGAATAGGTCTTGTCTACGCAAAGCAATCTTTCTCCAATAGACTTATTTAACAGGACGCTTCATTGGTCGTCCAGCAACTAGTCTTGAATCCATCACGAACCCTTATATTAGAACTTACTTATTTCGGCACAACATTGCAATAACCTCTGTAACCTCTCTAATGGGGTATTTAAGATAACTCTACCATTTGGATGCATAACATCGATCAACATATTGTTTCCAGTCGGTCAACTTTACACACCGCAAAAAGGTTTCTGAAATTATCCTAGACAGAGTGAAAGGACTTTCGCAACACGCAAACTTTAATTAAAAATACATTAAAACTCTGTCGATGCTTTGCGAAGTGTAAGCTCAGTTTTTTTAAATCGTGTATGTTATTTTAAGATCAACTCTTAAAATCAATTGTAAATAAACTTTTGTACACGCAATGTATTTACAGTTTGGCACTGCCACACAACATCTATGAAAATAATTGCTTCTTTGAAAACTATTTCTATTTCCTTACGCTACATTATCAATTCCACATAAAAACTTTAATAATAAACTAAAATCATTTCTGAAAATAATATTGAAAATTTTAAGAGACCTTTGACTGTTAATGAAATAATGTCATCCGGTAAAAGAATGAGAAAGTTACTCAAAAACAATATCATTAGACAAATAGTATCAAGAGTTTCAGAAAATTACTTATCTTCAATCATTCATCATTTATTAATTTTAATACTAATATATTTGAAGGTATGAAGAAAACGCTCCATAAGAATACATTTTAATTTTACAGTTGGTTGAAGATATACAAAAGCTATCTACTTCCTTAAAAATAGTTTTGCTAATCTGTCGAAGAATAGATTCTCCAAGACCTGCTCATCTAAGAATGACTTGAGCTTTCCGTAAAAGAATCAAAAGACAAAAGCTATATTAATCCCTTCGTGCAATACAAGGCTCTCGGATACAATACCGTTGGATGTTTATTGTATTTTATATTACGAGTTCTATAAGAAGATGGGTGTATTATAACAGCTGTCGGCACTTGATTTTAAAAAATATCAGTAAAATTCCTTGCTGGAATATAAAAGATAATTTAAAAATTTTTTTCAGAATCACGCAATTTGGATTCAAAATTTTAAAGATTGTAAAAGTATTTCATACACAGCACTAGCAATTTTACAAATACCTTCCTTAACACAATTTCTATGCAAACAATTTATTTTTATTTATCTTTTTGTTTCTTTATTTGGAACGGGGGGAGGGGGAGGTGTCAAAGAAGCGCATCCTTTGATACCATTAAATCAAAATATCATTCCATTCATATAGTTTTTTAATTTAAATTGTGAAAGAATTTTGGATGTTTGTTATTAAGTAACGATCCACTTGTAGCGCTAGTGCGATATTTTAACAAACATTAGGTAATAGGAAAGAATTTAATAATTCCAGTCAGCTACACGAGCTTTATTCAGTATGATTCACTGTTTGGGAAGTTAGGGAACTTTATGTGCATGCTGTATTATGTGTGTAAGAGTGAGAAGCAGCTGCCTTTCTCAGCTTATCATATGGGATTGAGAAGGGATGTGCAGTTCAGCTTGTTAATGCGAAGCTTCCCCTTTTTAGTGTTGTGGTGGACGAAGGACTACATTCGCTCTGTCTGGTTCTTTTAGATATTCCAACAAGGTTACGACTAGCTTCTTTAGCTAAAAATTGAAGTAATTCAAGTACCATGCGGGATAAGATTTTTCTTGTGCTACTAATTGAATTTCACTCAAATATGTAAAGTTTTTGCAAGCAGGAAGGAATATACTTTCATAATTTTATTGTAAGGGTCATGTTGTCGCAGGAGCGTGATTTTCAGTTCAAAATGGTTGGAGCCTTCCCATAAATTTGTGTTGGTATCCTTAATCATCCTTTGAAGTGGAGTGGTGCATTTAGGACAAAGTGTTATATGGAATTTTATATCATAAGCAGCTGTTTATGAGAGTTCTTTTTTTAGTTTGGTACTTTAAAGGTTATACTTTAGCAATATTTTAGCACTGTAGCATTCGACATTTGGGGTCAATAGATGTGAAGGATACCTACATCAATAACGTATTTATCAGTCACTATTACTTTAACATAACTGGCTTGTTTTGGGGTATTTATATCCGTTAATATTTTTCTCACAAGAACAAAAAATATAAAAACAACAATACATTCGAATTGGTTTACTGACTAAATTATGGATTTATATAAGATATTTAATAAGCAATCCTGACCCGTATTGTTTTAAATTATAGCATTGTTGTTGACTGTAACGCTGTTAGCGATACTTCGAGTTTAAGGTGTTGGTAAGTAGTTTTTAACTTTTGGTTGTCAAGTTATTTTTTTACTTTTAGGAAGAGCTTTATTACGCAATGACTGCAAATACCTGTTGTTTTGTACCTGATGTGGATCCTTTAAAGCTGTAATTTTTAATTAAACTTTTATTCAGCATAAATGAACTTGGTGGTGGCCACTCAGCAGTTTTGTTTAACCACATTCACTGAGCGACATGATGTATTAATTTTACGATGTTATTAAGGTACTCACCTCTTGATAGCTCCTGCATCGACAAATAAAAACTTACTAAGTGATCCAGAGGCAAGATTGCATTGCAATTCTCTGTGATATTGTAACTTATTAATTCCGACGGATCATAATAGGGAAAGATTTAAACTTCTTATCTTTAGTTATTCGAATGCCACGCAATCGTTTCCGAGCGGGTTAAAGGTTAAACAAAAAGTAACGGTAGTTAAAACTCGAGTTTATTAGAGAAACAAATGTCCAAATCCTCCTTTCAACACAAATTTGGACTATTGAATTACTTACAACGCCTTTGTCCTGCACCACAGGTTCGCTTGAGTTTTGTACAACATCAATAAACCTGCAACTCATTCAGAAGAATATTTAGTAATTGGTTGAATAAAACCTATTTTTATTAATTAAACGTTTTTACGTTGGTGCACGCTTAGTTAAAGCGTATTATAAACAGGAAATGCTTAAATGGACCAGCACAACCATTGAATGTGTATAATTTATATATACCATTTAATTTGGTTGGATACCTATAATTCATAAATTTGATACACGCACATTTTGACAATTAGAGATGGAACTTAATTTCTTGTTTTGTAGGGTTCGTTATATACTGTGGTATTTATGTCTAGATGGTATAGTATAGGGGAACAAACCTTGGAGTTTTCTTATTATTTGTGATTATTTTAAAATTAGTAGAAGGTGAGAAAGAGGGTACACAAGATTTCATCAATCTATGTTGCAGTTAAAATCGTCTCTTGAAACAGTCACCTTTTAAGGAGGCTGAA
Source organism: Platerodrilus igneus (assembly GCA_036346225.1). Taxonomy (NCBI): domain Eukaryota; kingdom Metazoa; phylum Arthropoda; class Insecta; order Coleoptera; family Lycidae; genus Platerodrilus; species Platerodrilus igneus. The sequence continues at coordinate 3,770,915 of JARFIW010000800.1, forward strand.
ATCAGGTAGGTTAGCGCTTAAAGTCTGAATATGCAGCCGGAAACTTCACTAAATGTTGTAGCTATTCCATAGGAAAAAATAAATCACTGATAAGCTGCAGAAAGTTTCTAGCCAGAGGTAGCTGCTTTGCCATCAGATCAACATTAAAAGTCTAATATTTGTTTGTTAGAGGTTTCAAAGCTTCAGCATCTAAGAAAGGGGCTTCTCCTTTCTGAAACCCACTATTACTTCCATATTATCTTGATTTTCCTGAAATCGGCGGTCAAACCCATTCATAATTGTATCTAATATATTAAAAAAAGAAAGATTTAGTTTTTTTTTTACTTTAGACCACTTAAATGAGCACAGCGCTGTCTGCCAGACGTTACGCTTTATATTTTCTCTATTTGTAACAATCTATTTGATGTTTCTGTTGTTGGTCAGGGACCCTCTTAAGTAGCTCTTCATATTTTTTGTCGATTCTCACCCTGAACAACTCTTCTACGAAGTTGTCATCAAATCTAAATCATTGAATTTAAGTTGCTGAGAGAAGGAGTATGTTAAGCTCAGTATAAGCTCCAGTGCGTAGAAGAGGATGAAGCACAGTTACACCATTTGAGCTCGAATGGCGATACTTTGGGCTATATCTTTTAAACCTTTGCCACAAATAACTAACATCGCTTTGCATTTTTTGGAAATCTTATTCACTGCACTAAACCAGTAAAACCACTGTGTGGAGATTAATCGTTCTAAACTCAAGGCTGATTCAGTTGCTTTTACGCTTTCAAAAATAATTCATGCCAAGGAAAGCTATTTGATATAGAACAGTAGATCGTCTAAACGGTAGAAAGAAGTGTTTAGCTTCCTCAACACCAGCAAATGCACTAAAACTAGATTGCCTCAGTGAGCATGGTAGTGAAGGTAAATAGCATGAAGTACTTATCGTTCACTCTAGCTTGAACTCCATTTGCCCAACCACTCATTATTTTGGCACAATCATAAGACTATTCAACACAAAATTTAATGTCCCGTCTTTGTTCTGCAAAAAAGACAAAAAGTAAATTTATCATATTTTTTGCAGTGCAATCTTTTAAATGATGTAAACTTATGGCTCATTGTTTCAATTTTGAATCTTCACAGTCAACGTATCTAATTAGAATTGTTAACGGTTTCGCCTTGGAAATGCCTTTGGTTTCGTTAGCCATGATTGAGTAAAAACCCAACTTCAATAAAAGTCCTTACAATTCTACAAGAGAGCACAGATATTGAAACATTTTGGTATTCCCGAGAAGTGTAATCGCCATATTCGCGACTCATTTTTCATTGAATTTGCGATCAACTTCACAGAACGTTTCTAACATTAAACTTACTTATCTTTTTAATTTAAACTTTTGGCTATTGAAAAAGGCAGTTGAGCGGATCTCTTCCGTACCGACTGTTGCTAAAACCTGCGATGTCGGGTGAAACGACACAAAGACACAAATTGTGAAATATGCGACGCTGCACTTCCCATAATGTGTCTGTATTAAATATTACAACTTTTCTACTTCTGTCCTGATGCCCAATTAGGGCGAAACGCGAGTTACGTATCCCCAATCCAAATATGTACAATTAAATAGAAATTATTAAGAAATTATTAAGAAACTTAAGTTAAATGCAACATTGTATTTCAAGGATGAATAAGAAAAGCTTAATGAAAGTTCACAAGCAAGTTGTGAGATCGGATGTGAATACATTGTATTCCAGATGTAAGTGACACTGCAGGCGCAGGTCACAGACGGTTAAGAAACCGCAATTATTAGAAATTAAGATTGTTACATTGTATGATGAATGAAATAAAGAAATAAGCAGATATGAGCTCTGCACGTTTCCACAGAATTGTGAGGGGCAAGGACAACATAAATACCCCGGGAGCCCCAAATCAGTTAGTCAGTCTTAAATATTTCAGTTTTTACATTGTTGTTTGCTTTGACTACCCGCCCTAATTTAACTTTAACTATTATTTAATTTCGACTTGATATAATTTTATCAAGTTTGTCAAAACTTCCAATTGTAATTTATGTTAAATAAATAAATTTGTTGCAAGAAGTTTTAAAAGAAGACTTTAAAAAGGCAGCTCCCAAGGCCCGAAACGTAACTTGCGCAGGCGTACGGATCCAGAAAGGCACATAAAACCTTTCGGAAAATTAAAATTCTCAACAACTGTAACATCTGCGACGTATAAAAATATACGAACTAAAGGCTACAGCAATTGACTAAACATTACCAAGCACAAATTCCTTTCTGTAATTATACCATCGTAAAACAACGTATAAAATATAAGTAAAGCGATTTATTAAATAACCCAATACAATCCAAACTGAAAAATAACAAACAAAACCAAAAAATAAATCTCAATTTGTACAAAAACTTAATATTAATCAGAACAGAAAACGACCAATAATTTATTAGAGCAACCATTAACGACCATGAGTTCAGATATGAAGATTTACCTCAAAAGTATCCCCCAATATAAATGAGAGTAAACCCTCTCAGGAAATTTCATTACCGCGTGTCAAATTTTTTTAAAAAGTTTTATAAACCAGGAAATAACGCACGATATGTTCTACTTTCACGGCTAATAATAAACAAACTGACCGGATGGGCACTAACGCTAATATCCAGCCGAGATGACCTTGAACAACAAGAAGATTTTAAACGCATACTAATAGCATATTTCGGTGACCAAAAAAATCAAATGTCTTATCCGCGAAGATGACGAAATAATCAAGAAACCCATGCAACTAGAACACCTAGACGTAGACGAACTCAACCACGCCATGAAAATAATGGACAATTACAAAGAACACTTAAGTGAGTTAAAAGTGCCAGAATTACATTACGATAATATAAGGGTTTGGACAATTTTATTAATCGTTTTAATCATTTTACTAATCATGTATGTATTATACAAATTGTATCTTAGATATAAGAATAAAGAAAGAAATTTTAGTCATAAGGAAACAAAGGTAAATAGAAAAGTAATAGATGTACGCTTAGGGACAATGAATTTTAAACATTAAGTAAAACCCTTAATTTTTCATTTACGTCGGGAGGAGTTACGTATCCCCCAATCCAAATATGTACAATTAAATAAATTATTAAGAAACTTAAGTTAGATGCAGCACTGTATTTCAAGGATAAGTAAGAGAAAGTTAATGAAAGTTCACAAGCAAGTTGTGAGAACGAATGTGAATACATTGTATTCCAGTGATACTGCAGATGCAGGTCACAAACGGTTAAGAAACCGCAATTATTAGAAATTAAGATTGGTGCATTGTATAATGAATAGAATAAAGAAATAAGTAGACATTGGCTCTGCAAGTTCCCACAGACATGTGAGGGGCAGGGACAACATAAATACCCCGAGAGCCCCAGATCAGTCAGTCAGTCTTGAGTATTTCAGCTTTTACATTGTTGTTTGCTTAGGCTACTCGCCCTAAATGTAAACTTCAACTATTATTTAATTTCGACTTAATATAATTTTATCAAGTTTGTCAAAATTTCAATTGTAATTCTGTTAAATAAGTAAATTTCTTACAAGAAGTTTTGGAAGAAGACTTTTTAAAAAGGCAGCTCCCAAGGCCCGAAACGTAACTCGCGTCGACAGGATGCCCTCTTGCCATTAATTCTATTTACTTTATTACATTTTTATCTTTTAAATTATGTGTGTGTGTATGTGTGTTTGTGTGTGTGTGTGTTTTTGTGTGTGTGTGTGTGTGTGTGTGTGTGTGTGTGTGTGTGAGAGAGAGAGAGGTGTGTGTATGTATGTACTTTGTATTACTTACGTAATTGTTTGTTGGTTATAGTTCTACAGTAAATAATTAATACTTCTCTTTAATATCTAAATTTTCGCCTACATTTTATGTTTGATCACAGGTTTAAAATGAGGATTGTTATAAGTAATATTCCACATGAAATTATAGAGTATAGGTTAATTATCAAAAACATCTATGTTATTTATGAGAATAATAAAAAATCGTTTTTCTTATGATAAAGTTTTTAGGTTTTTCATATTTGGTGGAAAAAGAAGCGAATTGATTTCACTTTGCATGTTGTATTTCCTGACCATAAAATTTCTTTATTTTGTATCAAATGCTTTCAAAGGCAGTATACCTGCTATAAGGCAAAAATTTTCTACAAGTGAATGTCGTCAAAAGAACGTTCTCCAACGATCAAGTCCACCTTTATATAAATTTCTCAAAATAAAAAGATGAATCTACAAGTGTAAGTCAAGGTCAAAAGATGGTCGTTGTTAAACTACTGATCTAACGCCGAGTTGTTCTAGTGCTGATAATATTATCTCTGGAGTTTTAAATAACTTTTTTGATAATAACAAACAGATCCTCTACCTACAAAAGCATCTTAGATACAGGTCTCCTCGAGATTGAACCCTATTCAGGTTCCAGAAGCACATAAATAGCAGTGAAATTGTAGAAAAAGTTCTTTGCTATAACACGATAGTTATTTTAAACATCCCCCGTAAGTCATCAAGGCGAAAAATTTTGCATCCGCTCCGCTCGATATGCAATACCGACTTCAACTAATACAAATATACTTCTCAATTAATTGCTCAACTAGGTATTGAAATTAATCATTAATCTTTTGTTTCGGCATTATTTAAGTAACAAAGCTACTGATCAGGATGAATAACATATTCTCTATACTTTTGTAAAGAAATATAATTGGTCCAACTATTTCTTGTCCTTGTTACAAACTTATAATAAAAATATAATTACAAAACTAATAAGAATGCTAGTTCGATACCGCAAAAGACTAATGCAAGGACAGGTGCAACTGAGGTTCTACCGAACAGCGATAATCATCAAATCATCAGCAAAGGTTAATTGAAGATTTTGCAAAAAAAAAGTCAATAGACCAACCTAGGGTAATTCAAAGCAGCATTATTAAAAGAGACAAATTGCTAAGTAGTAACCCTGACACATTATAGTAATGGTTCTTTTTGCGATTCCAATAATCAACAACGGTATATAAGTCGAATCTTCATAAGATAATTTTATTCAGTGCGCGTATTGTAAACTAACAATTAGAAACATGCTCCGATATGTAAGTAGTCGATTTTAGTTATTTAGTATAGCTATAGTTTTTTAGTTGGCGTTAACTATTACATTCGTTTCAATCTCAAATGGAGGGCTTATTGGAAGACCAACTGCTGAGCACAACTCTAATATTTCTCATGCACCTCAAGAAAACTATCACCCTCTAGTAGAAGCCACATATTCCTCTTCTCCACTCCATTCCAGTTACATAGGTGCTCCAAGACATCATTTTCCAGATTCATATCCTCCTTCACTCCATTCCAGTTACATGGATGCTCCAATACATCATATTCCAGAAGTGCATTCACATAGTCCTGATCCATTACACGGACGTCTCCACCATGGTCAAGCTACTTCTTATCAAAACCTAGTCAAGGTAAGCTTTTTTAAATGAACTTTGTGTTCAACAAGGTGTTTATATTAAATATCTCTATTATTTAACAGCATGATGAAACTATTTCTCATCGTCAGCCGCACGCTCAAGCAGATGATGCAGTTTACCCCTTCTCGGCACCATCTGCATCGTTTGACCACAACGTTGGATTAGGGTTCAAATCTGAAATAGGACATACTGCTGGTACCGTTTGGGATTTTAATGGCATGAATAGTCTAAGACAGGCTTGGTCCCCTGAGTATGGTGTTGAATATCCTAATAGCGCAGCAAAAGGCTCTTGGTGAAACAAACTACCTCAACTATGATTTACTAAATGATGTAAAATATATATTTTATTTATTATTATGATAAAATGTTACTTTTGTACGTAATAGATTATTAGAAATATGGTTAAATTAGGTTTTTATCATTTGATCAAACCACTAGAAAACTAGTTACTCGAAAGGGTGAAATAGTTCATAAACACGAACCGATGTTAATTTGTTTTTAAAAATACTAAAAAAAACCTTTTTTTCTCATCAATCACAAACATTTTAAATGCAGACTTTTAATCATTACGTATTTCTAATACAATAGTTAATATTCTATGTAGATCTGCTTGGGAAAAGTTTTCTCGGCTGGGAATCATTTTGCAAATAAAAATCCTGGGTATTGTCAAATTACAAATAAAATAGTTTTAAATCATTACGGCAGAAAGAATAGAGCAGATCTGCGAAGAAATAAATCTTATTATCTAGCACGTGTACGAAAAAAAATTATGTGACGACGTTTTCAATATAATTTTCGTTATATAGATATTATATATCACAGTATACCTATCAAATATCATTTTAACGAATCAACCCCTTTGCTTAACCTTTTAGCTTAACCCGTTACCTGTTTTGCATAAAACCTTACCGTGCATAAAAATATATAATTTTGTGTATTTAAAACCCCAAATTTTATACCTAATGTGTAATAAAAATTTTACTGTGAAAGAAAATATTTTCTACAAAAATGCAACTAATTTGCATTATAAGACCATTAAAGCTTTAAATTAATCATATCAATTGACTTTTGTATTACATAAATTCATTTTAAACAAATAATTTTCTAGAATAGACGAGATTAAAAAAAAGTTTCGGAAAAAATACGTCATTTCGTATGAATTAATTAATAAAGAAACGTTTATTCCAATAAGCGGCCGGAATATGAAAAAAAAACCCATAAAATGTAATAAAAATTGGTAAAAATCATTTATTACCTTTTGCAATTACTGAATTAGTATGCAACTCCACAATAACCTTAGGTGTTAAACAAAGACGAGCAGCTCACGTCACTAGGATCGCGTTAACGAGGTAATAAAAAGCGACGATTTGAACGATAATGAGAAATTCACAGAAAATTACGTTAGATAAGCGTGTATTATTTGGAATGGAATCACGTAAACACTAGTATATTCTAGAAAATAGATAATTTTTTAAATAAATGGAAGCGTTTATTAAATACATTCATTCATAAATTCAATCGGGAAAATGTCACATTGAGAAAAGAACTTCGAAGATATTGTTTTAAATTATGCAATACGCATACTGTAACTAATATTTACCATGTAACAGTGAATACAGAAGTTAATTTTAAACGTAGCTTGCGTAAATATGAAAATTGGTAAATACATTTGATTTTGTACTGTACAAGGAAGATGGGAAATGCTTCGATATAAAAAGCTGTTTAAAATTTTATTGAATAATTAAACCGAGGATGCACATTGGTTTCTAAATGAAGATTTAAATAATATGCAAGGTTTTGTAAACTGCGACTTGAGCGTTATAGGGGTATAACAGTGAATTTAGCTTGACCTTGCAAATATTCCTCGGTGTCTTGCTTAATAAACAGAAAGAATTAACTTCACACAGGATTATTTATTGTGCCAGGTTACAAATAAAACTAAACTACCAATTACACCTTATTTTAATGGATCAGAGACTCTTATAAAATATATCAAAGCGCGGGCTTAAAAGTTAACGTTTATGACGTGCGCGTCTGGTTGAACGGTCATCTACACTGACTCCTCCTTGTGGCGGCGTGATAGCTCGTTGAAGAGATGTTTCCCGGGCTTGTTCGGATTCCGAATCCTTAGCAATAAAAGACGGTGGTTGCATAGCAACGGTGCGCGCGTAACACTCTCCCTCTCGAATCTGTTTTACCGCCATCGGAAGCAGGCTAGCACCTTCAGAACGCCTAGCATTTGAAATAACTGGTTCTACACTTTGCACTAGTTGAACTTTGGGTGGATGACCTCCGTTCATTTACATTTCCAATGCTTTACCCGAAGGTACTACATTGGCCAGGAGGAAAGTTTTTTGTTACCTGGAAATTTAGAATTTTGACGAACCCTTGCCGTTCCAGGCAAGTTAGGGATCTTTAACGTGCGTGACAACACTCACACACGAAACCTCCATTTAACCTCTCATCCGAACGAGGGCGTAATTTTTGTGAAAAATGTTCACCTGCCATTTTTCAAGCAGTCGGCTGTGTCGGGATTTGAACCCAGGACCTTGGGATCCGTAGTCTTACGCTTACTACATTGATCCACGGCGACGCCGGTGGATGACCTCCACCGGATTCACTAGTTCTACTTCGCCATAAAATGGTGTAATTTGACTTACATGATATTTTCCACATATCCTTTTAGGAGCAGCTGCGGTGGGGATTTTATGTTATCAACCAACGTAAGGGTTGGTGGTCTGAATATTTGATGAAATGGTCGGTTCTAGTAGCATCTTCGAATGAATTTATAATTTTCTGTACATCTGGGTCATCTAGTTGTTCACTACGTATATCAGCAGTGCTGCGGGTAGGTAGTTCTACAAATACTGCATATAGGCCGCATTTTGTCGGTGCACAGCGGTCGCGATAGTGCATCGGCAACGACATTTGTTTTTCCTGGTGTATAAACGATCTCCGGGTGGTAGGGTCATGGACCAGCGTAAGGATTGGTGGTCTGAAGCCACTTTTATTCTTGTTTCTTGGAGTTAACCTCAGTATTTCTCCAACGTCCATACGACAGCGAGAGCTTCGCGCTCTGTCGTCGAATAATTTCTTTCAGCAGAAATAAGTTGTCTACTAGCGTTTTCTACAGGCCTTTCGTCGTGTGCCTCCCCCTGAACTAAAATTGCTCCGAGCACGTAACTGCTGGAGTCGGTCCTGAGAGTATACGGAAGCGCTTCGTCTGCTTATCGTAATGTAGGCGCGGTCGTTAAAAATACTTTAAGCTGCTGGAAAGGTTTTTCTTGTGCTTCACCCCAATTCTACGAAACTGGTTGTTTAATGAGATTGGTTAGTGGTTTGGCAACTTCCGCGAACTGGGGTACATACCGGCGACACAACGAAAACATCTGTATAAAGGATTTTTTTACAGACCGTTTTCGGTGATGACATATTCATAATGCTAGCAATTTTATCTGAATTTAGAGAAATTCCTAACCGACTTATAATATGTCCTAGGAACTTAATATTGTCGCGCACGAAAACACACTTTTCACGTTTGGCACGCAGGTTAAACTGCTTTAATCGAATGAACACTACATTCATATTGTCTAGGTGCTGGGGCACTTTGGATGATATCACAATTAAATCACCTAAGCATCCAAAAAATTTTTATGAGACCACAACCGGCGCGGAAACGGTCGATTAGGCGTTGAAATGTACTTGGTCCGTTTTTCAGTCCGAAACTTAAGCGGGTAAATCGAAATATACCGAAAGGAGTAACAAAAGCGCTTTTATCGCGATCCTATTCACGGATTTTCAACTGGTGATATCCTGCACATGGGTCGATTGTTGACATACCGAAGCCTGTTTCACGTCATCTAGTATATCATCAATTCGTGGAAGCTGGTACTTGTCTGATACAGTAATCGCGTTTAATCGACGATAATTAACGCACAGCCGTACACAAGTCCTTTTTTGGCACTAGCACAACTGGAGCGGCCAACGGGGACTCACACTCTTAAATGATGTCTTCGTCAAGTAGCTTGTTGATTTCTTCGCGTAACACATGCCGTTTTGCTGGCGGTAGTTGATACGGTGACACAAAAATAGGTTGGTGATCTCCCGTATTAATTACATATTCCGCATAATTTGTTGGCTCACCTCGAACTGCAAATACCACAGAATGCTGCACGAATAGGGCGTTGAACTGATTTCGCTCTGATTTAGGCAGGTAAAATCCTTCGTCCTCAAGTAATTTTAAGTCTAATAAACTAAATTAACATCTGGCAAACTGACTCGTACGACAATGGGTAGCTCTTACTAATCGTATCTGCAAACGAGTACTTCCTCTGTGAAAACTCGAAAATAAGATTAGCATTGCGTATAAAATCTATTCCTAAAAGCGTTGTATTGTTTATAGCATTAGGTAACACGCTAAAAGTTGGAATGTTGCGATTATTTAATCGAATATTTACGTTAGTACGCAAAATACCCGTATTTGTAGCTTGTCCGTCCGCAAATGTAAGAACGAGTTCACGACTATGAAAGAATTGTCCTTTTTGTAGCATTATCTGGAAGAGACGTTCACCAGCTACGCTCTGTTTGGCTGCTGTGCGGACTAAACCGAGTCCTGAAGCACCTATAATTTGAATAGGTGGAGCTGACCTTTGTATACTGTGTACCGTGAGAACATTATTGGCGTGGTACACCAAACAAAATTTCATGCTCGCGATAGCACTGTCTGCGTCTGGATTGCACACTGTACAGTTACTCCGAATAACACCTGGTGCACCGCATCCATAACAACGTAGAGCAGTATTCGTACTTGAACTTGAGAGTGATGTTTTGTTTGTCTGTGACCTGCGCGTTTCCAATTTCCGACAAGTGTCTTTCGTATAACCATAGTTTTTACAAAATGTACATCGTGATGATTTCTTATCACTTGTAGCTTGCACGTGCGTTGTTGATCACATTTTATTATCCGCTGGAAATTGCTTAATAACTGCATTTGTTTCACGAAACGCTATTTCAACTGACCTGAATTTTTCAAGCAATTTACCGAATGTAGCACAATCGTCGCGTGTAATATGTTCTCAAATGTTGACATGTAGCAATCCGTACACCATATCTAGAAGCACTTTTTCTTTTAAAGGCGGGTCGTTGATCTTTGCGAGTAAAGCCCCCGCTTTCGAAATAAAAATGTCTGTAGGCATGCTAACGTCTTGTTCGGTTTGGCATTTTTACAATGTATTTTTCTTCACTACTCCACACGTTGCACTTTCGAACCGAAGGTGGGTGACAGTTATAGGGAATAACAGTGAATTTAGCTTGACCTTGCAAATATTCCTCTCGCAATGAATCTAGAACGTTTCGCCAATTATTGTTTGTTTGTACACCTACCACCAGAGCGCTACTATTGTTTGCGTGAATAACCGAACACTAAAGAGCGGCTTTATCTTTAAGTTGCATTCGGTTTCATCAGGACCGTTATCTTTAATAACGATCTTTACCAAAGTTAGCAGCGGCCTCTAGCGGCCTGGTATCCAGTTACAAACAACTGTAAAGAAGGTATCTATATCCACGGATGCTTTCACTTAATTATTCCCCGTTAGGTGGCGCCCCATATCTATGTAATGGCGCTAAGACGCTAACTTTAAATTTGTTTGATTGTTTAATATTGCATTTATTACGCTTGTTTGGAGAGTATTCTTTGTAGATTAATATAGGCATTTTCACTTCCCGTTTTTATAGTTTGTAAGTTAGTTTTTAGAAAAATAACTTTAACATTAGGAAGTTCTAGTTTAAGTAATCGTTCCTGCAGCCACAGAAGGTAAGGTTTTATCATAATCCCAACAAAGCTAGTAGCATTTCTTAAATTCTAGTTTTTATTGGAGTTATGCCACGATATAGAAGTTGTGCAGTTTTAAAGTGCGAGGATAAAGCTTCAGTAAGGCATAGATTTACAAACCCCCTCAAGTTTTTGTACATCTACAAGTGTTGGATAGACGTTATTGGAAACGACTTACTGAAAAAACTTGATCCGATGTATGTTTATAATACTTACCGAATATGTCATATCCATTTTACAGCAGAGGATAATGCATTTAATAACCTTTTGAGGAAAGACTCTGTTCCATCGCAAAATTTACCCCCAAGAATTAAAACACCTGTACATTTTGACTCTGTAAATGAAAATGGTAAATTAATGTGTTACTATTGTTACAGTAGTAAGTATTATTTAAATATGTTTTTAGATGAAGTTCAAATGCAGCATGAAAGTATCTCGCCCAAAACTAGTTCCAATGTGATTGTAATACAGTCGACATCTGCATGTTCCGATCAAAAATTACATTTATCTAGTTCAAAGAGGCCACAGTCTCTATGTGCTCACTTAAGTACTAGAAAAATAAAAGTTGAGGATTCGTCTAATCGAAGTAAGTTTTTCTTTACTTATTTAAGGAGAGCCCGTCACTTTAGTTACTTTATCACTAATTTTATATAATATGCAGGCTGCTAAATATAATTCGAGAAAAATCACCATAGCTAAAACTATTTGAACGAGTTCATGGTCTTAATAAAGTCAATGATTAAAAAAAATTCTATTTTATTAAGTAATTGTAGAAAAATTCTGTATACTTTTCAAACAAAAAGACATTATTGCTCTCAAGTGATTAATGCGCTCTGCTTTGCATCGTGTGTTAATTGTCACTTTTGTTCAATGTATCGCTTTTCGCTTTTAATATATAAATAATTATTTACAACATGACACTGAAGTGCCTATTGTCTTAAATTTTTATTTTGATTTTAAGATTGCCCTACAATATATGTCCGAGAAGTTATTATTACAGTACTCATTTAGGAATTCTGGACCATGCTTCTTCTTGCCTCGTCCATAAACATTTAAATCACACCGTAATAAATCACATCTCAAACTCTAGCTGTTCACTTATTATTAGATATTTGTAATTTTATGACATTGTAGAAATTGCTCATCAACTGAAAGACGTTGGTGCAACACCAAAAGCCCGGAAATTTTACTTATCTACAGAACAATTAAAAAGATTGGCCAATGCATATAAAATAAGAAAAGAGCAATTTAAACAAAAGTGGAAGCGACGTTCAAAAGAAGAAGTAGTAGCCGAAATAACATCAAACATGAACCAAACAATGGCAAAATTTCTAAAGGGCCAAATCTTCTTAGCACAAAAAAAAACCCAAAGGCAGAAGATACACATTAGATGATAAAATCATGGTTCTGATATTAAGTAAGCAGACTGGCAAAGGGTATAGAGCGCTTTTCAAATTTTTCTCTCTACCTTTAAGGAAAACAATTATGGCACTATTAAGAAAAATTCCTGTGAAACCTGGTTTTAACGATGTTATTTTTAAGAATTTAAGAAGCAGTGTATCATCCTTACCAGAAGTTCACAGAAATTGCTGTTTAATGTTTGATGAGATGAATATTGAACCAAATTTGCAAATGAATGTCAGTGTGAATGAAATTGAAGGCTTTGAATGTTTAGACAACATAACATCAAACATTGCAATTGCTGATCATGCTCTAGTCTTCATTGTAAAAGGAATAACAAGGGAATGGAAACAGCCACTGCTTTATGCATTTTCTAAATCCAATATTAAAACTGTTGCTTTCATGAGATTAATAAAATCTGTTATAATAAAATGGTCGTTCTGTTATTGATACCATAAGCGATCAAGGCAGTTCAAATCAAGCAGCAATTGATTATTTACAAAGGAACTCCTATCGAGAACCAAGGTATGATCATTCACAGAAATCATATTTTGTAGATGGGCACAAAATTATACATATTTATGATCCTCCACAGCTAATAAAAGGTGTGAGAAACAATCTATTAAAGAAAAATTTGGTGTGGGAGTACAAGAATGACATCCATGTTGCAAAATGGACTGATACTGAAATAGCTTATTGCATTGACAATACAGCTGGAAGCCTGCGTGCTATGCCCAAATTAACGGAATTGCACGTAAATCGAACTAAAATTAAAAAATGAAAGTTTCTTGTGCAACACAAGTATTTAGCCACACTGTTGCATCTGTTATGTTTCTTATGGCTCGTTCTGGTATGTTACTCAGCCGCAGTGCTTCAATTTCATTTGTGATTATATGATTTTACAGGTGCTGCAGGCGTTCAAGGCGAAAAATTAACTGCTCAAAGTCTTGGAACTTCGCAAATATTAAAATTTTTTGACACCTTATTTGATAGTGTCAATAGCTATTCATTGTATCCACATGGTGGAAAACGTTTGAGATGTGCAGTGTCTGAAAATACAACACATGTGGAGTTTTGGAAGGATGCTTGTCGTCAGTTGCAAAATATGTATTTCCAAGGTATTTTTTTTAATATAATTAATAATATGTAAACTACATGCTGTCGAAGAAACTAGTATTTCTATATCATGTTTTCACATCAGTTCAAGACTGATGTAAAAGCACTGAAGGGGCATTATTTTAGTGGTTTGACGTCAAAACATCAACATATTGTCAAAAATAAACTTTTTGGCCTTAAAGACATCAAAAATATACTATGATGTAAAGCTATCGCCATATTCGTGGTTTTTGAAATTACTAGTTAAATTTAGTTTTACACTAATTTATTGATATGGTTGAATAAACGGTTAAAATATTTGGTTATATCTAATGGAAGAAAAGATCTATGTTCTATATTTGACTTGTATTGTTTTTGCTTCTTCAAAATAAATAGGTTGTTTCACTACTGAAATATGTTTCAATCGTGGGCATAGTATTTTTATTGAGAACAGGCATCGCCAATAAATTGGAAATTTTTTCATAAAATGTATGTGATACTGTTTAGTCAACTACATACATAGAAATTTAATTTACTAAGTAATGTAGTTGATTTTTCTTTGTGACAGCTGAAGGAACAGTTGAAAAGGTTAGACCACCTACATTGGTAAACTGGATTGTTACACTCAAAGGTTTAAATGAAATTTTTTATACTTTGCGTGCAAAAAATATTAATTGTATGAAACCCCGGGTGTTTAATCAAGATCCTCTTGAAAATTTTTTTGGCCAGATCAGACAGCAAGGAGTTCGAGATATAAATCCAAATTCATCACAATTCAGGTCACACTTTAAAACATTATTGGTAAACAATTTTGTAAGTCGACATTCTCTATCGGCAAACTGTGAAGAAGAACACTCGGACAATATAATTACTAGTGTACAAAAATTTGTTGTGCAAAAAGTTGAAGATTGTACAGAAGAACCAGAAAGATTGGATTTTCAAATTCCTGCCATAAGTTTTCGCTATGTTGACAAAATAAGTATAGGGTACGTAAGTGGATTTATGACAAAATATATTACCACATTAATTGGGACTTGCCGTATTTGCAAACATCAAATAATCTCATTAGATAAATTAAAAGATTGGCACGACCTAATTATTGAAGAAGAATACTTAAATGGCATTCCTGACAAATTAAAATATTGTACACCTGTTGTAATAAGAGCCTTTTTTAGTATGTATAATATATGTAAATATTTGTTGCCAAAAATATGTAATAGGAAACATTGTTTGGCATCTTTAATTAATTTTGTTGATATAAATGTTAACTTTTATTATAGTTGTATAGAACATAGGAGAGTTCTTCACAAACAATTAGTTGATAAGTTTGTTCGTTTTGTAGCACATAACTGGTGTGTGGGAATAAATAGGGCATTAAGTGGAAAGGACTTGAGACTTCCCTTGCAAGATACAATTTATAAACAAGCAAAACTGCACTATAATTCTAGATTGCATAAAAGACATAGGAATTAGATATAAGATAAAATAAAAGTTATAGAAATTGTTACAGAACCTTATTATATGTTTTCGCATCACCATAGGAATATTTATAGTTAATTGGCAAGATACGTGGCTGCTAAATGCAATACAAATATAACATCAGTCAGTGCAGACAATCTCACTGGTGTACAGAGAAGAACATAGATCCATATAGGTAGTATGGAACACAAGTTTTGTGGTGCTCTATGGGAACTTCTAAATGTTCATTAGTTTCTTAATGTATACTCTTCTGATGCAGTCAGTTACTGCATCAATACAAAACACTATAGATTCTTCAAGTTGTGCAATCCTTTAATTAGTTGCTAAAGATCGTCTCGTGAATCTACATTACTGTCTAGCAAATGTTCATGTTAAGGAAATTGTCTTCAAATCACTTCGGGATAAAAACACGAACAGTAGCTAAAATGACTTTTTCGTTATATCTATTTCAAAAGTAGTTCATTTCAACACTTTTATTTGAAATGTAACACTTTACATTCAGTGTTCATTGTCAGCATGAAAGCAAGATGTAATATTTTATTCAGCACTGGAGTTTGTATTCAAAATGCAAAAACTTCCAAATTTTGATGCTATTAGCTATTATTAATATTTGGGAGAAGTAAATTGTCATCACAATGTAAGTGTTACTGGCTTGATATTTGCTATTTTTTTATTCAACGTATAGAAAAATGGAACTCCACAAAGATTGCTTCGAATTTTTTTGCTTTAATAATTTATGATGGTATGTGACGAAAAGTCTCAAATGCACCTTGAATCGTACAGTGCAGTTTTGGTCGCGAATACTCGATCCTTTGGATCTCGTTTGCAAATTGTATTCTCGACCATAAAACTGCCACTGTAGCTACCAATGTGACCACTTGTCAGGAGGTGGTACAGTCCTAATTGCCATGCATAACAGAATACCAACATCTTCACCTGTGTATGATGCACTGTACAAAATTATTTCAGTTAACATCCACTCAAATGACAAACTGATGTGTCTCATAGCAGCCTACTGAGTTCAGTCGGTAGTCTTACTTGATCAGCTCGTGGTGATAATTACATAATCAAATAGTAGTTCAGATACTCATACAGACATATTGGTGGGTAATGATATTAACTTTCTTAAGTGCGATATAGACCATCAAATCTATGAGTCATTATGAACATTTCATATTAACTACCATCTCTCTGAGGACTTGGGGCAAATACTGCATAGTGCAACCAGGGGCCATATTGTTCTGGATAATGGTATGAACAATAATTCACTCATGCACCGTCCTTGAACCATTAAGTGAATCATCCAGTTCGCTAAGATTTAAATAATTCAAATAAATTGCAGTGTTTGGAAAGCGGTGATTACTACAAAAATGCTAGTATAATAAGACTTTATAAGTTTCTTGCCGTTAATTACCATTATTGGATAAACCACAGTGGTCGGTTAACTGGGAACTATTTTGCCTAAAAGATCTCTCTACTATAACAAAGAGGTTTGACACTTAATCAATAGTTAATTGATTAATATTTGTAGAAAGTTGATATTAACATACCTAAACTTGCTATTTAATATCTGCATTAATAACAATTCAGTCAAGTTGGCACAAGGAACATGTAATGCCAGTGCATAAAAGAGAGTTAAAATCTAACTCATTGAATTATAGTTCCACCAGTCTATTATGTACAATCTTTTGTACATTTGAGAGCTATAAATTGCTACATAATCGAAATGGTATCAATTTCTCAGGTTCCTTTTAATTTGGCTTTAGAAAGATAGTACTCTTATGAGGCTGCTTCCACGTGATTTATACAAACTATTGCAGATAACCCTGACAAAGAAATACTTGTCGACGTTAAATTTGTTGATATGACTAAAGCCTTTTGATAGCATGCTTTACAAACTACTTATTAAACGATTGGGTGAAATTGGTCATTCTGCTATGGACTAAATTCTTTTTAACTGGTTGCACCCAGCAAGTTAATATTGGTGACACTACTTTCAAATCAGTTGCTGTATTTTCCAGAGTGTCGCAAGGATTATTGGTACTTGGTTCCACCTTATTCTTAATTAATCAATTAATT
Source organism: Platerodrilus igneus (assembly GCA_036346225.1). Lineage (NCBI taxonomy): Eukaryota > Metazoa > Arthropoda > Insecta > Coleoptera > Lycidae > Platerodrilus > Platerodrilus igneus. The sequence goes on from JARFIW010000800.1 coordinate 3,788,259, forward strand.
TAGAAATATTTATCCCAAAGCAATATATGACTATTAAAACTTATACAATAATACTATTATCAAGGTTAATAATAATATTAGTATCACAGTTAATATCTCGAGTTGGTAATATGTAAACGATAAGAAAGCCCGCATTAACTAGTTTTCAAATCTACTGCCTCTCTACATGGGTAGATGCCAATGGAATGTCAATCAACTGCAATATGACTGAATGGGTTTAATGTGGTGTGTACAACTCTACCTATACCTATTCTTATACATTGAGTTTGGGAACTCTCGAACGAATCTGACAATTGTAAATGCTTGAGTATTATTATCAGTCACAACGTGAAATGGAATAAACGTGTAATTTATGCAGCTTCCAAAGCTAACACAAAATTGAATTTTCTCAAATAGGTAATGCCTTTCTGGTGTTTCCTACAACATAAAGTAGCATATGTCGGTCTTGTGGGCTTTCTAAACCATTATTTAGAACTTGGGATCTCCCAACCCAATATTTCGCTTTACACCTTGAGGCAGTTCAATGTAAAGCAGCTTGTCAGGTTCTGAGCAGCTATGACAATAAAATAAGCTGTTCAGCTTATTAGAGTCCCTAGAGTGGGAACCATTTGCCAGTCGACATAAGTAAATATTACGTATTGTAATATAGTGCCCTAACAAAATCAACCTTTAAAAGAACTGTCTAGGTACAATCGCCTACATAATTATTACTGATAACCGTCTTTTGGAGTCAATTCCCTTTGTCAAAGGTGCCACGTTGTGGAATGCACTAGTCCCAAGACATATTTGATCCTTTTCCTGAAACAGTAGGGTCAGTTTGCCAAAGCAATTTATTAATTTAATTTATAAAATATACGTTAAACAACGTTAATATTTTGGATTGCTACCACCGCTCTCAGAAAATGATGATAGTCAAGTAAATCATGCTCTACATATTAAAACTAAGGCCAAAGCTTTAACCACTTAAAACTTAGCATTATCAAAAGGTTAGTATTTTAAACAAAAATTATGTTTTAGCTTAAAATGATGTATGCTTTAGGAATTCACAAACAACGATCTATTCTTAGAGCGGTAGGCTATTTGCGCACGCATCAACTTTCATCAAAGTATAAAAAGTTATACAAAATTACCACTTCATTAAGAAAGAAGGTCTCTATACTTAAGAAGAATATTGCCTACTGTAAGAAAGAATGTGCAGAGGCGAAGAGCTCGGGAAAATTTCCAGAGTTTCCATCTCTACAACAATATGTTAACAAACAAACATACAGTTTTATTTTATCTCAAATAAGGAATCAGAATGTTAAGCCCAGAGGACGGCGATTCACTTGAGATGATAAAATTCTAAGTTTAACTTTATTAAAAGCAACTTGTAAGGGTTATCGTTTATTATCGAAATTCTTTTCATTACCATCCAAAAAGACTTCGACAAATTTATTGTCACAAGTATCATTGAAGCCAGGTATAAATATGATCAATTTCTTTATGCTATGTGTTGCAATAACTAGAATGAACGATCATGATAAGTGACGTCTTTTAATATTTGTTGAAATGAGCATTGGACCTTCTTTATGTTATAATAAGAAGCTTGACATGGTTAATGTTTTAGAAGACTTTGGTGATTCAAGAAGGGCAGCAATTGCTGATCATGTATGTGTTTTTATGCTCAAAGGAATTTCTCGGAAGTGGAAGCAACCAATCACTTATATATCTACGGCTGGAACCATAACAACTTTATGAAAACTATCATAAGCAAGTGTCAAAATGTTGGTTTTGATGTTGTGGCTACAGTATGTGATCAGGGCACTTCTAATGTTGGTGCAATTAACAGCTTGCATCGAGATACTGCTGAACAATGTATTAGGAAAGAGAAAGAAAATAAGTATACTAGATTTTTAATAAATGAGACAGAAATTGTATCACTTTATGATGTTCCCCACTTGATTAAGGGCATCAGAAATAATTTATTGAAGAAGGACCTACATTTTAAGGTTTGTCTATGCATATAACCTCCTTTTTATGTTTAATTGTGTTATAAAATATAACTTACAGACTTTTTGTGTACTTTGGTTTATAGAAGTGCGTAATTATTGTATCGTTATTCCACGTCTATTATTAAGTAGTGTTAAGTAACCCATATATAAACTAATACTCCCGTCTTGGGGACTCCCGCGTCTTTGTGAACTTTGAATATTTTTAATCTTGTTGAACATTTATATGTTAATTTGGAACTATGTTTGCGTGCGTTGTTAACGAGTGCAACAACACTTCGAAAAATTCGATAATGCATCGTTTTCCGTACTTAGACGAACCAGTAAGTATGAAACAATTCTTTATAAAACTTCTAAGTTGTTTTGAGACTTGACAAATTTGTAGAAATTTACATACCTTCAGCGTTAAAATTAGGATGAGCCAAAATTAGTTTTTAATTATTTGTTTGTCATAAAAATTGTTAATTAAAATTGATGCCATGAATTGTTTTAACGTCTATAACATATGGATGGAACGTATTTGCAATGATAAGATTATGGATGTGGACCCTCAAACTGTATATAAAAATTGTGTATGCCATAAACATTTTAGTTCTTATAGCACATTGTGTGGTGTCGGTAAGGAAGTCCTTAAAGATCGTTCATTACTAACGATTGCTGTTCCAGGTAAGCTCAATAAATTTTTCATAAGTGGTCTAATTAATTTCTTTGTTAGGATTTAGTGCACTTCCAAATGAACAAATTCTGTCTTAACATGGGTTAAAATAGAACTAGAGCGTCCCGATAGTCTGCAAATAACTCAAATATGTGTAGAAGATAACGGTTGGTATTCTTTTCATTTCATTCGATTAATTGTCTGCAAACGGACATTCTTAAACAATTTTTAAATTGATTGTCCAATAACCACGAAGGCATCTTTAAGATGTTTTAAATACGTCTGCCTTAGAATTTCAAAACGTCTCATACGTCCATTTACATCTTAAAAACATGTTAAAAATCCAAATATCATGAAGATATTTTTAGAGGTGGTTTGATGGTCCAAAAATACTTAAAACATATCTTAAAAATACTTCTTTAAGACTTCCATGTTGTGGGAAATTCACTGTTTATAATACAAAAGTTGATAATGTGTCTTAGGTAAGATAAAAGATGCGGAGAACATAAATTCAGTACTTTTCTATTAATGTTTCCAGGGCCACTCCACATTGTATTTATTGAATGTAGTACTTTTACTATATCATCCTCTATAATTTCTTTAAATTTGAGTAAGTTGTCAAATTCACGTATGTGTTTGGACACAGTATTTATCCAATTCAATATTTATTGGTACATTATTAGTGAAATTTAGAAAATGCCTGTTTAATGCATTAACATCCTGGGGATTTAGAGGTAACTGTTTTGAACTTGATTTATTATTTATCTCTAGTGTATGAAATACTTTTCAAATAGTAGCAGGGCTTCTATTTTTTAGAAATTGGGGATTGCAGTTAAGCTGTGTTTTCTTAGATTATTACACTAGTGACAAGGACCCTTACAGGTTTGTGCCTATCCCAATGCACAGCAGCTTTCGTTGCTTGAATTTTTGTAGGTATTCGTCTCTTCGTCTGATCAAGTATTTATATTATCAGTAACTCATGGTTTACTGGTTCTAGCACTACAGAAATTGACATTTTTGAGAGAAGCATGCACGTTAGAAATCTTGCAATTACTATTATTTAAAAATTTTAATTTAGTAATATTCTCCATATCATAAATAAGGTTCTCAGGCACCACATACAATCATTAAGAAATAACATTTCATTAAATACTGCAAAATCCCTACAGAGACGAGTGACTGTAGACGTTTTGTGACTCAAACAAGATAATACACATGATCTAATATGTGGCATTCAGTAACTTTTACCTATTCTGCAGTAATTTTGCTGATTGGAAATTATAATGATATCTAGTAGGTTAGCACTTTTTTTACTTATCCGAATTGGTTCTTTTATAACCTGAAGTAAGTTCTTCGTGTCTAATAGACTGCTGAAGTGTGTAGTTAACTCATTAATTTTAATAAAATGGAAATTAAGGATATTTACTAATCATAATTAATAATGTTGTTTGCTTTGGCATTGCTGACATATAATCTTTTCTTTTTGTTCTAGATCAGAATGTTGTTCGTGATGGACAAGCTTTGGCAGTGGCATCTTCAACTTTTTCTAGAACTTGTACAACACTAACTGTTGCTATTTCTATTATAACGACAAATGTACATTTCTAAATCGAGACAAGGTAATTTTTTCAGTACTATTTGTGATAATCAACACAAACACTGTATACCTCACAGATTGAGCTAATTTATTTCCAACTTGCATTAGGTCTCCACCAATTACAAAGTTATTGTAAATGCTGGTGTTAAGTAAGGGTTATAATTCTATCAACATTCAATATAGGTCGATGTATACTTACTACCCTACACACCAAAATAATTTTAAACATCACATACTGGTGGTTGCCAAGTAGTTAATATTTTTCCATGTCTTCGTGCATCATTGGTTGCTTCAGATTTATGGAACTAGCTATATACTTATATCGAACTTCTGCTATTAAAAACTATTTCTTGAAGCCTCATTGTATTTGTTATAAAAAATTTCCCTGTAACTTCTACTAACATTTTGTATTGTTCATTGTAATGCAACTCTTGTTAATTCAACAATTAATATGTGTATGGTTTTGTTATAGATTTTTGCAGAAGACTTCCACTTTTACAAAGTGTTTCCATGAGTAGGTCTTGTGATCTTAGTCCAAAAACTCACAAAATGTACTCAATTGCCAGAAACTTGCGAAAAATTTTATTGTAAATGGATAAAGAATGCGCAGAAAACAAAGCACAACTGCAAAAAGCTGAAGCATTTATGTATACTCCAATGTATCTTCAATGCACAGTCAATAAAAGAACATTTAGCTTTATAATGTCACAGTTGCAACTACAGAAAATAAATCCAAAAGCATGTCCGTTTACCTTGGAGGAAAATATATTTGCTCTGACTATTCTAAAACATTCAGGCCGATGATACAATCTTTAAAAGAGGGTATTTGCTTTACCCTCCAAACAAACGCTGTCAAAACTACTATCTAAATTGCCTTCTAATTGTGGTATTAATACAGTGCTGATGAATAATTTAAATAGCACCATAGCAAACCTGACTAACGAAGACAAATATTGTCTCATCTTGATTTGAATAGTAGATCAGATTCCATTATAGGATTTGAAGAAATATATGAAAGTAGTAGAGTGCTAAAGTTTGCAGACCATGCATTAGTGCTTATGGCAAGAGGCATCAGAAAGAAGTGCAAACAACTACTTGCTTATTATTTTGTTGAAAGTGGAAACGACCGAGTTCAGCTTGTGAAAATATTAAAAGATGTTATACGGTTGGCGCGGTTAATTGTACTGAATCCTGTTGCTACTGTATGTGATGAAAGTTCAAATAATAGGTCAGCTATTGCTGAACTTCTTCGCCAAACACAAGAATTTTTACAAGGAACAAAATGGACAACAGGAATTTTGGATTTTTGGTGGATGGTACAGAAGTTATTCCTCTATTTGATCCTCCCCATATGCTAAAAGGAATCCGGAATAACCGTTTAAAGTATGATGTCGAATTTCAGTGGAGGGCAAGAATTCAACGGGCATCGTGGAAAGTTGTAGTTGCAACATATGAGTGGGATGATCCTAATCCTGACTACAAACTTACTGATGGCCATGTTTACGAGTGAAAAATTAAGAAAATGAAGGTATCATTGGCTGCTCAAGTCCTAAGGCAACGGGTATCATCTTGTATACGAACGCATGTGAAAGTAGGTAAGTAAAAGTATATGTCATAGTAGTTTCCATAAAGGAAATGAGTGCTTTTGTTTCAAACCAATGCATGTTATAAAATGCATTTGCTACAAAGTTGTTTTGCTTGTTTCTTTAACTTTTGTATATAGTTGTGATGTAGTCATAATATTTGTTATTTTTAGGAGTACCTTACCTAAAAGGAACTGAGAATACCCCAGACTTTTTTCTCTTTATGGATAAGTTGTTCGACAGCGTAAATGGAACATTTGTTATGCCTATGCATGGTAAGCCATTGATATGTGCAGTTAACTGCAACTTCAGAGCATGTGCAGTTTTGGAATGATGCTTGACAACGACTACACTTGGAAATATTTAACTTTTCTTTAAGAAATTATATCAGAAATGTCAAAATTTCTGAACGATTTGCGGAAAAAATCATATCCGTACTTTTATTTAAAATAAAATTACGGAACAAATATCTAGTTTTATTTTATAAAAATTGGAATTAGATTGTTTCTGATAACACAAATTTATTGAATGCTACAAAATAATTATTAAACGGTAACAAATTTTGCACATATATTTTATGACAAATAAGAAGCAAATACATTTGTAATAATCCTACTTGTTGACCAACAACTGAATGGAAAGGTAATGTTGAAGGACAAAGGTCTTAGCTTTCGTTGTAGCAATCTTACCATTACCTACCTTATTTCTTATATATAAAAGTAAATCAATGCGAACGTAAATATATGAAGTTTATTAACAACTATGATAAATGTTATTTCATTGCATACAGAATATGAAATAAAATTTACTATAACAACACATAGTTGTCTTGGGTGACTCTGGAATCAAACATGAATTTCGATTCTTATTTCACACAAAATTATTGAAACTGATATTTCTAAATTTAAAACCAATTCCAGAGAATGACTAAATTTTGGGTAATTGTTTAATTTAATTTTAAATAAAAAACTTAACTCAATATAATATTTAACCAATTATTTTTTCAAATTGTAACAAAATGTTAAATAGGTAACCAAAAAATAATTATTAATTTTTATGGAACTTACATACTATATGGGAACTATAAAGCTTAGTCGCATTCAGGACTACTGGAAAAAACATCATGAGTTGTTTACATGTTGCTCAAAATCCACAAGATAGAGAACAATTACCAACAGATAGGTGGTACAAAATTAGGCCTAAATTAAACAATTACCAACAGATAGGTTGTACAAAATTAAGCCTATTATAAATTATTTCAATAACAAAATGGATTCATTATTTTATCCTGGAAAAAAATTATTCTTAGAGGTGGTGGTTCTACGGAAAAGTAAGTTGTTATTCAAACAATACATAAAGAACAATAAAACATAAACATGATTTAAAGTTATACATGCTAACAAAAACCGATGGGTTGATTTTAATTTTTGCGGTATATACAGGACAGCTTGACGAAATTGGTGGAAATGTCATTTCAACAAAGTAGTAATGTATTTATCAGTAAGAAAATTAAATAATTGTCATTCATTATACATAGATAGTTAGTATAATAGCTATCAATTAGCCGAAACGTTACTTCAGCATTAAATATATGGCACAGGAACATTGTGGGAGATAAAAAGTATACTCCAAAGGATGTAATAACCGCAAAACATCAAAAAGGTATAGGTTGATTATACATTACAAATATATTCACAACATTTTTTTCTTATGTAGGTGACACTAAAGTGAAATATAAACATAGTGTTGCGATTGAGAAGTGGAAAGATAAACAGTACATGAACTACAATTCCACAGAATTCAAAAACAAAATGATAACAACTCGTAATTGAAAAGGTCATGAAAGGGAAATACTGTTACCAATCTCATAGTATAATCGATTTATGAACAGTATAAATAGACAAGATCAACTTTTCGCATATCTTCTATCTACGTGTAACACATTGAGATGATATAAAAAGCTTGATATTCATGTGCTACAAATGATCCGACATAATTCCTTTATGATACATAATTTTTTAGGTAAAAAGGTGTCTGTCTGAATATAGATAATCAATTCGTGAAACGCTTTTGCCAGTTGAAAATGAGAAAATAACCAAACCTATTCCACACAGTCAAACACATGCCACAAAAATAGGTGGTCAAGGAAAAACACGCCCAAAGAGAAGCATCACTACAAACATGAAATGACATTGTTTATCACTGTGCGGAATATCTCAATAAGCCCGGTCTGTATTTAAAACGATGTTTTACTAGTTATCACAAAAATAATTAAAAACAGATTTGGTGCCTATTTTTCCTTATAGATTTTTTGTTGAGTCTTATTTTGGATAAGTTTGAATAGTTTTGTATCAAAATAATCTTTTTAAGTGTTTATTCTTTGGTGTGTATAAGTATAATTAAATACAATTAGTGGTTCTATTAGTTATTTTGCTTTCTATATATTAATGGCAACTGGGATGATGCATAAGTGTGTCATGCACACAAACTGTAAAATTATTTAAAATGTACTAATGATGCGTATGTGCGTTATAGATAAAATTTTGGAAAAATCCACTCAAACCTATAAACAATAAATACAATATTCATTTATAAAGATATCCTTCTCAATTAAACAAAATACCTCAGCGGCACTGCGCATTAGTACAACTTTTTCCTTTAACATGAATGGATTAAAGTTTTATGCTTTATGCATGCAACTGCTACAGAGAAGGAATTTAAGTAAAGTTTAAAAATTGGACATATTTATTTATATAAAATATACATGGTACAATATTAAAAATGACAAAATTACTTGTAATTCAGTTCATGTACATATTTATAATGTTAAATCATTCGATGTATGAGTTACTCAAACTGAGAGTTTCATATAAACTTGCTTCTCAAACAGGTGATGGTTTAAAAATCGGTACTAGATCAACCACAGCTGAAGGATTTCTAAAAAAGGAAATATAAATTAATAGAAAGTTATTTTTGAATATACCTGCACCATAATACTAATATAAAGAATTAATTAGCGTGCATAAATTGATCTTTATCACACTAGTGTTTTAAAGGTTGCCAAGCAACAACATTTTCAACTTTATTTCTATTTGTCAAATTATACAAATGTCAAACGTAAATATCTTAATATGAATGAACAATTTCAAATAAATATTAATTGAAAACCACAATTATTTCCATGGCAACTACTATAAATCAAAACGACATAGTCTAAATCTGTAGTATTACACTTCAATACGGATAAATTTAGTAATATGTAAATCTATATAAATCAAGTTAAAATGCAGGTATATTAAAAAATAGCGCATGATACTCGTTTATAAGCGTGCCTTTAAAGCACTTGCAACGTTTAAGGGCACTCCGCTTCGCGTCGTGCCCTCAAACGTTGCACGTGCTTTAAAGGCTCACTTATAAACTTGTATCATAATATACTATTTTGATAACATTCTGGAATTATAAACTTGAAAAACACCACAGTACAATTATAGATACTAAGAGCAATATACTTTAAAAGCAGAATAGTTATTAAATTGGCAACATCCACAATATAATTTTTTTGTATGCTTGAGGTTTAAAGAAAAAATTGACTATGAGTTCTTTATATTTCACACGTTTGAAAACACATGAGTTTCAACTTTATTCATCATATTTTCAGCTACAATGCAAATTTATTCATCAGCAAAACTTGAAATTTGAAAATTTCAACGTTGCATTTGTCACTGCAGTTTAAAATGTTTTGCACTACACAGTTTTTGTTGTAAATTTAAACATCGCTACACTTCAAATTCGTTCTTTATATTATTTCTGTTTTCAAGACACATCATAGTAACTGATGGGTTTCAAATATCAAGTTAGATATACATGATCTTTCAATACCGAGGTATTTTTTGTAAACCAACTCAAATATTAGGTTGGCATTGTAATGTTGTTTGCTTTCACAATAAAATTTGTAGTCACTTTTAGCTTCTTCCTGAAAAAGAAAGGTGTACAGAAATTTATTTATAGTTTTTATATATAATAAATGAGCATTGTCAGCGGAAGATAACATTAATATTGGAATTTTTAAAAAATAACAATATCAGTTATAATTTCACTTAAAATACTTGTAAATTCATAGAGGAATTTTTTTAAAACACAATAGTTACACAAATGGTGATTGTTTATATAAAGAGAAAGTAATCTAATTTTAAGCAGAAGCACATGACTAAATACAGTTAGTGGTGAAAATTGTGTTAATTATAACATTCTTTATGTGCATATGCATGCCTATTCAAAAATTTTATAAAAAAAATTGACACTGCTGAGGACAAGGATTCTTTTTGATTATAATGTAGATTCAAAATCAGTTGATCTTGGCCCTCTCAGGACATGTCTTATAATCAGCATTAATCTTTTGGTTTTTACTGTCTTGTCTGTATCGTTTTTTATCATGTGAGCGTTCTAGGTGTTTATTTTCCCACTTAGCCGTGTGCATCTTGTGTTGTCTTCTAGTTGTTTATTTTGCCAACTAATTGACGGTCTGTTGTGTTGTTATCTGAAGTTATGTTACACATCTAATAGTCGGCATGGGCGTTTTTTGTATGTTTGTTGTGTGCCTGGTAGCTGTGCAACGTCTAGTATAGATTGGTACGATGAGTCGTCTACTGTTTGGTACGTTTTAATGGCGTTTGTTTTGCAGTATTCGTGTAATGTTTAAGTGGTTTCTGATTGTAACGCTTCTGACGAATTAACATGCGCCGGTAATCAGTTGAAGGATGGTGTTTTGAAATACCTCTAGGCGTCGTTCGTTTGTCTTAGATAGGTATGTCAGCCATGCTTGTGAGCAGTAGGTGAAGACCGGTCTGATGTGAGTTTTGTATATTCTGGTCTGTGTTTCTGTAGGTAATTTGTTGTTGAAGATCAACAACAGATGTAGGTAGCCTTTGATTCTCCTTGCTTTCTTAGGTGTTTTGTTTAGATATTTTTGAAAGCAAAGTTATCATTCTATAAAAACCGCAGCTTTAGATCAAGAGCGTTGTTGTTGGTTGGTGAGAGAATTGTTATATTAAGGTTAGAATATCATGTAAGCTGGTACATGTCTAAACGCACAAAACAATATGTAGAATATTGTAGAAATATTGTAAAAAAAGTGGAAATAACATAGGTTGAAATTCACAATATTTCCAATTATGTAATTGAGAACTATTTTTGTTCGTCTTCGTGATTTCAAAATTTATGTTCAACTGCAATACTTGTGCAATCAGTGAATAGAATTTAGTTTAACTGCTAACTGCTATTCCCCACAAAGAAAATTTGTATATATAATGTAGAGTCAAAATAGAAAATAAGGATGGGTGTCTTTTAAGAAGCAAAACACAAGCAAGCAGCTCCAGCAGAATTTTTCCAACTTCAGAAAGAGTAATTATCTAACTTATTTTTAGATAATTGCTTATAAGGCAGTGCAAAACTTTGAATTTCCAAAAAAAACCTAGAAATTATATGTTTCTCAATATGAGCCTCTGTCAATGCGACTGGGCAGGTTAAAGCGTTGCAGAACTATCGAAATTTTTATTTATTATTTTCATTTTCAGAGAAAATTGGCAAGAAATATTGAGCGAGTTGGATTCTTATCAATATACCCCTTTTAACTAGCCACTCAACAATAAAATCTATTAAAAATTTGAGTAGAAACTATTAGCGAAAAGGTTCAATTATTGTACCATTCGGTTAATACCTAACGCATTTATATGGACAATTTAAATAACAATATTTTGAACCACTTAAGATTTAGTAGCTAGAACTGTACATATTTCACATTGAATTCCTCCTGAGATTAAGGTCAAACAAAAAGTCGAAAGTATGCTATTCGGAAAAATAAACAGACGAGCAAGAGATAGATAAAAACATCCATACTTATAGGGCGTGGGGCCAAAATACACAAGATATAAATTGTTGTTCTTATAATAAAATACGGCATAGGGTAGTCATTCTGATTATAAAAAATGGTGAAACGTAACATGGGGCGCAAAGTGCAACTACAAAAACAGCACACAATAAAAGCAAATTTGACTGAGATGATAGATTAAATAATAGACATTCACGTGTCATAAGAAAATCTAAATCAAATTTGACACATAACTTTTGACATTTTTATTAAAGAATGGTACAATAAAGCACGTTACATTAAAGAAGGTTTATGCTACTTTAAAATACAAAAGGACATTTGACGATAAATATTAAAAAGGTAGTAATTCTGGTGGGAGCCCAGTGATAAGATTTACAAATAGAAGTAAACTGTACATTAAAATATGAGTGATTCAGAAAACTATCATATTATACCATGAAAGATATATATATTAACACAAGAGACATTACTATCACTGACAAAGAACGTACTGACATACAAATAACACCAGAAAACAGGACGAATACGGAGATACCAGTTCGCGGATATATTGAAATGAAAATAATAGTGATTGAATCTAAGAATCAAACAGACAATACCAAAAGCACAACTGACTGAGAATCACACTATTTATTGTTATTAAGGGAACTTGGAGAACAATTCAAAGAGTCTCAACAAAACTTAGTTAACCTATTAATAGTTAAAGAAGTCAACAGAAAACACAAGACCTAGTAAATCTATTAAAATAAAATCAACAAAACGTAGGCGAACGGATAAATGAATTTCAATTAGAAATAAGAGAACGAGTTCAGGAATTGCAAACTATTTTAAGGAATGAGGTGAAGAAAGTATGAGGGAAATGCGTTCTGAAATGGATGGTAAAATGCAAGTATGTAAAGAACAGTTGATGTCACTGGTACTGGAGGTCAGAAAGGAAGCTCAGATATAAGAGATCTGGCATGAACGACATATACACACTTTGGAACTTATAAAAGAAAATAAGGGAAAGGAATCTAGACTTAGAAAAGAGTTGGATGAAAATTTGGAAAAGAAATATATTGAAAATCTTGCCACAAATCGAAAGGACAGTATCGTTAATGCAATTAAAAGTAAACAACATGGAACAAGGACAAGGGAGGACATTAACAAACACATTGTAATATAATTTTTAGTAAAGATACACTATCAAAAGTTAAAGGAAAAAACCAATGACATTCCTGGGAAAATTGGATAAGATTGTTAAAAGTGAAAGGGAATCACATACAATACAATTAATAAATTGTACATTAATAGGTAATGCAGAAAAACAGAACAGTATCATAAAACATTGATATCAGACACATTATGGGACTTGACAATACTAGAATAGTGCTCTTCAGACAAAAGTACGCTTAGATTTGATTACTGGAGATTGTGATATATATAAAGGATCTCCAGAAAATATATTTTGCAAAATTTAATCAGGCAAGATATCTAACACCGGTGATGAAAGAACATGATGAATCAAGCAGTGGCAATTTATTACGTCAGAGCATTGAGTGAATTCCTTGAAATAATATGGAATTAAGAGGTGGCTGGATTCATCGGGGATAACAATCCAAATATGCAAGCAACATGAAATAGGGAGAGAAGGATATTGAGCTAATTTTGGAGATAGAGATTGTAACATGTGAAACAAAAAGTATACAGAGAGGACAATCAGATATGAAAAAATAACTTCAGACCACCAATATATAATCGTAACAAAATTAATACAGAAACGACAGACCGGTTCACATACTAGAATTCTGAAGTACAAATATTATATGGGGAAATCAAGACCACTGACAAGAAAAATTGAATTTCGAGAAGATTACAATGATCATCACCAAGGAAAATAACAAAATATAGGAAGGCATCAAAACTTTAATGACACTAGACGAGGAAGATAAAACAATACAGGATTTAGGACTAATGTTGATCAACAAAAAGAAGTGAACACAAGAATTCAGCAATTGATGATAGTGGAACAAAGAGAGAAAGATGAAAATAAAATAAACGTGGTTCAAGTGCATGAAGTGTACTGAGTACCTAGAGTCAAAAATTTCAAATTGTTAAATATGAAGGGGGTTTTTCTAAACACAGAATTGGGTAGTTATAAGAAGTTATTAATTGAGAATTTATCTGTTAATAAATGGAAGTTACCGTTTATGCATTTAAAAGTTGAAAATTGTTTATATTTAGCATTAGTTGATACTGAATCAGAGTTACAGCTAATACAAAAGGAGATTGTTCTTCAACACATCAAAATAATGAAAAATAAAATGTATGATATCATCATCATCATTTTGTTTTTGACCTTACTTAAGGTCGGTTTGACACAGCTCTAACTTCTTTTCTATTCTGTGCTAATCTAAAAAGTTCTACATACCCTTCACAACCTGATAATTTGACTAATATAGCTTGGGCTAGGTCTTCCTATACTCTTCTATCTTTTTCCTATCTACCTGGTTCTAGCTAGATATTAGCAACCTGATGGTTATTAAAGAACTTCAACATGTTTACATGATTCTCATTTATAAGGAAAAGAAATATTACCTGGTTATCCCCTCCAAAAAAAGAAAAGTGTTAAATTATATGTTATGGTAAGGCTTAAGCAACAAATCGCTGCCAACATGCCAGACCGCTAACTAATTGTGAGTTATGTCATGGTGACATTTAGTTAACTGATTTTTATTTTTTTTATTAGTTTTCAAACTTACTTAAGGTCGGTTTGACGCAGCTCTAAATTCTTTTCTATTCTGAGCTAGTCTAAAAAGGTCTACATACCCTTCACAACCTAAATCTCTAATAATTTGACTAATATAGCTTTGTCTAGGTCTTCTTATTCTATTTTTATTTGGTAGTCTATAATCTAAGACCTTACTAAATAGTCCCTCATGTCTTAACTGGTGCCCTATCATTCTATCTCTCCTGACCTTTAATTGTTTCCACATACAGGGTTTCTCACCTATCCTTCTATAAACTTCCTCATTTGTTACTCATGTATGATATAAAGAAAATAATTTTGTGGTCTGCCATGAAAAGGAAATTTTCAACAATTGATAAAATGGTGGTGGTACATATAAATATAGGTGTAGATTATATTGGAGTAGCAGAATTTCTTGTGGCAAAAGGATTATATATGGATTGTATAATAGGTTTATATTATATTGAGAAATTTTGAATAATAATGGATGGAAGGGAAACATATAAATATACTGGATGAGTTCTGTACACGGTTGGTTTATTGGAAATGATAATAGTAAAGAAGAAATGAAATTAAGTATAGACATGAATGGATCACTGCAGATACGAAGAATGAGATGAGTGAAAACAGTGATATGTTTGAAGAGAATAAAGAAGATAAGAGTAAAATATAAGATCGTACGAAGAATGAGATAATAATATGTAATAAAATTAATAAAAGTATTTAAAGAAGAACAAAACAGAGTTGAGACAAAATTTAGGAGACCTAATTAACGAACGAAATAAAATTCCACGTATTTCTACATCATGTTTTTAACTTGAAAGGGAACGTGGTGGATGTGGTCTAATTTCTTTTCAAATTCAAAATTTTATTCATTATTTTGATGGGGCTTTTAAACAATGAAAAAAAGAGGAGACAACGTTTTGGTTCATAATAACGGAGAAGAAAAAAGTTATAAAAAATAAATAAAATTTGGTTGAATGGGTAGTCATTCTCGACTAAAATCAATTCTTGTAAAAAGATCAAAGACAATTGTAAATAGTATGTGTGTATTATATATGAGGGAGCGAACAATGGTGAATAGATTGAACAATATTAAATAAATGGAAATGTTAGGTTAGCCGAAGAATATTAGCTCATGTATTGCTAAAATAAGATATGCACTATAATTTAGGTAAGAGAAAATGTAAAAATAATTACGTTATAAGCAATAAGAATGTGATAAAATTAAAATGTAGAAGGCAGAAGAGACAGTAACCATAGAGACAGGGGGTGTAGTTACCCATGTAACACAAGTACATACTATGTACGTATGGTGTACGAAATTTTCTGGACATGAGTATGTTCCATGTACATACAATTATGTACAATGTATGTACAGTGGACATACATAGTACGTTACTTTGGCACTGCTTTGTATATAAAAAGTACGTACAACATTGTACATAGTATGTACGTACACCATTGTACATACTCTGTATGTACAATGCCATATGTACATATTACATACATTAGTGTATGTACATATTACATACATTGATGTACATACATATTACATATGTTGGTGTATGTACATATTACATACGCTGCTGTATGTACATACTACATACGTTGCTGTATGTACATAGTACATTACTTTGACACTATATTTGTACATGAAAAGTATGTACAACATTGTACGTACTATGTACATTAAACAATGTACGTACATTGGTGTATGTACATAGTACATTATTTCGTATGTAAAAAGTTCATTCATCAGTGTACATACTATATACGTACACCAATGTGTGTACATATTATGTACATTGGTGTAGGTATATAGTATGCTAGTTTAGTACTTCTCTGAACGTAAAAAGTACATAGAACAAAAATATATCACTGTTACCACAAATTTCTGCAATACCCTGTGTGACTTCTGTATGGAATTCTAAAAGCTAGAGTTCACACTTTTGTTTAACACATTTTTTTGTATCTAGAATAAAAACAACTTAGATAAAGGGGGTCCATTACTAACAACCCCTGTACATACTAGGTACATTTCTGTCTTATATACACATTCAATAAATACTACACCATTAACACTGTTAATGAAGTACATAAGCGGAAATTATTTGAAGATATGTTTTATTACAGCTCGACAACACGATAATACATTCAGTTCAAAAAGTGATCTATATTATTAAAATTAATTTGAATTCCTTAATTTTGCCTTTGCTCTCTCAGTACATCTGCGTATCCACTTTTGAATGTTCAGCTCTACTTCCTTCTTTGTGGAATTTTTAAATATTTGCAACGAAGCCTCTACATGGAACGTTAGTTTATTTTCATACTTTAATCATTAATAATAGATACTTACGCATGAGTAGTTCATGCAGTTTTAAACTACAAAAGGATTTCTTTTTACGCCTGCCTTCATAACTATATTCTTTGCCACATAAATTATTTGTTATTAGTTTCTGCGTTGACCTAACAATAAATTCATATATAGTGCTACCTCCCAAATGCGACATTTCTTTAACCTACAACAGAAGTATATCTTGTATAGAAATGCCCAATATAATAGTTCAAGTAATAACTCAAATATTAAAAACCTACTGCAAGATTCATTTGATTTTCTAAATAGTTTTCTAACAATTCTAAATCCTCTAGTGTATCAGCGGGTAAATTTTGAATTTCAGCAAATAAAGAATGAGTGGTAGCATATTCAGGTGCATTTACTGGAGCTAGACCTTTTTCTAAATCGGAGATACAATCACTTATATGATTTATTGCTACATGTAAGATATTTTGCTTACGAATTATAGTTTCAAGATATTCTAAAAAATGTTATTAAAACATTAATAGTGAAAGTATAAAAATAAGTAACTTACTCAATTTATAACAATGAAGCAACTGTTATTACCTAACCTAAGCATACCAAAGACATTATTTCGGAATCCAATACATGGAAAAAGTTGCCAACTTTCAGTATTTGGTGATTCGTGTTTTTCTATAGCAGCACGAATTTGTTGTTTATTGTTATAAGGAGGCCAGTAGCATTGGTTCCCATTTAGCATCCATGATGTTGGTACTGCGGACACAGAATCTTCTTCTGGAAACTTAACAAAAGACCAAGTAGCTTCTGATACTTCATCCATAATTGAGTTCTCTTTTGATGCGAATTATAATTAACAATTGGAATACAATATAGTTCTTTAAAGTTCATTGTATGACAGTTCAAATATGCATACAGAATTTTTAATGACACTATAGGCGAGGCTAGTTTTACACTTATACGATAACAATTCTAATAACAGCTAATAACATTTGTTATTACTATTAAACGATATGAGATTTACTTTAAAACATTACAAAAACAGCTATTTCCGAGTTTGTATTGAACTTTTGACTACTCGCACATTACTAATGGAATTTCAAGAATATTCGCAATGTCTTAAAGGCATAACAACAAATTTGTCACCATACACCATTTTAAAAAATTTAAATTTAATTTCATCCACATTCCAGATTTGTAAATCGAGCATTAAATCATTGACAATATAAATATTCAATGCAGATGAAGGACATGGTTGTAAATATAGGTCTTCTTTAAAATTGAACTTCCTACCAATTATATACAACTTACAGCATCCACTATCGTTTTTGGTAACAACATTTTCAATGCATACAATACTGTTGTCCTTTAACCCACAACAGTTATTTCCTTCATTTATCTTCAAAACAAAATTTTGAAAACAAACTTCTTGATATTGATCGATAAAGTTATGAAATTGTTAACAATGGGCCATTATTATGCTTCTTAAAAGGTTGTGGGCAGATTCCTATGTTGCTTTTATTGTTTGATTTAATGTTACAGCTATCCTTTTCTAAAATACGCTTAATAATCTGTTGCAAAGGATAACTGCCAGTGCGAATTAGTGATTTTAAAAATTGTAAATAATTCTCAAACGGAAACCCAGAAAACTTCTGTAAAACACCAAAATTTTGGCAGTCCTTATACAAATGCAATAAGTTGTGAACGTTATGTGATACTTGGTCTTTACCATACAAAATAATAAATGTATCTACAAAATACATCAACAAATCATTAGCATAGCTTCCTTGAGAGACCAAATAATCCTCCGCTACTAAAATAGTTATAGCAATATGCAAACTTAAAAGTTCACATAGCGATCTCTTGATAAAATAGATTTTAATACAATTGGACCTGTGTAAAGTAGGAACTGGCGAAACTCTGTAGCTTTGAAATGTCTTAGATCATTTAATGATCTTGGTTTTCGAACAAACTCACAAGGTGTACTAACTCGCAACGATTCTAAATTTTTGATATTCTTAATATTTCATTACATGACAATTTTGAATTAGGTTTACCATATGCCCACAAAAATAACATTTTTCGCATAACACCTAAGCATACCAAATGCATGTAGTCCAATGGAATATCCTGTATCATGTCAAAATTTGGCATATTTTCTAGAATCGAAGTACCTGTATGATGGTCCTTATCTTTTTTTGTTCGAAACCCTATATTATTTCGACGTAACACAGTGTCAGAAGAATAGAAACACATGCGGTTATTAATAAATTCTCCTTCGATTCGGCACTTTGAACAAGAATTGTATCCGTTATGTCCTTTAGTAAAAGTCACAAATGATTTGGCTGGCACATCACAAATAAGAGCTTTAAATTGAAATGGTATCCTACGATTATCGTGTTCAAAACCATTTGTGTAACAGATACAATCATTCACAAAGTCTTGAAGTAAAGCATTCGCATCTGAGGGTTTTTCATAACCATGATATAATCCAATTATTTCCACAACAGATGGATTATCTAATAAATTACATGTAATGCTGTAAAATTGACTGCCGGAACTTTTACTTAAAGGAAGACCATCTATGTTGAGACCAATTTTAATGCAGTCAAGTTCATTAAACTCAAATTTGTCCAGCAATTTATTAACAGCTACATTTAAACCAAAATAGTAATACTTTCCAGGGGTCATGTCTTTTATAGTAATGGTTCTAGGGGTATTTAATAAAGTTCTAGAATCTATAGGTAAATTTTTGTCAAACCTCTGAAGCAACTGTAATAGGCTATTTAAAGCAACTTGTTCAATACGAAAAGTTGCAGCCCATTTTGCAAGTGAGAATGAAAAGTCGTTTCTTGTAGAATTTGGTACATAAGGTTGTTGTAAGAACTTTTTTGCCTCACTTCCTTCATCTAAATGATCACTTACATTACTGCCACTGGATATTAAGCTACAACTTGAATCGGGTCGAGTGTTTGGTAAATTATTAGTATAATCTGTCGGAGCTTTACTAATTGCACAACGTGTAGCATTATTATTAGTAGCGTTCACACTAATATTAAAAGCTGTTACACTTATTTCACTGAAGTTTATAGAGTCAATCATAAGCGTTGATAATTGTTGAGCTTTTCGGTAATAGGTACGAGATAACTTATTACACTTTGGCATTTTAAAAATATTACCGTATTTTGTGAAAACATTAAACAACTCTGCCCAACCGTTAATATTCACTAAGAACACAATTGGTTTTGCTGACGGCAATTGTAACGTTTTAAATATTATTGTGCGTATTTATACGCATTTAGACGTGTTAAACTATAGGCGATAAAAGTATTGTTGTATATGTAAATAAAGTAATATATTAGGTATATACTTACCATATAAACTTTTGAATTTTAGAATGTAAAAAAGACAGGCGCCGCCAAAACATAAACAAACGAAAGGTTATGTTCTCTGGCTAGCTGTACCTAGCAAACCAATAACATCTAAATAATATGCCGTGACCAGAGACCCATCCAGCAATACGTCACTAATGATGTCAAACGCCATTCGTTAAATTCTGTATTGAACAATTATTGGTAGTTTGTTTTATAAATCAAAAAGGTCACTATAAAAATAATGAAACCTGTTCTAAAATACTTGTTGTAATATTATAAATATAATATAAAAGAAACAACAACTAGATCTTTGAAGAGGTTTATTATTATAATAATATTAAGATTCATATACTGGTCGTGTTAAAGGCGTCAATGACTTTCGATTGCATATCCAATTATAAAAACAATTCTATTGCCGTATCAGTTAGAACATGTAAATGCAGGTGTGGTTTTTAGAAAACTGGGGGTGCATTTTCCTTCAATGCAAGTGCGTATTCACATTAGGATGACGTGACGTACGCACATACATTATAGTGCATACCACGCATGTAAACAGTATGTACTTAGTATGTACGTAGTAACACTGACACACTCATTATATGTGTCAAATGTTCGCACATCATTGTACGTACCAGGTATGTACATAATTGTAAATATCATGTATGTACATGTTTTGTACGTGGTATGTACGTTCAGCATTGTACGTCCCACGTATGTTCATATTACGCACATGGTAGTTACATTGTACACTGTACGTACCATGTATGTATATATTTCACAAGGTAAGTACGTACATCATTGTACTTACCATGTATGTACATATTAAGTACATGGTATGTACGTACATCATTGTACTTACCATGTATATACAAATTAAGTACATGGTATGTACGTACATGTACCATGTATGTTAATTTTACGCACATGGTAAGTACGTACATCATTGTACATACCATGTATGTATATATTTCACAAGGTATGTACGTACATCATTGTACTTACCATGTATGTATATATTTCACAAGGTATGTACGTACATCATTGTACTTACCATCTATGTACATATTAAGTACATGGTATGTACGTACATCATTGTACTTACCATGTATATACAAATTAAGTACATGGTATGTACGTACATCATTGTACTTACCATGTATGTACATATTAAGTACATGGTATGTACATACATCATTGTACTTACCATGTATATACAAATTAAGTACATGGTATGTACGTACATGTACCATGTATGTTAATTTTACGCACATGGTAAGTACGTACATCATTGTACATACCATGTATGTATATATTTCACAAGGTATGTACGTACATCATTGTACTTACCATGTATGTATATATTTCACAAGGTATGTACGTACATCATTGTACTTACCATCTATGTACATATTAAGTACATGGTATGTACGTACATCATTGTACTTACCATGTATATACAAATTAAGTACATGGTATGTACGTACATCATTGTACGTACCATGTATGTTAATTTTACGCACATGGTAAGTACGTACATCATTGTACGTACCATGTATGTATATAATGCACATTGTATATACGTACATCAATGTACGTACCATGAATGTACGTACACTGTACGTAGTGTGCTACATGGGTAGTTAGTTAAAAATTTTGAAGGTAATTGTCAGTTGTACAACCACAAAACGCAAAGTATAAATATTAATATACTGATTCTATGCTATTTTGAATTAGGAAAACTTTAAATAAAGAGGGATTTGTTAAAAATAAAATTTTGGAACAAAGCAATTGACAAGGGTCAATAAAAAATATTTCATCTATAAAAAAATATAAGATTTTCATTTAGTAGGATAGTATTATGGAGTGATCTAGGACAGAAGATCGATCTACTCACACGTAGAATCCCTTTGAAATATTTCAAAAGATTGAAAGATTTACTGATTAAAGAAAAGTACCTCTAAATTAACTGTTTAGGAATATTATAAGAAATTGATACAGATTCGACACAACATTACGGATGGAATACATAAATAAAGAATTGATATCTGAAGAAAGTTGTTTTCAATTTTATCAAAATAGAAAGACCAAATTTTAATCACGCCTTACTAAGATGTAGTTATTAGAAGAATTTTGCAAATTTTATTTTTCCAACTTTGGAAAAAGTAATTATTTAACTTATTTTTACATAATTGTGCATAAAATAGTGCATAGATTTAAATTTCCGAAAACAACCTAGAAATTATACTTATTTGTCAATATAAGCATCTGTCAGTTGCACAAGTATTGGAATTTCTATTGATTTTTCAGGAAAGGAGCAGTGAATAGGTTGGATTCTTATCAATTAAGATATTGTTGGCAACCATAGAAAACTTAAAAGAATTATTGCTTGCTGGCTCAATAATGTAAAAATCACTTGTGGGGTTGTCTATTATTAACATTTTTAGATTTTCGAAAAAACTCAATTCAAGGATATTACAAAAATTTCTACCGATATTCGGCATCTTAGCATTTTCTATAATATAAATAACTAATTGTTTAGTTACCGTTTTGTATGTTACGTTACACAAACAAAATCCTAAAGGTATGATTGCACCACCATGATAACTGTATAAAGTTCTACAAGAAGTGTACAATTTATAATTTCTGAATGTTGCTTATACAAAGTGTCAGGAATTGAAATTGAGTTGAATGATTATTGATTACGACTTCTAAATATATAGAGCAATATCGTCCTTATTTTCAATTGAAAACAAAGTTTGTTATGCTATCGCGTATGAAATATATCTTGATCAGGAAGTATTTTGGACACTACCTAATCTCACTGGGTTTATACGGAAAAGCTTTAGGAAAAATAACAAGGAGTGCCAAACATGAGATTAGGAGAGTGATTTTGGCTTAAAAGTTACCTGAAAAATCATTAAGAACACTATTACTTAAACATAAAACAATCATTAACCCTAAAAACACATAGACGTATTTGAAAAACTGCTAGCTGCCAAGAAGGTTTCTAAAAGCAAATGTTAAATGACCTGAATATTCAATCACGTTTTGAATTAATTGCATTTATTGCAGCAAAGCTGTAACTATGCCATTACATTAATGAGAAAAAAATAAATATAAACCTGTTTTCTACACTATTATACACGATTTGTTTTTAACTATATTAGCATACTTATGTTTTCATTACAAATATGTAATACAGTCTTAAGTACGTATTAAAATTCAAATATATCACAAATTTATTTACCTAGAATTTTAACCTAAGTACAGAGACATAGTTCACGTACATTTCATCAGTTCATGCAATAAATTTCAAATGTTAGTTTAGTACAAACTTTCTCTCTAGTATAGTTCCAAATGGATTTATAAATACCTGATTAGTGATTGATTGTCGTTAAGCTGGATATCATAAGATGCCTAGGGTAACTTTCCTATCCTCGACATGTTTATCTCTAACATCTGGGAACAAATATGCCTCTAAAATAGAAAATAATCTGCTTGGCAGGGTGTTATCCGAATATCATTAAACTACTTCCAGTCTTGTTCAATAACCTTGTAGACAAAGGTAACTGACATACTGGCATGTAGATGGTGAATGATAGGTAAAAGTGCTCTAAAAAAATTAATATTTCCTTTGTAATATAATTCGAAACCTATACGGCAAACTTCTGACGGATGAAGTAATCTTGCAAAATGAAAATACCTTGTATCGTTTTTCCTATTTAATGTGTAAGTATAATCAATTTACTGATTGCAAAACTAGCGCCAGAAATGGGAATTGTTTATTTATTTGAGTCAGCACAAATCTACCTATGAAGTCTTCATGGCCAGCCAATGAGATTACCTGCAAGCCACGTAATACATTATTAATCAAGGCAAATAAATGTTAAAACTCATAATTTAGAATGAAATTATAACGATGACATCATCTCTTGCCTGTAAAAACTGACATAATGAATTTGACAGCCTTTAAGTATGACTCATATATGGTACAAAATAATTTTACCTCAGATCAAAATTGTAGTACCCTAAAAATTATATTTCTTAAAAGAAATAACCTAACGCCATTGGTGGGATTTACTAATACATAAACTATTAAAATGAAATATGATTTTAAGTATTTCAAAGGAACCACATAAACTCATTCCAATTTTGAGTATTTCGAACATATTTTCCCATTATACATTGTCGAATACTTTTCCTAAACTACAAACCCTATATACACGCTTGCTCCTTTTTCTACTGTTTTCTCCATTATCGCTCAGAGTTAAAATGGCCTCCCATGTTTTCCTGTTAATCCTAAACCCAAATTGATCATCTCTTAATACTTTTTCAGCTTGTTTTTCTATCCGTCTTTGTACAATTCTAGTTAATATTTTTGACACGTGCTGCCAAACTTATTGTTCAAAAATTTTTACATCTATTCGCATTTCTCTTTTTTTTTGAATAGTGTGCTACCATAGAGTCTTACGTTAGAAATGTCTGGTTTTATACCCACAAAGATTTCGTATGGTGTTTTTTGAAATTATTGGATTTTTATGTTCTGTTTCCAAGCTACTCTGCAGTTTTTACAAATTCTGATCAACACCTTTTATCCAAAATCTGCATCGGTCAACAATCATCTAGCACTATCCATGACGGCTTCATTATGCCTTTCTGAAACCCCCATTTAGACCATGAGCGTAACTCTGGTTTGAATGCAGCAAAATTCTATTTTGTTTAGAAAATTCCAAAAATTTTCTGTTTAAGTATTCTGTTCCTTATCACATTTGATTTCGTTTATGTGCATATTGGTTTGGTTTTGTATGAGATTAATATATCTTACAAAACTCTCGAAGCTTTAATCTATTATTTTATACAATAGACAATTATTTATCCATAAAATCGTCAATACACGTTACAAAATTTTTTTTACCTTTAAACCCTATTTGGGCGAACCACATCAGTATGAATTACTACACCTATAACGTTTGATTTTCTCTTACTCCGATTAAATGTTAAATTACTCATTTTGAATGATGAATACGTTTCATACTTTAAACGAATCTCTTCTACAGACTTTGGTAAGCCCACACAAACCTGATCTTTACACATTTTTGATAAATTATTAAAAATTATGTGACAACCTTTTATGCCATATTTCTTTATGATACTTAATATTGAAACTTTTGTCTCAATGTTTTTCTGTATAACACCACTTAACCCATTAAATTTTCTCTTTATAAGCTACAAATCACTTTGTCGTTACTATTATAGATTTCAAATTAATTGTTCTGGTAGTCTACTCTCAAATTACCATGGTTAATTCTGCATGCAAAGTGACCTACTTTCGCATGATGATTGAAGTTCCATATTTCTGATATCCGCATAAAAAAAATTTCATCTGCTTAATAAGTAAAATACAAGGAGTGAGTGAAACTGTACAAACATAACATTCTCATTCTGAATCTGCTTGTTTCTAACCTCACAAATTCGTTTACAGTTGTTTATAGCAGGTGCTTCTATAAATATATTGCTCAATTTTGTTAAAATGACTAATTTTGAGGAAGTTGCATTATTAGCAGCAATTGAAAATTTGGAATTGTACGAAAATGCTATGACACCTGGACCTAATTTTGAGGAAGTTGCATTATTAACAGCAATTGAAAATTTGGAATTGTACGAAAATGCTATGACACACGGATTGCGGAAATTCTCCAGTCTTATGATGCATTTGGGGCTACAGACTTTGAATTTCAAAACATGTGTGTCACTAAGGATGTTGCACATTTTGTTATAGATATGCAATCAGCATATTTGATGCTGAAACCAGAATCAAATGCATTACACAGAAAAGTAGATAATAGTCTAGACTATGCTAAATAAAAAAAAATATTGTGGGTCGTAACAGCATTTTATTTTTATGTAAGTGGTGGTTATCAGAATCCTGTGGGCAAAAACGTTTTTATGGCTATTTCCCAACCCACTGTTTCAACACTACATTTAATTTTCCATTGCTCCACCCGAAGGTACTACATTGGTCAGAAAGTGAATTTTTTTACCTGGGAAATTTTGAATTTTGCTGAACCCTTGCTGTTCCATGAAAGGTAGGGATCTTTAAGATGCGTGACAACACTCACACATGACACCTTCATTATACCTCTCATCCGAACGAGGGCGTATTTTTGTGAAAAATGGTCATCTAACATTTTTCAAGCAGACTGTTGGGATTTGAACCCTGGCATAGTAGTCACATGCATTCCAACTACACCAAGGAGCTGCCTCCTCTGTTTCAACAGCTGTAACAGAGGTTGATGCTGACATTTTTTTTTCAATGCGTACAATTCCTAAGAACACGAAATAGCACTAAGAACAGGGTAAGTGTAGTATAATATAACAAGCACTATTATAAATCCACAATTATGTACAAGCAGGTTCTTCAATGAGTACAATTTTGTTGGAGTTGTTGGTTGCTTTGATTGCACACATGCTGCATTATGGTCACCAAAACTTGATGAAGAAGACGATCAGGAGCATGCATATGTAAATAGAAAAATTACCATTAATTAAATGTTCAACTTATAAGTACAGTAAAACGGGGAGAAGTTGACCACGTGGGTGAAGATGACCAACAAAAAGAAACATTTAATGTATGATATTTGTAAACGTAACTTTTACTTAAGTATCTTAAAGTTGTGCCATTGTAATTTGTTTTCTTTACAAAATTTTAATAAAACATTTAATTCCTACGGTTCCGTTTGTATTTATAGTTAATTTACTGTTAGTTATAACTTAAGATGAAGCTTGCAGGTAAACACGCATCCGCCCAGTGGACATTAAATGACGTTATATTTGTCGCGATTCAGCCTTTAAGCTACTCTGAAGGCAGCTGTGAAATTAGACATTACAAATTGGTCATTAAATTTTTACCTGAATAGCAACGATTAAATCATTCTACGAGTCTGATACAGGTTCTATTTATTAAGTTGTTTTATTCCGAAAATAACTTCAGCTGATACATTTGGTCTTTCTGTTCTTTCGCAGTAAAAGTTTTTGGTTGTCTGTGCAAATTTAACACTAATTTGGGGAAAACTTGACCGCAGGGTGAAGTTGACCAGCTTGTAGAATGTTGCCTGTGATTGCCAGAACGTGTAGATGCTCAGTTTGTTGAGAGGTTCATTTCATATGGTCGCTCCGTTTGTCCTGTATGCAAAGCAAATCTAGTTATATAAAGCATGCCACATGTGTATAAACAAAGGAAGGCTCCAAACGCCTTAAATAGTACAGTTAGGAAACTTTAGAAAAGTATTTGTCTGGGTTTTACATGGTAAAATTAGTGCCAATCAAGTTAAAAAAATGTAACATTCCCAAGGGAACTCTCATAAACAAAATCCATGATTTGAATATCAGATAACATGAAGGTCAAACTGTGTTGACAAAAATCGAAAAAGATTATTTTGTGGAAGAACTAATCAAGTGCGCTAAATGGAGATTTCTTATAAAGACGTTAGATTTACATGTAGGTAACAAAGTTTATCTTAATCGTATAAGTTAGAGTCCACAATTTAAAAATAATTTTCTTGGTTACGATTGGGCAAAATCTTTTCTATCATATCATAAGCAAGTTCTATCGGAATGTCTAAGTAACAACATCAAGAGATCCCATACTGTAGTTGATGCTGAGATGTTAACAAACTGTTTTGATAAATTATCTATAACACTTAAAGATATAAAGCCAGAAACAATATTTAATTACAACGTAAGTAAGTTAAGCGACGGTCCTGGTAAAAAATACTTAATTTTTCATAGAGAGGGTTAAATATTCTGACAATGTTCTAAAATTTTTAAAAATTGCTGAAACAATAATGCCAGTGGTGATATTTTACTGCCATATGTTGTGGTCCAAAAAGTGCTCAGTGTTAAGAGAAAAATGTTGTTCCAGAGTAACACCGTGCAATCAATCTGGTTATGATTGGTTTGATGCTGCCTGTTTAAAAGATATTTTTTACCACATACTCAATTAATACAGAGTAAAATGATTCTAAGAGGTGATAATATTTCATCCTATTTTACAAAAAAAATCTTCAACTTTGAAGCAAAAATAACATTGATCTGGTTTGTCTTCATCAAATGCAACCGATTTGTACCAACCATTAGATGTAAGTTTTTTCGGACAAAGGAAAAAATAATTGGAAGCAAATATTAAACGAATGAAAGTTTGCAATGAAAATACTTCCTCCATAGAAAAAATATTTTTCCTAGAATCTTAAAAAACTATTCGACAGGTTAGCTCCTGTCATCAAACTGAATTTTCAAACACGTTTTTCTGTTAGTGGAATTTTTCCATTGTACAAGCAGAAGCTTCTGAATTAAATTCCTCATGCGCAGGAGGAAGTACCAGAGAAAGTATTGGTGAAGTTATAGTAGATTATTTAAAAGATCATTGAAATCTAAAAAGCATGATTCAAAGTAAAAAGGAAAAATTCAATGTTGTTCCTGAAACGTCGGTGCCTTCAAATATTCGCCAGAAAAGGATAATGAAAACTAACCTTCAACAAGCAAGAATCTAGCAACAAGCAAATTCAAGCAGTAAAAAGGAAGATTGCTACAGACAATGAAGAAAGTGAAAGTGAAGTTGAGTTTTATTTTCAGACAATGATCATTATTCTGATTTGAAGACCAATAATGTTAAAGAAACAGAAACTGCTAAGAAGAAATTAAAAAGCAATGATATATAATAAGACTCATGGATTATAGTGCAATACGAAACAAAAAAGATCATCAAACATTTTATTGGAAAAGTGTTATCAGTAAATGATGATGAGGTCACTGTTAATTTTTAAGGCAATTGAAGCATGAAAGATTTATCAGCCCTAATATAGAAGACAAATTTGTACTTTCAAAATATATGAAAAATATACTAGAAAACCCAAATGTATCTCATCGGGGAGAACTTTGTCTTATTGTTGATTTATCTTTATTTAATTTTATATAAAAAATTAATGCAAAGAATTTTGCTTACCATATAGTTTTAGACTATAAACTCTTCAACCGCCATTTTTTTTAATAAAATATTTAATATTTTGCTGTTCATTTTTCACTTTATTAACTTTACTCCAGCTACCACAAAAACGGTTTTTTCAAGATATTTATATATATGGTCCAGTTTACCCTAAGGGAGGTGATGTTGAGCCAAGGCAGTTTTATCTTTTCCAAGAAAAAAGACACATTTTGCAAATTTTTAAGTCCTAGGGCTAAATTAATACGATGCCTGTATTATCTTGGGAGTAACTTATTTTTTTCTAAAATTGCAAATACGATTTATTTTCAGTTAAAATAGGAAAGTGATTCACTAAATTCTATTTTACAGCATGTTTTTTAAAGCGATCAATATGTTAATCGATCTTTCCAAATATCCCATACAGATCTTTGCATAATTAACGTAAATGGTAAATATTCTGCTAGTACGATCTTTTATTTGATGAATTAGTAAAACCACTTTGTTACACACCATACATGAGAATGGCCAGAAAAGCTTTTTTTTCTTGGTAAGTGTATTAACCTTATTTAATGTAGTTTAAAATGTATTGTTTGTTTTATATAACTCTGGATATTCACTTTGCCCTTGTCTCTCACTATAATTAATGCTGAACCTAATTCACCAGAAGAACATTACCATACTTACTATGGAAGAGTGCGAAGTATTATTTAACACTGTAATTGTATATTAAAAATGAAATTTCGTTGTTTATTTAAGCATCGGACACTTTATTACATCCCAACAAATGCATCAAAAATAGTAAATGCATGTGTTATGTTCCATAATTTTTGTCGCTTTATAACCTTTTGGATATACATGATGAAGATGAAGATTATGCACTTATGGACGTTGGAATGTTGATTATATAACGTATGATGATAATATTCAAGAACGAGACCTTCAAATGCAAGAGATCTTCAATCAATTATCCAAAATTATTACAAATAAATTTTAATTTTTTATATCATGAGTCATGTTATTATCTTATTTTAATACTAAGTTGGACATTTTAATTTAGTATTTATTTCTTCCAATGAATGTTATTAGTAAATACAACAATTACATAAATAACAAAGTAATACCAATTGCATAAAGAAAATTATTTTATTTTGTCGCATATCGCTTGACCATATTTTCCAATGCAATTACTTATTGTTCTAATAAAACTAACTTCTCTTTATAATAGTATTTTTAAGATCCAATTTTAATTTTGATATTTCTGCAAACGTTTTAGTAGCAGTGGCACTAATTTCTAAACATCGTGCTGCACTGCTATGTTTCATAGGTATTCATTTTGACATACTTGAAGACTCGTAGGTTCTTTCAAATTTGTAATTATATTGAAAACCTTACACTATTATCTAACCGTATATTTCCAGGCATTGCAGCTGAATTTGACAGTACTACTCCTTTTTCTATTTCACTGTCAAAAATAAATTTTGGAACACTAAATTCTTTGATGCTGGATAACCCCATAATTACAACAGTATTAATCATCTACAACACGTCTTCTGTGATAGTTAATGTCTTGATTGAAGTGGAACCCCAACATGTTGTATTTTGATCCCTGAGAATCAATACCTCTTTGGCTTTTGTATGTTTTACTATCTTGCCATGTTTGGAATGGCGCATTTTTAATTACGTGTATTAGGCATGGTAGGTACAGAATATATGGTAGGGTGCACATACAGCTTGTACATTGGCGAACAGTTGTGACATCAACGCTAGAACAAACTTGGGTAGTCTCTCATTGTGTCGAATGCATTTTATTTTGCCTGTTGATTAGCAAATTAATTTTTGAATGTGAACTATTAAAATTTGAGTTTCCATTTTTATAATATAATCTTGGGATATGGATCCACAATAATATTAATAAAACAAGATGATGAAATAATAAACTTCTCTAATTACTGGTAGGTTTATAATAGGACCTATGTAGGACGGTGTTCAATAATGGTGCATATCAATGGGTGTTACTATATCCGTGCAATATATAAATAAATAATAATATAACGAAAATTCAACATTAAGGTTATAAATTTTGAGAATAAATAAATACAAGTGCTCCAACGGTACCAGGGTAGGTTAAATATATGTTTCTGTTTTAGATCCATACGAGGATCTTGAAATAATACTCTATTAGAATGTATAAATTAAATTTAATTTTATTTGAAGTATAAGTTTATAGTTTAGTAAATGTTGACATTAAAAGGAAAAACAACATTATAGATAATGCAAGACTGCTCTAAAATTTCAATAAAGTGTTGAAAAGATTAGTTTACCATTGGTAGTTCTATGGATATTTTCTAAAACACACCTTTCTTAATTTACAATTTTTTTGAATTTAATTTTAGTACTTCGCAAACTTGAATTATTATTTAACACAGAAAGCTTTTTACAGAACATTTATTTAAGCTTTCATTTATAAGAGCATCCTTGTTCTGTATTAACATTTTAAAGGGAATTCATCGAATTCTGGATGCTTGTTACGTCATCATCGAACATTTATTGGAATTGGTGACAATAAATACTTTGTGCGTGCATCCTACAGTTTTCAGTGAAACATTTTATATACCGACAGTGGAAGTGCGTCGAAGAATACAGTTGCATTCGAACCGTTACAAAAGACGGTCGTGTGAGAGCTTTTGGAAGCGACACCATCACCCGGACGAGCGTGTTCTTGGTTGTCCGCAAGCTTTTGTGTGTGAGCGTTTATTGCCCACAGCGGCACAGGCTTTAAGGTATTTATACCCTTTATTCAGTAGTTTGGTGTAGTTGTTTTTAGTTATTACATAACCGCTCCACCGCCAATCGGTATTGCTACAACAAAAGCAATTGGTCCTTCCCTGTAATTAGCATATCTATATCACCTTTATTCACATCCCAATAAGCCATTGGTCCTTAATACGATCCGGATTAACTAGTCTTATGGTTTTATACGCATGTCCTAAATTAAATATCATTTTGGACACCAGCGAGCTTTTAAGTAATTATTTTAGCTTTAAATTTGTGTTCAAGCTCCATATTTAGCGGGTTAAAATATGTTCAATATTAGCTACATACTTTCGTTACACTAAATTAAGTGATTTCGCCGTAATTAAAACCAGCAAGCGTTTTAATTACAAACAAATCCTTAATATAAAATTTGCTATTTTGCATTAAAAGCCATTGCACGTTTTTGTATTACACACAAACCTGCTCGGTTTGTAAACCTAAAATATTGAACACATTTGCAGGGTAATAAAGTTGCAGAAGCTGCATCTTTCGGCAAATATGTTAAGCCACATGTTTAAACGTTCCTGTGAGCTTTGATGTAAAGGCCGCCCGGGTTGTAAGCTGTAAATCTTATCTTTACGCTTTGTTTGACAAACCGGTAGGTTTCCGACGTCTCGTTTTAAGACCACATTGCAGGCTAATAGTCATAAAACGTGATTTATTGGTTTATACGCTATCTTACCTTTCGTGCCTTGAACAGCTCATAATATTTTAATATTTCTCAGTGCACATTTGAGCTTTACCGTTTTAAAGCATTTTTATAATGTAGGCTTTCAGAATAGCTTTCAGAATGGCTCCCAAGAAAATACAGGTAGCCGATCTAGAATTGCTTAAAACACGCGTTATAGAAATGTGGGAGCTTAGTAACGCTATAAAAAAGTGACCCAACTTTAAAAACGTTGTTCCTTATTCAAACAAGGGGAGTAAATGACCTTTACAGAAATTTCAATACAATTTTAGTTGCTGTCTTAGCCTCATGTGACGAGGCAGAATTATTAAATTACAACGCCTTACGGAAGGAAGTAGATTCCGCTTATTATTGCATACTGCTGCATCTCGAAACGATGCAAAAATGAAAGCACCACAAATTACGGAAAATGCTCCAAGCAGCTCGGGATCAAAATTGTTACCGTTAAAGCTCCCACTTTTTAATAATGAGGTAACTTTCATCGATTTATTTGACAGTCTGGTCTATAATAACGCGTCGCTGTCCAATATCGAAAAATTAAATTACCTTATCAGTTGCTGTACCGGGGAGTCTTTGAAAATCATTAAATCGGTACCCATTTCAGGAGATAATTTCATTATTTCATATAACGCCTTGCGTGAGCGATTTAGCAATCCGCGTTTATTGGCAACTTTGCATTGGAAAGCTATGAAAGACTTTCCACCTTTAAAATCAGAAGACCCTAAGAAACTTAGGGCACTTATTTTGTTTTTCAGAGAACCTTGCTGTTCTAACTAACTTAAAGTTTCCCACTGAACATTGGAACTTTATTCTAGTCGATTGTCTTTTAGAAAAACTCGATCCGTTCACTAGAAAACGCTTCGAACTCCAATCGGATCCGAAGCAAATACCTAATTTCGAGGATTTGAGATATTTTTTAACTCAACAATGTGCAGCGTTGGAAACCTTTTCTTCAACCGCACCTGTTTCTTATTCGACGACTGTCCATACATCTCTCACATCAGTGCCTAAGAAATCCTCAGCGTTTCAATTTAAACCAAAAGTTTCTTCTAACGTAGTTTCACTGGATACACCAAGTAGCTCCAGTGACTCAAAGAATTCATTTTCGCACCATTGTCCTTCTTGCAAAGGCAATCACTTAATTTACAGATGTCAATCGTTTCTAAAGAAAACTCCGACGGAACGTTTCGACATTGTCAAACGCTTACGCCTTTGCTTAAATTGCTTACGAACAGACCATGCGTCCATGCAATGCAAATCTTATAATTCCTGTCGAACTTGCGCCAAGCCGCATCATACCTTGCTACATTTTGAACCGCAACCTGCTTCTAGCCGTTCAGCTGAACCGACCGCTACACCCATGCATAAAAATGCCAATAGGACGCAGTCAGCCTCTCCTATTCCGGCAAATGTTTTGTCTTCACAGACGAATCTAAATCCTGGGGTTACTGTCTTACTCTCCACTGCTGTTGTGGAAGTTCAAGACCGGTCTGGTAGATACAAACCGATCAGGGTACTCTTAGACCCTGGCTCTCAAGCTAGCTTTATTTGAGACAATTGCGTGAGCAAACTTTGGCTTCCACGCATACGTTCTCAAGTTCCGATTTATGGACTTGGGCAGACAACTTCAGCAGTCAATAGGGGTGCCGTCAGCTGCACCATTCGCTCTATTTTAGACTCTGAAAATCTCTAGAAGTCACAACTTTTGTGCTTTCGTCAATATCTGGCAAATTACCTAGCGTTGAAGTTCCTAATAATTGGGAACACTTATGCGGCCTGCACTTTGCAGACCCGACCTGGAACTCTCCAGGAACCATTGACATGCTCCTCGGAGCAGATGTTTATCCGTTCATCATCAATGGCGGTGTTATACATGGCAAATTTCTTCAGCCTGCCGCCATAAATACAATATTTGGTTGGACTATTATTGGTCCCACAAAAGCTTGCAGTCTGATACTGTCCAAGCATTTTTTACTTCTGTAGAAGATCCTATCGACCAAACCCTAAGGCGGTTTTGGGAAATAGAAGAGTTGCCATCCAAGCCTTATACTTCTCCAGAAGAAGAAAAGGCAGATTTGATTTTTTTAAAAACACGTTTTCTCGTGACCCTAGCGGTCGTTTTATTGTTGCGTTACCGTTCAACGATACTTTGCCCGTTTTTGATAATTGCTTTGAGATGGCTAAAAAAAGACTATTTTTGTTGGAGCGCAAATTGCATGCTCAACCGGAGCTACGCGCCCAATACAACAATTTCATGCAGGACTATCTTGATGCGGGTCATATGGCATTACTCGATTCTCCGCCCGTTGGGAACGATAATTATTTTTTACCCCATCACCCTGTGTTTAAAGAGGAAGGTCATACTTCTAAAATTCGTGTGGTTTTTGACGCCTCTGCAAAGGCTAAAAACAACGTGTCACTTAATGACACTCAATTGGCTGGACCTAGTCTCCAAAATGATATTTCGTCAATCTTATTGAAATTTCGTACTCATCGTTTCGTTTTTACTTGTGATGTTCGCCAAATGTATCGACAAATTTTGGTTACCGAAGAACATCGAAGGTTTCAATTAATTGTTTGGCGGTTCTCCGCAGAAGAACCCATTCAGACTTATCAGCTTAATACAGTGACCTATGGTATTAAGTCATCGCCTTATCTAGCATTAAAACTCTTCAGCAATTAGCCATTGACGAAGGCAAAAGGTTTCCGTTGCCGCTGAGGCTATACGGTCAAATCTATATATTGACGATTTCGTCGCTGGTGGAGATTCTATACAATCGGCCCAAGAAATTAAAGATCAACTTATTCGACTTTTGCATTTGGCTGGTTTTGAACTTCGAAAATGGAGTTCTAATTCAGTTTCCATTTTGGAAGGCATTCCGTCAGATTTTTGCCAATATACTTCTCTCGATTTCGATACTGACGAATCAATAAAAATATTAGGTCTTCAATGGTCACCTACAGAAGATTAAACCATTAAACCCAATATGTACAAAGCGCAACATACTTTCACAAGTTGCCAGAATATATGATCCATTAGGGTTTTAGCCCCACTAACACTTTTTGCAAAACGCCTAATCCAGCATCTGTGGATGTTAGGTTTGAATTGGGATGACATCCCACCAGCAGACATTTTGTCTCAATGGCAGCAGTATCAAGAAGAGTTGCCGTTATTATCGTCATTAAAGTTACCACGTTGTTTACCCCCTTCGGATCCTTTTACTTGTCATTTGCATGGGTTTTGCGATGCTAGCGAGGTAGGGTATGCAGCGGTAGTGTATTTTCAGTTCATAAATCAAACTACCGGAGAAATAACTGTACAATTTGTAACCGCTAAAACAAAAGTAGCTCCAATTAAGCGCATTTCAATTCCACGTTTGGAATTATGTGCCGCCGTTTTATTAACCGATTTACTTTCTTTTACCATTCGGTCTTATCAAGGCTTGATTGAAATCTCCGATGTTTCAGCGTGGAGTGATTCTACGGTCGCTCTCGCTTGGATACGTTCTCCTCCTTTTCGTTGGAAAACTTTTGTGGCAAACCGTGTTAGCCACATTCAAGAAATCATTGCACCTAGCCGATGGTTTTATATTAAATCTTCGCATAATCCGGCTGATCCTGCATCTCGGGGATTAATGCCAAGTGCGGTTATTTCATGTTCGCTATGGTGGGCGGGGCCTGAATGGCTTCACTACCCTAGTGACGCGTGGCCGCCTCAACCAACATTGTCAACCTCAATTGCTGAGGTAACTACGGAAAAGAAGATCCTAACATTTGTCGCTCAAACAGATCCAAACGTCATTGACATTTTACTAAGTCGCTTTTCATTGTTATATAAAATCCAAGGCATCGTAGATGTTGCTCTTGAGATCATGGATAAACAATTTGATTTATTAAATGCATCTTTTATGTATTTGCCAAATTTGGACATATTTGCAATATTTTATGGACATTTCTTGATTAGCTGTGAGCGATTTAACCAGCAAGTTGTTCTATAAGCTCCAAATTGTCTGTTTTTTTTAATACTTTCGGTATGCAAACTGTCTATGATTTTTGAAGGAGGTTTTTGCTTTTGATCAAGTTCATTTTTATTCAATTTCTCTTTCTTCCGGATAGTTTCAAGTTGTCTTAGAATGCTGTTTACAGAATTCAAAAAATATCTTTCTTCATCAATGTCAGCAATAGCTGTTTGTGAATCGTCATCAAGAACTCTATCACTTTCATTTTATTTAGCTGCTGTTGCATTAACGATAAGTGCACGTAAGATATCTTCATTGTCTTCGAGCGACGTTATATATGTTTGATGCGTTTTTTTTCCAATTAAGACAGTCTTAATTTTTTCAATTACAGAAATCGGAGTTGGGTGGTCGTAAACAAGTCAAAATCACTTTATGTAGAAAAAGCCCTCTAATACATTGTGGTTTAACTTTGATGTCATTAAAAAGATGTAACCTTCTTCATATAGCTCTGTGTCAGTTGAAATCATTAATCTCGTTTGAAATGGTAACAGACTTTTCTTCCCAGTATGGCCCATAGATTAATGGCGTTCTCAAGAGCTTTATCTTGTTTGATTAGAAACAAACCATCACCACTTTTCGTGTCATTTCTAAAGTCTTTCACATACCGTGAATTTAAGATATTAAATCCGTCATTATATAAAAATTCTTATAAATTCAGAAACATGATTATGGAAAATGATAAATGAT
The DNA here is from genome assembly GCA_036346225.1 of Platerodrilus igneus. Lineage (NCBI taxonomy): Eukaryota > Metazoa > Arthropoda > Insecta > Coleoptera > Lycidae > Platerodrilus > Platerodrilus igneus. The sequence continues at coordinate 3,825,576 of JARFIW010000800.1, forward strand.
AACTTTTGAAACAGTATCATAGAGAAGCTAGGATGCTTTTTTTTACATTCTACTCTTCAGGATCAGCAACAGTTAAATGTGTATTACTTAATTTATAACAACACTGCAGATCGGACTCTAAATAATTTTTTCTACTAATTTTAGGAACGGTGTTTTTCTAATGTGATGGTCATTGTGTTATATAAATCTCTTGTCCAAACGATGACTTCTTAACAGTTTTAGTGTGTGTGGAATATCAGAAAATGTACATATTTTTCTCATTGGATGACATAGGTAAGGAATGAAGGTTCTTTCAGGTTTAATTGAAAGCTGAGACATTAGCTTTCTATTTGATCCATCCATGTCGCTTACAAAACCTATTACCCTAAAGCCTATTTGTTCAATAGGCCTGATAATATTTTCTAGCAAATTATCAGTTAAAGGACAATGGAACTTATAACATAAACTTCTGATCATAACTACCTGCACATAATTTCCCCTAACAACTTTAGTCTCATCAAAACACAAAAATTGCATCCTTTTTAAAATATTTCATAAATCCAGCTTGCTCTGTCATTATTTGTAAATTGAGATCAATTATTCCTAGTGTACTCACTAGGAAATGGATATTTTAAGCTGTATAGCACATAACAAAGCCATTTATGCCTTTGGCACTTGGAAAATATATTGTTCTTCCTGTTAAGGTTTTTATTTGAAAAACATTTTTCTGGCAGAGCCATTTTTTAATATAATGTAGAAATCTCACTTTTTAACTGGTAAAGTTCTTGTTTTAAAAAGTAATTTTCTTTTTCAATATTTTCCAGTTTTTTCACCTGCCATCTCATGCATCTAATTTTGTGGACATGCGTGAATGTTGAACACTGTATTTTTTATCATTATAAAGTATGGGGAATTCACTTTGTTGAACACTAACTGATTGATCGTAACTTCAGCTGAATTTACAGGTGGGCGACTAATGTCTATTGGTATCGACTACGAAATTTTCTCTATAACTTTGACCATTATGATTGTATCAATAATTTCTAGAAGTATTTTAACAAAATTTTTAAATATGGCCAATCCGACCACATTTGTAGCATTTCTTCACATTTTGATTGCATTCTTTTCTTACATGCTTTGCATTAGACCTACTTTGAGTAAATAAATGAGTTGAACATACAACTGTCATGAAACTTTTTGTCATCAACGTTTTTTTTTTAAATCGATCAACAACTTGGATTTAATGTAGTCTACTGTACTTTGATTGAATTGAAAATTATCTACAATATTGATTTTCAGGTAAGGTAAGTAAAGTTCATCTTCTTTCGTGACTCGTTCATCAGCACTCTTCACTTCGTTAACATATTTTTCAGATCTAGTGATAAATTCTTGTAGATCATCATTTTCTTTCATTCTTAACTCAAGCAGCCTTCCCTTGATATTAATTTTAAAGCAGTTGATGAAGCTTCATAAATAGCTTTCAACTTTATTATCATTACTGTTGCAGTAATTTCATTGATTATTAATTCCAGTAATTTGGAAGGCCTTGTACAATTATTGATCTTGCTTTATATAATTCTTTTTCATTCTTGATTATATGTCAAAATAACAAACTGTAGATTTTTAAAGAAGGAAAATATACTCTGAAACAATAATACTCAATTGTCTTAAGAATTTACTTGATTCCTTTGCACAGGGTCAGCAAGGAAAATCTTTCAGCATTAAGCATCTGCTGATTATTTACAATCAAGATAGTGGGTAATTGATAATCAAACATTTGAACTCAATAACTGAGATTGGCATCAGTTCAAAATTTTACCAATCACAAATAATGGAATGTGTTACAGATAAAACTAACACTGGAGTAGCAATTCTTTTGTGTGAGTTGTAAATGATAATTCACTGGGAATGTATAGGGTTTAATGCAAGCAAATTGAAAGTTGTGGATTTAAAAAGCAAAAGTTTTCCTAAGTTTCACTGTGAGGTTTGTCAGAGTGGTCTAAAATGATACCTAAATTGGTATTAAAAATCAAACAGCTTGAAGGAGAAATTACTAAATTAAAGGATATGGTTACTAAAAAATCTGTGAATTTGAAGGAAAATGAAGACTCGATTGGTGAAATAATTGAGCGGAATATTCGAGCTACTAATGTAATTATATTTGTATTAGGTGAGCCAAAGAAGTGTACTTAGCAGAAACGTGTAGGAGTTGATAAAAAGTTGGTAATGCAAGCATTTGAGAATTTTAAGTTGGAGGATTTAGTAAAATTATTTAGACTGGGGAAGTTTTACGATGGTAAAACATGACCATTAAAAGTGATACTCCATAACCCAAAATTGTGAAATATATTTTGAAGAACACCACTTGTAAAGAGGTCCAACATAAAAATTTTTTGGATCAAACAATGCGCAAAGAGTATATTTTAAAGAGGTTAAACAAGAATTAGAAATAATAATATAGGATGGTGATACCAGCAAAACTATTAAATATGTTAACAATACACCAACCATTGTTGAAAACACTAATCAATTTAATAGAAAAAATTAGATTTACTAACTAATATATTATGAAATTCTGATGTCATGCATGTTAATGCACAAAGTGCCATAGTAATTGGGATCATAAATACCAATGAACAATTAATTGCAATCCTAAAATTGTGTTGTTAAGTGAAACCTGAACAACAAGTGATATTGAAGACAAGGAAATTAAAATGGCAGATTCTTTAAGTCGACATACGGGTGGAGTACTAATTATTGTGTCAGCGTCGTATGAATGTTGTAAAATTAAATGTGTTGCTCTTGACAAGGAGTATTGGTGTATGATGGTTAGAATAAAAATAGTAAACTCAGTAGGGTTAATGGGATCCGTATATAGATCAGCATTAGGGTCATGTGCAATATTCTTGGAATCACGGAAATAATTGTGAGGATATAGTCAGCAAAGACTTGAATTTTGTTATGGTTGGTAATTTTAATTTAGATTTTTTATCAAAAGGGTTCTATGTTAGCAAAATAAAAGGAATATTAAATATCATATATGTTATGTCAGTGTTCTTTAATGTAATAATTGAACCATTCCTATTATACTATGTATCGGTGTACCGATTAGTGTTGGTACCACTAGCTTGAGATGTATGGTAGGATATATGACACTTTCAATTTGGACCTTGAATAATGCAGTTAACTTGGTATGTTCTCTTTAAATATATCTAATTATTCAGTACGTTACGGGGACAAATATTGCTTACAATACCACGAGAATACAGGTGTACTTACGTATACAACAACTGGCGACGAGGATCTTTCAAATCTATGGCTTTTACAAAAATACAATAACCTAAAAGTACATTGTGCAACATAGGTATATATTACATCGATAATCTTTAAACATCTTACAGAATGCCCAACAATACAACTCCTGGAATCGCTGCGGCAACAGTAAGTGATACAACTCACCCAATCCACACCGTATTTTCTATCGAATCCTACAATATTTCAAAAAGATTTGATAGATGGTTAATGAGGTTAGAAAGTGCACTCAACGTTTTCTCGGTACCACAAATAAAGAAAGCAGCATATTCATTACACTATATGGACTTCGACGCATACGATGTCCTTTGCGATAAAATTTCACCAGAGGTTCTTGAACAGAAAACGTACGAACAACTCACCACGTTAATGAAATTGCACTAAAATCCAGAGCCATTAGAAATTGCTGATAACTTTCACTTCTTGCAGAGAAAACAAAGAGAAGGTGAAACTGTCCAGGAACATCTTACAGCTTTACAACGTCTTGGTGTAACCTGTAAGTTTGGCGATTACCTCAAGAAAGCAATACGAAATCAGTTTGTTTTTGGCCTCCGAGCCCAAAGCATTCAAAGTAGGCTACTGGAACAAAAGGATCTCACGATCGCCAGGGCAATCGATATTGTAGTTTGTATGGAGACCTTGGCAAGAGATGCGGCTCAACTACACTGTTCCAACTCGACAACTAGGAGCATCAATAGTATAGCTACGACTTCTTCAAAAGTGCCTAATGTAAAGTATAGTAAAGTAAAAAATAAACGTAAAAGTTATAATACGATTTCAAATGCTAATACAAACAAATGTACAATGTTTTAAATGTGGAGTCATCGGACACTTGGCAAATTCTTGTAAAAAGCGTTATTTGTTGTGATCTATTTGCAATCGGAGGGGACATTTGAGTAAGGTATACCTTAAAGCCAGAGACATGCATATTACAGGAGAGGTTGAAGAAATTCTACTTACAGACACTAACAAATACACAAACTACCGAAAAAATTTATCCTAACATTACAAGTAAATGGGGTAGGTGTAAATTTTGAGGTATACTCAGGTGCAGCCGTGACATTAATTAATTATAACGATTTTAACAGGATGTTTCCTAAATTGAAATTACAATCATTCAATATAAAATGGTCACATACAGTAAACAAGTGTTAAACACAGTAGGTTGCATACAGGTAGAAGTTTTACAACAATTTAAAGCATTTAAGCTCGATTTGTATGTTGTAGAAACCGATAAAGCTCTATTATTAGGGCGGGAATGGATCAGGCAATTAGGCTTAGCATTCACAGAGGTTTTAGCAACAGATATTTCAGATTCAAATTCTAAACTTTCAGTAATGTTAGAAAAATATTCTGAAATTTATAAAAAAATATAAAATTGTTGGTTTACAAGCCAAATTAAATGTCAAACAAGACGATCTTACATATTACTAGTGCACATATTACATATACACTAGTTCCCAAAGTAGAGAAAGAATTACAATTTTTAGTTCAAGAAGGGGTGCTGAAAAGGTAGAAAGTTTGAGATACGCTACACCAATCGTACTGGTAGTAAAACTCAATGGCAAAGTACAAATATGCGGTGATTTTAAATGTACTCTTAATAAATACTTAATTAGAGATGAACACCCCTTAGCAGAAAGGGAAAAATACACAAAACTTGATTTACATCAGGCTTATCTTCAGTTAGAAGTAAGACCCGAGGATAGAAAATTTCTAACCCCTAATACTCAAAACAGATTGTACCAAAGTACTCGACTAATGTATGGTATTGCCAGTGCATCAGCAATTTGGCAAAGAGAAATGGAAAATATTCTTAAAGATATACCGGGGGTGTCGGTGTTTCTTGACGATATTAAAATTACAGGCCCTGATGAAGAGACACGTTTACAACGTCTTGATTCAGTTTTGAGCCGTTTAAAAAATACAATATTGGAGTAAATAGGGAAAAATGTCAGTTCCTTGCAGACAAAATTGAGTATTGTGGATACACTATTGACAAGTTTGGTATTCATAAATCTAAATAAAAAATTGAGGCAATCTTAAACACCAAAATCCCAACAAATAAAACAAAAGTTCGAGCTTTAGTAGGACTTTTAAATTATTATGGGCGTTTTCTTAAAAATTTAAGGAGTACACTACATTCAATTTATAATTTGGTAAAAGATAATGTACCATTTAGGTGGGATAACGAATGTCAGACAGCATTCACCGTAATAAAATGGGAAATAGTATCTGACAAAGTGCTAGCGCATTTCGATCCCAACCTACCTTTAGTACTTCCAATGGATGCAAGTTCCTATGCTGAGGGGCTGTGTTATCTCATTTATTTCCTGATGGAACTGAACGCCCAATACAATTTGCTCCACACACTTTAAACACGACATAGCAAAAGTACTCCCAAGAGGCTTACGTCATAATTTTCGGAGTCAAGAAATTTTTGTAATACCTTTATGGTAGACCATTTACATTATATGTAGATCATCAGCCACTAGTACACATTTTTTCTATTTCAACAAACATACTGCTACATACAGCCACTAGAATGCAACATTATGCATTATTTTTACAAAACTTTACATATACAATAAAATACAAGAATACGAAATTACACAAATACTGATGCATTATCCAGATTACCACTTGCAACAACTAGTGATTACAAATACGATACTCCAGATCGATTTGAGATTTTTCAAATTAAAACTCTACCAATCACGATAAACGAATTGGCAGAAGAAACCGACAAGGATGAGAAATTAAAAAATTTATTAGTTGCGTTAAAAGAAGGAAAAGTATTTCTAGCAAATACCGGTTTAATATACCGTTACATTAATTTACACTACAAAGTGGTTGCATTTTTAGACAACACAGGGTCCTTGTACCAAGTCTAAGACATAAAGTTCTTCAAAAATTGCACGATGCCCACTTTAGAATAATTAAAATAAAATCTCTTGCGAGAGGTTATTGCTGGTGAGATGGAATTTCCCACGACATAGAAGCGATTTGTAAAAATTACCCGGATTGTAATAAGATTAAAAATAAGTTTATCAAGGTCCATCCACATATGTGGGAAGCTGCAAGTGAACCTTTTGAAAGAGTACACATAGATTCTGCGGGCCCATTTCTTAACAATTATTATTTCATTCTAGTAGACGCTTATACACGATGGCCAGAAATTCAAATCGTGAAAAATACTAAGTCTTAACTCACCACTAGAATTTTACATACAATATTTGCACAGTTTGCCTTTACCACAAGTTCTAGTTTCTGATAATAAACAATTCTTTTTGTCCTATGAATTCAAAAAAATTCTACAAGAAAATGGAATTTTGCACATGTTAAGTGCACCATATCATCCAGGAACGAATGGACTTGCTGAGAGATATATTCAAACATTTAAACAAGCATTAAGAGCGTTAAGAGGTGACAATCTTGACACTGAAAAACAATTAAGTAAATTTTTATTACATTACAAAAACACCACTCAGTTACAGATGTGAGTACGTTTTATCGAATGTTCGGAAGGGAGATAAGATCAAGACTGCACCTAATGAAACCCAATGTTATAGCTAAAAGCGAGGGGGAATCTCACAATGTCCGTGAATTTCTAGAAGGTATTAGAGTAAGTTGTCAAGATTATAGTTCCAAAAATAAATGAGAATTTGGGTAAGTAAAAGAATTAGGGAAATTGCATTATTTGATACAATTGGACGATAACCGCATATGGAAACGGTATGTAGATCAAATTAGAGAAATAGGCAAAAACATACTTGTCACCTCAAAATTGATCTCTGACCCTGAACTTAATACTATACCTTTTCAAACTGGGGTTACATCAACAATACAGGGTGATACACATACAAGGAATGACTTATTATAATTCAGATGTACTTATGTAAACAACAATATGGGGTCAAGAATTTGTGAAAGAACTTACTTGTATTAGTAATATAAGTAGTGCACTAGTGGATTGGGTGTTATCCAATAAGGATATCATATCTAAAATGCATGATACGCCCAAAATAAGCAATCACTAACTAATTTCAATAAATTTAAAAAATATGCAATGTAACCTCAGAATATCTATTAAAAAATATTGAGCATCGATGCTAGATTCAAAAATCCGTTAATCCTAATATTAAAATAAAATTTGATGCAGCCAAAATGCTCAACAAGACGAGGATCCAATTTCCACGAGAAGATGGTACATTTTATGTCAACGACAAAAAAGAAGTTGCAATACTTTCTAATAACTATTTTGTGGAAAGCATCAGCAACGTTGTTATAAGTATAGAGTCTCCTGTTAAATGGTGCTGTGAAATTTATAAATTATACTTACCTTCCACTGAGTTTGAAATATACTCTGTTCACCGTATAAATTACTCAATGAAAGAACTATTTTTGAACTATTTGAAAGAGTTGGGCATCTTTTATTAAATCTAGTAAGTACATCACTACATACAGGTGGTTTTCCTAAAGAACTTAAAAGTAGTGTAATTATCCCAATAACTGAGGCAACCAATACAAATAAAACGGAGATTTTCGACCAATAAATATACTACCACCTTTTGAGAACTGCTTGAGTTAGTGGTGTATGATCAGTTTCTACAACATATCAACTGTAATGAAAATCTGATGGATAATCGGCCAGGTTTTAGGAAACATAGTTAACAATAATTAATTTAAGGAACATATAGATAACAATAAGTATATCGTTGTGGTCTGCTTGGACTTAAAGTGAACATTTGATACCATTGATAGAGAGATATTATTAAAGAAAGTGTATGGTTATGGTGTAGAAGACAAAAGTCTATAAATGGTTCAAGAATTATCCGAGAGACCGTAAGCAGCACCTATGCTTCAATAATGACTTGTCAGTGGAAAGGGAAGTGATAACGAGTGCCACGGGCAAACGTTTGGGTCAACTACTTTTTATAATGTATATCAATCACACTGAATTATATGTTAAATGTAAGTTTATGAATTTACTTGCATTTAGTGAAGTTCATTTAGAGGCGAAAATTAGTAAGATGAATGCAGCACTCTGGAAAATTAATAACTATCTAAAAGTAAATATGTTAAAATTAAATGTTGATTAAACTGAAGTTATTATTACAACTAACTGTAGGAGTGTCAATCAGGGTTCACCACTATAAGTTACACATTTTGATATACCCTATTCACGATAAATATGGGATAAAGTCATAAACAGTAATAAAGTGTTAGTAATTGTATAATGTAGATATCACTATGAACGCAGCTTTAATGATATTGCGATTTAGTCAAAGAACGTACATATATATGTATATGTTCTATGGATTTAGTATGTTACAGTTGGCAGTTTTGTGCGGTGTTGTAACATTTTCTGCAAAAACTATACAAGTCTAACTATTAAATAGGAATAGAATAAGTCAACCATGACAACACAGCATTTATGTGTAATGTGACGTCATCCCATATTTATCATGAATACGGTAAAATTGAAGTTGCGTCTTCCTTAAAATATTTAGGCTTTAAAACAAATAGTGTACTTCATTCACTGATCATTTTGAGTGTTTTAGTGGTAAAATCTACAAAAATATGTTTTTCTTTACGAGAGTAGCACTAAGTTTATCGATGCATTTAAGAGTCGTTTTAAATAATACTTCAATTCAACTGCATTTTGAATACCGCGCCGCCTAATTATTATTTTTACTTAATCTTCAGCAAATAAGTCAATTGCAAATATTTTAAAACCGGGGGATGAGGGTAATATTAAGAAAGATTCGTTATACATCAATTGTATAAATGTTGGGCAACGATTTTATTTTCTTACAATGATTTTTATTTATAAGTTGTTTCATTGACTACTACAGCACATTTCCAAGAGTTTATTGAATACTCTAAGAACATATATACTTATAACACTAGGGATACCAATAATTTGTATATACAGCAGAAAAAGTATGCTAGTACAATAAATTCGCAGTTTTTGAAGGGTTTTAATGGCTATAACCAGTTGCCAAAGGATATTGACGCGGGCTACTGCTACCGTGTTCCTCTAATTTAAAACAAGTAATAGCAAGAGTCTTTATTACTCACGGTTCACAAATCTAATTAACAGTATATGCATTATTTATAGATGTTTTCGGTCCAATTAAGAATGAAGCACTATCACCCTAATGAATTTACAAGCACTAATATCTTCTTAAACTAACTTCTTTACCATAGGTCTATTAATAACACTAACACAATTATTATTTATTACACTTCTATCCATTTATGTATACTACAAGCTGCATGTACATTAGACACAGTATATAACATTTATGTATACTCTTGGACTTCCAAAAGCTCAACTACTTTTACTTTACAACGATATAATTTATATTAGACGTTCTAATATATTGAAATGTAAATTGGAAATTGAGCTTTTCTCTACTGCACGCTCCACGTTGGTTGGGCGCCAGTGAAATGTTACTAGTTTTTTTTCTAATTGGTTTGTCATAAGGTGTAAAGCCCTTCTTTACTATATTCGCGGTCTAGTCTGGGAATTACCCCATGGGTGAGCAATGAGTTTGGGCTTGGGTATATGGTAGGCTCGACTACAAACGGGAACAAAAAAAGGTAAATGGACGCCACTGCATCTATATAGACAATAAGCAAAACTAAAGTATCCTACAGGAAGACGCAGAAACCTATAGGATATAATGATCATCAAAAAAACTTACAAACCACAATAAACAATACCTCTGGAAACCTCTTGGACCTCTGCTCCAGCCTCCGCGATGTCGGACCTGCAAGAAGATGTCACACAAAAAAATAATATATAAGACACTGTTTGTGCCTCACAATAACAAAATATTTCGATCCTTATAGATCGATTGGCCTGAATTTAAAACCTTAATAACACCTTACCTATGAGAAAATACTCTACTGGAAATTACTTATTCTGTTTCTATTACCTGGTACTGTATCAACTTTTTCCACATTCAAAATTTTGCTGATCTAATTTGAGCAATGTTAAGTTCAATAAGTGAAATAAAAAGACAAAGGTATCAATTCAAAGTTTAATTGAAATATGATTCTCTTTTGTTGCAAAAATTACTTGTAACTAAAATTTATTAATCAATATATAATAAGCTTTAAAACTTTCTTAGAGTGTTCCTCTATAATCAAAATTATCAACATTAAGTAAGTTATAGAAGTTTCTGAATATGCTTCTCTACATAGAGAGGTATTAACATTTATAAGTTATTTAATACAGTTTAGGTTCTAAAACATCCATAAAACAGATCTGTTCTGGCTTACAAGATTTTTATCTAAAGAACTTGTTACATAAACAGTTCATATGGTCTAAGCATGAAATTAATAAAAGTCAGTTCAACATATGTTAAAAGCAGCTTAGGTATTCTACTAATCACAACAAATTGCTAGAAAACATCTTTCATCCAAAGGTGGACTTTATACATATTTTTATCACTTAACATGTGTATCCTAAATGCACTTTGAATAACAACTTTTAAATCATCTAAAGGTTCAAAAATTTCTCTTATAAAACAATCTAATTCCGAATGAAAAATATTTGACTTATTAAATTTTTAGGTTATACTTTCAAACTAAATTTTACGTAATATATGAGCATAAACACGTTTTGCAAACAAACTTGAAATTTACTTTATTTAACGAAAGTTTCCCATGATTTAGAAGAGAGTAAATTAAAGCTTTAACCTTAATTAGCACACGAAACTGATTTTCAGTAAAAAGTTTATAAGTACGTGATAGATTGTGTTTTAGTTCTACAACGGCGATGTTGACGAACGTAATAGATGAATTAAGACGCATAGCATTCCATCTGCTTGATATTCCGAAAGATACAAAACATGCCGGCATTAACCATCATTCCTCGGACAGCTTTAAAACAACTAATTTCACAATACTCGACCAAAATCTAATTCCATTGTTTAGCGTGTTCCTCAAACCTGCTAAAGAGATTGAACCAAGTATTAGTTTTAAACACGGCTGATTAATTACACGGTGCTTACCACTAATGGATTTCCTCACAACGTGTTGTAGCTGTTGCCTTAAATTGACTGGGCGGCTTACACGAGTGCTCTTCGTGAAGCCTCCGCGCGACAACCAAGAAGCCCTACCACTCTCTTAGAGCTATCCTTAGCTCCCACTTACAAGCGGAGTTGACCATTTTCAAAAGCGAAGTCTACGTACCCGCGGTTGCTTGCAAGATGGCCGTGTTCCTTACTTGCCAACGCTCTTAGTCCTCGCGTCATTTTCGCGCAGGCGTTATGTTTAACAATTGCTCTAGCGGACGCCAAAACGCCTGTAGTTTATGTAACTCAAGTTACGTTCAAGGTATTCACGATATCGAGAGTATAGGAGTCTCCATTAAATACTCTTTATAGGTAAAAATAATATAAACGGAAAGAGTTGTTCTTCTTTATAGTACATTAAATTAATTAACGATTACACGCTAAATGACAGATTCGCAAAATAATAACAGTTAGAACTGTTTTTCCTTCAGAGATATGAAATGTAACAAAAATTTTGTTACACTGCCTCCGATCAAAAAGAAAAAACTTTGAGGTTAATTATATCTTAATATATACATAACCGAGAAGATTTTTATAGACGAAAACTATCGCCTTAACTAAAAGATAAATACAAAAAAGAAGCATCCTAACTAATTTAAGTAAGGGCAAAGTAAGTTTGCACTTTGACCTCTGAACCGAAAAAGAATTATGAGCGACCTCTTGAATTAAGAAGAGGAAAATGGGGTGCAACTAAATGAGTGTGTAGGTAACTCTGCGTACCACACATCCGTCAGGAGTCAGTATAGGTAAGTCGTAATCGGTAAAAAGTCATAATCGGTAAAAGTCAAAATATTGTAGTCTAACACTCGAGTTGCAACCAAACGGGGAACTAAAAAAACTAACTTACTTTTCAAAATATAACTTGAAATTCAAACAAAAAGCTTGACATGAACTATCGCAAAATAACAACAAAAAGATTTACTTTCCTACTACTACCCTTGACACGATAACCTTACTAATATTAATAGTAAATCAAAACTCACATCTATATACATAAATATCAATAAAGTTCCAACAATGATTATGTATTTGCTGGTCTCAAAAATTCCAGCTCAATACATTCAGCAAAATTTGATTATTACCTCTACCAAAAATAAACTGCTCATCAAGCCAACATTCCATACTCATTGTAGCCTACTAATGAATACTTGGCTTCTACAGCTTATAGCTATTCATAGCCCAATCGCTACTCTTTTCTTTGGGACACTCCAGTCTCAAAAAAAATCCTCAACTCTACTGTGGCCACACCAAACATCTCGAACCAAAGCTACTCAATACTACAATGGCCTCACCAACTAGCTTACTCCGACCTACAACAACAAACAGCACCTACCTTCCTCGCTTACTCTAGACATAACAACACATGACGCGATCAAAATACGTCCACCAACATGAAGCAACAAATATTTGTTTCGCTCCACTACGGGCTACAGCAACAACACGGGCAAAACAACACTTATTCCATTAGTGCACATTTAAAACAACACTAGTTGAGAAACTTTCAATCTCTACCAGCAACGATATACTGGCAAAAGCCTTCAATTCATCATCACCACTCTATCCCATAACCAAATTTATAATATATCCTTTACGACACAAATACTAAAGACGACCAATCAGTCCTCTGGTACATATTCTGGGTCTACGACAGAATAGGGTTTTAGATCCTTGACATGCCACCTGCCTGCTTTTGATCCATCTAGATTAATTAGATCGTACACCACATTCGAGCACTTCTTTTTGACTACACTCAAAATAAATTTTGGAGCCAGTTTAGCAGTAAATTTATTAGCCGCGCTCGACAGTACCTTATTGGACCTCCACACTTTACTGCCAACCTCAAAAGAAATGTTCCTCCTCCTTAGATTATATCGATTGCTTGACCTTCGATAAGCTACATGCAACTTCGCACGAACGTCTTCAAATACTTTAAATATACCTTGGTGGTCTGAAACATATAATGGGCTACTACCAGGAACGATTTCAACATCAGCTTCAGGAATAAATCCACTACCGTAAAATTTACCGGATATGGGGACGTGTCGGCCAAAAACCAAAAAATTCGGAGTATAACCCGTCGACTCATGCTTAGCAGAATTAATTGCAAATTGAATCTGCGCTAACTCGGTATCCCAGGTATCATGTTCTTCGAGATAGGATCGAATAGCTGTCCCTACCGTCCTATTAATCCTCTCAACAAAATTACATTGTGGCGCATAAACAGCATTATACCATATCTTTTGAATTTCAAACCTATTACATAATGACTTAAAAATTCGACCAGCTAAATTTGAACCATTATCGCAAATAATAAATTGGGGCACACCAAACATTAAAAACACTTTCTGTTCTATAAACTGTTCAATTACATGTGACTTTGCACTGCGCAGAGGATGTAGAATTGTATATTTTGAGAACCAATCTCCTACTACCAACAACCATTTAAATCCTAATTTTGAGCGAGGAATGGACCCATAAGATCTAGCGCGATAATTTGAAATGGAAACTTGGCCTCTTTCTCCTTTCCCATTAAGCCTAAAGGACCTGCATTAGAAGATTTTGCGCACCACACACTAAACATGCACGACAAAATTTCAACACATCTAAACTCATCTTGGGCCAATAATAATGTTCTTGGACTCTAGCAATTGTCTTCGAGATCCCAAAATGTCCTGCAACTGAGGGGTCATGACACGATCTAATGACTTCTTCCTTTGAACTTTCGGTACTAAATATTTCTACTCTACTACATTTGACAACATAGGCAAATTTGATGGGATAAACTTACAAACAAAATCATTCTCAACTTTCCATTGAGGGTAATTTTCAGGCGACGCCAAAATTTTCTTACGTAACGACGCATACCAATTTTCTAAATTATCAAGCTTGACCTCTATTAAATTTACAACATGTTTTTCATCCGGAGTTGCACAACTTAGACAGTCAGGGACTACGTTAAACTTTCCTTTCCTGTGTACCAAATCAAACGAATGTTGTCTTAACCTTACAGCCCATCTAGCTAACTTTCCTGTAGGGTTCTGCAAATTACTCAACCAAAGCAACGAAAAATGATCGGTTACGACCGTGAAACGAACTCCTTCAACCCATGGACGGAATTTTCAATGGCAAAGATTACCGCAAGGCACTCCTTCTCCGTCGTTGAATAATTTCGTTCAGCTCGATTAAGGGTTTTGCTGGCATACGATATAACACGTTCTTCTCCACTGACATTCTGAATTAATACGGCACCTAGACCCGTATTACTTGCATCACACTCAATAATAAAGGGAACAGAATAATCTGGCTGCGCCAGAAGTGGTGCAGACACTAAAGCCTCTTTAATCGACACAAAGGAAGCCTCTGCTTCTGAAGTCCACGTAACGACTTGACCTTTTTCTTTTCTTGACTAGATCATTGATTGGTGAAACTAAAGATGAAAAGTCTTTAATGAAACGACGATACCAGCTACACATACCAAGAAATCTCTTAACTTCAGTGGTGGTCTTTGGGCGTGGAAAATTGACCATAGCTGACACCTTATCTGGATCCGTCCTTAAAGAATTTGACCCTACTATATAACCGAGAAACTTGAGTGACTTCTTAAAAACTCGCACTTTTCTAAATTCAACGTTAGATTTGCCTCTCGAATGCGTTCCTTGACTTCGTACAATAACTTTAGGTGTTCTTCAAACGTCGATGAGCACAGAATTATATCATCCAAATAGCAGAAAACGTATGGTTCGAATTTCGGACCGAAAATTGCATCAACTAAACGCTGTTGAGTCTGTGCAGCATTTTTTAGACCGAACGGCATTGTCCCAAATCTATACTGTCCCCGCGAAATAACGCTAAACGCTGTTTTATCCTTCGACGATTCACTAAGAGGGACCTGCCAAAATGACTTTCTCAAATCAAGACTAGAAATATAATTAGCATTACGTAACATCCCTAGGATTCTATCTATATTAGGAAGAGGGTAACTGTCATGGACCGTAACATCGTTCAATGCCCTTCCGTCGAAGCAAAATCTATATTCTTTACTATCTTTTTTCTTAACTAACAACACAGGCAAATTCCATGGACTTTGACAAGGTTCTACTACTTTTAATCGAATCATTTCATCTAACTCCTTATCCAACTCTTTACTAATATAGGGAGACATAACATAGGGTCTTTTCCTGAAGGGTTTTGCATCTCCTGTATCGATATCCATCTCAATCATATTAGTACGCCCTAATTTATCAGCACTAGAAATTTCTCGAAATGAATCTATGGCAGTTTGCGCCTGTGACCTCTGATTAATCGACAAATCATCCAAATTGAGTAAACAGTCACTATATTTTAGGGGAACTGATGATGGACCCACATACGGAACACTACTTTCCGCATCGCCTTGCACATGCCACGAATTATTTTTAAAATTTGCTATCAATCCAAATAGCTTAGCAAAGTCACTACCAAATATAAATGCGTGTGGTAAAGATGGCACTACGAGAGCATTAAGAACACGACATTGTTGTCCTACTGAAATGGGCAAATCTACGATTCCTTCGACTGGTTTCAAAGCTCCATCCGCTGTAAAAATACCTTGTTTCTGTGACCTGAAAATTTTTAACTCTAACCTATTGATTAAAGGAATAGCAAGAGACCCAACTACCGATGTAGTACATCCTGAATCCAAAAGACCAGTGACATCTATATCAAATAATTTAACCATCACATATGGCCGATTATCACCAGATTTTTCGACAAATAACGAACCAGTTTTGGGCTGAGGGTTAGTACGACAAAAATTTTTTACTACTTTTAACCATTCAGACCACTCTTTTTTACAAAAATAATTCTTCTGTTCACAAACCATAACTGCCGCCTTTTGAGAAGGAATGGAATGCCGGCCGCGCAACATCCATCTCCTCACTCGTTTTTTGAACATGCTGGACACCTATCATGCGTAACTCCTTTATGACCGCAACCGTAGCAAAAAATTCTTTTTGGGAATCTACAATACCGAAATGAATGACCATGTCGCGAACAATTCCAACACCCTGAAATAATTTTCGTTGGACCTGAAGAACTAGCATGGGTAGGTACTGGAAAAGTTTTATTATTACTTATAGTCTGAACTTGTGGAGCACACGTTTTTTGATTATCAACACGAGCTTCTGATGTAGAAGAATCTTTCAAATAAATAGGGTATTTATTCTTTACTGACGAATTAGCACTATTATGAAATTTAGCGGAGCTAGTCGACTGACTGAAAACTGATTTTGTTTCAACATCATGGCCTCTTCCAATTTTTGCATAATTTTATTAACGTAGCTGTATCCTCAATATCTGAAAGAGCAAGTTGCGATATGAATTCTGGTAATAAATTTTTCCTGAGTTTCCTCACTTTTGTAATCTCTGCTGGGGTATGGGGTAGTCTACTAAATAAACTTTCTACATGAGCAACGAATAGAACAATTGGTTCATCCCTCTTTTGACGACGATTTTTTATTGTCTCCCAGATCTCTTCCTCTGAATGAGCGGGTAAAAAATCTTCTTTCAACCTACTCTCAAGGGCTTCCCAATCTTTTACGGAATCTCTAATACTCCTAAACCACACTAAAGCATTTCCGACGAACAATTCGACAGACGACTCAAACAAGTCTTTATATGATACCTTACGTGAATGTGCCAACTCCTTTATCCTATCCAAAAAGAAATACAGCTGCTTGGGGTCTCCTGAAAATTTAACTGACCAAGAGCCAACAGGGATCGGTGGTGTAAAATATGGGAACGTATACATAGGTGCAGCTACTGCTAACGAAGTTGTGTGACTTGCATCACTTGCACTAATTTACCCTGGGCTCGGCTTCACCTTCTCGTACAATTCAGCTTCGACAGTAAGGATGGTTGCTAACAATTCCTTTTTAGATAGTTCAGCTTCTTTCAGTTTGTCAGACGGGAGTCTCATACGTTTAACTCGACACGATACATGGACAAGCCTAGAAAGTACTCTTTTAAAGATAGAATCTCCCGAATCACCTTCAAATTCTAACACCAAATGTTTTATTGAATCGATGGTAGCATTTATCTCTCTACATTCTTCCTCAAACTCTACCCTGTATACTGACAGATCTACTAAACAATCAGGTTTCCTACTTCTTTCGCCAACAATCTACCTAGAATTTTCTCTTTTCCATAACCGGCCTGGCACTTTCTATTCCACGGATTTTTAATTCATATTCCAGCTCTTCTTTGAGTAAATGAACAATTTGAAATGTTTCAGCCATTTTTTAAAAATTTATTTTGACAACCTAAAGTTATTTTATTTCTTGACCAACTCAATATGACAAAAAAATTTCTTTAATGCGAATCAAACCTGTTGTGACATTCAAATAACTAATGCATAAAAGACTTGAGGTTCCAGACACGATATAAATCCTATGAAAATTTATAACCAAATTAATTTTGAGTTTACCAACACATTAAGGGATATTGAAATAACTAATTTTTATAAATCAAACATCAACGAAATCGAGCCTCACACGTTGTGCGCCAGTAAAATGTAAATTGGAAATTGAGCTTTTCTCTACTGCACGCTCCACGTTGGTTGGGCGCCAGTGAAATGTTACTAGTTTTTTTTCTAATTGGTTTGTCATAAGGTGTAAAGCCCTTCTTTACTATATTCGCGGTCTAGTCTGGGAATTACCCCATGGGTGAGCAATGAGTTTGGGCGTGGGTATATGGTAGGCTCGACTACAAACGGGAACAAAAAAAGGTAAATGGACGCCACTGCATCTATATAGACAATAAGCAAAACTAAAGTATCCTACAGGAAGACGCAGAAACCTATAGGATATAATGATTATCAAAAAAACTTACAAACCACAATAAACAATACCTCTGGAAACCTCTTGGACCTCTGCTCCAGCCTCCGCGATGTCGGACCTGCAAGAAGATGTCACACAAAAAAATAATATATAAGACACTGTTTGTGCCTCACAATAACAAAATATTTCGATCCTTATAGATCGATTGGCCTGAATTTAAAACCTTAATAACACCTTACCTATGAGAAAATACTCTACTGGAAATTACTTATTCTGTTTCTATTACCTGGTACTGTATCAACTTTTTCCACATTCAAAATTTTGCTGATCTAATTTGAGCAATGTTAAGTTCAATAAGTGAAATAAAAGACAAAGGTATCAATTCAAAGTTTAATTGAAATATGATTCTCTTTGTTGCAAAAATTACTTGTAACTAAAATTTATTAATCAATATATAATAAGCTTTAAAACTTTCTTAGAGTGTTCCTCTATAATCAAAATTATCAACATTAAGTAAGTTATAGAAGTTTCTGAATATGCTTCTCTACATAGAGAGGTATTAACATTTATAAGTTATTTAATACAGTTTAGGTTCTAAAACATCCATAAAACAGATCTGTTCTGGCTTACAAGATTTTTATCTAAAGAACTTGTTACATAAACAGTTCATATGGTCTAAGCATGAAATTAATAAAAGTCAGTTCAACATATGTTAAAAGCAGCTTAGGTATTCTACTAATCACAACAAATTGCTAGAAAACATCTTTCATCCAAAGGTGGACTTTATACATATTTTTATCACTTAACATGTGTATCCTAAATGCACTTTGAATAACAACTTTTAAATCATCTAAAGGTTCAAAAATTTCTCTTATAAAACAATCTAATTCCGAATGAAAAATATTTGACTTATTAAATTTTTAGGTTATACTTTCAAACTAAATTTTACGTAATATATGAGCATAAACACGTTTTGCAAACAAACTTGAAATTTACTTTATTTAACGAAAGTTTCCCATGATTTAGAAGAGAGTAAATTAAAGCTTTAACCTTAATTAGCACACGAAACTGATTTTCAGTAAAAAGTTTATAAGTACGTGATAGATTGTGTTTTAGTTCTACAACGGCGATGTTGACGAACGTAATAGATGAATTAAGACGCATAGCATTCCATCTGCTTGATATTCCGAAAGATACAAAACATGCCGGCATTAACCATCATTCCTCGGACAGCTTTAAAACAACTAATTTCGCAATACTCGACCAAAATCTAATTCCATTGTTTAGCGTGTTCCTCAAACCTGCTAAAGAGATTGAACCAAGTATTAGTTTTAAACACGGCTGATTAATTACACGGTGCTTACCACTAATGGATTTCCTCACAACGTGTTGTAGCTGTTGCCTTAAATTGACTGGGCGGCTTACACGAGAGCTCTTCGTGAAGCCTCCGCGCGACAACCAAGAAGCCCTACCACTCTCTTAGAGCTATCCTTAGCTCCCACTTACAAGCGGAGTTGACCATTTTCAAAAGCGAAGTCTACGTACCCGCGGTTGCTTGCAAGATGGCCGTGTTCCTTACTTGCCAACGCTCTTAGTCCTCGCGTCATTTTCGCGCAGGCGTTATGTTTAACAATTGCTCTAGCGGACGCCAAAACGCCTGTAGTTTATGTAACTCAAGTTACGTTCAAGGTATTCACGATATCGAGAGTATAGGAGTCTCCATTAAATACTCTTTATAGGTAAAAATAATATAAACGGAAAGAGTTGTTCTTCTTTATAGTACATTAAATTAATTAACGATTACACGCTAAATGACAGATTCGCAAAATAATAACAGTTAGAACTGTTTTTCCTTCAGAGATATGAAATGTAACAAAAATTTTGTTACAATATACTAACTTTTTACATTCATAACCGGTCTTATATATATCCTGAATTAAAGATATGACTCATTCTCCAGTAAATACTAGAAGCTTCCCGGTCCATTGAGAATAAACAGTGCTTGTGGCGTTTTTGTGTGTTTGATGGGTTGCCTACTAGTAGCTCGCAACAATATAAAAGACTGTAATAACTTGAATACTTTTAGAAATATGTTAAAAAAGTATATTAAGGGACCTAAATTTATATGAACAATTATATTAAACCTTTTTATAAGCAAATTGCGTTAAGTTTATGAATTTATTTACTTATACATATGTATATAATTAGCTATAGGTTGTATATGTATATATATTAGGCTAGTCTATATGAATAAATACATAATTTGTTTATAAATTAGTTACTTAGAAGTAAAGTTAGCAGTTTTTTACAGTTTCAGAAAACACCATTTAGAAGAAACTGAAGCAATAGACAGATTTCATATGAAGAGTTCTAGATTCTGTATGTTATCTGTAAAAACTTGAATATCTGAGAATATTTTTACAAAATTAGAAACAGATCTTCAGCAATTTAAATCCTATATACATCACAAAAAGGTTATGTTTTTGCACCGTCTCATCATACTTTGGACAAAATAGACACATACTCGAGAGATAATGTGATATAGTATTGACTGTGTTTGTTTAGCGACTGTACGAAAACATACTATTAATACTATTGTGAACTATGTCCAGCTAAATTTATATTGATGCAGCAATGTCCTGAAATATTAGCCTTAAGCTTTTAATAAGATAAGATAAAACAGCAATAAAATATTTACTGATCTCAGAAGTTCAGTCAAGAAACAAAACCTATTTGAACCAGTGTTTCGTTTTAAAAAACAAACATCGAAATTATCTAACAAGTTCCATCAATGAAAGTCACATATTTATTAACAGAGCATAAATGATTTCGGTAACCCTTTCGAATAGTGTTTCTACATTCAATAAACCTATCGCCATCAGTACCAAAACACAATGAATTGTCATTTAATAAAATATCCGCATTTTCTTAATCAAGTGCTTCATGTAAAATCTTCTTTGCTGCTTGTGATATTCTTTGCGGAGTCGCCACGGCCGCGCCGTCCATAAGAACAACAAGGGCAAAAACCCACGGCGCCAAGAGTCCAAAGGCGCCGTGAGGTGCCTCACGGTAATATTTAAAACTTACCAAAATTCTTATTTTTGTTTGAGACACGAGACTTCCCAAAGGTCCCCTGTACGTTTACGCGCGCATTCGCTATGAATAACTAATTAAATTCCATTAATTATCGGAACATCGATGTTTTGTATCAGATGTTCTCAACCGATGATGATCTACAATATTAGGGCAACACTCCAATATCGCGACGTTGCGCTAGTTGCACAATTTTATTTTTATTATGTTTATGTATTCGATAATTATCGGTTATCGATGTTTTGCCGTAACAGCGTTCGCGCTCATCCCTATATGTTGACTAGAACGCAGAAAGCGAGTTTATTCTTGTTTCTGCAAGTTTTCCCGTTCATTCCTTCCTGTTGAATCTTGAGTCTTGAATCTTTATAAATACCGCCGTGCTTTTAAAAACAATTCATTTAACATTGGGTATCGGAGTGTCGTAAAGACTGTAAATTGTGCACCTGAATTAAAAAAGTTAAGTGTTCTTCGATATTTTACATTATTAGAGGATTCAAGGTAAAAGATAAGTTTCTAACTTTACTTTACAATTAGATAGAGAGGGCACGTTTTAAATGGAAAATAAATACCCTTCGGTCAGAATTTGACGAAATTTTGATATGTTGCAGAATTTGACCTATTAATGAATTAATGTGTCCATTGCGACAAAACTGTAAGTTTAACAGTTAGTTTTTGAGATACAGGGTGTCCAAAATCGCTACTTCATAATTTCAAAATTTCGTAAATTGTATGTTGTTGCCGATGTTAATACAAAAATAATAAATAAATTTTAAGATTGGCGTATCTAGCGGAATTTCAATTCTGTAATAGTCTATTTTAATTTATATAGATGTTTAATAAAGAAAAAAAAAGCCTTTAGGATATCAAAATTTGATGAAAAAAAGAAAACTGGAGAAGACTAATTCCAAAATTACGCTATTTTTTACTTCACCTTCAAGCACAAATATACAAACAGATGCAGATCTTCCATCGACTTCGAGAGAGGACCGGGAGGAGTCTAAACTACAAGAGATTCCATCAACATCTGCAGACGAAGTTGAGGATGACGAAGACGTAGTTTCTGCGGAAGTGGGCGATACGCAACTTCCTCAAGATCCAGGTTTGTGGCCAAAAATATTGTCTCCTAGAGATGTACAAATATTAATTGAAAACGGGCCTACTTATTATCGAAGTAAAAATTGTATAAATTATTCCAATGATAAAATATCAGGCCAAAGGTTTTCGGATAAATATTATTCACGAATTTTGTCTAATAATGAAAAAGTCGAACGGGAGTGGCTTTTATATTCAACAGAAAAAAATTCAGTGTTTTGTTTTTGTTGTAGAATATTTTCAAATACTTTAAAAACAATTAAATTAAGTGATGAAGATGGGTATAATGACTGGCACCACATTGGTGAACATTTAAGTATTTATGAAAAAAGTAAATTTTATTTTGAGAACTTAAAAAAATGGTCAGAATGTTTCACTCGCTTAAAAAAAATGGCAACTCTTGATTCTGCGGCTCAAAATTTAATTAATATAGAAACAAGATATTGGCATGGAGTTATCGAGCGCATTTTTTATATTATTCAATTTCTTGCTGAGCAAAACTTGGCTTTACGTGGTACCAATAGCAAACTGTTTGAAAAAAATAATGGCAGTTTTCTAAAATGCATTGAAATGTTAGCAAAATTTGATCCTATAATATCTGAGCACACGAGAAGGATCCAAATGCAGGGAAAGATAAAAATGCGTCATTATCTTGGGGACAAAATTCAAAACGAAATAATTAATTTAATAGGAGAAAATCTTAAATTAAAAATTTTAGGCATGATTAAAACAGCTAAATATTTTTTAATTGTACTTGATAGTACCCCGGATGCTAGTCATCAAGAACAAATATCAGTATGTGTTAGATTCGTTAATTCAGAAAAAAATAAAATTGTCGTCGAAGAACATTTCTTAACTTTTTGCCCTATAAATGATTGTACAGGTGAGGGTTTGAAAAATTTCTTAATAGAAACATTGGAAAAAAATGGCTTAGATATTTATAATTTACGCGGTCAAGGATATGACAATGGTGCAAACATGCGCGGTAAACATAGTGGATTACAAAAAAAAAATCTTAATATTAATCCAAAAGCATTCTTTGTGCCTTGTTGCAACCATAGTTTAAACCTTGTCGTGAACGATGCCGCAAAATCAAATATTTCAAGTCTAAATTTTTTTTTTATAGTACAGGAATTTTATAATATTTTTCCGCTTCAACTAACCGTTGGTCAGTCTTAAAAACAAATATATCAAATTTAACCTTAAAACCCTTATCTGATACAAGATGGTCTAGTAGAGTTGATGCTTTAACTCCTTTAAGATATCAGCTTGGAGAAAAATACGATGCTTTATTTGAAATCTCTAGTGAAGGAAATAAAGCTTTTGACAATAATTAAAAAAATACGGCATCATCGCTTGCCAAAAAAATAAAAAATGTTGAGTTTATATGTATGTTGATTTTATGGTATAATATTTTAAATAAAGTCAATATTGTAAGTAAACTTTTACAAACTGAGGATTTTAATATAGCAGAGCCTGTGCTAATTTAAAAACTTTAGTTAATTGGTTAACAGAATACAGATCAGATAAAGGATTCAACGACTTGTTAGTCGATGCTCGTGAAATAGCTGATTCATTAGACGTTGATTTTGAATTTAAAAAAAAAGATGGCTTGAGGGTGAGAAAAGTTAAGAAACAATTCAGTTACGAACACGATGATGAACCCACTGAAGATCAAAAATTAAAGTTTAAAGTAAATTCTTTTTTAATATGTTAGATATAACTATAGAATCTGTAAATGAAAGATTTCAATTATTATCAGCTTATTCAAATCATTTTAACTTTTTGTGGGACATTTCCAATTTTTCCAAATATTCTAAACAGGAGCAGTTAAAGTTATGTACAGACCTTGAAATAGTATTAACTGATCTAAATCTCAATGAACGTGACATAAGTGGTGTAGAACTCCTAAACCAATTACAGTTTATTAATTTAGGTTAAGTGAACACTTCCACTCCTACAGAAACTTTAAATTACATTATTAATAATAATTTGAAACAATCTTTACCAAACACTTATGCGGCTTTACGAATTTTGTTAACTATGCCAGTATCTGGTGCCACAGCAGAACGTTCGTTTTCAAAATTAAAAATGATAAAAAAAACTATCTAAGATCCAGTATGGCAAATCTTGCTATTATTTCAATTGAATCTGAACTACTAAAAGATTTAGAAACTGAAGAATTGATTAAATAAATTTGCAAAAAATAAAGCACGCAAAGTCAAGTTCGTTTAGTTTAGTGCAATACTACTACTACTATGCTATTATATATACACTCTAGTTACGTATAATTTAAAAAATATTGTAAAAATGTAAGATATATTTTTGATTAAAATGTTTATAAGTTTATATTTTGTTTTTTTTAATATATCGTATCGTTACTTTTTTGGTGGTACTACTTAAAAAATATTTTTGTGATAATACACTTTTAGCGTTTATCTTATTATAAAGTTTATGTATAGTATAAAACGGTATACGACTTTTATTTCAAATTATGAAAAAATTTTAGTTCTAGGTACTTATTTATATTTGTCAATAGCCAGGGAAATTTATAAATTTTTGAAAATAATGTACAGAGAAAAGAACAATGCCTTTGTTACAAAGGCACACTTTTTTGAAAAAATTTAATAATGTAAGAGAAGCTACGATGCAAGCAACACGCTCCTACTCTACTCCATTAAAAAATTCTCCTACAATAAAAAGGCGCCTTAATGTTTTTGCCCCAGGGCGCTATATAGCCTTGGCGCGGCCCTGAGAGTCGCTATTTACTTTCAACATTAGTTATTCTGGCACGTTGATAGAGATGCTGCATCCTCTTGCAGCTACTTTTAGAAAAACTTTATTTCATTAGACGTTAAAAACCTTTTCTGCTCAAAGCGCTTAGGTACTTTGTATGACCTTCCTGGTGTAAATGGCTGACGTAATTACATTAAGTGTAGTTGTTTTTACTGCTCCTGAAACTACCAAAGTCTTGCTCTGAAAAGGCGTTCCTATCAAAGGGTTGTATCCAAATGCTGAAGGCTCATAGAAAAATCATAAGTATTTAGCTTCACTTTGATGTAAATGGATCATCATTGCTTAATTAAAAGTTTCCGATTTTTATAAGGACGATCAGAAATCTCTGCTGGTAAAAATCTTAAAATGAGGGCAGCTCTCGGGGGGATGATGCTATCTAAAAAAATCCTAGAAATTCAAATAGCTGAGAAAAATTTAATACTAATTGATACTAAGCAAAATAGGTTTATCTCGAAAGATGAAATGGCTAGTCGAAGAAAAAACTATTTGGTTCAGAATGTTAGCAGTTAAAAATTCCTAGAAATTCAGGTAGCCGAGAAAAATCTAACATTAATTTATACCAAACAAGATAGATTTATCTCGTGGGTGGAAATGTGGAGAAAGATTTATCTCGCGGGTGGAAAGAAGGCGGGTGTGACGTAATCAAAATGGTTGATGTGGGGGTGTTCGAACAAGGAGGAGAGTAAGGAGGAAGCAAGAAGGAAATCCCTCTCCTTAGATCCTCCTTATGGGAATTTACATGTAAATTTGGTCCAGATGTGTGAGGAAATGTGGGATTCTGGGGGAAATGTGGCGGGTAAACTGTTACAAACAACCTACTCGTACAAGCACCCAGATCACCAACACTGAAATTGACGGGATGTCAACTGTTACCCAGACATACCACACATGACTACTGAAGAAGCATTGGTGTAAACCAGCTAGTCTTTTCTGGTAGGTACTGAGATCGGCTAGGTTAATACTACCCAGCTAAAGTTGAAGAGGGGGGACACCAAGAAGATGACCTGCACCTTGACTACCAATGTTCCTCCCCGAACGGACTTAAAATGATAGTAATATTCAACAGGGTTCGAACACTCGCGCCCACATACATACACTAACAGTTTCCAGCCCATGTTACAAAATATTTCACAAAGGCTAGCCGACTTCCTATTATTTGCAAAAGGGTACAACTACAAGTACATTGACAAGACGACATGAATTACCGAAATGAACTTATGGTATGATTGCACATAGTTAAAAGGCGCTTATTATTAAATCTCCAACGTAGTCATAAATGCAAACGCGAAAGGCACGAAGATGGTCGGTCATACCAGAGGTTCAATTTAATTACATCACAACAATTATCACAAACTTATATACTAGTTAAATATATAGGAACAACGGTTAGATAATAGGATCAACAAAACAACAAATATATAATTACGTTTAAACCGAGATATGAGCGGCGCAGTTGTAAATGTGATTAATATGCTCAAATAAAACACATAAAATAAAAATGTCATATGCATCACAAATATCAAACATTATAAAACATGTAGGCAGCAAATACGTATCAAAATTTTATAGCATGAATACAAGCCCAGATTTAGGCACTAAATCTTTATATAAATGCATGTTAATTAAATATATTAACTCTAGTAAGCAAATGGTAAAAATTATTCATTATGATTGCATCGTTTAAAACGTACTTTTAAAAATTAAACACATCGTGGCATTACAAATTACAAACAAAAAAATATACACAATTTTGTGGTTAATTCAATAAAACCCAAAACAAATAGAACATTGAAATATAATACTGTTCGTATTTAAACTTGCCTAATAATTTGATTTAATATATTTAAGGAATGGTGTGTTGGTACTAATTGCTCATAAAATCATAGTAAGGGTACATTCTGCAACAAGTGCAATGCAATTGAAGTTCGAACTCTGTATTAAATACTAAATAACCATTATTTCAAATAAACAAATATTAGTTTTACTCTGATTTAGATACTAAATAAACAATTCAGATAAATAAATACCTATTAGTTTTAGATTGTTAAACCAAACCACACTCATTTATACATAAAACGTTCAATAAAACCGACATCAAAATCTAAGCCAAAAACAACAGGTAACACATAAATATTTCCTTCAATGATTAAATAACTAACGGTTTTACAATAAGTACCAACATCACATTTAAAACAAGGCTGGAATTACCAGATGTAATTAGATTACCTTAAATAGCAACTACATTATAAACATAGAACATCACCTTTAATAAAAAGCCGCCAAGTGAAACTTTTTCGACCTGCCATTTTGAGATCTCAAAATAAAGTCCTTTAACCTTTGTCGACTCGATCGATCGTTCCTACACATGCGCCCTTATAACATAAATTCCGACATAACGGAATGCGTTCAGAAATCTGTAAGTGGTTACCGAGCTATTCTAACAAATATCTTCAAATATCGAAATGTTCACTATAATATTTTTAATAATTATCAACCAAAGAAAAATCGACTTAGAAACACTACGGATCACTTCAACCTTGATCCCCCCCCTTTTTGTCGCCCATTTCAATATGCTTTCAACAATTTTCTTTATGTCTCGATGTTTGAAGTCTTTCATCATAGGCGCTGTTCTTTCTTGTTAGATGCAGTTCGGTCTCCTTCTATTGTTTTACAATTATATACCCTATTTCTCCGACATTCAGTGGTTGTGAAGAGGGTAAGCAGCCTGTGGCTGCCAAGTTCACCCAATACTTGAACATTTCCGATTTAATATTTTTTCAATATATCTTTTCGCACATTCAACATTAGTTGCAGATATTTCACAACCAACACCTGTAGTTGTTTATAATAATTATAAGATTTATCTGCGCTTATTTTTTCGTCATTAGGTTTTCCGTCTCAAAACTGGTTGGACTTGTACCTACACTTATTTATATTCTGAGCTAGCCTACACAGTTCCCTGAAATTCTCACACAGCATGTACACAGCTCGGCTTCACTTCTATTGTTAAGGGGGTTAAGCAGCCTGTGGCTGCCAAGATCCTCCAACACTTAGACATTTGCCGAATTAATAGTTTTCCTGTAAATTCTTTAACACAATTAACATTATTCGAGAATATTGCCCAACCAAAAGTTGTAGTTGCTGATACTAATCATCATGTTTAAGTACAGTTACTTTTTTCGTCATTAGTTTATCCATTTTGGGACTGGTTGGATGCGTACCTACGCTGATTTCTGTTCTGAGTTAGCCTACACATTTGCCTGAAATTCCTACAGCCTACATCTTACACTCTCTGTGTGCAGTAGTCTAATCTAGGCCTACCTATACTTCTCTTTTTCCTATCTCTGCCTCTATTATGATCCGCACAATTTCCTCATGCCGTAGTATGTGGCCTATTATCCTATCTCTTCTATTTTTATCGTTTTCCATATATTTCTTTTTACGCTACCATTTTTAGTACCTCTTCGTTCTTAACTTTGTCTGTGCATGATATCTTCATCATACGTCTGTAGCACCACATTTCAAAGGTTTCTACCTTTTTTTGTCCGCTTCTCCTACTGTCCAGGCTTCACAGCTGTACAGTGTTGTGCTCCACACATGTTTTAAGCAATCTTTTTCTTGTTTCTATGTTTGTTGTCTTTGAACACAGTAGTTGCTTTTTCTTGTTAAATGTAGCACGGCGATGTGTTAATCTTTGTTTTATATCTTTGGCGCTTTTTCATCTTGCGTTATTTGGCTTCCTAGGTAGCAGAAATCCTTACCCTCTTGTAAGTTCTCGTTACCTATTTGTATCCTTGTTTTTAATATACTTTCCTCCTTTGCATACCAGTACTTTAGTTTTAATTTTGTTAATTTTCATACCGAATCTTTCTATTAGCACCGCTTCCATTTCATTAAGAGCAGCTATTAACTCCTCCTTGCTACATCATCTGCAAATCTAAGAATATCAATTTTTTATCTCTGCATAGTAATTCCGAATGTATTCCTGCATTTGACAGTGTTCATTGCCTATTCAACGTACAAGTTAAAAGTTAATGGGGATAGGGCACATCCCTGTCTCTCTCCTTTCCTAATGTTTACTTCTCTACGTTCTTGCTCTAATTCTATTACTACTGTTTGCTCTTTGTATAAGCTATGTACTATTTGTCTATCCCTATAACTCATTCCAATCTTTTTGAGTATTTCGAACATTTTTTCCATTTTATGTTGTCGAATGCTTTTTCCAGATTTACAAACCTTATATACACGCTTTCCCCTTTTCTATTGTTTTCTCCACTATCGCCCTCAGAGCTAAAATAGCCTCTCGTGTTCTCATGTTTCGCCTGAACCCAAATTGATCTTCTCCTAGTATTTCTTCAGCTTGTTTTTCATTCGTCTTTGTACAATTCTAGTTAATATTTTTGACATGTGTGCTGTCAAACTTATTGTTCGAAAATTTTCACATCTATCCGTGCCTTTCTTTTTTGGTATAGTTATTATGATGTTCGTTAGAAATCTTTGGGTATCTCGCCTGTCTCATATATATAGCATACAAGTTGGAAGACACGAGTAGTACAAATACAGGCGAATCTGGACCTTTTTTCCTCCAGCATTCTAATTTCCTCACACATTCTGTACCAAATAGTTTTCTTTGACTAGCAATTTCATCTTTCGCGATAAATCTATCTTTTTTGGTATCAATTAATATCAGATTTTTCTTAGCTACCTGAATTTCTAGGAATTTTTTAGATAACATCATCCTCCAGAGAGCTACCCGCATTATAAAATTTTTTACCAGCAGCGATTTCTAACCGTCTTTATAAATTTCTTTAGCCAAGCGATACATAGGATTTGTCTAGAATTTAATGCAGAATTAGAATCTGTAAACATATTTAAAATCCGACCTTCCCTTACCATTTTACACACATACCCTCTGCGAGATAAATTTTTCTCCACATTTCCACCCACGAGATAAATGTACCTTGTTTGGTATCAACATCAGATTTTTTTCAGGTATCCGAATTTCTAGGAATTTTTCAGATTGCATCATCCCCATGGAGTTACCCTCATTTTAAGAATTTTTTACCAACTGGTTTTTTAATCACCCACTATATACTTTTTAGGAGGTTTGAGCTACGGATTCATTTTGCTGTTTTATTCAAAATCCGATTCTGCAAACGGACTTAAAATCGGGGCAACCCCTTACCGTTTTACACACATACCCTCTAGCGAGCATATAAAAGATTATTTCTTATTTCTTTCGAGGTAAATCTATCTTGTTTGGCATCAATTAATATTAGATTTTTCTCAGCTATCCGAATTTTTAAGAATTTTTAGATTGTAAAACTCCCTAGGAAGCTACCCTTATTTTAAGAATTTTTTTACCAGCAGCGATTTCTAATCACCTCACCTTTTCAACATCTAGAGTCCTTTAACCAAACACTTAGAGGTATTAACACAAAGAAATTAAGCATACAAATGTCGAATAATTTAGTTTATCCGATTTACAGTTTAATAAACTAATGGAATACAATTTTTACGTTGCACAGTATAACATTATTTTATTTTCTTCGTGTAGCCGAATCCAAGCAGTTGAAAGTAACCTGTAGCAAAAAAGAGATTAATGTGTTGTTTAAAAAGAGAGGAAACGTGTTTCCGGTCAATAAGACATATTGTCGTTAATCTAACAATATGTTTTACCATCCAGTGACACCGCGTGGAGGTAAACACATGTCACCGGGGGGGCGAGGGAATTATTAAGGATGGGGATGGTGGGTATGTCTTATAACTAACTTACATACTACTATGTACATACACAATAAAATATATACAAATATAGCAACTATCTTATATGATTATGCCACCATGCGTAGGTTGATATGCTTCGAAAGATGACGTAACGCTTGTCATCTTCGCCCTAAAGACTAATTTTATTAATCAACTGTGTATAAAGTTGGTGTGTAATAATTACAACTGGTATGCGATGTTAGTCAACCAACATTTTGCAGATTACAAAGACAACAATATATTAGTTGTCTAGCGATCACCACATTGAGATAACACGTACACTATGTCAACCAGGATAGAAGCAGGAAGGATTTGGAAGAAGAAAAGGTGGGAGAAGAACTAAAAATTATAGAATCTTAAAACTAATATATACAATAGATTTACAAAATCTATACAAATATAAACAACTATCTTAGACCTATATCTTTATGTTCCCATGTGTAGATTGATATGTTTTAGGGGATGATGTAACACTTGTCATTTTCGCTCGATAAACTAATTTTATTAATAATCTGCGTGTACAAATTGTGTTTTTTACTCCGGATACATACACCGGCAAGTACTCGATATCACCCAAATAAGAATTAGATACTTGGTGACTGTTAACTTCCGCTTCCCTCGTAAAAGATAGAAAAACTCGGTCAATCATCCGTCTAACTTATACTTCAACCCGCTCCCATTCTGGTAATTTCCAAACATTTTTTAAACGACAACGGTCTCAGGATTTTTAAACCTCCGAGGGAGCTATAAGTCGTGATTAATTACACGTTCGAGCTACACGTTAACTAACATATTTTATAGTAACAGTGCGCTGTATAATACATGCATACCCATTCTCTGCGCTACTGCTATTCTTATAGTTGGTTGGCTTTTACACTTTCGCATATTTAAACATCTAATACGATCGATTAGCCACTTTCGATTATTCTAACGGGAACCGCCATACATTCCGCCGCACGTTCTTTTTGAATCCAACGATCCGATTGGCTTCCACACACTAACACGTAACGTATCTTTCCTACTATTTGTTAAACAAAAACTACCGGCATCGCCATATCCGTATGTGGACGTAAGCAGATGTTTGTGGATGTGTACTGGAATATGTAACCATATACATTAATCAGTCTAAGCTATTTTATTTAGTCCAAGAAAACTACTATTTTTCGAAAGCACAATTAATAATCACCTATATAGGTTTAACGTTTTTACCATTTCCCAATGGCTGGTGCTACGTACATGGAAACTTTAATTTCTTTAATATCTTATTGGAGAGAATCCTTATTCTCCCATTCACTGTTGCGTAGTTGCATGTCCACCACTTTTGGGAATACATGCTCGTTGTAGGTTGTAGGATGCTCAGTTTTAAATGATCCGAAAGGTTCTTTACTAGGCAAATATGCAATGTTTAGCGAAACCCCTTTGCGTGTGGTATACGCCAAAGTTACGAAACCCGCATTCCTTAGTTCGTCTATGTTATCTGCCATTTTGATAAAAACGTTTTTAGAATAACCTTTAAAAAGTATACAAATTTAGTACCATCCTTTTTCGTATGGACGCCTACATAACTAACAGAGTTTTTCTTCCAAACCGCAAATGCATACAGCTTGTAGAACCCGGATGTATCTAAGTCAGTCCATCGGCACATAAAATAATCTTTTAATTCTTTCTCATAGCTGTTAAATGAACCACAAATTTCTGTTTTTAGAATAAACATTCTTTTTTTGCAGATGTTTGCTCGGCGTCAGAAAGGTCACAAATTTTTACCAACATTATATTGCCACAAAATGGTTCTGTAATTGGTGTGTGTAGTCCACCAGTCAGCATCTGTTCGCCTTTGATATAACAAATATTACCAATATCTGTCTTAAAATGAGGGTAGCTCCCTGGGGGATGACACAATCTGAAAAATTCTTAGAAATTCGGATAGCTGAGAAAATCTAATATTAATTGATGCCATACAAGATAGATTTATTTCATAAGAAACAAGAAATATTTTTTATATGCTGGTTAGAGGGTATGTGTGTAAAACGGTAAGGGGTTGTCCCAATTTTAAATCCGTTTGCAGATTTGGATTTTGCATAAAACAGCAAGATGAATCCGTATCTCGAACCAGTTGGTAAAAAATTCTTAAAATGAGGGTAACTAAATGGGGGATGATGCAATCTGAAAAATTCCTAAAAATTCGGATAGCTGAGAAAAATCTGATATTAATTGATACCAAACAAGGTACATTTATCGTGTGGGCGGAAATGTGGAGAAAGATTTATTTCGCAGAGGGTATGTGCGTAAAACGGTAAGGAGTGGTCGGATTTTAAATATGTTTATAGATTTGAATTCTGCATCAAATTCTAGACTAATCTGATGTATCGCATGGCTAAAAAAATTTATGAAGACGGTTAGAAATCGTTGCTGGTAAAAAATCTTAAAATGAAAGTAGCTTCCTGGAGGATGATGCTATCTAAAAAATTCTTAGAAATTCAGGCAGCTGAGCAAAATCTGATATTAATTGATACCAAACAAGATAGATTCATTGCGAAGGATGAAATGGCTAGTCGAAGAAAACTATTTGGTCCAGAATGTGTGAGAAAATGAGGATGCTCGAAGAAAAGAGGTCCTGATTCGCCTGTATTTCTACTACTGAGACGTTCTGTTACTGCTTGTCCAACGGCTTTTAGAGTTTCTGCTTGCACCTTATCTGTACCCGACGCCTTACCATTTTTCAGACCCTTTAATGCTAATTCAAACTCATCTCTAAGTATAGGATATCCCAAGTCATCATTTTCAATATCTGATTCCTGTTCTAATGCGGTTTGTTCCTCTCCTGCATATAAATTCCCTATATATTCTTGCTATCTACCCACTTTCTCTGCATTTTCTATAATGACGTTTTCTCCCGCGTCCTTTATATTTTTGCTAATCTGTTTTATATCCGTAAAATTGATTTTAATTAGTGTGTATGCTTCATCTGTCTTTCCTATTTCCATCTTAGTTAAAAAAAATTTAAACTATAAACATTTAAACATTGACATTTTTTATAAACAATTAACATATTCCTGTTAATTGCCGTCCCGCTAACTAGGTGATAGGAGTTGATTGTTGACAGGCAATATTATTAAAATAATTAAAAAAATAACCTAAACTTAAACAAATACAGTAACGAAAAGTTATATTGGCTCTGGGACTATACAGAGTGCCCTATTTCTTACACGTTGTATGGGTAACTCTGTTATTTGTGACATTAGAGAAAAGGTTAAATAGGGAAAGTAGTGCAGTTTTTAATGCCGAGTTCAGCCATGAAAAAATAATTAACATACAGGGTGTAGCTAAAGCGTTATACCAAAATAACGAAATTTTGATCTTTTCTGTTTTGCTTCGTGGTTCATTTATTGTGATAGATACAGTAAAACGTTGTAGATGTTTTTTTACATTATTTTAAAAGAAGAATAAGATAAACTTATTGGTTTTTACGTGGCTTTGGTCATGTTCGAGTAAATAAGTGAGGTTATGTTTTTTAAATGGAAATCATAATTGGCGATAGTTTTGATAGAAAGGCATTTTTTTGTCTTTTTAGTGATGTACCACAGTGTACATGTTCAACATAAAAATTTTTGAAAAAATTTTGTTTTTATCAAATACGAAACTTGGTATTAAATAATAAAATACTTATGCATGACGTACAAAAATATCAAAAACAAATTATGTTAAAAATTTTAAATATAATATCACTTCATAAGGTGTTCAAAGTGTCCACCATTTTGTTGAAGGCACAGCCACATCGTTTTTTAACATTACGAAGTGCTTTTTTTATTGTTCATGCATCAAAGCTTACAATTGCTGTTTGGATTCTAGCTATTAAATCCTCAAGCGTTTGAGGAGTAGTAGAATACACTTTATTTTTTAAATCACCCCACAAATAAAAATCTAATGGCGTAAGTTGTGGTGAACGAGCAGGCCAATCAATTTCCATTTTGTTACCAATCACGTGCTCAAAACAATCAGTTAAATATTGCTTCACTTATGTACCACTGTGTGCAGGGGCACCATCGTGTTGGAAATACCTTAGTCTGTAATGGATGTTAAGAGGTAATTCATTCAAATATTCTTCCAGGTGGTGTTTTAAGAAATTTAAGTAATTTGCAGCGGTCAAATTGTCGTTATAAAAAAAGGTCCAATAATTTTTCCACAAAATATTCCACACCAACAATTAATACCAAATTGATGTTGATCTCTGGATTCACGCACAAGTTTAGGATTTTCTTGAGAATAAAATACTTTGTTATGCCGATTAAATATTCCGTTATTTGTAAATTTAATCTCGTCAGGAAACATAATGGTTCTCCAAAAATATGAATCCTCTTCACATTTATTAAGGTACCAACGACAAAATGTTATCCGTCTTTTATTATCCACTGGACACAATGTATTCGAAATAGAGTAGTGATAGGGATGATATTTCCGACTTTTCAGAATACACCTCTCAGTTTCCTTAGAAGTTGCACAGTGGTTTTTCAATTTTGGCAGTAGAAAATTCTGGTATATAGTTAACCAACGCCAACACATTCGTTTTAACAGTTTCTCCATATTTTCGTAAGAATTTAGGGTTGATAAACGCACCATATGCCTTAAGATTATTTTCAAGTTTGCTAAATATCCGACAGTGCGGTTGCTTACGTTCCATGTATCTTTCAAAGTACAAATCCGCGGCTGCACGTGAGTTACGATTCGAAGACTAGTAGCAAAAGAGCATGTCATTTTTGTCTTGATTTGTATAAGACATTCTAACTATTAGAAGAAAATAATGTACGTATAAACACAAAATAACAGTACTATCTAATTTCTGTTATTCAAACAAGTGAAATCTATTGTTATGTGTCATATGGCTACTTTATTCTTAAAATCAGCTCAAATATTCACATATCATTTAATACAAAGCTTCGTATTTTATAAAAACAAAATTTTTTTTTTAAATTTTGATGTTGAACATGTACAGTGTAATACATCACTGAAAAGAGGAAAAAAAAGCCTTTCTATCAGAACACCGCCAATTATGGTTTCCATTTAAAAAAACATAACCTCACTTATTTACTCGAACATGACCAAAACCATGTAAAAACAAATAAGTTTACCTTATTCTCCTTTAAAAATAATGTAAAAAACATCTACAACGTTTTACTGTATCTATCACAAAAAATGAGCCACGAAGCAAAACAGAAAAGATAATAATTTCGTTATTTTGGTATAACGCTTTTGCTACACCATGTATGTTAATTATCTCCTCATGGCTGAACTCGGCATTAAAAACTGCACTACTTTCCCTATTTAACTTTTTCTCTAATGTCATAAATAACAGAGTTACCCATACAACCTGTAAGAAATAGGGCACCCCGTATAGTACAGACGCCATCCGTCCGCCGCTAAAAATTATTGTATGGATGCCTCTTGGCAACTTTGCCTGGTAAATTTCAGAAAGGACCATCCGCCTTACACATTGTAGTGATACCTAAAGAAGGTGCTATTATTTTTACACTGCAACCAACCTCTACTTATTTAGTAATAACAAATTTTTTGTGTTTTGCCATAAAAACTACATTAAGTTGCATCACAAAGGCGTTACTTTTTATCGATTTAAAAATTTGAAAATCTGACTACACCTAAAATTAAATATAGTCTCTTTCAGTAAACAGGAGTGTATATTACGAAAGTGAAAACTAAATATATCAATTTGCATTGGACAGCTTGAAATTATCGTGTAAATATTAATAATATTGTCAGTTTACAGTTTCTATAAATAATTCAGTAGTACGAATTGTTACTCCATTTATTTAAAATGCTATACGAATGCTTATTTTAATGAGTAGATAGAAAACTGGCTTTGATTAGAATAATATCCGTATAACTTTTTAATCAAATACATTTCCTAATTCTTTAATTTACAATTTTTTTAATTTAGGTTTCTGAGGTAAAAAGTGTCCTTGCTTACAGCAATATCGGCATGTTGGTGTTGCATTTAACTATGGGTTTGCAATTTTCAAATGCCCCACGGAAGTGCTTTTTCATGTTTAGGAAGTATATCCTTCCTAAATCCTTGGCTAAACCACGATCTATTAAAAATATTTATAATCAATTTGCGTAGCTTGGGTGTTCATAAATTTGCAAAATATAACATAAACCACAAACAACGGTATATATTCTTTCTAAAAACGTGACTTTGCTAACAAGGTAACTATTAACGACGCTGTTTCCGTGTACTCTAGATCAAATTTAGCAGACCTTTGAAATCATTTCCTGTTCAAATTCAAATATTATAAGGTTTACTGTGTGCTAATCTAGAACAAGATGTGAATATTGACATTATGGAAAATATCGGAATCCAAATTTAAAATCAACAGACTAGGTTAATATAAAACAGTCGTAATTTATATTACACCACATAAGAATTTGGAAACTTAATTTTAATTTATTATGCCATTTGGGACAAAAATGCGAACTAAATAAAAAGCAACGGGCACTAAATATACTTTTAAATTATTTGACTTAACCATGTATTTCGATTCGTCAACTTAGAATATTAAAAAAATCCTCTACTATCATTGATTATGTTGCCTCAAATTTTCTAACTTCTAATATAAAGTGCACAATTATTTCCAATAGATTCTCCGAAAATGAATCATTATTAAAGAAGTTTTTACTTCCATTTCAACCGATAGCCGGTCCTTACTAGGCCTTACTTATTAAGAAGGAAACTTTCAAACCTTTAAAAAACTTGTGCTTAATCTGAAATGCAAACTATAATTTAAAAATTTTCTTTCTGGGTCCCACGAGTATTGGTAGTTCCTTCTGGCCTCGCTGTTTTCCGTTATGACGTACCCAATGTCGCCTGGAATCTACTGGAGCAATCTGCATACTATCGCGTCTTAGTCGTGGTCTGTAGAGATGACTCCTTGGCTTTTCAGTAGCTCCACTGCTGCGTCCACTGCGTCCTTGTGTTGAGGGGTAAGATCGATAGGATGGTATCTTGTAGGTGGTCCGCGCATGTTGCTTGTCTTCTTCAGTCGTTTCTTTTTTTCGATAAAGTATTCGTCTACACCCAGTTTATCGACTGCGTTGAGGTGGATTGACAACGCTAGGTCCTTGATGAGAGCGTTTTCCAAGATATTTGGCCTCCTTCCGTTGGAGCAGTAGCGAGTTGGCTTTGATAATTCTTCGACTACTGCTTGTCTGTTGTCCGGGTACTTACTCAGGTTTCTTTAGTTTTGGTTAATAGATTCGCTGTTCCAAGCAAGATCCCTAGCGTTGACATGTCTTGCCAATACCGTTACTCTCCCGGTAAGTAAAACGGTGTCAAGGTCCGTTCTTTGATAGATCTAGCTAGTGGGTTGTAGCAACGAAGCATACCTGCAGAAGCTGTCTTGGCTTTCTAGGTTCTGTAGTTCTCCAACGTTGACGCTGTAGTGGTCGATTCCAGGGTTGGTATATATGACGGTGTTACGTGCAGTCCCTGCATTTGGATATTTTTTTTCTTACTTAATTAAATTTCACATTCCCTACTTTATTCACAGTCATTTGAATATTTATTAACGATTTCCACTGCCTTTTCAGTTTAAACAGTTGCTATTTAATTACTTCAAGTTATAATTTAAAATATTTTAATTTATTCTACGTTGTTATGGCAGTAAAAATGTGGGGTTTCTGTTATCAACAATGTTCGCATGCCTAAATATTTACATTGCGTTTATGTACGAGTTTCATCATGGTTATTTATTCAATCGCGAATTCCGATCCATTAAAATGTCTAATTATTTTATCTCTTCACCTTACTTAATATAAATTGTTAGTTGATTTATATCACGTTTCTATAATTTCAATAGGTCTATATAACAAGAGGTTTGTTGTATATATTTCTTATCTCGTATTTAGGCACGTTGACGTATAATGTTGGAGGTGGAACACTAAAACCGGTTGCTATTATTGGTACCGTAGTCTCCCTTGTTAAAAATAATATAATAAATTTTGATGTACTAGGTTACCTTACGTGTGATTTTTTAATGCTCCACCCAAAGGTACTACATTGGCTAGAAGGCGAGTTTTTTTTACCTGGAAAATTTTAAATTTTGCCGAACCCTTGCTGTTCCAAGCAAGGTAGAGATCTTTAACGTGCGTGACAACACTCACACACGGGACCTCCATTTTACGTCTCATCCGAACGAGGGTGTATTTTTGTAAAAAATGCTCGCCTAACATTTTTCAAGCAGATCGTGTCGGGATTCGAACCCGGGGATGTACTACGTTACTGAAAGTATCTCCTCAAACGCGTTTAATTTGATTAGTTTTATGGTTATCTTGTCGACAGATGAATGTTTTGAGGAAAATACGATTGATGTTATTTTATTATCTACACATGGATGTTTTTGTGAGAATTTACCATTTGAATAGGGTTATTATTATTGTACTGGCTTTCCTTGTTTGAACGAAATAGAACTGCTCTCCGATACGGATATAAAAATGAATGTTGTTTTCAAAGTTCTGTTACGCGACATAGCGTTGTAGTTTCGCTTGTTAAAATGATAGAGAGTGACATTTGTTCAGTTAGTAACTGCTGTGGATGCATTCTAGTTTTTCAATTAATTACTTATACTAGCTTCGTTTCCGCAAACGCGTTTATCCAATACAACTGTTAAGTTTATTATTAGTTGCATTCAACTTCATGAAAGAACATCTGTCTTTGCACACATCGTTGATTATGGTTTCTAAACACATGGTAAGATCAGGGCGACCATATGGTAAAAGCGGCGATGTTTGTTTTGCTGAATTCCTTTGAGCATGGGTCCAATGTCGATTAATTTTCGAGGTACGAAAACAGGAAGCCGGAAAGTACATCTTTTGAACGCATCAATCCCAAAAGTGTATGTATACTAGAATTGATTTCTCTGTATTGATATTTTAGGTTTTCTTTAAGTCAGCTCAGATAGTTGGTTTTATTTATTTATGTCACGTTAGAATTTTCAGAACAAAATATTACATTTTTTGTGGCATAAAAATTAATTTAAAACCATACACTCATTATAGGTTTTAAAGATATTTAGATAAAAATATGTTGTCTACATTAGGTTTTATTGTGTGAGAAATTTTGCAAAATGAGGTTCAAATTATAACGTATAGTTTAGATATACAAAATGGCATTACATGATAATTTTCAAGTCACACCGAGATAAACAAAATGTGAATAGAAACAATCTGATAAATTTTAATTGCTTTGGTTTAATGTTATGAATATGCTAATGACGACAGTCTTTATTTGTTTGGTATTAATTATAAAATAAGATTAGCATCGACTGTCTATAAGTTCTTCGGTGTAAAAATTTAGAGTTACATTATTGTTAAGGTGTGATATTATTGCTTAACTCTTTATTGCTGCTGCAAAATTCATTTCGTTTGATAGATATTTTGGTCTTTTTACTGCTGTTGTCTAGTATTACATTATTTTCTTGACCTTTACTTCTCAAGAGTTGCCTTTATCAAGTGCTTGTGGACATGATATAAGGGTATATATTTTTGATTGTTGTTTTATGTGAATATAAGGTATCTATTTAATTTTTGTTTAATGTGAGTACTAGAATTGAAGTTATAAATTAGGTTGAGGTGACTAAGGAATATAGTAATTATTGTTTCTAAGACCTTTGTACTGCACAAATCCTTTGAGATATATTGGATAAATATTGTTTTCTTCACGGGTTGGTTTTTCTTTTTGTAATTTTTTTTTTTTATTAAAAGTTTTGCAAACAAATTTCCTCTCCTAAGATTTTCTTTTTTTGTGGCGCACCCCACTCTACGACTTTCTAGTTAGCACTGCATTATTTGAATTCCCTTTTCGTTGCGGTACTCGGTGTGGGCTATTTGCTATTTTCGTTGCGTAGGTTACTTTTTTCTTATCCGCACGGAATAACGTAACAACAGTTCTTCCACTTCTTCGGTTTTTGCTATTAGTCCTGTAGCAAACGTAGTTTGTTATTTTTGGGTTGTTGGCTTTCCTGAAATAGGTCTAGTTCTCTATTCAGATGTACAGGTTGAACCGTCTTGCAAATTCTAAAAGCTGGGGTTTCGTCGCTAGGAAAGCAATGGCGTTCCAGAACGCTATCTGTAGGAATAAAGGTTTTCTTTTGTTAACCATAATATACTATCATTATTGGGTCTTCAGTCTTGGAACTAACCTACACATGTCCCTGAAATTTGCACAGTCTGCATCTATCACTATCTGATCTAGGTCTACATCTACCTCATTTTCCCTATCTCTGCTTGTAGTATATCCCATACTATTCCCCAAAAATGCCTTAGAACGTATTCTGCCCTACTATTTCCTCTATTCTATTTCCACAGATTTCCTTATTCCCCTACTATTTCTATAACCTATTTGTTATTAACTTTGTCTGTCCATGCTATCATCCTCATACATCTTAAGCACAACATTCCAAAAGGCTGCTACCATTTTCCTGTCTGCTTTACTACTGGCCATATTTCATAGGCATACTGTGCTGTGTTCCACACATATGCATTCAACAATTTTCTTCTTGTTTCTATGTTTGTTGTCTCTCATCATAGGCGCTGTTATTTCTTGTTAGATGCAGTTCGGTGTCCTTCTATTGTATTACAATTATATATCCTATTTCTCCGACACTCAGTGGTTGTGCGGGCTCTTCTTTTCGTCAGATGTAGTTCGGTCCCCATCGATTGTTTTACAATTATATACCCTCTTATTTCTCCGACATTCAGTGGTTGTGACGGGGGGGGGGCAGCCTGTGGCTGCCAAGTTCCCCCAGCACTTAAACAATTGATTTAATATTTTTTCCAATATATCTTTTGACACAGTTAACATTAGTTGCAGATATTTCACAACCACCACCTGTAGTTGTTTATAATAATCATCAGATTTATATGCGCTCATTTTTTCGTTATTAGGTTTTCCGCCTCAAAACTGGTTGGACATGTATTTCTACTTATCTGTATTCAGAGCGAGCCTACACAGTGAAATTTTCGCACGGCCTATATACAGCTCGGTTCCCTTACTAATGTTTTCTAATTATATGCCCTATTTCACCGAGATTCAGTAGTATGTGAAAGGGGTTAAGTAGCCTGTGGATGCCAAGATCCCCAACACTTAGACATTTGCCGAATTAATAGTTTTACGGTAGATTCTTTCCCACAATTAACATTATTCAAGAATATTGCACAACCAATACCTATGGTTGCTTATAATAATCATGTTTAAGTACAGTTATTTTTTTCGTCATTAGTTTAACCATATTGGGATTGGTTGAATGCGTACTTCCATTGGTATCTATTCTGAGCTAACCTACACATTTCCTTGAAATTCCTACACCCTACTTCTATCACTATCTGTATGCAATAGTCTAATCTAGGTCTACCTCTACTTCTTTTTTTTCCTGTCTCTGCTTCTAATATATTCCCGCAATATTCCCTCATGCCGTAGCATATGGCCTATCATCCTATATCCCCTATTTTTTTACCGTTTTCCACATATTACTTTCTTCTCCTACCATTATTAGTACCTCTGTCTGTTCATGATATCTTCATCATACGTCTGTAGCACCACGTTTCAAAGGCTTCTACCTTTTTCTTGTCAGCTTTTCTTACTGTCCAGGCTTCACAGCCATACAGTGCTGTGCTCCACACATATGTTTTAAGCAATCTTTTTCTTGATTCTATGTTTGTTGTCTTTGAACATAGTAGTTGCTTTTTCTTGTTAAATGTAACACAACCTTGTGTTAATCTTTGTTTTATATCTTTTACGCTTATTCCATCTTACGTTATTTGGCTTCCTAGGTAACAGAAATCCTTACCCTCTTGTAAGATCTCGTTACCTACTTGTATTCTTGTTTTTGATTTACTTTCGCCTCCTTCCCATACCAGTATTTTAGTTTTATTTTTGTTAATTTTCATACCGTATCTCTCCTTTAGAACCGTTTCTATTTCATTAAGAGCAGCTTCTAACTCTTCCTTGCTAGATACTAATACCGCTATATCATCTGCAAATCTAAGCATATCAATTTTTTGTCCCTACATAGTAATTCCAAATGTCTTCCTGCATTTGACAGTATTCATTGCCTCTTCAATGTACAAGTTAAAAATTAATGGGGAGAGGGCGCATCCCTGTCTCATTCCTTTTCTAATGTTTACTTCTCTACGTTCCTGCTCTAATTCTATTACTGCTGTTTGCTCTTTGTATAAGCTAGGTACTATTCGTCTATCCCTACAACTCATTCCAATCTTTTTGGGTATTTCGAACATTTTTGTCCATTTTACATTGTCGAATGCGTTTTCCAAATCTACAAACCCTATATACACGCTTTCCCCTTTTTCTATCGTTGTTTCCATTATCATTTTCAGAGTTAGAAAAGCCTCCTGTGTTCCTCTGTTTTGCCTAAACCCAAACTGATCTTCTCCTAGTACTTCTTCAGCTCGTTTCTCCATTCGTCTTTGTACAATTCTAGTTAATATTTTTGAAACGTGTGCTGTCAAACTTATTGTTCGAAAATTTTCACATCTATCCGCGCCTTTCTTTTTTGGTACAGTCTCTCTCATATATATAGCTTACAAGTTGAATGGCGCTTTCTGTAACTGCTTGTCCTACGGCTTTTAGAGTTTCTGCTTGCACCTTATCTGTACCCGGCGCCTTACCATTTTTCAGACCTTTTAATGCTAATACAAACTCATCTCTAAGTATAGGATATCCCAAGTCATCATTTTCAATGTCTGATTCCTGTTCTAATGCGGTTAGTTCCTCTCCTGCATATAACTTCCCTGTATATTCTTGCCATCTACCCACTTTCTCTACATTTTCTATAATGACGTTTCCTCCCGCGTTCTTTATATTTTTGTTATACGGTTTTATATCCCTAAAATTCATTCAAATTGGTTTATATCTTTCGTCTGTATTTCCTACTTCTATTTTAGTTTGTACATCTTTGCACTTTTCATCAATCCGTAGTTCTTTAGCTGTCCTACATTTGCGAATAATTTCCCATTCTATAGCTTTGTATCTCTGTTTTCATGTTTCGTCGATTTATTTTTTTATTTTCGTCTTCTATTAAATTCAGGATATCCTTTGTTATCCATGGTTTTTTATTTTCTTTTTGTTTATGCCCCAGAATATCTCTGTCCGACACGTCTAAGCTGGATTTAATCTTATTCCATTCTGTTTCTACTTTGTTAGTATCTGATATTTTCCCGATATCTTTCTCAATTCATTTTACTTTATTTCTAATCTTTCCTGAATATCTTTATCGTTTAGTTTCTCAAAGTCAAAGTGCCTTTTCTATTTCTTTTTCAAATTTTTTAATTTAAGTGCGGCCTTCATAATTATGATGTTGTGGTCAGTGTCTATAGCTGCTTCTGGGTAGCTTCCACAGTTTTTTACTTGATTCCTAAACCGTTGTCTAACAAGAATATAATCTATTTGATATCTTCCTATATTTCCTGGTATCTTCTACGTACATCGTCTTCTAGCATGATGTTGAAATAATGTGTTTGTGATGATTAAATTGTTCTTGTCGCTAAATTCTACCAGCCTATTTCCCCTGTCGTTTCTCGTGCCTAAACCAAATAAACCTACTACCACTCTTTCCTTATATTCATTTACCACTGCATTCAAATCCCCTGTAATTATTAAATTTTCATGTCCTTTTACGTGTCTTAGTAGGTTTTTGTAGATCGGTTTTACCTCTTCGTCACTCTAGCTAGAGGCGGGCATGTATACTTGTATTGTTACTGTGTTTACCGGTTTAGATTGTAATCTAACCAGGTGTACTCTTTCGTTTTTTGTACGTAATTTTCTACACAGTGTCCTATCTTTTTTCGCATAACTATCCCCACACCCGAGT
The DNA here is from genome assembly GCA_036346225.1 of Platerodrilus igneus. NCBI lineage: Eukaryota > Metazoa > Arthropoda > Insecta > Coleoptera > Lycidae > Platerodrilus > Platerodrilus igneus. The sequence continues at coordinate 3,870,414 of JARFIW010000800.1, forward strand.
TTCCTTTCTCTGCTCTTTTATGAATTACCCTGAAGTCTCCACTCCAAAAATCCCCCGCTTCTGGACATCGAACTTCGCTGATCTCTACTATGTCTAGTGCTAACCTATTCATTTCAATTTTTAAGTTCTCTAGCTTACCTACTTGCTTCATGCTTCTGACATTCCACGCTCCTACTCGCAGAATGTTCGTAACGCTTTTTCTACATTTTCCGATTAAATCCTCCGAAGTAGTCCTTTCCCAGAGATCTGAATGGGGTACTATTTTAACTCCGGAATCTTTTACCCTAGAGAATGCCATCATGTTTATTACAATTTAAGTACGCTGTGTACCTGGGAGGTGATGTGGTGGTTTCCCGACCCCTATGGTCTCCGCCAATCGTGATCCTTTATCACGTCAATATATATATATATATATATATATATATATATAATCGACGGAATGTCAATAGAAGGTTATGTGGACTAAAGTAATTATTAAAAGTGTTGTTCTAGACTATGCCCAACAAAGCAAGGGTTTTTTGTTTACCGTCTACGGGTCCGCGTCAAATATTCGCAAGGACAGTTCACGATAAGCCAGTGCTACCGCTGCCTAAGGTTCCACAATGCACAAAGCTACTGCTTTGCTCCACTTCACTACGTCACATGCAGCGTGGATCTCTAACGTTCTCTACAAAAAACCGAACGACGTGAGAAGGTGCGCCAACTTCTATTAAACGCAAACGGCTAGCTACCGAATATGCGCCTCTTTCTTTAAGCCAGTTCTAAGCAGGCCGCTCAAAACCCAGGTGAGAAACTACCTGCAGCCGAGGTAAGTCCAGCAGGGTCTAAGCGACCTGAGATGAGCCAAAGGCTAGTACATCTGAAGTCGTGAACGCCCAACCAACAACCAAGCCGTCTCGACCGACACCACCTAGCGGCGCCAAGAATGTGATGAAATTAATTACACGCTTAATAGCCTTTTGTTTTTCGTAAACCTAGGCAAAATCGCCAGGTTCATCAAAAAGATCTCCATCGCTCACACCAATGCCAAATTAATGGAGGAAATCCCTAAGCTGTTCAGCTGTCTACCCGACATTATTACCATTTTTATACAGTTGGTGTATTATGCCATTTCGAATGGACCTGCACCTTGCCGAAGTTCTAGATTGTGAAATGGCTTGCGTGTTCTAATGAGCTAATGAGCTAAACTACAGGACCAACCAAAGTAGTAGGATTGTTAGTGAGGAACCAGAGTAAGACAGGTCCCCAAAAGAAGGCAGCGACTCTTTCGGCACTTAGATTGGCGGAGACCATAGGGGTCGGTATGGCAGTTAAGACACAGTACCGCGATGTGGAAGGCAACGGAAAACCACCACATCACCTCCCAGGTACACAGCATACCTAAATTGTAATAAACATGAGAGCATTCTCTAGAGTGAAAGATTCCGGAGTTAAAATAGTACCCCATTCAGATCTCCGGGAGAGGACTACTTCGGAGGATTTAATCGGAAAATGTAGAAAAAGAGTTACAAACATTCTGCGAGTAGGAGCGTGGAATGTCAGAAGCATGGAGCAAGTAGGTAAGCTAGAGAACTTAAAAATTGAAATGAATAGGTTAGCACTAGACATAGTAGAGATCGGCGAAGTTCGATGTCCAGAAGCGGGGGATTTTTGGAGTGGAGATTTCAGGGTAATTCATAACAGAGCAGAGAAAGAAAAAAGATAGGACACTGTGTAGAAAATTACGTACAAAAAACGAAAGAGTACCCCTGGTTAGATTACAATCTAAACCGGTAAACACAGTAATAATACAAGTATACATGCCCACCTCTAGCTACAGTGACGAAGAGGTGGAACCGATCTACAAAGACATACTAAGACACGTAAAAGGACATGAAAATTTAATAATTACGGGGGATTTTAATGCAATGGTAGGTGAAGGTCGGGAAAGAGTGGTAGTAGGTTTATTTGGAAATAGGCTGGTAGAATTTAGCGACCAGAACAATTTAATCATCACAAACACATTATTTCAACATCATGCTAGAAGACGATGTACGTGGAAGATACCAGGAAATATAGAAAGATATCAAATAGGTTACATTCTTGTTAGACAACGGTTTAGGAATCAAGTAAAAGACTGTGGAAGCTACCCAGAAGCAGACACTGACCACAACATCATAATTATGAAGGCCGCACTTAAATTAAAAAATTTAAAAAAAATAGAAAAGGCACTTTGACTTTGAGAAACTAAACGAAAAAGCTATTCAGGAAAGATTCGAAAAAAAGTAAAATGAATTGAGTAAGATATCGGGAAAATATCAGATACTAAGAAAGTAGAAACAGAATGGAATAAGATTAAATCCAGCTTAGACATGTCGGACAGAGAAATTCTGGAGCATAAACAAAAAGAAAATAAGAAACCATGGATAACAAAGGATATCCTGAATTTAATAGAAGACGAAAATACAAAAATAAATCGACGAAACATGAAAACAGAAATACAAAGCTATAGAATGGGAAATTATTCGCAAATGTAGGACAGTTAAAGAACTACGAATTGATGAATAGTGCAAAGATGTACAAACTAAAATAGAAGTAGGAAAACAGACGAAAGATATAAACCAATTAGAATGAATTGCAGGGATATAAAACCGTATAACAAAAATATAAAGAACGCGGGAGGAAACGTCATTATAGAAAAGGTAGAGAAAGTGGGTAGATGGCAAGAATATACAGCGAAGTTATATGCAGGAGAGGAACTAACCGCATTAGAATAGGAATCAGACATTGAAAATGATGACTTGGGATATCCTATACTTACAGATGAGTTTGTATTAGCATTAAAAGGTCTGAAAAATGGTAAGGCGCCGGGTACAGATAAGGTGCAAGCAGAAACTCTAAAAGCCGTTGGACAAGCAGTTACAGAACGCGCCATTCAACTTGTAAGCTATATATATGAGAGAGACTGTACCGAAAAAGAAAGGCGCGGATAGATGTGAAAATTTTCGAACAATAAGTTTGACAGCACACGTTTCAAAAATATTAACTAGAATTGTACAAAGACGAATGGAGAAACGAGCTGAAGAAGTACTAGGAGAAGATCAATTAGAAGATCAATCTAATGACGAAAAAATAATTACACCTTAGCTTGATGAGTACTTTAAACAAATACAGGTATTGCTTTTGCAATATTCTCAACTAATGCTAACTGTGCGAAAGGATTTATTGGAAACTACTAATTCGGCAAATGTCTAAGTGTTGGGGATCTTGGTAGCCACAGGTTGCTTAACTCCCTTCACCCACCTTACATGCAATTTTCCACTGCTCCACCCAAAGGTACTACATTGGCCAGGAAGCGAGTTTTTTTTATCTGAAAAATTTTTAATTTTGCCAAATTTTTGCTGTTCCAAACAAGCTAGGGATCTTCAACGTGCGTGACAACACTCACACACGGGACCTCCATTTTATTTTTCATCCGAACGAGGGCGTATTTTTGTGAAAAATGCTCGCCTAACATTTTTCAAGCGGACCGTGTCCGGATTCGAACCCAGGACCTTGGGCGTAGTAGTCACACCCATACCAACTACGCCACGGAGCCGCCTCTCTTCACATACCACTGAATATCGGTGAAATAGGGTATATATCTATAAAAGAATGGAAAGGGAACCGAGCTGTATTCAGACAGTGAGAATTTCGGAGAGTTGTTTTAGATAGCTCAATATAAAAATCAGTGGAGGTACGCGTCCAACCAGTTCGAAGACGGAAAACCTAATAACAAAAAATAATTGCACTTAAACCTGATTGTTATTATAAACAACTACAGTTGTAGATTTTGCAATATTTTCAACTAATCTCGACTGTGCAGAGGAATTTATTGGAAGATGATTAATTCGGCAAATTTTCAAGTGTTGGGGGATCATTGGTAGTCATAGGTTGCTTAACCCCCTTAACATCCACTTGATATCGGTGAAATAGGTATATATTTACAAATCATTAGAAGGGGAACCGAACTGTATCTAGCAAGAAAGAGCGGCGACTATGTTCTAAGACAACAAACATTGAAACAAGGACAAAGGTGATGGAAGTATATGTGTGGAGTACAGCACTGTACGTCTATGAAATAGGGAGAGTAGGAGAAGCAGGCAGGAAAAAGAAGAAGCCTTTTGAAATGTTATGCTACAACATGGACAGATAAAGTTAATTTCAAAGAGGTTATAGAAATAGTAGGGAATAAAGATATCTGACTGAAACAAAAAAAAATAGAAGAAATAGAAGGGCAGGATATGTATTAAGGCATTTTTGGGAATAGTGCGGGCTATATTACAAGCAAATATAAGAATAGAGAGGTAAATGTAGACCTAGATCAGAATATTGCACGCAGCTAGTGAAAGATACAAACTGTGAGAATGTTCGGGATATGTGTAGATTAACTCAGAATAGGACACAATGGAGATATACGTCTAACCATTTCCAGCAATGAAGACTTAATGATGATGATGATGATAACATAGAAAAGAAACTGCAAGGTAAAACCAAATACCGCCGTTCAGGTGGAGTTGAAAAATGGTGTTAACTGACGTTAAATGTCTTTTATGCGATGAGAAGAGGCGTTAACACATGTATCAAATACTTTATTGCTCTGCATTTTTTCTGTTTGATTCTGAAACTAGGATGATGATATTTAATTTTGTTATAAACAAATTCCCAAATATTCCAAATTAACTAAAACTTTTTAATTTCTATGTCGTAATTTTCTTTCCTTTTATTTAAAACCAATACCTCTTTCACAATTAAAAAAAAAGTGGACATATATAAAATTGCGCCAGAAGAATATGTAGATAATTTTTCTAGTCTTAAAGTACAGTTTAGAAAGCGATGTAAGCAATTTTGGCTTCAGAGAGATATATCTTTTACCTATCCTGTATTCCTGCGTCAAATCTCATGAAAAGGGTTATAGAGCGGTTGTCAGTCATGATACAAATAAAAACAAGCATATTATAAATTACCAGTCAAAGAGATTTAGGGTTAAACCTAACTATATTGATGCCAAATAATAAGAATTTGCTATTAAACCATCTCTTTTATTAAAAGCTATAATTTTTTCGGAAAGTTATTTTATGTTATAGTTTTACTGAATTTTCATCTCATCATCATTCATCATTTTGTTTTCGACCTTACTTAAGGTCGGTTTGACGTAGCTCTAACTTCTTTTCTATTCTGTGTTAATCTAAAAAGCTCTACATACCCTTCACAACCTAAATTTCTAATAATTTGACTAATATAGCTTGGTCTAGGTCTTCCTATATCCTTTTCCTATCCACCTGGCTCTACATAGATATTAGCAACCTGATGGTTGTTAAAGAACTCTAACATGTTTACATGATTACCATACTCTTTAACTTTATGCCCTAATCTTTTACCTAACACTATTCCTACCCTTGCCTGTCCATTAGTTGAAGAAGTTGTTATCCGCTTCAAAAAAGGAAAAGTGTTAATTATTCTATAATTATCTTTCCAAAAGTCATTACTATCTGGCCATCTCACCTCACTAATACCTAAAATGTCCAGCTTTCCCTTTCTCATTTCCACTAATAAATTCGTTGACTTATCTACTCTAAGTAATGACCTTACATTCCAAGTCCCCAGCACTAAATAGAACTGTTGTTTTATATTCTTACGATGACAAGCCCCAAGTACCCCCTCCCGGAGATCCGAATGAGGGAGTATTTTACCTCCGGACAAGAATTTTACTTGTGAGGTCTCCATCATATATATTTCGTGTTTTAGGCCACGCACACCTGGGAAATATTGTGGTAGGTTCCCATATCTTCCCACAACGCAATTTTTAAAGATTTTAGAAAAAATCCGTATCCGTCACGGCCAACCCCCAACCTATCCTGTAAATTGTTGAAGATCGCCCGAGACCAACCGACCCTCCTCCAATATCTTTTAGCCAAGCAAGGCTGCTGCCCCTAGCTGCGCCTTTTAATCGCCTTTTACGATAAGCAGACTTACTATAGTAGTATTCTTTATCGCCTACTATAGGGAAATAATTTTCATCTGTGTCGTTTTAATTAATAATATATAAAACTTAACATGTGTTTTTTTTTTAACTTTTGTACTGTCAAGTTAAACCTATCAAAGTTAGTAGCACTGTATCAGTTGTCAAAAAACATTTGAAATTTACGAATTTCTAACAATACAATATTAGAAAAACGGAGGGTCTACTCAAAACAGAAAGGATTGGCATGTGGTTTACGAGTCAAAAAAGTTTGTGCACCTCTGATTTAAATGACAATAAAACAAAATTCTAGTATTTATTAGGTGCACTTTCGGCATTGCAATAATTCTCTTGAAACGAGCCCCCCTTTCAAAGTATTTTCTTTAGCATTTCTAATTCGTACCAATAGACGCCATATCTTTATAGGATCATTTGTAATTTAAAATTTACGGTGCGCGTGTTCTCTTTTTTCAGTAATTATGCGTAAAATGGTCAAGGTCGTGTCGGGCCTCCAGTCAGCACGTATTTTTGTTAATTAGCATACTTATTATAATCATGGATTTTGTTAGTTACAACACTGTTATATTAATTATTTTAATTTTTATGTTTTAAAGAAAAATATTAAAAAATGCCGTTCGAAAATATCGACTGCCTACTATAGCATTTCCACCCTCGTTCTAGGTCAGTTACAGAGCGGTTTGCTAACACAAAAGTTTGATTAAAAATAAGTTCGGCTTCGGTGCAGATAAGGAATATGTCGTTATCAGTTTGCAATATACTGTGCTAAAGAACGTGATAGGCGTAAATGTTTACAGCAATAACTTCTGACACTTTAAGTGTCAAAAATTCTGGTAGAAATGAGTACATTCAATTGAAACAAATTCCACATTTTTAGTAAATTTTGATAATATAGAAATAAAAACTTCACTTTAAGAAACATTTGGATGGGTTTACATTTAACCATGCTTTAAAAAATAGCAATTCAAATATTTGAAGATGGGGGAGCAGTGACGTAACTACAATTTGGGGGCCCTCCCGCAAAAATTATAATGAGGCCCGATTTAACAAAAATTTTTAAGAAACATAAAATTTACGATAAACTTTATTTAGTATCTAACACAAAACTATAAATGAAATTTTTTGCGGGCATTAATAGCAGCGAAGTTGTCAATAACATCCCGGAGCTCCATTTTAGCGGCTGTTTCTGCTTCTATGTTATTAAGCAAAGCTAACATACATAACCTACCTTGGCCCATTCTATTACGCAGATAATTCTTTATAATTTTCAATTTTGAAAATGATCTTCTCGCTGATGCAACAGTTATTGGTATTGTCAAAAATAAAAGAATTACCGAAACTAAATCTTCTAATGTGAAACACATATCGTAATGGTTAACAATTAGTAGAAATCCAATATCTTTTATTGTGTTGATTTTCTTCAGTTCATTTTTAAAAGTTTTGGTAAATAATAATTTTGCAAACCTAAACCAACGGATAGGTCATTTGAATAAAATAAACAAAGAGATTCAGCTTTTCTAATTATTTCGTCGTTTGCCATTTTGAAGCAAGTTTTGAGGAATAAGGAATGAAAACATATCTTCCACTTCGTGAAATCGTTTAAAGCGTGTACGAATTTGAATAATTGCAATATCAACTATTCGAAGAAAAATATTATTTTAAAATACATTTTGTCATCTGTAAATCGATGACCTTCCGCTAATTCATCAAAAAACTTCTTTTTAATTTTAGTTCTCCTTTTAGTAAAATTTTCCGAAACTCCCAAATTTCTAGCAATATGTGTAGCGTCTGTTTTCAAAGCTTCAAATTTGTTTCTTATTGCAGTCAATTTTTCAAATATTTCCTTTAAAGTTTCGGACGCCTTTACTACATCCAAATCTTTATTTTTTTGGAGTATTTTTGAATCAAAATTTATTTCTCCAAACAGATTTGTCAGTACACCCGTAATAAAAACAAATTCAAATTTCTCCATGTTACTCTTTATTCTGTTTGCTTCCTGAATTCCTTCGGGTAGTTTGCATTCAAGAATTATTTTGGATAAACTCTTCATTATATTCATATAGTTTACTTTAACTGCTAATATCGAAATTAGTCTTCCATCCCAGCGGGTTGGATTTAGTTTTTTAATGTGATTTGCGGCTCATCTGTTATAGAACTTAATATATCCCACCTATTAATACTATTTCCGAAAAAGTTATAAATGTCTTGTAAATATGCAAAATAATTTTGAATTTCGCGAATTGCAGTGATTGTATCATAAATAACTAGGTTTAAATTATGTGCACAATGCACGTAAAGGGCTATAGGTTTAATGGCTTTAATTCTAGATTGAACGCCAGTATACGCGCCGCTCATGCTACTTGCACCGTCATACCATTGGCCGCGACACTTATTAATATTTACACTATCATTCTGTAGAATATTCATTATCTGGTTACTAATACTTTCAGCAGTTTCAGAATGTACCTGAAAGTATAATAAATATAATCTACTTATAATTACATAAAAATGATTTACCTAAAAATGTCTCCTGAATACAGATTCCTGTAGGCACGCCCATGTCAGTTTTCATAATTTTAACATACCGGTAAGTAATGCTAAGTTGATCAATTTTAGTAATATCTTGAGTTGTGTCAGCAAGACTGAAAAGTAAAGGGCGTCCACGATATACCCTAATAATTTTTTTTCTCAAAGTTTTACTTAGACAGTCAATTAACTCATTTTGAATTTGTGGAGATAAATATTTGATGGTATTTTTGGGTTTGTTAAACAGATCTCGTATGACATCGTCGTATTCAGCAAGCAGCTTCACATCGGATAAAAATTGCCGTTATAAATGTCATCGATGGTTTCCTAGCCTTTGCTTCCTCTGAATGAATTAAGGTTTTTTTGCTAATTTTAAAGTGATTTTAAAAAGTTTTTCTAACACTTGTCGCCACACTATCGCTGTGGCTTTTAATTCTCTTAGATAAACCTTGCCAGTCATTAATGCCTTCCTGCCTCCCTGACTTAATTGTAGAAAACAGCCAGCGTGGTTCACAATAAATTTTGTCGTATTTGGGTGAGTAACATAGCCAAGTTAAATCAATTTCTATATTAAATGTCGATTTATAAACGTAATAATTTTCAGAAAAAGACCTGTTTTTAGCATTTCTGAGAAAGGGCCCTTTCGGCCGACAGAGTCCGTATTTCAAAATAAATCTCTTAATGTATGTTGTTAATTGTATACCAGAGTATAGAAAAATATAAGTAGGATACTTCTTCTCGATAAAGAATTTTATTTCAATTTCGAAACCTTGTTTTCCTATAAATAAATTATAGGTTGTAGTACAAATTCATGGAACAAAATTTTTTGCAAAGTAAGTTCCGTACATGACGCCACACGAACTCGCGGTAAAATTTGTCTGTGTTTCTTCACAGAAGAATCAAATATGTTAATTTTTTTTATTCAAAGAAATTTGAGATAATTTCGTTTTCGTTTAGGTCAAGATATTTGTTTTTTCCTTCAAAGAAATTTCTGTGAACGAATTTTATTTTGCTTTAAGTCAACATACTTGTTTTTTCTGTGTTCGTAAATCTGTCGCGCCTGGTGACGCTTGCTGAACTTACTTAAATGCTCTATAAAAATACTTACTTTCGGATAACTCAAACTTTTGTAAAAACTCAGATTCAATATCAGGTATCGTCGCTTGCGGGGGTGAAAAACTACTTAATAAATCATCGTTATCAATGGTTAACTTCTGACGAACGCAGAAACGAATTTCTAATGGGGATTGCTTCTGTACTGAATGAACATGAGGACTTGCATAACTTTCACTTGGAGTAAATTCAAATTCGGAGGTACTCGTTTGTTTGAAAACTGTTAGAGTTGGTATTTTTTCCACAAATTTTTCCTTGCTCACCTCTTCTTGTTCCCTTTTCTTACGCTTAGTATAACCACTTTCATAGTATCTTTTTATTGTGTGTTTAGTCTCAGTAATTTATATAATTGCGGTAATCGAAATTCGAAAATGAAAAATAACAAAGGTATTATTTTCGTACAGTTACACTATTATGCAATGTGACACGCAACATCGACAGCAACAATGCAACGGACTAAAAAAATAATAAAAACATGCAAAACCTACATGCATCTGCAAGCAGGACAACGCTGGGGCGTCGACGCTGACGCGGCACCTTAACACCTACGCTTACCTACCAGATTTAAAATTTTAGCGGTGATTGGCGAACCGTCAGTATATACATATTAAATTACAAACATTATAAACTGGACCCTAGTGCGTAGATTAACCATTTGAAACAATAATGTTCTGCTGATTCTTTTTTGAATTGTAGAAGATATAAATAGTATAGTGAGAAAAGTAAAAGGAGATGAGAATTTAATATTTATGGGCGATTTTAATGCGTCAGTGGGAGAAGGTAGTGAGGGAAAAATGGTAGGAAAATTTGGGTATGGCAGACGAAATGTTTGAGGAGAAAGATTAGTTGAGTTTTGCCAGGAACATAGATTAGTAACTGTAAACACCCTATTCGAACAACATGTTAGGAGAAGATATACCTGGAAAGCGCCAGGTGATAGGGCTAGATACCAAATAGATTATATTTTAGTTAAACAAAGATTTAGAAACCAAGTTAAAAACTGTCGTAGTTATCCAGGGGCTGACATAGATAGCGATCATAATTTAGTTAAAATGAAGTGTAAACTAAAATTCAAAAAATTGAGAAAGGTTAAAAGAGAGGATGGGATCTAGGTAAGCTTAATGATAGTAGGGTAAAGAGGAATATAAACAAGTATTAGATAATAAGAGCAAAGAGATATCTGTAGGAGGGAACGTAGAAAATAGATGGAAAAAATAAAACTGACTGTACATGATACAGAAACACAGACTATAGGTAAGAAAAAAATAGAAGCGAGAAAACTCTGGGTAACAAAGGAGATATTAGATTTAATAGAGAATGGAAGAAAGCTTAAACCTTTCAGAGAAGTGGATAGTGAAAGTAAGCAAAAATATAATACAGTTAGAAATAAGATAGTACATGAGTGTAGAAAAGCTAGAAATAAATGGATGGAGGAGAATTGTAAGGGAATACAAGATGATTTGAGAGTAGGTAAGACAGACAGGGCTTACAGGGCAGTTAAAAAGTTTTTTGGGGAATATAGGAAAAAATATAATGGTATTAGAGACGAGAATAATGAGGTAGCAGATTAGATGGAAAAGATATTTAGATGATATATGTAAGGGAGACGATATGGATGAGTTAGAGCACGACCAAGAAGAGGATGTAGAAATAGGGTTCTCAATATTAAGAGAGGAATTTGATAGAACTGTTCGGAATCTTAAACTAAATAAAGCGCCAGGGATAGACGATATTCCCGCAGAATTAATAAAATATGCAAGTCAGAAAACTTTAGACAGATTATATGAACTAGTAAAAGCAATATATGACACAGGTGAGGTTCCAATAGATTTCGAAAAAAAATATTATTATCCCAATCCCAAAAAAGTCAGGAGCTGATAGGTGTGAGAATTTTAGAACGGTTAGTTTAACTTCTCATGCTTCCAAAATACTAACAATAATAATTAAAAATAGAGTAGAAGCTTTGACTGAGAATTATTTAGGCAAAGACCAATATGGTTTTCGTAAAGACAGAGGGACTAGAGAACCGATACTAATGATTAGGGTAATTATCGAAAAAAAGTTACAAAAAAATAAAAAACTCATTTCTCATTTGTAGATTTACAAAAAGCATTTGATAGGGTTAATTGGATTGTTATGTTCAGGGTTTTGCAAAATAGGAATCTCTCATAGAGATAGAAAAATTATTTACAGTCTATATAAAAACCAAAGCGTAGTAATTAGATTTGATGAAATAGAAAAGGAAGCAAAGATTAGAAATGGTGTTAGACAGGGTTGTATACTGTCTCCCTTGATTTTTAATGTTTATATTGAGGAAGCTTTAAACTTAGCTAGAGAGAGAAAAGAGATAGGTATTAGTGTACAGGGACAGAAAATAGACATGTTACGTTTTGCAGATGATATAGCCATTATAGCAGAGTCTAGAAAAGAGTTAGGAGAGTTTTTAAATATTTTAGATGAGATACTACATAGTAACTATAGTATGAGAATTAATTCAGTAAAGACAAAGATAATGACAAGTGAGTTGCAGCCTAGTTCTAAACCAAAATTAAAAATAGGTAATACTGAGTTAGAGGAGGTAGAGTAATTTTGCTATTTAGGTAGTATAATTACAAAGGACGGACGTAGCAGAAAGGATATAGTAGCTAGAATAGCTCAAGCTAGAAAAATGTTTTTAAAAAAGAAAAACTTACTAATAGCTAATAGTATTAGTTTAGATAATAGAAAAAGTTTCTTAAAGTCGTACGTATGAAGCGTTCTATTATACGGCAGTGAGACTTGGACAATTAAAGAAGTAGATATGAAAAAGATAGGAACTTGGTGCTATAGAAGAATGTTAAAGATTAGTTGGATAGATAGAGTAACAAACGAGGCAGTTTATAGAAGGATAGGTGAGGAACCCTGTATGTGGAAACAATTGAAGGTCAGGAGAGATAGAATGATAGGGCACCAGTTAAGACATGAGGGACTATTTAGTAAAGTCTTAGATTATAGACTATCAAATAAAAATAGAGTAGGAAGGCCTAGACAAAGCTATATTAAATAAATTATTTTAGAGATTTAGGTTGTGAAGGGTATGCAGACCTTTTTAGACTAGCTCAGAATAGACAAGAATTTAGAGCTGCATCAAACCGACTTTAAGTTCAAAAACAAAACAAAAAAAAATAAAAATCAGTTAACTAAATGTCACCACGACATAACTCACAATTAGTTAGAGGTCTGGCATGTTGGCAGCGATTCGTTGTTTAAGCCTTACCATAACATATAATTTAACAATTTTTTTTTTTTGAAGCGGATAACCAGGATATATTTCATTTCTTTATAAATGATAATTATGTAACCATGTTAGAGTTCTTTAACAACCATCAGGTTGCTAATATCTATGTAGAGTCAGGTGGATAGAAGGATATAGGAAGACCTAGACCAAACTATATTAGTCAAATTACTAGAAATTTAGGTTGTGAAGGGTATGTAGAGTTTTTTAGATTAGCACAGAATAGAAAAGAAGTTAGAACTGCGTCAAACCGACCTTAAGTAAGGTCGAAAACAAAATTATGATGTATAATGTAAAATTTTATTAGGTAGTTATTCAGTGCTATTTGTGTGGCATTATGCTTCAATTTGTATTCTCCATTCTAGCTCTAATTCTATACTAAACTTTTTCTTTTAGCAATTTATAAAGTTGAAAGCACATTATACTAATACAACATTCAGAAGATGAACACTAACCTTACATGTGATTTTTCAATGCTCCACCCGAAAGTACTACATTGACTAGGAAGCGAGTTCTTTTGACCTGGAAAATTTGGAATTTTGCTGAACCCTTGCTGTTCCAAGTACGGTAGGGATCTTTAACATGCGTGACAACACTCACACACGGGACCTCCATTTTACCTCTCACCCGAACGAGGGTGTAATTTTATGAATTTCTAACCTGGGACCTTGGGCGAAGTAGTCACACACATATCAACTACGCCACGGAGCCGCCGATTAACACTAACCTTACATGTGATTTTCCAATGCTCCACCCGAAGATACTACACTGGCCAGGAAGCGAGTTTTTTTACCTGCAAAATTTGGAGTTTTGCCGAACCTTGCTGTTCAAGCAAGGTAGGGATCTTTAACATGCGTAACAACACTCACACACGGGACCTCTATTTTATCTCTCATCCGAACGAGGGTGTATTTTTGTGAAAAATGCTTGCTTAACATTTTTCAAGCGGACCGTGTCAGGATTCGACCTGGGACCTTGGGCGTAGTAGTCACACACATACCACTACGCCACGAAGCCGCCCGATGAACACTAACCACTTATTTTTTGGATTACGTTATTATTGAAATTTTGTCAGATAGACCCTTGCGTAAAATATCACCTTGGGCCCCTTTGGTGGTCGGGGACACCCCGCGGTTGCGGGTACTGCGGGTATCTAGTTACGTCGCTGGATGGGTGTCGTAGGGCTAGACAAACTAATTTTTTTTTACAAATTTTATTTTGGTTAATGCAGTAAATAATTAAAAAGCATAACCCTATTTTAAAGAAAGATGCACCAGCTTTAAACGCATTGTTGTATTCTAAATTGTATTAAAAGTCGCGTTTAGTTATTCGTGCTTTAACTTATTTCTTAGCAACGATATATAGATTAAAATATCCAAAAACTGCCGCTGTATTAATTGATTTACAGGAATTGATATTGTTACTTGTATGTTTCTAATATAAATTCGAAACATTCCCAACAAACGGAACCATGATACATTACCTAAGTTTATCTGCATAATAAGGATATTTTATTTCCATGATTAGACATTGATTATTTTATTACATATTTATATGTTTTAGGAAATACCTTGTAAATTAACAAGCAACTAAAGTATATGCTTAGGACAAAATACCAGCACATTTCTGTCATTAATTATTATGCTCTATATTATTAGCATAGCGACAGTTAATGAACCGATTGCAAAACGAAAACCCTCCTTGCATCAAAACCTTGGCCCAGAACAAGTACACGAAATTCTGTGGCTTGTTTTGTGTAGCGATTAATATATAAAGAGAAAATGTATCTCCAGAAATCATTCGTATTTCGATTCAACAATCGATACAGATCATACAAAATGTACAAATACGTAAGTTTTAGAACTTTGTTTTAAGTATGACTAATTTTCTTTAAAGGCTATTTTACTTTTATCTATTGCTTATGCAAATGCCGGAGGATTGGTAGGTCCTGCAGTAGTTGCACCTAGTTTGGCTTATGGTCCATATGCGGGACACTATGGGCATTATGGGTATGCTGCACCATGGGCACATGGCGCATATGCCGCACCGTTAGTACATGCTGCACCCGTTGCTACTTCTTATCAAAACACCTTCAAGGTACGAATTTTAATAACAAATTAATGTAAGGTTCATTTTTGTATTGAATATGATATTTTACAGGTATCTACTGGTAGTGTACCAATTCTCAGAGGTGCAACATACGCGGCTCCTTACGCACATGCTGCTTATGCAGCACCAATTATTAATGCCGGACCAATAATCAAAGCACCTATTGTTGCACCTTATGCCGCTCCAGGTTTAGGACATTTAGGTTACGCAGGATACGGCCTTGGTTATGGTGGTCTTGGTTACGCTAAATATGGACATGGATACGGGCTTGGATATGGTCTTGGATATGGACTTGGACATGGTCTTGGATATGGAACTGGACATGGTCTTGGATATGGTCTTGGTTACTCTAAATTAGGTCTTGGATACTCCGGCTATGGATACCCCGGATATGGCGTGGGGTATGCTGGACATGGATACGGATACCCAGGATATGGTCTTGGCTATGGTTTAACTCCAGCTCTCGGTTACTCCAATCCTATTGTGAAATCGTATCATGGCGCCCCACTAGCTGCATGGTAAATTAGTAGAATATTGTGTATAAATTTAGTAATTTATTTTTATACAAATTGTACATTTTTAATTAAAAAAAAATCCAATATTACAGAGTTCAGTTTGTACTATAATGAAAACTTAAAGGCATATATCGAGTTAGTCAGTTAAGACAGGTTCAGAAATTGTATATATTTATTAATGTTCATTTCTGTACATATTTAGATAAACATGCGCAGAAACTTAGTGAGAAGATATTAATCCCACCTTTGCGCAAAGATTCTGGATCCAATGTCCAGAGCGAATCGCCTGAAACAGTATGAAGATAGTACTTTTTGTTGATTAGATGCTTCTTTGGAAAGTGAAGTTATACTATACTCGGTGTATGAATGTTGTCATTCACATAAGCAATGTTTACCTTACTTGAACTTAAAGCGGTCCTAAAAGTTTAAACTTCAAAGTGTAACAGTGTTTGAATATATTCGTATATGCTGCAAACAAACAAAACAAGCGGAATAAATTATTGATAAAGTATTATGCCCGTAGCCAAAGAGTCTTGCCCTTGGTTGTCTAAATTGAAAATATTAAGAACAAAAGTTTTAACAATGAGTGGTTCAACTTTTCGTAAATGTTCTAACTAATTTATTATTTTATTTTAATCAAAGCCCTTGTACAGATGTATATTCCTGCGGTTTAAATGTAGAGCAATCATGTTGCAATTATAACGAGACGTTAAATACAATTTTAAAATTAAGATCGAACAGTGTATATCGTCGGTCTAATCTAAAGTGTTAACCTGCTAAGTCCAATTTTTAGATAAATTGAGTTTTGGTAATTTCAAAAGATTTCAATTTTCTCCATTGATTCGTTAAACAGCTAAGTAAACTTATAAGAAACTGAAATATTAGATGATGCGAATACCAGATCAGTCGAGTAATTTTACGGCGTAAACACAGCCAACTCCACAGTAACACGTGCTATCAGCTTGTCAGGACAAGAGTACATGGTGCTTCTCTACTGAATTTTGTTATTTTTATCGGTTTTTATTTTAATTATTGAAGTTAGTCAATAAAGGTAAGTACTTTTTAGAGAACACTAAATATTTGTGTAGTTTGATTGTGCATTTAGTCAATAAATGAATGTTAAAATCTGTTTATTTTATTAATGGAACTTGGTTGTTTTTTCATAAATGTTATTGTTATGTAGCTGTGGATTATAGCAGCTTTACATGGAATAGTTTCAACAAAATTTCTTATAATAATTATATCATTATAATAAGTGGTCGTTTTAAACATTTTTTAACAATGTTCAAAAGATAAACATTGTTCCAAATTAATCAGCCTATACCTCTACTCAAGCACCGTAAAGCCATTTCTGGATATTACATAAAAATGCACTCTTTTTTAAATACTTCTACAAGAACGACAGTAGGATGTATTTTGATAAAAGTCGTATTCTGTAATACTGAGATGGAGTTTCCTTTTTCAGATGTCACGTGCTAAAAGAATGATAGAAATGGCGTCTGCAAAAATGAAAAACACTTCCCAGTTTGAAGACAATAAACAGATGCATTTAAATGAATGTAGTAATTTATACCAAAGCCCAAAAGCAAATGTAGATGTACCCCTTACAATAATTCAATCTACTACTGAGGCAAACCGATGTAGCAATAATTTTGAAATCGCTCAAAACGTCGAAATAGATTTAATTGATATACTACCCATTACCAATTACAATTACAAAATTTAATTATTTTTAATGATAGAATTATAGATGTTCCTAGTCAAGACCGGATTGCAGCGAAACCATCAGAAGACCACGAACAACTAACTACCTTGGACATCAACCTGGTAGAACTCATAATGACTGATATATCCGATAGTAGTGATAACGTAACTATACTAATACCAGAAATGAATAACCCTGATGAGCAACATCAATCCCAAATTTACCCCATAAAATCTACTATTTCAGATAATATATCCGATGATGACCAGACAAATAATATTAATTTGGTTCCATATTCAGACACCAAATCAAATACTTCTTCTTCTTGCGCATATCCAAAAAGAAGTAAAATACATAAAAAACGTTTCCAAGCCCAGGAATCGACATGGTTTGCTCAGAAAAATAAAAAACTACGAGAAAATGGTGAACGTTGTTTAGGTAGAGTAAAACAAAATAAAAAATGGTGTTATCATAAGTCTGAAGAACCTCGAGCTATGAAACCAAGATGTAAATGTAAATCAATAGATAAAGGCATTATGAAGTGTCCTGTAATTGCTAAAAATGAAAGGAAACATATTTTTGAGTGGTTTTGGCAACAATCTGTTACGTTTATTTTGAACATCCGTATATTTTTACCAGTTACTAATAAATACGCGGTCCAATACATTTTCAACTCAAATCCCTTTTTCTTTAACAACGACAAGTTTAGGCTAAAATTAAATAGTTTACATCCTGTCTATTTTATTTTCTGCAATAAATACGCTTTCGAATAATTCCTCAATTTGAATCTATTTGCTTTGAAACTTAAAGTTCATTGTGCTAAAATTAAATAGTTTTTATCCTGTTTAGGTAACCTTCAATTTGTTAAACCTTCCGATAGCGTATAATTGCTTCTTATGTGTTTTCCATCTAGACATTCGTCTACATAGTGTATTGAACTATCCGATAAAACCTCTGAATTTAATTCAGCAGCTCGTGCGACGAAATATGGTCTGGGTTGCTCGTTCTATTACTTTAAGCAATGCACGTTTATTGTTGCCCTGTCAATTAGCATGTCTTGCGTGTTCCCGCGCTACCCCAGCGCGGGAACACGCAAGACATGTCTAATTGACAGGGCAACAATAAACGTGCATTGCTTTTAAAGTAATAGAACGAGCAACCTAGAACATATTTCGTCGCACGAGCTGCTGAATTAAATTCAGAATGATTTTAAATGACGCCAAACATCCGTGTTATCGAAACGCCATTCTATTTTTAACTTTTTTTTGCTGGAGGCCAAAGGCGTTCTTTCTGGGTGTAACCCACCTGTTCGCTGCCGTGTATCAGTTACTGTAATTACGAGGGTAGCTACGTTGTTATGCTGACTTCTTCCTCCCAGCAGTTAGCAAGTTAAGTATCTTAACACAGAGAGGTATGTGCCTTGTATTCTGTTATGCACGTCAAGGATTTTTATTTATCAACGGTAGATGGTGTAAAACCAGTCCACCATACTTATTGAACAGTTGGTTGCACTGGTGCTTCTGGGTATACGTCGTTAATTCTTGCTACCACGTGGGCTGTATTTAATGCTTAAGTTTAACACTTGTACTACATTTAACACTTAAATTTGCCTTTAATACTTCAAAATTTAACATACTTGCTAGGGAGTAAATTTACATTTAAAAACTAAATTTGCCTCTAATACTTCAAAATTTAACATACTTGCTAGGGAGTAAATTTACATTTAATACCAAAATTTAATATACTTGCGATTGGAAAAGGTTAAGTTTTAATTTTCCTTTTTTTACTGAGTTTTGTTACATGTTAGCCGCGAAATGCGCACTTCGTGGAACCATTAGTGAAATTGTCCATAGAGTAAAATTGTTTTATTAAATAGTAACCTTAGTAAATTTTGTTTTGCTGTTTCTATAGAAATTTCTATATTTGTGTTTTTCTTATTGTAAATAGAAAATTGTTGGCGATTTTTTATTTTTGAGTTGATAGGAACCCCTCTCCTCTCCGCATGGGTAGTTAGCCTGGTATATTTACGTTTTCTTCTGGTTACGTCATTGTACGTAGCAAATCATGGGGCGAAAAGAAAGTTTATATCAATAACCAAGTTATATCTGTGTCAACTAAAAGGCATCGAAACAAAAAAAAAACGAATCGAAGAGAGAGCAATTCCTTCAATATTTTTTGAGAGTGAAAGAAAAAGATCAAAGGGTACATAGCACCATGTTTCTTAATACTGTTGGGATTGGACGGTGGACAGTTCATCATTGTGAAAGTACTTTTGGCGCACGTGCCCCTAGTATACATCGACGAAGATTATCCAGTGAATGCTTAATTCAATTTTTACATCCTATACCTGTTATGGAGTCTCATTATTGCAGGACATCATCTAAAAAAATCTTTTGGCTGCATGGAAGTCTTTGCAGAGTATTTACGAATTCTATGTCAGGGACTGGTCTAAATCAAAAGGTCAAGAGTTTCTTTCAATAGCGTCATTCTCCAAAACCTTTAAAGAAAAAACTTTGCACTAGTTCGCCCCAAAGAAAATAAGTGTGAAAAGTGTGTTGGGTACCGGGCTGGACAAATTTTAGAAGTGGAATATAATAGTCACCTACAAAAGAAAGAAGCGGCACGGGAAAAAAAGAAAAAGATAAAAAGGGGCAAAAATACGTTTTCACAGCAGATTTACAAGCAGTTTTGATGGCTCCAAAATTGAAAGTTTCCACACTATACTACAAAACAAAGCTTCAAGTACACAATCTTTGTTTCTACGATATAATAAGTTCCGACGCTTATTGTCTTTTATGGAACGAATATGAAGGAGGTGTCGATGCTGAAGAGTTTGCAAGTATTTGGATGTACTTTATAGAACAGTAGGTACTGCCGAACATCCCTCCTTTAGCAGATGCTCATGAAAGATATACCATTATACTATACACAGATGGCTGCGGATATCAAAATAGAAACAGTATTATGGTCAATGTTTTATTAAATGTAGCAATTACGCATAGTTTAATAATCGAACAAAAATACCTTGAACCTGGTCATACACTGATGGAGATGGATTCGGTTCACGCAACTATAGAAAAAGACTCAAAAATAAAATTATTAACCTGCCTGCGGATTATGATGGTGTATGCCAGAAGGCAAAAAAAAACATGCTCATATGATGTAAAATACTTGACTCATGATTTCTTAAAAAAATTGATTTAATACAGTATTATAAAAGTATCCATCCAGAAAAATCTAAAGGAGCTATAAAAGTAATAGATATTCGAGCTTTGAGGGATAACCCCGAAGGTGAAATTTATTATAAAACTAGTTTTGGTGATCAACGGAGAACTACTCCTCAACGGAAAAATACCGAAATTCTCTAAACACTCTTGGAAACACCTGAAAAACCTCTATTTAGAAAGGCGTCAAATAACCGCTAAAAAGTAGAAGACCTTCAAGCTATTAAAAAAACTTTGAATGTAGACTACCACAAATTTTATAACGACCTTCCACATGAATAAAGTAGTGTAACACGTTATTTTTTGTTAATAGTTTTTGTAAATGATAATAAAATACTTTGTATAAAATATTCTTTTAACTTAATTAACCTTCCTAAGTCCATTGTTAAATTAATTTTAAGAAACGATTACCAGCTATCTGCCAAAAATGACTAAAAAATACAGTTAACATAATAATGTTTACATATTACAGTAATGTACAGCTTTCTTATACTTTGTAGGTGTTTTCTAAATTTATTTTCTTGATTTTTATAAACTATAATTGCTAAGAATCGTTTTTCATCTCTCTTGTAAAATTGGTCAGAAGTGACTTGGCAGGTAAACACTTTAGACCGACGATATATACTTTCATATTGGTAAAAAAGTAATTAGCAATGTCATTCCTTAAATTGTAATTAACATTTTGTTGTCCAAGCACAGCGGGAATGTGTCTCTGTATTTTCATATTGGTAAAAAAGTTATTAACAATATTATTCCTTAAATTGTAATTAACTTCCAAGCACAGAGGAAATGTGTCTCTGTAAAATAGGATGTTCTAATTTTTCTGCACCGATGCCTTCAGGAAGGGGTGGAAAGTTTTCGTGCATTGTCATAGTAACATATGCAGGACTGCTGTGGCAACTATCACAGTTAATGCACAATCAACTTTACAACGTAGCACGTAACATTTGTTCCTCTATTTTATTTCTGGTGCGAATATGAGACTGGTTATACAATTGCAGCGCTCATGTACGAGGACTTGTAAATGGCGTAAACAGATACTCCTTAAGTGGATAATCACTATCACCTAAAACGAACAAGAACTGCTATATAGTCATCATCCTATTCACTTATCAAGAAAGATACCGTTTTCATATTGACCAACTTCTAACTTAGCCCTCAAACGACTGTAATCAAAAATAGTGGTATCATGTGCCGATCAGGGCCAATGAGCCCGTATATTAGTTTTTAAACTACTGTCGCATGCTAGCCAAATATTAATCGAAAAATAAGATTTTCTGTTTCTAATGACCTCTCCATTCTCACCACCTACAATATGCATAATTAATAATTCAATAACATTATTTTTACTATAAGTTTCAAACCAAGTTATTTACTAAGCTCACTTGGCAATTTAGTTTTAATATGGGTGCAGTCGATATTTCCTATAATTCAGGGGAAACGAGCAATCCAATAAAAATCATTTTGACCGGAAAGTCTTTCTTGTGCAACAGATGGCATTGTGATAAATTGCTAACGTAAACTAGCAATTGCTTAAGTTACTTTTTTATTATTCTGGAAACAGTGCTTCGGTCCATATGCATAATATCACCAATGATTATTTGATGTGCACTACTTGCATAAAATAAGAGTGACGTGAGAAATTGATTTATTGTAGATACACTATTGTATCTAAAAAGTCTAAAATTTTAACTGTTGAAGTTGAATACACATAGCTAAACGGTATAACTCGTTTTTGTCAAATTCCAAACGTTTCGATAAAATTTTAATACTGATGTCACTGTTGCTTTAGTTAGTCGAAACCTGCGAAAAAAACTGTACACATCTTCAATATAGTTAGGTCTGATGTAAAGACGACGTTGAAGTCCTAACTTAATTATGTTAGTACATCCGCCTCATCTTCTAAAAATATTTTATCTTCCACATCCGTAATTAAAAACAAGATAAATACAAAAATTGAAAACACCCAAGGTTGTATAAATAGTGCAAGATGTGGGGTTATGGTTGACAATAAACCGAGCTTAGTTAATTAAGCCGCCAAATTCAAAGGCTTAACGTTATGTGAGTTTAAAATGTCTTACCAGCTCGATGCGTATAAAATGAAAGTGTTAAACCCGTTTGAATCTTAAGCCAAGCTTACATACTTATGGAGACTATGGCCATTAATAATATTAATAACTATTACTTTGTTTAAATGTCTGATCTAAATAATATGTTTAAGGTTTTATTAAATTCACTTGAAACCATTTTAGTAGTATTTGTTATCTGACAAAATTTATGAAATTTCTAATCATACTGTCCAAACCAATGCAATGCCTTACAAACAACAGACAGATACATAAAGTGGTCTATTTCGCTATTAATTTCACCAATCTGTTGTAATTTAAGTGTTTTTTAATCGAAACCTTTATAAAAGAATAAGTTAATAAGTACATATTATAGTGAATTTTGATGCCACTCTTCAAATGTCTCCCTATCTATGAATTTCTTCATTGTTAAAACCCGATTGGATATTTTTAGGTTAATCTGAAACACTATTACATCTTTTCTATAGATTTCTCACTTCCTCCATTGCGTAGCTCAGGGTCGTTGACATTTCCAAAGACCTACAACCATCCCCATTACATCTCAGTAGATAAGCTACCTTCGTTCTGGATAAAAAACCGGTTTTTTCCCATGTATTTCTTATGGACAAATTCTAAGGTCCGTTCTGGTCATTTTTGCCAGATACAAAGGTCACTCACCCCGAGCGATCCTACACTCACAGTTCACATGACTTTTGCTTAACCGTTTTATATAGGATTTCTGACGCAGTCCGATCCACAACCAACCCCTCCAAGCTCTGCCCCCCCATAAATAAAAATAAAGGTTCATAAAAATGTTGTATTACACATTGCACTTACAGTCATGTGGTCATATGATGGTCATATGGTCATGTGGACATATGGTCATGTGGTCATATGGTCATGTGGTCATGTGGTCATATGGACATGCGGTCATATGGTCATGCGGTCATATGGTCATGTGGTCATATGGTCATGTGGTCATATGGTCATGTGTTCATATGGTCATGTGGTCATATGACCACATGACCACATGACCATATGACCATGCACAACTTTCAGTTGGGTACGCAGAGTTTTAATATTTGCCAATGAAGCCAATAACTGTTGTTTTTCACCAATAGACTTTACATGCTTTATAGCATCACGTAATCTATGCATTCCAACCCTGCATAGTCGCAGCCATTTTTCAACTTGTTCAATACTATGATGGTGCTGCACCAACCCAAGGAGAGCGGCACCATTTTTTATTAGTTCCAAGAAACGATTCATTTTGATAGCTCAACGTTCTACAACAAGCAACACACGATCAACTTTTACACTTAATAAAGACTTGTATGTTTTAAAAATAGACTTGCTTGTTACAAAGCTGGATAAGAACTGACGCACCGCTCGATAGGAGCGGTTTATATACCCGCGAACGAGTCCATTTGGGGGTGGGGGTGGGGGCAGAATAATTTTAAACTTAGACTTTAGGTCCGTGTTCGTATCGGTTCGTGCATGGCAACTTCTAGAATGTTTACCAAAAAAGATCAGAGAATAATCAAATTTTACCCTATGGGACAATTTCACTCTATTCTGATGGAGATAAATTCAAGGAACTCTGCCATTAAAGCACCCACAACCAGACTTAGATCTGATTATGCAAATAAAGGACTAGTTTAACATTGTTGCAATATCGCCAAGCTATACGCAACAACAAACTTTAAATAAATTGTCTTTGAAACTTAAATGGATTTTATCAGAGGCACATGCAAAGGGCAACCACACACTCAATTATCACAACATATTATGCAATTTTAGCAACATAGTTAACCATAGCAAAATCATATTCTTTACTAATCAAAACATTACTGTATATTTCGGAAATTACAACACTATTACGGTCAAATGTTATTAATTAAGAATGCGATGATTATACAAATCGATAAAGCATACTTAAATATATTAATAATATTCTTTACAAAATTTGGATATCTTTAGCCGTTTTCAAGATATAGAGCGAAATCCAAAAGAGCGCTAGATATCAAAATAAAAAATTCACTAATTAATGTGCCAAGCAAAATAATAAGAAAATTGTTTTACTAAATTAAAATATCTTTAACCGTTTCCGTGTTATCATTAAAAAACCAAAAAGGCGCCACATACCAATAAGACAATTACGTCAATGGATTCCTTATGCTCAAATACGCAAATAATTGCCTTTGCAAAATTTAGCTATCTTTAACCGTTTTCAAATTATCATCAAATAAACATTTTTTAACCATATGGTCTTAAAACGCGATTATCTCGAAAAGCAAGCAAAATTTCGAAAAAATAAATCGAAAAATCTCCCTTTAATAAAACCCGGTTCTGATTGAATGACCTTGACCCATATAACAAATTTCACCCCGATATCTTTATAAACAAAAAAATTTACAAATGATCTTAAACATGCATTGAGAGCGAAAGTTTCTACTTACATAAAAACGCTTTGGGCACTTTATAATCGATATATTAAACACTACGTGAACTAATACAAAATTAAATTTGCAAGTTGTAACACGATTGCGAACTGAAGAGAATGGTATAAAATCTAGCTTTTTCAGAATATTCGTTATCAGATGGATGGTGATTGAACTCATTGTCCATCTGATGGTGCTTACAGAAAACATTAACATAATGTTTAATACGGAGTAGGAATCAAATTATAATAGTTACATTGACCACCACTAGATGGAGATAGGTTGTTAGGTAAAGAAATAGTAAAAGAGAGATGGAGATAGGTTGTTAGGTTTGATCAACGTCGCGCGCGACGCTGACCAAACCTAACAATCTATCTCCATTTCTCAATTTGTAAATTGAACGAATTATTTTTTTCAAAATTGTTCAACAGCCATATACTTCTATTGAAGGCTGTGGTCCGCTGCAATTTGAAAGCTTGATCCAATTGTATGTCAACAACGTCGTCTCCAGTAGCGAAACCATTTAATCTGACTTGTTTTCAGTCTTGAGCAAATTGGTGAATTTGAAATTCCACTTGAAGAGTACACAATTTCTTCCAATCGAAGTATGAGAATGTTATCGTAGACACACATACCACTACAGCAAATAACTTGGATGACAGGTTGAAGACCATCATATAAAGCATACCCACCTTCTATTATATGGCGGTGAGAATTTGGTGGAAATTCGCCTAATCTATAGGTTGATATTTAATTGTGGTTCTCGCACATCACTTATAACATTAACACTAGCGAAATCCATTTTTAGAGTATAGTTTGAATCGATTCGATTATTTGTAATATACTAAGGTTCTATAATTTCTCCTATATCTTTTATACTAGCAAGCGAGTGTATATTCCAACTTTCAAACTAGTTTGAACGGTAGTTTTGAAATAAGTGAATAGTTTAACTTCGTCTTACGATAAAGCAATTAAAATCACATGCAGGATTCGATAGGAAAAAACAAGTCCATGGTTTAAGTGTGTAATTATGTTATTGCAGGCTTTCCCTAATATAGTTTAATTTTCAAATATGTAATTTCGAAAGGAAATCATCAATGAAGCAATTAAAATCACAGACAAGAATCAACAGAAAAATAAGTGTTTGGTCTACGTTTATAATTATGCGATCGGGGTTTTTTCCTAATTTGTATGAACTTGTTACATTAAAAAAAAATAGGACAACATTTTTTTAAATAGTTGGGTTATTTGGAGTAACATAATTTAATAGTATCCATCAGCCTAATAACATTTTGGTGAAAGCAGATCCCATTAGAGTGAGTGGTATATACTGTTTTGTTTTTAATTAGATGAGATCGTTCAATATATAAACCCCTGCTACCACCTAAAAAATCCCCAGTTTCCTCTAGAACAAGTCCAACGTGCGAGTGCTTATTTAAAACCTGACAGTGTTTCCAGAAGAAAATTGTAAGTAAAAAGATATGGATTTCAATCATTTAAATAAAAGTATGTGTAGCAAACCATATATGCATTGTAAAGATCTAATCGTTACCGAAAAATATAAGATTTTACAAGCAGAATTAATCAAAACAAAATGTGTTGATCGAGTGCTGATTGAAACCGAGAAATTTAAATGTATATTACCAAAACGATACTTTGACTATCTCCAAGCAGTTGGAATAAAAAAGCTAAATATTGGTGAGAGCAATGCTATCTATTTAACTAGTACAGGATCTATAGGAATTACCGTTAATCTACAATTCTTAAGTGATGTGTAACAAAACAATATTGCCACATACAGCGAGAAGTAAAGACTTTAATATTTTATATAGCTTGTATCTTTAGTTTAAAGGTGTAGAAATTAAATTGACAAATTTTTTAATATTATTGTTTGTTGTTATTAATATAAAACATGTAGTCTTGAAATTTTTTTTGTGCAATAACGTTCTAGTATGAAAATGTGTATTTTTTATGCAGATAAGTGTTTTTGAAATTTTTATGCAATAACGTTTTTAGTTCGCAGAAAGATGGTTAAACACCATAAACTGAATCTTCTTTGGCACCTCCAGACCCTATTAGATTATCATAATTTTCGTATTTGTGGTAGCCAATTTCTTCATTTAAGTGTTCGAATATACTTCTTAACAGTTCATATTTTGGTTTGTAATAGCATTTCCAAAACACATAAACATTTTAAAGTCCAAGACTGTTCTCATGTAAAATTAAAGATATGAAGGCGTTGGTTTATGACGCACCGTCTAAAATTTCATTTACAGTTTTTATCAAAGACTCTTTAGGGAAAGTGCAAATTAATTTTCCTATAAAAACCTGCACGAGTTTTTACTCTAAAAATCTAAGTATGCTTTTTACTCAAAAATCCACGCATGCGTCAAACACTATTTTTATTATACTTTTTTGAAAAGAGTCAGTTTATAAAAAATTGTCGAGCTATTCGGACGTGTTTAAAATGGAAACTGTCGGTTTCGATGTTGCGTCAGATATTAGAGTGCCTCAGGTAGACGTCAACAGACTGATTGATCGGGTTACTTACAATCTAAGTAAATACGAACAGTCTATCGCTACTCATTACCATAAAATAGAAATTGGATTTGATCCGTATGGCTGACGACCAGTATTGCAAATTGTGTGTCGCAATAGATACTGCCATAGTCATATCATCATATAGGTAAAATCACCACAACGTAGTGCTTTCGGCTACCTATTTTCAGCTACTTTTCCAAGGTCGTGGTGACGTCACAGCCTTTTATAAATAAAGAACAATGTAATACTATTCTAATATTTTTATTTTGACATTATACATAACAAAATTTAAAAATATCTAATGACAAGCATGGAGATATTAAGATCTGGGGTGTTGAGATGATTAAGGGAAATTTAGAAATCCCCATGCATATGCTTATATGGGTGTCAAATTTAAGATGACAATATATTTTATTATGTAATGCTTTAATAAATAACTAATTAATTGATGTAATTAAATTGACTCTTAATCACCTCAGCATCCCAAGCCAATAGGAGTAGCTTAGAATCGTCGGTGATAGATTTATCTCAAAATACTGCGCATTGCAATATAGTACTTAATCAACGTTACTACAAGATTTATCCAAATATTTAAGATTGTGGCAAATAAGAATTTAATTTGCAAACGATTGCATTAGGTTTAATGGATTAATCTAGTTATGTATTAGATTAGTTTTAAAAGATTAAATAAATTAGCGGAAGAATTTGCCTATCCGGTGGTCCTGGGGAAGGATGCCGGGGGCCCGACGGTCCAGATCAGGGTGCCGAGAGTGTGATCCATGACTCTGTAAGCCAAAAAATGATTAGTTGAAGAAAACTATTGTGCAAATTTAAGATGGAAATGTTATTTAATACTGTTACCAGTTTTAAATTTTGTTATGTATAATGTCAGAATAAAAATTTTAGAATAGTATTACATTGTTTTTTATTTATAAAAGGCTATGACGTCACCACGATCTTGAAAAAGTAGCTGAAAATAGGTAGCCGAAAGCACTGCGTTGTGGTGATTTTACCTATATGAAAAAACTATTGTACAGATTTTTGTTACTAGATGTGTAGGCCATTGGTCCTAAAAATGCTTAGTTGAAGAAAACTATTGTACAGATTTTTGTTACTAGATCTGTAGGCCAATGGGTCCTAAAAAATGCTTAGTTGAAGAAAACTATTGTACAGATTTTGTTACTAGATGTAGGAATATTTGCGACGACCTCGGGGTGAATGAACATTGGAACTCACAAAAATGGTCTTTTTGGACCTTAGAATTTCCCATGTTAAATCCCATAAGAAAACCGGTTTTTAATCTCGTACGAACATAGCATACCTACTCATACTTATTACAATTATGGGATTTATTAATTACAACATTGTTATATAAATTATTTTTGTTTTTATGTTTTAAACAAAAATATTAAAAAATGCATTTTGAAAATATCGACTGCTTACTATCGCACTTTCACCCTCCTGTAGGTTAGTACAGAGCGGTTTGCTGACAAAAATTTGATTAAAAAATAATTTCGGCTTCAGTGCAGAGAAGTAATATGTCGTTATCAGTTTCCAATATACTGTGTTAAAGAACGTGATAGGTGAAAATAATTACAGCATTAACCTCTGACACTAAGTGTCAAAAATCCTGTTAAAAATGAGAACATTCAATTGAAACAAATTCCACTTTTTTTTAGTAAAAATCAGAAAAAAATTTTGATAATATAGAAATAACAACTTCACTTTAAGAAACATCTAGAAAGAGTTTATATTTAACCATGCTTCAAAAGATAGCAATTCAGATATCTTGAAGATGGGGGCCGTAGGGCGAAACAAATTAATTTTCTTTACAGATTTTATTTTGGTTAATTCAGATAGGGAAGCGAAATGAAAATATAGTAAATCAGTAAATAATTAAAAATTAGAACCTTATTTTAAAGAAAGATGCACGAACTTTAAACGTTTTATTGTATTCTAAAATGTGTGTTAAACATCGACGTTTAGTTTTTCGTGCTTTAACTTTTTGTGATATATAGAATAAAACACACCCAAAAACTGCGGTTGTACTAATTAATTTACAGGAATGGATATCGTTACTTGTATGCTTTTAATATAAATTCGAAAACATTCGAAACAAACAGAACTCTTATAGATTATCTAAGTTTATCTGCATCTTAAAGATATTTTATTTCCATGATTAGAAATTGATTATTTTATTACATATTTATAAGTTTTAGGAAATACCTTGTAAATTAACAAGCAACTAAAGTATATGCTTAGGACAAAATACCAGCACATTTCTGTCATTAATTATTATGCTCGATATTATTAGCATAGCGACAGTTAATGAACCGAATGCGAAACGAGAACCTCCTTGCATCAAAACCTTGGCCCAGAACAAGTACATGAAATTCTGTTGCTTGTTTTGAGTAGCAATTAATATATAAAGGGAAAATGTATCTCTATAAGTCATTCGTATTTCGATTCAACAATCGATACAGATCATACAAAATGTACAAATACGTAAGTTTTAGAACTTTGTTTTAAGTATGACTAATTTTCTTTTTAAAGGCTATTTTACTTTTATCTATTGCTTATGCAAATGCCGGAGGATTGGTAGGTCCTGCAGTAGTTGCACCTAGTTTGGCGTATGGTCCATATGCGGGACACTATGGGCATTATGGGTATGCTGCCCCATGGGCACATGGCGGATATGCCGCACCGTTAGTACATGCTGCACCCGTTGCTACTTCTTATCAAAACACTTTCAAGGTAAGAATTTTTGTAACAAATTAATGTAAGGTTCATTTTGGTATTGAATATGATATTTTACAGGTATCTACTGGTAGTGTACCAATTCTCAGAGGTGCAACATACGCGGCTCCTTACGCACATGCTGCTTATGCAGCACCAATTATTAATGCCGGGCCAATAATCAAAGCACCTATTGTTGCACCTTATGCCGCTCCAGGGTTAGGACATTTAGGTTACGCAGGATACGGCCTTGGTTATGGTGGTCTTGGTTACGCTAAATATGGACATGGATACGGTCTTGGGTATGGTCTTGGATATGGACTTGGACATGGTCTTGGATATGGACTTGGACATGGTGTTGGATATGGTCTTGGTTACTCTAAATTAGGTCTTGGATACTCCGGCTATGGATATCCCGGATATGGCTTGGGGTATGCTGGACATGGATACGGATACCCAGGATATGGCCTTGGCTATGGTTTAACTCCAGCTCTTGGTTACTCCAATCCTATTGTAAAGTCGTATCATGGCGTCCCACTAGCTGCATGGTAAATTAGTAGAATATTGTGTGTAAATTTAGTAATTTATTTTTATACAAATTGTACATTTTTAATTAAAAAAAATATATAATAATACAAATTCTAGTTTGTATTATAATCAATACTTAAAGGACAGATATCAAGTTAGTCAGTTAAAATAGGTTCAGAAATTGTATATATTTATTTATGTTCGATTATTTACATGTATAGGTAAACATACGCAGAAACCTAGGGTGAGGATATTGATCCTACTTTTGCTCATAAGTTCTGGATTCAATGTCCAGACCAACCACCTGAAACAGTATGAAGATAGAATTTTCTGTTGACTAGATGCTTCTTTGAAAAGTATTGTTATACTAGATTTTGTGTATGAATGTTGTCATGCACATAAGCAATGTCTATCTTACCTGACGCAGCAAGCGGTCCTAAAATCTTAAACCTCAACGTGTAACAGTGCTGCAATGTTTGACGTGAAATAAACTGAATAAATTATTGATAAGGTATTATACCCGTAGTCAAAGAGGCTTGTGGTTGATCGCCTAAATTGAAAATTTAACCTGCGTCTTATCAATTTGACAAGAGGTAAATAACTGAGCTCGCATATAATATTCACAAAATGTTTTCTTCAGGTTTGAAATTAATATTTTACTTTAGAATGTACAGAACAAATTACATGTTTAAAATTATCGTAATTAATTCGATAAGAGTTCAAATTTAACCGGACATTTTATACTCGTTTTCGAGTACTAACTTTGCAGGCAATTTAACGAGAACTTTGTTGTAAAGTCATGAAAGCGCAGTAACAGTGATTTTGCAATTACCATGTCTTCTAATCTCAAGGATAGTAATTTGTAGAAAGTCGTTTCATACCTTTGGTTTTGTTTCGATCTTAACGGGGTTTAAAACCGTATGTTGTTGAACAATGATTTGTTTTACGAACGGTGTAGGATACTAATTGTTCTAGAGCATTCGCTTTAATATTTTTAAATTCTTCGGTCTTAAGCTATGGTGACTAATTTTCATTTTATCCTTAACGTTATTGACTATATTAAATTTATGGTTAAATGATTGATTGTAAAAATTATTTAAATAGCTCTCTAATTGTGCAGGTTTTCTGTACCTATCTATAATTATTTGATTGTCTTGTTTTATGATTTTTGTGTGCAGAATAGGACTACGATGTTCTGTAGTGCGATATAGTGCTTCACTTCCTCTTCGAAATGTCCTGTCAGATATTTTATTATTTGTTTTTTTCCTAAACGAGGATCTAGTTATCTTGCTATGCTAAATTTGCATATTGCATATAGTTCCCGGGTCATTCCTATATCTCGATTGTATTTGCCCATGATTAGGTCATCTCTCACTTTATCCTGTTGATTATCCCCCAAAAGTGCTTTTTAAAAATTTTTGTTCAAATTGCAAAAACGTTTCTACCTCGCTTTCTATTAAATTATGCCACATTTCTGCTCCCCCTTTCAACATCGATTTTACCAAATTTATTTTGTATTGTTGAGCCCTGTATTAACATTTTAATTTTTCTCAAAAATATCTTAGGATTAAGCTTACCGTCCCGTAAAATTTTGAATATTGTTCTGCCGAAATATTCGGTTGAATTAATCTTATGAGTTCCCTAACATTGAAGTTTTGTAAATTCGTTTTTAAATTTACTATTTCCCTGTTTATTGTCCTGAATTCCATCTCACAATTCCCCTCAGCGTTTTGTATTTTAGCATCTAGATCGATGAGTCTCCCGTTTGTCTCACTTTCAACTGTTTCTTGTCTTGATTTTACTTTTATAACTTCGTCCCTCATACCATCAATTTCTTCCGTTATCCTCACAATTTTCTCTCGTATCTGTGCTTTTATTTCTGCAATTGTTTGGTTAGTCAGCTAAAGTTGAAAGAGGGGAACAATCAGAAAGGTAAAATCTGCTTTGACTATCAATGTTCCTCCCGGTACGGACATAAAATGTTAGGAATATTCAGCAAGGTTTGAACACACGCGCCCACATACACGCATTAACAGTTTCTAGCCCGTGTTGCAAAATATTTCACAAAGACTAGTCGACACTATTATTTGCAAAAGGGTACAACTACAAGTACATTGACAAGACGACATGAATCTTTGAAATGAACTTATGGTATTGTTGCGAGCTACTACTAGGCAACCCATCAAACACACAAGCGCTGTAGACTCTGCATACTTTTCAGGATACGAGAATTCTTCTAGCAATCAATTACCACAAAACGCTCGGGGCAAGACGTATTCTCAAGGATTCCAGAATTGTTCTAGAAATTACGGGAGCATGAGTCATCCTTGTAATCCAGAGTATATATAAGACCGCTAATGAATTCAAGAGTCAGTCTATTCTTGAATGTCTAATATAAATTATATCGTGTACAGTAAGCGTAGTTGAGCTTTCGGAATATATACATAAATGATATAAGCTGTGTCTAATGTACATGCAGCTTGTGGTATACATAAATAAATAGAAGTGTATAAATAAATAGTTGTGTTAGTGGTTAATGGACCTATGGTAGAGGAGTTAGTTTAAGAAGATATTAGTGCTTGTCAATTCATTAGTGTAATAGTGCTTCATTGTTAAGTGGACTGAAAACATCTATAAATAAGGCATATACTGTAAATTAGACTTGTGAACAGTGAGTAATAAAGACCATTATTATTACTTGTTTTAAATTAAAGAAACGCGGAAGTAGTAACCCGTTACACTGGTGTCAGGCTGTGTTGGGTGATTAATTAAGTCTAAAGACATTTGAGTAGTTTGTATATGCCAGTGACAAGAAGTCAGAGTAAAATGGAGGCAGAAACTTTAATGAACTTCCTTAAGGATTTTAAATCCGAAATGCAAGTGACACTCAGTGAAAACTTAGTGAAGTCAGTTGAACTGGAATCGAC
The DNA here is from genome assembly GCA_036346225.1 of Platerodrilus igneus. Lineage (NCBI taxonomy): Eukaryota > Metazoa > Arthropoda > Insecta > Coleoptera > Lycidae > Platerodrilus > Platerodrilus igneus. The sequence continues at coordinate 3,904,117 of JARFIW010000800.1, forward strand.
CCTTAAAGAGTTTAAATACGGTATGGAAATGACACTTAGTGAAAATGCTGAAAAAATAGAAAACACAGCCACGTTATAACAAAGGTTAATGGAAAGCTCCATTGCATTGAAAGAAGATTTCACTGAACAGGTAAAAACAGTTGAGCAAAAGTTGGACAGTAAATTGATAAAAATGGAAGAAGATATGATGAGGCTGCAAGAACAGGTGATTTCACTAACAACGCGGCCACTTGAATTAACAAACCAAGTTTTTAATCAGAACATTCCAGAAATAAGAACCCTGGAAAGAAGCGAGTCAATTCCGTCTAAATTTAAAGTGAAACCACCCACATTTGATGGCAAAACACCTTGGCCCACATATTTGAAACAATTTGAAGCTGCGGCAATAGCCAACGGTTGGTACAACAAAGAGAAAGCTATCTCCTTAATAGTGGCCCTACGGGGGGAAGCTCTTAACATCTTACAAACGATTCCCGATCACCAGCAGAATGATTACGGTCTCTTAATATCGAAGCTTGAGATGAGATATGGAGACGCTCACCTTCAACAGGTTTACCACGCACAAGTTAAGAACCGCTCGCAAAAGACAAGTGAAAGCCTGCAAGAATTCGAAGCTGACATCGCAAGATTAGTTAGATTGGCGTACCCAACGGCACCAGATAGTTTCCTCGAACAACTGGCTGTTCAAACATTTGTGGATGGCATCAAAGACAGTGAAATACAGCAAGCGTTAAGACTAGCAAGGCCAAAATTTTGGATGACGCACTGGCCCATGCGCTTGAATTTGAAGCAGCTAAGCAGACATCACACAAGATGGGTCACAAAATTCGGTCTGCCTTAGAGGAACCTGGTCAAGCTCAGAACAGCATAGATGAAATAGTCAACCGTGTGGCAGAAATCCTGGAACTACAACGACCGCGGAGATGGCGTCTGCGATGCTGGAACTGCGGTGAAGTTGGTCACATGCAGAGACGCTGTACTCAACCAAAAAAACAACCGGTTGAGCAGCAGGAAAACTAAAGCAAGTCGACGTAAGGGGCGAACGTCGACAGCACAACGTAGTGCCCGGAGATTATCATCCGTGCTGCATCGTCAATGGGAAGTCTGGACAGCATTTATATCGATGGTAGAATTAATGGTAGGGTTGTCCGATTACTTGTGGATACAGGAGCAACAAGAACTATTGTGAGACCAGATTTGGTTGGTCGTGGAAAATGCTACCTGTATCGGTGTGTCTCCGAACGGCAAGTGGTGAGAAGATTGGTACTCACGGAGAGACTGCCGTTATGTTGACAATTGGGGACAAATTAATTAATCATCGAGTGTTGGTAGCTGAAATTACAGAGGAAGTGATCTTGGGAATGGATCTCATGAGAGAATATGGGTTTCATGTAAACATGAAAGAAAATGTGCTTCGGATAGATGATGATGAGATTCCATTTCAAGGTAGGAGTAACCAGACGATGCAAGTTCGAATGATTTGTGATATGAAAATACCCGAGAAGGCGGAAATGATAGTAATGGGACGCCCGGATGGTACGCTCCGGGAAGGACAAGTATGCATGATGGAAGCAACTGAATCGGGAATGGGTCAGGAGGGACTACTGATTGGAAGAACGCTGGTAAAGTCTCGAAATATGATACCAGTAAGGGTGCTGAACATTAATCCGCATACGGTGACCCTGAAGAAAGACACAATTGTGGGAAGTTGCATTCCAGTATGCCATATTAAACGTTGTGTGAACAATACGAAAGATAAACCAGCCAACGGTTGCTCACAGAAATTGCTAGATATGTTAATACCTTCGTGCCAAGGATTAAACGGCGACCAACTGGGCAAGGTAAAAGAGCTGGTCCAACGATATCGAGGTGTGTTTGCACTGGATGATAGTGAGAAAGGAAGGACGAATGTTGTGCAACACAAGATCAATACTGGAGATGCGCAACCGATAAGACAACACCCCAGGCGGCTTCCTTTGGCTAAACGTAAGGAAGCCGAACAAATTATCACCGATATGGAAGAACAGGGAGTGATTGAACCCTCGAATAGTCCATGGGCATCCCCGGTAGTGCTTGTCAAGAAAAAGGACGGGTTGACAAGGTTTTGTGTAGACTACCGGCGGCTTTACAATGTGACAAAGAAAGACAGCTATCCTTTGCCCAGAATTGATGACACCTTGGATACTCTATCCGGATCTAAATGGTTTTCGACCTTGGACTTGAAAAGCGGATACTGGCAGGTAGGCTTGGAGCCAAACGATAAAGAAAAGACTGCGTTCACAATTGGAACTGGATTATGGCAGTTCAAGGTCATGCCGTTTGGATTATGCAATGCTCCTGCTACTTTTGAACGGTTGATGGAGTCGATACTGCGTGGACTGTCTTGGAAGACTTGTCTGGTGTACCTAGACGACGTGATAGTGTTAGGCCGGTCTTTTGAAGAACACCTTAAGAACCTAGAGGAGATATTCCAAAGATTACGGGGGGCAAACCTTACATTGAGCCCCAAGAAGTGTCACCTGTTTGGAAAAGAGGTGAAATACCTAGGACATGTCGTTTCAGAGACCGGAATAAGAGCTGACCCTGACAAAATAAAACGGTACAAGAGTGGCCTACACCAGCAGATATACACCAACTACGCAGTTTTCTAGGATTGTGCACATATTACCGACGTTTTATACTTGGGTTTGCAAACATTGCCAAACCGTTAACAAAATTAACCGAAGATGGACAAGAATATGATTGGAATGACGACTGCCACAGAGCATTTGAACAACTGAAACGGCTACTAGTTACAGCACCAATTTTGAGTTATCCACGGATGGAGAGGAAATTTGTGTTGGATACCGATGCCAGTAACACAGCTATAGGAGGCGTTCTTTCTCAAGTGCAGGACGGACAAGAAAAAGTTATTGGGTATTTCAGCAAGGTCTTGTCGCGGCCAGAAAAGAAGTATTGTGTGACAAGAAGGGGGCTGTTGGCCGTCGTCAAATCCGTAGAGCACTTTTATAAGTACTTATACGGCCGTAAATTCCTGTTGAGAACAGACCATGCTGCACTAAAATGGTTATTGCAGTTTCGAAATCCTGAAGGGCAAGTGGCAAGGTGGATAGAGCGGCTGCAGGAATATGACTTTGATACAGAACATCGTGTAGGAACTAGCCATCGAAACGCAGACGCTCTATCAAGGAGACCTTGTCCGGTGGACTGCAATCATTGCTCCAAGATGGAAGAGAAAATAAGTGTCATCCATAGAATGACGGTAACCGATGATACTTGGCAACCCGAGAGAATGCGAGAAGACCAGGAGAATGACGCCGAATTGGGACGAATTATTGAGTGGAAAAATAGAGGACAACGACCAGCTTGGGAAGAAATTAGTATTTTAAGTAGGAGCCTGAAGGCATACTGGGCACAGTGGGACTCCTTGATGATGGAAAATAGAATCTTGAAACGACGCCTGGAATTTGAAGATGGCACTGAGAAACTTCAAGTGATAGTGCCGAGAAGCAGAGTGCCGGAAGTGTTGCAGCACTTGCACGACGGTATTTCCGGAGGGCACTTTGGCGTGAAAAGAACTCTCGAAAGAGTGAGAGGAAGATTCTATTGGGTGAACTGCAAAGAAGATGTGAAGGAGTGGTGCCGGAAATGTGAATTGTGTGCCTCTGCAAATGGCCCGGTCTCAAAACGGAAAGCCCCAATGAGACAGTATAACGTGGGAATCCTTTTGAGAGGGTAGCCATTGATATAGCTGGTCCGTTTCCTGAATCAGAGAAAGGAAATAAATACATCTTGGTTGCAATGGATTATTTTACCAAATGGCCGGAGGCATATGCTATACCTAACCAAGAAGCCGAAACGGTTGCAGATGTACTAGTCAAGGAGTTGTTTTGTCGTTTTGGAGTTCCGTTGGAATTACACTCCGATCAAGGTCGAAACTTCGAATCGGCGTTGTTTCAAAACGTCTGCAAGCATCTTGGAATCAGGAAAACTAGAACCACGCCACTTCATCCTCAATCGGATGGAATGGTTGAAAGAATGAACAGGACGTTGGGAAAGTACCTGGCCAAAGTTGTCTCTGAACATCAACGAGACTGGGACCAATATTTACATTTATTCCTACTGGCGTACCGATCTTCGGTACACGACAGCACAGGATACTCGCCCGCTTGCGTAATGCTAGGACGTGAACTGCGGCTACCATGTGATCTTCAGTTTGGATTTAAACCTGGAGAAGAGATCGCCGGTGAAGATTACGTTAGTAAGCTTCGTAAAGAGCAAGTAGCATTCACGAAAACGTCCGAAAGAATATCCAGGCAGCAAGCGATCGAATGAAATCACAATATGACACGAGAGCACAAGAAGGTGGTTATCAACCTGGAGATTTAGTGTGGTTGTACAATCCACAAAGAAAACGTGGATTGTCGCCAAAACTACAAAGACAATGGGAAGGGCCGTACGAAGTGTTAAAAAGGATTAATGATGTAGTGTACCGGATCAGAAGATCCCCTCGTGGTAAACCGAAAGTGGTACACTTTGACCGTTTAACATCCTACGCTGGCAACAACCAGGAAGACTCGAATAATGATAATGGTGTTCGGCAAGTTATTAATCATGAGCCAAATGTAGATTTTGAGAGCTTTATGGCGGCGTATGGTGGTTCCGCTAAAGCGAGATTTGGCGTTGTTGTTGAAAAACAGCAAGATCTGTTTAGAGCACCAGAAGAGTATTCCCTTGCACATTGCGTAGCTCAAGATTTGGCAATGTCAAGGGGAATAGCTGTTGTTTTTAAGAAAAAGTTTGGATGTGTAGATGAATTAGTACAACAGCAGCCAACTGTAGGAAAAGCTTTGGTTCTTCAAGATAAAAATCGTTGTTTACTATCTGGTCACCAAAAATTCTTCATGGCAAAGACCTAGTTATGGACATCTATGGGAGGCTTTGCTAAATCTTAAGGCGCAGATGATGGAAAATGGAGTATTGTTATCAACCGGTTGCCTACCAAGACCAGGAAAAGAGTGTTGACTGTTATTTCCAACGACGTGGTGGATGCACCAGAGGAGATAGCTGCCGATACCGTCATCAGTCATCGAATTGGCGCCAAAATGTATCTACAGTTACGAGACGTAACGGTTTTAAAGAGGGGGCAGTGTTGCGAGCTACTACTAGGCAACCCATCAAACACACAAGCGCTGTAGACTCTGCATACTTTTCAGGATACGAGAATTCTTCTAGCAATCAATTACCACAAAACGCTCGGGGCACGACGTATTCTCAAGGATTCCAGAATTGTTCTAGAAATTACGGGAGCATGAGTCATCCTTGTAATCCAGAGTATATATAAGACCGCTAATGAATGCAAGAGTCAGTCTATTCTTGAATGTCTAATATAAATTATATCGTGTACAGTAAGCGTAGTTGAGCTTTCGGAATATATACATAAATGATATAAGCTGTGTCTAATGTACATGCAGCTTGTGGTATACATAAATAAATAGAAGTGTATAAATAAATAGTTGTGTTAGTGGTTAATGGACCTATGGTAGAGGAGTTAGTTTAAGAAGATATTAGTGCTTGTCAATTCATTAGTGTAATAGTGCTTCATTGTTAAGTGGACTGAAAACATCTATAAATAAGGCATATACTGTAAATTAGACTTGTGAACAGTGAGTAATAAAGACCATTATTATTACTTGTTTTAAATTAAAGAAACGCGGAAGTAGTAACCCGTTACAGTATGATTGCGCATGATTAAAAAAGCGCTTATTATTGAATAGATTATCTCCAACATAGTCATAAATGCAAACGCGAAGGCACGAGATGGTCAGTCATACCAGAGGTTCAATTTAATTACATTACAATAATTATCACAAACGTTAAATACTAGTTAATTATATAGGAACATCGGCTAGATAATAGGATAAACAAAACAACAAACATATAATTAAGTTTAAACCGAGATATGAGCGGTGCATGCTGAAATAAAACGATACTACACATAAAATAAAAATGTCAAGTGCATCACAAATATCCGACAAGTATAACATAGAAATATAATACTGTTCATATTCAAACTTGCCTAATAATTTGATTTAGTATATTCAAGGGATGATGTTGTGTTTTTCATTAAGTGTTCTTAAAATCAGTGATAGTACATTTACTATTAATTCTGCAATAAGTGTAATGCAATGGAAGTTCTAACTCTGTATTAAATACTAAATAAACATCAATTCAAATAAATATACACTAGTTTTACTCTGATTTAGATACTAAATAAACAATTCAGATAAATAAATATTAGTTTTCGATTGTTAAACCAAACAACACGCCTTTATACATAAAACAGGCTCAATAAAAACGTAAATCACCTAAAATTACGTATTGCACATCATAAGTAAAAGAATCGTCATCAAATTCTAAGCCAAAAGCAACAGGTAACACACAAATATTTCCTTTAATGATTAAATAACTAACGGTTTTATAACAAATACCAACATCACACCAGATGTAGTCAGATTACCTTAAATAGCAACTATATTATCAACACAAAACATTAATAAAAACCGACAAGTAAAATCTGTCAACCTGCCATCTTGAAATCTAAAAACAAAGTCCTTTAATCTTGTCCACTCGATCAATCGTCCCTACACCATGCGCCCCTTATAATGTAAATTCTGACGTCACGGAATGCGTTCAGAAACCCGAGCTATTCTAACAAATACTATCAAATATCGAAATGTACACTATAATATTTGCAATAATTATCAACCAATGAGAAATCGACTTAGAAACATTACGGATCACTACTTACTACAATATATATATATATACATACACACACGCACGCACACACGCACACGCACGCACGCGCACACACACACACACACACATAGATACATACATACATACATACATACATACATACATACATACATACATATACAACGATTTAGCCTTTCGCTTGTTTAAGAGATACAGGTTGTTCAAAGAAAGCATATTATAGGATGTATTGATCTTAAAGGTGGACATTTAAAACAGCTACTTAGAAATTTGTATTGTTATCGTTAGTGATTGTTACTGTTATTAGTTATTTTTTAATTTTTACTCTGAATAGTTTGTAATTTAAAAGAATACTAGTTCCATAGGCAAAATACCTTAAACCAACCACTTAACAGCTAAGAACTCAAAATCTAACAGAGTTACATAAATTAAACAAGAGTAGATTTTTTGTGTGAAATAAAGCGACCTTCCATATTTTTTTATTTATTTCAACCGTAGTTCCCTAGACAAAAAGTTCTATTTGATTTAGTGCAGAAACATGCCAAAAATGTCAACATAAAATTGCAACTGTTCGAATTGTTCCTATCAAAACTTTCAAAATTATTAAAAAATTTCAAAATAGTTTTCAACTTTAAACACCCTGTATTTCTTAATCCCAGCGACATTGGTATAATGCACGTTGTGCTGAATCTTAATATTATGGTGCCTATTATCTTTAGATTAGAGATTGCTCAGTATTAATAAATCAGTCTTTATTTTAATACTGTAATCTTCTACCGATTTATTTTACAGCCACAGTTATTGGATTAATTACTATTTATAATCTTTCTTCGATAGCTACTCTAATTACTACAACTGGAATGCAGGGTAGAATATTTTTTACTGGTTGTCAGTTTAAAAAAAGCTCATTCACATTACATGTTTATAATGTGTAAATGTATGCCAATAAAAGTGCACCATTTTATTTTTCAAAAGGTAAGTTTGTTGAAAAAAATTTTGAGTTGAGTACAAGCTTAATTATAAACTTAACTTTTAAGAATTGTTGTTTATTTTTAATAATAAATAATGAAACAAGAAATGAACATAATATAAGATAATGACTGCGTAGTTATTCGACTCGACGTATATACTGCTTTGATTCTGTACGTATATTTTGTTGACCATTAGCCTGAATTAAAACTTTAAGAAAGAAAAGATTATTTAAGATATATTCTTTAAGCACAAGGTTTTTAGACAAGTACCACATCTAGGAAATTGTGTATGACTTTACTTTTTGTTTGTGTTTACATCCAAACATTTCAAACTTGCAAATCTTTATTACGAAATTAAAGTGACACTTAAAATATAACTTCTAAACGGAATAAATTCACTTCGAGTCTAATACAATGTCCATATTAAATGACCAGTGTACTCAATAATCAAGCCAACTTACTATACTGGAAAATCAAATACACTTCAACTTTCATTAAAGTACAAGCATGGTTTATGAAACTCTCCAAATTAAAACTGATGTTTTCAATTTCACTGCTACTGATTATACTTAATATTTCTGAAGGCTTAAGTAATTAAAAAGTGTTGGGGTTGCGTTTTTAATTCTTGCTCAGACTAAATTATATCATGAAAGCTGACAGCTATTTCTTGGTGATTGAAAACAATATTCCAAGTACAATTTTTATATTGTATTAACTGAATGGCTACTACGAGGACGGCATTTTCAACCATTTGTTTCGTTAGAATTAAAGTTTAATATGTGAGGAATTAATATTTTAACATAGGTCCTGGATAACTTACGTAAGTTTTGATTCACTGTTTCGAAAATTTAGAAGTTCTGGATGGTTGCATATTTTATAAGTTTGAGAAAAGATACCTACAAAATGTTATGCAAATTTCTGATAGGACCTGAGGCATGTTAGTTCCTGTTTGATTATGATTATCTTTAATTTTTTGGATTTTCATATTTACTTTGATTTAAAAAATGCTTCAAGGTACTTATTATTTTTAGGGATAGCTTTTTAATCTTTAAATTTTCTGGTCTATATTTACCGCGCGCTAGTTGTATCGTTACTTTAACTAGATTGTTTAGTTTATAGTATCATCTGGGCATATATGGTTTAATACTCTTTACCTACTTTCTATATTAATTGCCCGATATTGCTCTTTTGTTGTTGTGGGTGATTAGGATGCTACAGAACACGATAACTCTATGTATCTTCCTTTTTAAGCAATATTGTAGACGTTGGTGTAACGTATTAAACGTTTTATAGTATAATCAATTTGATTCTCTGATGGGCACATTAATATACAATGGATGGTTTGTTTCCTTGACGTCCCGAAGGAACGATGACCGTTTGTGGGCTTTTTACATCTCGCTATCTATAGCAAAATCTAGAATACTGAATATTATTATGAGGGAACATTTAATTTTGTCAACCATTTTAGAGGCTTTAAGAACTTTTCTACACAAGCCTGCACATAATATAATAAAAAAATTCTTTCGAACAACAATACAGTTCAAGTACGTATTGATGAAATGAAATGGGATATTAAAAGCTTCTTGTGTAATTATCTGCAAACGATCCATTTCTCTGTACAACTGGGTAAGTCAACTTTATCCGGGAATGAAGCATTATAACTGACAAATGTTCGTTTCGTTGTGGACGAAAAAATTCGTGAAGAACTACTCTTTGCGAGAACTTTGAGAACAGATACTCGGCCCCGCCGCAAGGGTGTCAATCGTCCGGGTGCAAAAGCAGAAAGTGGCGCGCCTTACTGTTTTTATTACCCTAATTTGACAATATTTTTCAGAAGTGCTTTTTGTTAAACAATTTATCTACCGAAGAAATCAGTCATTTGAAAAAATAGCTATATTAAACTCTATATTTTTGAAGTACGAATTCGGCACCCTTAGACAAATGTTATCCAAAACCACCGCAAGTGCGGCTTACGTCGTCGTGACGGCGCCAGAGGTATGTGAACACTACACTACTTAATTGAAATCAATGTACTTCATGTCGCACTTACGGTGTCGCACGCCCAAACACCGGATGTGTGTACCGAACGTAAACATTCAACAAATAATAGAGAAAATGATCAGAAACTAAAAATTAGACAAATAAATAGCAAATTCAATTTTCATCTATATATGGTATCAGCTACTAACAATATTTCTTGTGATTCAGATAGATAGCAGTAATACCACAAAAAATCAAAAACCAAAAGTCATAGATATAATACGTATCATAAAAAATATAAACTTTGAGTATATTATAGTAACAATTTAAACTAAAAATGTAACTTTTACAAACCTACTTTTTAAATGTCGATAGATTACGTATGATCAAAAAAGACAGATTTCTTGTATAATATCAAAAACGTTTGTTGTTTTATAGGAAACTTTGGTAGTATCGTTGACAACTAGATGGAATGAGTGGAACAAGCAACAAAAAAGACCCTAGGATTGATGTCCAATATTTTGTTTTGGCAAACCAATATTTTTTCCTTTCATGTTGCTCCCATTATCATATCCGTATCCACGCAAACATTGAATATCTAAATCTAAATCGCCAAACAGTTTAAATATAAATTTAAATAATCCTTCACCTGTTGTATCGATTATGGGATGAAATGCTACAAAACTTTCTATTATTTCAACTTTGAGTGTTTCTTTGTTGAAATAAATATATCTAAGGATAACACTACCTTGCTCGGTATGACTGGTATCGGGAGTGCAATCTAAGATTATAGAAAAATATTTTGAGTGCCTTACCATTTCTAGAATTTTGTTAAAAACTTTTTTAGCAAGCAATCCAAGCAGTTCATTTTGAATTTTGTCCCCTAGGTAATGAACAATTTCTTTATCAGAGTTTTGAGATTGCTGAACACGATTTACATGTTGGCGAATCACAGGATCAAATGATGCAATCATTTCGACGGCTTTTAAAAAATTGCCATTTTCACGTTCAAATAATTTTTTGATGTTTTCCGAAAATCTAGATATTGCTGAGATAAAAATTTGATAATATCAATGATTCTTTGTAATACATCATAACAATATTTTCAGACTCTAATATGTATACTATCAGAATTAATTATTTCTTCTAATTTGAGCATTTTTCGCAGGTTAAACCATAACTTAATGTTATTATTGTAAAAAACACTGGTTTCATGTCTTTGTATAGACTTAGAGAAATGTTGCCAATCAGAGAAATCATTCAAGTATGCAAAATTCCTAACGTTTGCACTTCCGAAAATTTTGCTACAGAAACAGAAAGCTGTGTCTTTTGTATTAGAATAAACTAATCGATCTCTCATAACTTTTTCGCCGTTTGGAAGTTGTCGACAAAGGTAGTTATATTATAAAATTTACGACCGTTTTTGTCTGTTGGGAAATCCTTTTTACTCGAGTGGATAGGTCCTCTTTCTACTAAAAATCTGACTTCAGAGGTCGATAACGTATGTTGCCCCAATGCTGTATCTTTCGATAAAATACCTGCAGGTTCTACCTTCATTTCGTGTGAAGTGGATGCTGATTATGTATTATTCGATACACGTGAAGCACTTGTGATAAAAACTGTTTCTGGTGGTACGGTCGGTAATGACGTGGGTTCTGAATCTGATATTGGATCTTCATTTTCTTCTTCAACATGCACTTTGTTTAACAATTGCGTTTGACCTATTAAAAAGGTGTCAATTGCAGCGTTTTGTTTTCTAAACTGAGATCCAGACAATTTCTTCCATTTAGGGGGATTCTAAAACAAAATATCACAAAGAATAAGAATAGTTTCAAGAAATGTAAATACTGTTTCAAATTAAAAATACATTGATTGTATTAAAAGCATAAGAACTAGTTGCCAAATCTATATGCTTACTGCTCACAGATTCGACTGATTTTTATTGAAATTTCTCAGAAGATCAAACCGAACTCGCAACAATGTAATGAAATGAACATATATTTTTAATTAACTAATAATTATTGATAAATTAAGAAAGGAAGGGTGTTTGAAAAGTTTATATTTTTTCAGAAATAAATTATCATATAATTAAAATCCATGCAAGGGTTTTGGTTTTACTGTGTATTGTGTACTTTAATTTTTTTAGAACCTAATTTATTATAAAACAATGCTTACCATTTTTCAAAATCTAGAGCACAGAAAGAAAAAAGGCACTTTTACTCCACTAAATAAAACACTTAAAAATGCAACAAAAACTACCAATAGTGTCAAGCGCTGGCTGTATGTATGATAAATAAAGTTCCGATGTCGACCTTATATCCAAAAAATTTGCTAAATATAATATAGAGACCCTTTACATTTTTCAGAGAAATATGTCATTTTAGAATCTGTAACCACAAAGGCAGTTTCCGTTGCCAGTGTAATAAATTATCGCTTATTGCAAAAATTGTTCTTGTTAAATATCCTTTCCTAGTAAAAGCTTCGAAACTTCCTTGCACCTGCTTTTACTTTCAGTTCAGTTTTAAAGGATTTTAGGGATTAAATACTTCCCGCAATAACAATAATAACAACATGAGTCAAGTTATTATGTGTAGTTATCCAATTTGTTTTTGTGAAAGAGCCGTACCTATAGAACTTTCTCTAAAGGATCGTTTTGCATAGAGAATGAAATTTACAATTACGACTGACCACATTAAAATTCAATATATATGTATTATATTTTACAAACTTATATATAGATTTATTCAGACTAGTTTAAAGTTTTACAAATAATTTGTCGCCCCCTAAGCGTGGCGCCCGGGTGCGGTGCACCCCTTTGCATCCTTGCAGACACTAAGGTCAAAACTATATGTAATGTTTTAAGAGATTATTTCATAGACAAAGTTGTTCGTTTATCAAATATAGTATCAGCGATAGCAGATTGAGTACCGCTCATGTTTGGGCGCTATAGTGGTGTTACAAGATGACAGAGTCTAAATTTGATAAAATCAGAGTTTATTGTTCTAGCTTTTGTTTTCAAAGTGAAACTTATAAAGCAAAATATTGGTCGGAACAAATTTTCCCAGTTTTTCAATTCATCACACAATCTGCCAGGATGGTGATGTTTCAACATACGTTCAACATTAAAATATGCTTCACACAGACTTTGAAAGTAGGTTTGAGAATATTTTGACAATGGTGGATTATCGACTCATTCGGCGACAATGATGCAACAGAGTCATATTGTACGAAGAACTGACAGGATAAGCACTAACGAAGAACTTAAGGTACAGTTGAAAAAGCGATATGAGCAATTTTGGCTTTAGACAGGGAAACCTTTTACTAGTCCTGCATTACGGATTAGCGCGAGAAAGTATTTGATGGCTTTTTTGCTTCATAACTCATCGAAAAAGATATCAAAGCGGTTGCCAACATTTTATGAAAAGGAAACATATTGGAAATCACCGATCAAGGAGATTTTGGGTTAAACCTAACTAAATTGAAGCTAAATATTGAAAATTTGCTACTAAAGCATCAGGATCATCCCTCCTATTAAAAGCATTAATTTTTGTCTGGTAATTTTATGTTATAGTTGGATCGTTTTAATTAAGAATGTATAAAACGTAAGATGCTTTTCTTTTTACCTTTTTTACTGTACAGTTAAGGCTATCGGAGTGAGTAGCACTGTGTTAGCTTTCAAAAACACATTTGAGGTTAATAAATTTGTAACAATTCAAAATTAGAAAGGCGAGTGGTTTACCCAAAACAGAAGTGATTGGTAGGTACGTGGTCTACGAGTCAAAAGGTTTGGGGATCTCTGATTCAAATGGAAATTAAAAGTATTGTAGTGTGTATTAAACTTACTTTTGGCATTGTAATAATTCTCATTCGACTGTATTTTCTTTAACAGTTTTAATTATTACCACCAGACGCCAAATCTTAATGATCATTTCCAATTCCAAATTTACGGTACACATGTTCACTTTTTCAGTAATTAAGCGTAAATATGTCGAGATCGATTTGTGCCTCCAGTCAGCACTGTTAAATTACATACCTATTATAATCATAGATTTTGTTAATTACAATTTTATTATATTACTTATATTTATTATTATATGTTTAAACAAAAACATAAAAATGTCGTATGAAAATATCGGCGCCTATCATCGCATCTCCATCCTCTTCTAGGTCAGCTACAGAGCGGTTTGCGAATACAAAAGTTTGATTAAAAGATATTAAGTTCGACTTTGGTACAGAGAAGCAATATGTCTTTAATAGTTTCCAAAATACTGTGCAAAACTACATGATACGTGTTAATGGTTACACTTTAAGGCTTAAAAATCCTGTTAGAAATGACTACATTCAATAGAAACATATTCCACATTTCACTACAAATTAGCAAAAGGTTTTGATAATACAAAAATAAAAACTTTACTTTACGAAACCTGAGGAAAGGGTTTATATTTAACCAAGCTTCAAAAGATAGCAATTCAGATATCTTGAAGATGTGGTCCCAGGGTTATTCTGCCTAACCAGGCTTATCAGATTTTTGTTGCCGATTTTATTTTGGTAAATGCAGATAGGGAAGCGAAATAAAAGTAAATTAAATCATTAAATAATTAAAAATTACAACCCTATTTTAAAGATAAAAAACCAAAAGATGCAGAAGACGTTTTATTGTATTATAAATTTTATTAAAAGTCGACGTTTAAGAAAACTATTTCTTTAGTTTTTCTTGCTTCAATTTATTTCCTAGCGGCAATACAGAAAAGAAAACATATCCAAAAATTGCGGCTGTTTACAAGAATTAATATTGTTACTTGTATGCTTCTAATGTAAATTCAAAAACATTCCAAACAAACAGAACTCTTATACATTACCTAAGTATATCTATATATTAAAGATATTTTATTTCTATGATTAGAAATTGATTATTTGATTACATATTTATGTTTTAGGAAACACCTTGCAAATTAACAAGCAACTAAAGCATATACTTAGAACAAAATAACAGCACATTTCTGTGATTAATTATTATGCTCTATATTATTAGCATAGCGACAGTTCATGAACCGAATGTGAAACGAAAACCTCCTTGCATCAAAACCTTGACCCAGAACAAGTACATGAAATTCTGTGGCTTGTTTTGTGTAGCGATTAATATATAAAGGAAAAATGTATCTCCAGAAATCATTCGTATTTCGATTCGACAATCGATACAGATCATACAAAATGTACAAATACGTAAGTTTTAGAATGTTTTCTTTATGTATGAGTAATTTTCTCTTTAAAGGCTATTCTACTATTATCTATTGCTTATGCAAATGCCGGAGGATTGGTAGGCCCTGCAGTAGTTGCACCTAGTTTGGCGTACGGTCCATATGCAGGCACTATGGACATTATGGGTATGCTGCCCCATGGGCGCATGGCGCATATGCAGCACCGCTAGTACATCCTGCACCCGTTGCTACTTCTTATCAAAACACCTTCAAGGTAAGAATTTTTGAAACAAATTATTGTATGGTTCATTTTGGTATTAAATATCACATTTTACAGGTATCTACTGGTAGTGTACCAATTCTCAGAGGTGCAACATACGCGGCACCTTACGCACATGCTGCTTATGCAGCACCAATTATTAATGCCGGACCAATAATCAAAGCACCTATTGTTGCACCTTATGCTGCTCCAGCTTTAGGACATTTAGGTTACGCAGGTTACGGACTTGGTTATGGTGGTCTTGGTTACGCTAAATATGGACATGGATACGGTCTTGGATATGGTCTTGGATATGGACTTGGTCATGGTCTTGGATATGGTCTCGGTTACTCTAAATTAGGTCTCGGATACTCCAGCTATGGATTCCCCGGATATGGCTTGGGATATGCTGGACATGGATACGGACACCCAGGATATGGTCTTGGTTATGGTTTCACTCCAGCTTTTGGTTACTCCAATCCTATTGTAAAATCGTATCATGGCGTCCCACTAGCTGCTTGGTAAATTAGTAGAATATTGTATGTAAATTTAGTAATTTATTTTTATACAAATTGTACATTTTTAATTAAGCAAAATATATATAATAAAATAAAGTTCAGTTTGTATTATAACCAATACTTAAAGGGAGATATCAAGTTAACCATTTATTACGGTGTTCCGTGCAAACACGGAAGAAAAGTAAAGTAAGCAAAGAAAAGCGCCGGCACCGAATACTACCACAAAGAAAAGAAATCCTACAAAAGGACGTGCTAGCTAAAACGTCGTAGAGAGGGGTGGGTCTCACAGAAAGAAAAGAGAACCTCAAGAAAGTGAACAAAGCCTCTAATTTAAAAACATGTTATAACAGAAAAGGAAAACCAACCCGCGTCGAAAATAATATTTTTTACAAAATATCTAGAAAGCTTTAAACTGTACTGAAAATTGAAGCAAAAATAACTAATATATTCCTGACTTACTTTATACCGTCAATCATAATATTTACATAAAACAATTAACATAAATTATATAGTGAGTTGTTTTCTTTCCCTTCAATCTTTCTATTTACATACAACAACAATTGAAATAGTCATACAAACCAGATACTTACATATTGTCCACAAGTAACTCTTGATAAGTAAATACAAAAAATTGTATCGGTAAACTACAGCAATAAAGACAAAAACCATATACAAGTCAAAATGTATTTCGCTGTAACTGAAAAAGAAATTATTAGGAAAAAGTCACACTTAAATAATGTGTGCTGTCAATTTTATATAATTAAAAAATCGTTATTTATAATCAATACCCAAACATATTCCGACAGTGTGAGTGGAGTAAGTTTAATTTCAACATCGTAATACCTCTGATTGTGCGATGAATAACCTGAAAAACTAGCAATTCTTTGTGATGCAGGTTATCAAACCGATGCAGAAAAGAAACAACTGGTTGTAGTCGACATCTGGTTGATCACATGGTACACCATACCAAATTTTTTTCCAGAAAAACCAAGTGAATCAAATTCAGAAGAAGTAAAGATGAACAGAGTAACTTTTCAATTTTCTGGATCAATAGCTAGTAGTAAATCATGATCTGACCTAGGATATATGTCTATACATTTTACATAGTGATGAGTTGAATTAATTGAAAGTAATTTGGCACCAACTGCAGTAGATAATTTCGTTAAAAAAATTCTATTTTTCAAAAAACAACTTCGTGCAAACGAATTTTAGCACACCGTGTTATAAATTTATGAATATCTAATTTTGCAGACAGTTGCACATTTTATGCTTAAGATGTGTTTGCGCATTCGATACCCAATTGAGTTAGACAACGAATAGCTAAGGAAGAAGCCGAAGCCGTTCCAGACGTGATAGTGTTTAAATGATAAGTATGAATAGGATCCATTGGAGAAGCTCGCCAGAAAATCATTTAAAAACGTCTTTGGCTTAGATGAACTAACACCTGCCTGCACATTTTTTCTACATCTGCAGAAATAGCATAAGAAAATGTATGAAAACGAAGTAAGATTGAGAATAGGTCTTGTTGTATAGTAGGACTTACCATTTGTATACTGTTAAGCGATTCACCAGAAGTAGTAACAGAAGAGCCATTGAAGACTATGCAAAGTTTTGTTGTGAGGCTTTCTGCTTTGAGCACGCCATGGTGAGAAAGATAGTACGAGCTTTCAGGAAAATTATCTTCAACAACAGACCTAATTGCTGATATTCTTGCATAAAATCTTAAGTATTGAATTGACAGACCTAACGTTTTTCAAGCGATAGAAATCTTTTCTGGACAACTTAGGAATCGCCCAAACACGAAATTGGTTTGTTGAAGGGAGTTCTATCAGTGATTTGAACAAAATGCGCTTCTTCGACATTCTTTTCTACGGAAAATATCCTTTCAGTTGGATAATGCTCGAGTTCCCAAAAACGATTGAGTAGGTAAGGTTCATTATCGTTACGTATAAAATTACAATTAGTTGATCCAACTAATCTTGTGTCAGTAGGACCAGAGACAACCCATCCAAAACGTGTCTTTAGGTGTATCGGCAAATTAGGACCTAGTCAAAATTGTCCAACACAAAGAATATTCCAAAACGCTGGTACATCTAGCAAAAGGTCAATGTCACCAGGCCTGTTAAGTGTGAATCTGATAAGCGAATGTTATGAGGTATATGAAATTTGTCTGCATTGACATACATACCAGGCATGGTTCCTGTCATCTGATCAAGAACAAGACAAGAAAGTTTCAAATTGTAGTTTGTGTGAATAGATTGAAGTTCTACATCACACCTGAATTTGATTTGAGTAGCAGTTTTACTCAAACCAAAGACAGTAATATTAGCATCTTGAAGAGGCAAATTCAAAGAAATACACAGATCCGTTTGAACAAAATTGGATTGAGAGCCAGAATCCAGCAGGATTCTGATGAAGTGCACCATGCCGGCGGAATCAAGAATCTGCGTAGATGCAGTGGGCAAAAGAACTTAAACAGTGTTTGAACATAAAGCAGAAATCGATTGACAAGCTTCCATAGGGGACTTCGGATTAGTTGAGGAAATTTGATATCGCGGAATGGAAGGTACAGGAAGTTTCAAATTGGTTGGGGAGTAATTTGAAATGCGGCATTTTGAGTGTTTTGAAGAAGTACTTGAATTCCTTTCTAAATTAGAATTTTGAATTAGAAAATTAATAGCAGCTATATTTCTAAAGAAATCGGTTTTGAATTCAAATTGGTAATTTAATTCGTCTTCTAGTTTTTCAGTTGTAGTTACCATTTCAGCCTGAAGCTCTTCAAATTCACTTAAAAGAGAACCGATGACGTCCATGCGTGTTAATCTGCATCGAAGTTCATATTTTATAATTTATATTGCATCAATTTGAGGCCACTTTGAAAACTGAATTTTCTTAATACTAAAAGTGCATTTATAATAGACATTTCCATTTTTCCTGAGTGGAGCAGTGTAGCCAGATATCGAACCAGTGTGAGGAAAGTTCATCCAAGCTGAAGTTACGATATGCATAATTTATTTTAGTAAAAGCTTTGTTTAAAAGGTACAATTTTGAACCCTAAAACTGTTTATTCTGAAATAAAGGAAGTAAGGTTAATTTTCAAACTGCCTTATTGTTGGTAAAGGTAAAACCTGTTCTTGTAAGAGGGTGTATTTTGTGTTGTGTCCTGTCTTAAAAATAGAGGGCGCATACTGTTAATTTGTGGTAGCATACAATATTATTATTGAACCCCAATATAAGTGGATGTTAGTAATATTCTTATATCATCAAAATTTGCCCTGAGAAATGGAGTCTAATTTAATAGTCGTAGCTTTACCAAATTTTTAAAGAAACAACTTGTTAAGGAAGTTCTAATCTCCTAGTGTGCGTGAGACCCATCTAGGAGGATAAATAAGATTTAAAATTTTGAGAAAATGCTGAGAGTAGTTTACGTGGCTTACAATCGAGGGTCTAAGCAGAAGTCGTATTTAAAATTATAAGCAGATTTTAGATAAAATACATAGTGTAGACAGTTTTAAAATTTACATAAAGTGTCATCGCAACGTGGGGTTCGATAGGACTTGATGGGACTCGAAAGGACTTGATAGGGTGCGATAGGACTTGATTGGACTCGATAGGACTGCTTAGACTTAGAATTTGTATTTTATAGTTTGGTGGGGCACGTAGTATAAAATTGTTTAGTTTACTTATTTCTGATTTAACAATGACATGACGGACGAAATCATGATCACTAGATGAGGCAGGAATTATGGTATTGAATTAGGGTTGAATAAGCAACCAGTGGTGAAGTTGAATGCTGCAGGAGATGCTATGGATGCGTCTAGGATATATTTGGAGCCGGAGGTGATAGTTGTTGAAAATACGGGTGGATCGTTGGAAACGGAAGTGTTTGTGAAAGGGAATCATGAGAATCAAGATATAGGATTCTTGATGGGATTTCAGGCTGAAAGCAGGAAGTCATTGGAGGATTAAAGATTTCACAGCCAGAAGTTAGAAACAAATTAGGATAAATGGAGTTTTAAATTGAGGGATTAAGGGCACCGATGGAAGGTAGTTTTTGTTCGTTTTTAAGGCTGAAGTTCAACAATAAATGGAAGAGCATGTCCAGCTGGTAAAAGGGAAGCTTGTGAATAGTTTAATGGAATTAATTCTAGGCATGAAGTTTTAGGGAAGCTGCAGAGGAACCAGGATATGACTGGGGAATTGAAGAAAAGCACAGTAGTCCTAAGAAGAAAGTTGATGAGAAAATTTCTGGTTTGGAAGAGAATTTTAGACAGATTCGGGTACAGTTCGGTGAGTTTAAAAGAGAACGAGTTAGTTGTGATCCGGGATACCAATACACGCTAAGGAAATAGACATTGCTAAGGTTTGAAGTCGGAAGCAAGAGCAGCCCATGGTGTATTTGAGTAAGCTGGACGAAATAGTAGAGAGTGATCTGGAAAGAATCACATTGCAGATTGTGAGTGTTACATTAGGGGGATATTCAGAAAAGTGGCATTGTATTATTAGGAGGCAATTCAGCCGTACGCTGAATTTCCTAGGTTGTTAATTGATCAATACCGGGGGAAACACGAAAAATTGGGATAGATTTAGGACTAACACGGACAATAACAGGGCAGAAATGACGGGTAAGTTACAGGATAAATGGACAGGGTAGTGATAACGATATGTACAGAGGAAATTATAGGAAACTACATAGAACAGGAACGATCGAACAGGAAGAAATATTGGACAGACGAGAGACGACTATGAACATAGATATCATGGAGACAGGGAACGTAAACAAATGGACAATAGAGTGAAAGATCCAAGGGTTAGAGAAGACATAGGAAAGGGTAGAAATGAGACGTTACAACATGTGAAAAGGACAATCGTAGAGAACAGGAAGACATGATAAATGGTGGAGATGCACGAAAAGCCTTCTCAAAAAAACTTCGATCTATTAGTGTTAGGAATATCAGATTTAGGTAGACAAAGTAGTATTAGTTTCGTTGATAAGTTATTAGATAATAAGTTTAAAGATAAACGTGATTGACCGTTGAAAATAACAAATCCCATGTTGAATTCCATATGGGACCAAAGATATATTAAAAATTCGAAAATCTATCTACATTTGCAAATAAATATTCATGGTAAACTTTTAATCTTTTTTTCTTGCTTTAATACCCTCTATATTGTTTCGAAAAGCAATTTTTTATATAGCAAAAAAAATTATTACAACATGGGAACTGTTTTTGCCACCTCAAAAACCTCCAACCTCCGAGTCACCGAGTGACAGAGTGTTTTGAGACAGAACAGTTTCAAGGATAGGGCTATGTACCGATATGTCGCTTAGCCTACCAACAACTAGATTAATACAGCTAAATTTAAGAATAGCATCTTACATAAAAGATAATTATTAACAATCCTGTGGCGTGACATCTTCAGATGGACTTGATTGACAGGTTACCAAGT
Organism: Platerodrilus igneus; assembly: GCA_036346225.1. NCBI lineage: Eukaryota > Metazoa > Arthropoda > Insecta > Coleoptera > Lycidae > Platerodrilus > Platerodrilus igneus. Next base: position 3,925,274 of record JARFIW010000800.1, read on the forward strand.
TTGTATTTAATTGCTTTATTAACCCTACAATAGCAAGCTTCTAGATGTTATTTATATAATTGTTGTACGTTCCCGAAATAGTCTAGAACATTAGAATTAAATATATATTCCTTTTAATGAATTTTAAGTTTCGTTCTAATTCGGTATACTTGATTATAAAACAAGCTACAAAGTTGTGGCCACCGAGTTATGTCTTAGTCGTTATTCTTTGAAGAAGGCACGAAATTTTGTTGCCGAAACGTACAATTAAATTACAATTTGACATAGTAGTCTATTATTTGTTTGCTTATAATTGGCACTAAGTGTGCAAAGTATGTACTTGAAAATGGAGTAGATGTCAGTCGGTTTGGTTGATTACGAACAATTTGTGGTATTAGTAGAAGAGGTTTGGGAGTTTGGAAGTCCTATTAAATTGGTGAACGAGATGACGTATGGGTCATATGGTTGTAGCTTTGCAGTTGCGGTGATTGCAATCCAGATAGGGGTGTTGCCGAATGCTGCAGTCATCGGTGGAATGATGGCAGATCCGTGTGCAGTTATAGAATCCAGGTAACTGATGCTTTTTCATTGTATGTGTGTGTAAACAGGTGCTTAATGACTTAGAGCATTGAGGTGTATAATTTTAAGAACTAAAAAGACAAACAATCTAAAAAGGTTTCTGATTGAACAATTTAATTTGAATAATGTTTATTATATTTGGGAATTTATGTTAAATAGTGATTTGTGGCATTTGTAGTATTTGAGTTATGCACAAGGTAAAAGAGTCTATTTGATTATTAATGTGCAAAAAAGTGTGGTAAAGCCCTATCGCTTTATTTTATTTAATTAATTGGAAATATTTATCAGGAATAGAGTTTGATATTGAATTTGAAATGTACTGTTAAGGTAGTATGTTAAGGGGGATGTAAGTAATATGTAAATAATGTGTGAAAAAGGAGTTTAATTTTGATTTTGGGTTGTACATTGTTTTCTGGTATTTTAATAAATGTAGGTTATTTATCGGCACAGCGTTTTTGTTTTTGAGTTTTTCAGCAACTGAACAGCCGTGGCAAACTTTACCAAAGCAGAGGTTGTATTTAATAATAGCAGGAGATCATAGCAATTACCGGCACCTAGACCGTGATCTTTTTTGTATTATTGAATGACGCCAGTTAGGTGTCTGGCCTCTTGGAGCGACTTTTTAAAAAGCTTTCAAAAAACTTCTAACGAATTTATTTTATACTGAAATTACATTTAGTTTTAATTTACAAGTACGTTATGTTCATTAACGTTGGAGATCAAAATAATTCTAAGTTGAAATTCACTTTTTAATTAAACTAACTTATGGTGAATAGCTGAACTGACAACAATGTTAAAGTTAAGAAGCTCTAGACTGATTGGCCATCTTGGGCTTTCGCGGGTATTTATGCTATCTCTGTCCCTCACATTGCTTGTGGGAACTGCAGAGCTCATGTCTGTTTATTTCTGTATTTAATACAATGTAACAATCTTAATTCTAATAATTGCTGTCTTATAACCTACTGTGACTTGCACCTGCAATATTACGTTACGTTTGGAATACAATGTCTATTTCCGTTCTTACTGTCTGGCTTGTTTAACTTTCATTAACCTTTTTATCAAGTCCTTCAATTATAAAATGTTGCATTAATTATAATTTATAATAACTCATAATAAAGGTTTGAACCGTTATTAAAAACACTCGGTATATAAAACTATGTTTTATATCATTTAAACGGATTTATAGTTTACTGGTGTTATTCGTATCGTGTATTTCATTAAAAATTGCATTTTACTATAAATCACTCCATGTAATAAAGCCTTAATTGTTTATTATTCCATTGAATAAAGGTTAACGTTTAAAGTAATAGGACAAGATATCAAACGCAAAGGCTCTATTTATAGGGAACATTTGGGATTTCGAAGTTGCTTATGTGGCAAATAAAAATTTGACGGCTGGAATTTACATATGCAAACAAAGTCGATTATTGCATTGTTGAGAGCTGTAAACTAATCAGATACTTTGTTGTAAGCTCAAATGATTAATATTTATGTGGACTACGCGATCTCTAGCAAGTCTAATATTCTTACAGAATAGAGAATCTCATGAACATGTTTACGTTTTTTTAATCTGGTTGTTAGGTTATAAATATAAGTAGGGTCTTAAGGGAGAGGATAATTCTTAATATTTTGCTGACAAATGAAGTTACGTTAGAATAAAATAGTGATTAATAGAATAAAAATTTGGTGGAAAATTAAGTATTTGTAATTGTTGTAAAATGCTTGTAGTTAACTGATTTTTGCCAATATTGGAAATAATTGTAAGCAGACCTGTATTTATTTGATTAGTATAAGTGATATGCGATTATTTTAGGGCTTCAAGTTCTATTCTAGTTCCATTAAATTTAATTTTAATGCAGTATCAACTTTAATTTCAATTCAATTCTAATTCAATTAAATTCAATTGGTTTACCAGTTAGCTTTCTCCATTTGGTGCGAATGAAAGTCGTATCCCAGTTAAAATAGTATCGACGCTAAGCAAATTTGATGGTGATTCCATATGTTGACGAGTCCCTCATTGATGGAGCTTTAGTAGTTGGATTGTATGTAATTTTGGGAAGACTGATAGATCTGGAATTATTTCAAGGCTCCTGTTAACAGAAGCTAAAGCAGCTGCTAAAATGTTTGATAATTATAAGTGATCTTTATGGCGATACTTAATTTATTTGTGTTTTATAATTTTATAAAATAAGAGGTAGTAACTTTTAGGTTAATCAAGTAGAAATCTCACAATTATCATTTAAGAATGTATTGTTTGTACAACAAAATAGTTATACGTATTGGGGAGAAGAGGTATATTGTTAGGAGTAAAAACCGAGGCCTGAGTATACTCAGACGCCGTGAGTTTAACGTAAAAGCATTTTTGGTGTAAGTTGATACTTTGATTTCTATAATTCATTCTTTTGATTTAATAGTTTAAACCTTTTTTTTCTCCTACATTTTATTATATCATTTATGAATATTTATACAACGATAATAGAATAATATACGCAGAGATCGTGAATTGACTTGGAACGTCAAGCAGGTAGGATTTTTAAAAGCAGACAAATCAAATCACAAAAGTATAGAAATTAATAAATATGAACATGCGCGTAAAATTACAAAATTTGATTTCAAAAATGATGCAAAAGTTAATGAGAAAAATGATTTACTACCTTGGGTTACGGTTCTATTCTCAATGGTACGAGATTTATTGTTCTCCTTTCTCCAGTCTCTCCTAATGGAACTTCCTCTATTCCAATTATTTCTTTGCATATTCCCCTTTTTAAATGGTCTGCTTTAGTATCTCTACTGTGCATTATTCCTTTGGAATTTAAAAGCATCCAGGGACTAACCCCTTTGTCTGGTTTCCATCCTCTTTGGTTGACTCATATTATCATATCGTTGAAGATATTCCAAAAATACATCTCTATCGACGATATTTTCTAAAGCTATGCATTGCCTTAATTCCGTAACCAAGTGTCCTGCTAAATATTTTATAATTAAAAGTGCTGTGGTTTAAAGAGGTCCAACGTTGTTAGCCAATAAAAGTACTGTGCACGCGGTAGAAAAGCGCTCTAAACGCATTAAAATTTTAAACAGTAGCTTATAAAAATAAGTACATAATAAGTCGAGTAGTAAGCGTGCGTTAACCTCGGTCTGCAATTTATTGCGACATTAATCAATGGAATGTCTATGTTCCAAAACAGCGACACAAAAAGAAACGAAAACAGAAAAACTGTAGCTTAGATTAAGTTGTCTACTTCTTTGGTACAATCTTACGGAACGAGCAAATACGACTGCATTTGTTTATGGGCTGGATACAGGATCGACCAATTTAACTCATACTAGCAAAGAAAGCATTTTAAAAGCGCGACTTTACAACATGTATTTTTGATAAGAGGATGTTGTAATCAATGTACCGCTTTCGAAGTACGGTCTGAATTTATAAAAAAAAACATGTACGGGGGTAGTTATTTGGCTTTCAAAAACATCGTTGAAGGTTCAAGTGTGACAAATTCTCAGACGGTAGCTGCAAAAATCTTCCAGCTGTGATAACTTACAAAGAATTTTTAAAAAAGGGAAGCAATTTTATTACTTTGAAACATTGACACAGCTGCAGGATAACTATATAAACTGGCATAGATAACAAACCCATTACAAGTATTCATTTACTAGGCAGATGGTTAAGTGGCCTTATCTTTTAAAAGAAGGCCATGAACATGTGCAGCCGTGATTGAAATGTAGTCACTACAGGTGTAGAAAATTTTGCAACTACTTTGTAATGTAAAGTTGCTAAGCGGCTGTTTGATTTAATAAGGCAACATATTATATAGTAATTACTTGAGCAATTTTATAGAATAGCATTAATTGAAATGACAGGAAATTCAGCTTGTTGATCAATAGCTTTTATGATTTGTTTATAAACTTTTAGGGCGTTTTATATAGAAGTAGGATGAATAAATATTCATGCAGAAAAATTACTTGCAGGATTTTGAACGTAGCAACAAAGTCCAAACTTTTCACAAGTTTTCTCTTACGAACAGAATGCTGAACACTATATTAAACAAATATATAACTTCAGAATAATCACTCGTTTGTACTAAAAATAGAGTTAAAAACTCTCTTTTTTGTGACTAAATTCCTCTGTACTCTTTCCCGAACCTCCTAGTAGGTTTATTCTCAAAAACATGTGATGCAACATTCGAAGATTTATTGTTTTATTGCCTCGAGTTATCAGTAATTGATGTAGCTTACCTGTTGTTTCTCTATTTTAGAAAAATTTTAATAGCGAGCGTTATTTGCAATTTTTAAATCATCGTATGCCAGTATTGTTAGACAAGTTACCATTAAGCGATAGGGCAAGATATGATTTTAACACGCGAAACAAGCTGCCACGGCACGAGAGAATTTAGGGCGTATCTTCAAAGAACTTTTAACAAAAGTATTATTGGTAGATTTTTCGATATTTCTAGACCACAAAAGCTCCAAATATAACGCCACTGGATTTCTTTCTTTAGAGCTATGTAATGGAAAGGGTGTACTTGATGAGGCCATTTAAAAATATTGATCACTCAAAAAGAGCCATGGTGGAAACGAGTGACAGCATACTTGCAGCTGTAGTAAAAAAAGTATTTAAGAATTTGCAAAAAAAGGCCACAATAGGCATGGAAGTGGACTTTATAATTTAAATCAGTCTGAATTTGAAGCAATATTTATTAATCAATTCAACAAATTTTTTGACGGTTATTAAAAAAATTTTAAAACACAAAAATACAAAAAGAACACTTAACTTTTAGGAGATACCCTACTTTTTGCCTTTCCTGTATATGTCAGAAAGTTTTAGATTTTTTGAAGGTGCCGTAAAATTATTTTAAAAAATCTAACTTAGAACTCTAGAAGATTGAAGAATTGAAAGCAGTAAATGCAATATTATAATAATACGATATTTATAAGCACCAAGAATTACAGATTCAAAGTCTCATAATTATAACAAAAAATTTGATATTGGAGGACTGCAATAAATTCATCATCATCAGGTCTTCAGTCCTAGAACTGGTTAGACGCGTATCCCCATTGTTTCATATTCTGTGCTAACATACACATTTCCCTGAAAATTGCATAGTCTGCATCTTTCACTATCTGTGTACAATACTCTGATACAGGTCTACTCCACCCTCTTTCTTTCCCTATCTATGCTTGTAATTTATCAGCATTATTCCTCAAAAATGCGTTAGAATGTATCCTGCCCTCCCATTTCTCCTACTTCTTTTTGTTCCCCACAGATATCTTTATCCCCTTACTATTTTTATAACTTCTTTGTTATTAACTTTGTCTGTCCATGCTATCAACTTCATACATCTGAAGAACAACATTCCAAAAGGTTTCTACCGTTTTTCTGTCTGTTTCTCCTACTGGCCCTATTTCATAGACGTACTGTGCTGTACTCTACACATGTGCTTTTAACAATTTTTTCCTTGTTTATATGTTTGTTGTCTTTGAACATAGTAGCTGCTCTTATTTGTTAGATGCAGTTCGGTTCCCTCCTATTGTTTGTAAATATATACCCTATTTCCCTGATATTCAGTAGTATGTGAAGGGGGTTAAGCATCCTGCGGCTACCAAGATTCCCCGACACTTGAACATTTGCCAAATTAATAGTTTTCCAATATATATTTTCGCACAATCAACATTGGTTGAAAATATTTCAAAACCAACACTTGTAGTTGTTTATAATAATCATCAGATTTAAGTGCATTTATTTTTTTTTGTATTGAAACTGGCTGGACGCGTATGTTCACTTATTTTTATTCTGAGCTAGTCTACATTGCTTCCTGAAATTCCCACGGCCTAGATACATCTTGGTTTCTTTTCTGTTGTTTTCTAAATATATGCCCTATTTCACCAGGATTCATTGGTATGTGAAGAGGAGGCGGCTACGTTGCGTAGTTGGTATGTGTTTGTGTGTGACTACTACGCCCAAGGTCCCGGGTTTGAATCCCGACTATATGCACCTTGGTTTCCCTTCTATTGTTTTCTAACTATATGCCCTAATTCACTGATATTCAGTGGTATGTGAAGGGGGGCCGGCTCCGTAGTTGGTATGTGTACGACTACTACGCGCAAGGTCCCGGGTTCGAATCCCGACCCGGTCCGCTTGAAAAATGTTAGGTGAGCATTTTTCACAAAAATACCCCCTTGTTCGGATGAGAGGTAAAATGGAGGTCCCGTGTGCGTGTTGTCACGCACTTTAAAGATCCCTACCTTGTTTGGAACAGTAAGGGATCGGCAAAATTCCAAATTTTCCAGGTTAAAAAAACTCGCTTCCTGGCCAATGTAGTACCTTCGGGAGAAGCATTAGAAAATCACATGTAAGGTATGTGAAGAGGAGCGGCTCCGTGGTGTAGTAAGTATGCGTGTGACTACTATGCCCAAGGTCCCGTGTTCAAATCCCGACACGGTCCGCTTAAAAAATGTTAGGCGAACATTTTTCACAAGAATGCGCCCTCGTTCGGATGAGAGATGAAATGGAGGTCCGGTGTGTGGATGTTGTCACGCACGTTAAAGATCCTTACCTTGCTTGCAACAGCAAGGGTTCGGCAAAATTCAAAATTTCCAGGTAAAGAAAATCTCGCTTCCTGGCCAATGTAGTACCATCGGGTGGAGCATTGGAAAATCAAATGTAGGTATGTGAAGAAGCGGCGGCTCCGTGGCCTAGTTAGCATGCGTGTGACTACTACGCCCAAGGTCCCGTGTTCGAATCCCGACACAGTCCGCTTGAAAAATGTTTGGCGAGCGTTTTTCACAAAAATACGCCCTCGTTCGCCCTTGTCCGCTTCTCCTACTGTCTAGGTTTCACAGCCGTACAGTGCTGTGCTCCACACATATGTTCTAAGCTATCTTTTCCTTGTTTCTATGTTTTTTGTCTTTGATCACAGTAATTGCTTTTTCTTGTTAAGTGTAGCACGACCTTATGCTAGTCTTTGTTTTATATTTTTTGCGCTCTACTCTTCTTGCGTTATTTGGCTTCCTAGGTAGCAAAAATTCTTAACCTCTTGTAAGTTCTCGTTACCTATGGGTATTCTAGTTTTTAGTTTATTTTCCGCTCCTTTGCATACTAGTACTTTAGTTTTATTTTTGTTAATTTTCATACCGCATCTCTCTGTTAGAACTGTTTGCATCTCATTAGGAGCAGCTTCAAACTCTTCTTTGCTAGATGCTAGTACCGCTATATCATCTGCAAATCTAGGCATATCAATTTTTGTCCCCGCATAGTAATTCCAAATGTCTTCCCGCATTTGACAGTATTCATTGCCTCTTCAATGTACAAGTTAAAAATTAATGGGGGATAAGACACATCCCTGCCTCACCCCTTTCCTAATGTTTACTTTTCTACGTTCCTGTTCTAATTCTATTACTGCTGTTTGCTCTTTGTATAAGCTATGTACTATCCGTCTATCCCTGAAACTCATTCCAATCTTTTTGAGTATTGCGAATATTTCTTTCCACTTTACATTGTCGAATTCTTTTTCCAGATTTACAAATCCTATATACAAGCTTTCCCCTTTTTTATTGTTTTATCCATTATCACCCTCAGAGCTAAAATAGCCTTTCTTGTTCCCCTGTTTCGTGTGAACCCAAATTGATCTTCTCCTAGTACTTCTTCAGCTCGTTTTTCCATTCGTCTTTGTACAATTCTAGTTAATGTTTTTGACACGCGTGCTGTCAAACTTATTGTTCGAAAATTTTTACATCTATCCGCGCCTCTCTTTTTTGATATAGCTACTATGATGTTACGTTTGAAATTTGGGCATCTCGCCTGTGTCATACATATAGTTTTCAAGTTGGAAGAGACGTTACTGCTTGCCCAGCGGCTTTTAGAGTTTCTGCTTGCACCTTATCTGGACCCCGTACCTTACTATTTTTCAGACCCTTTAATGCTAATTCAAATTGATCCCTAAGAATAGGATATTCAAGTCACCCTTTTCAATGTCTGATTCTTGTTCTAATGTTATTTTTCTGCATATAAATTCAGTATACATTCTTGCCATTTATCCACTTTCTCGACAATTTCTATAATGACGTTTCCTCCTGCGTGCCTTATATTTTTGCTATATGGTATTATATCCCTAAAATTAATTCTAATTAGTTTGTATGCTTCGTCTGTCTTTCTTTTTTGTCTTAGTTTGTACCTCTTTGCACTTTTTATCAATTTATTGCTCTTTAGCTTTCTTGCATTTTCGAATATTTTCTCATTTTATGGCTTTGTATCTCTGTTTTCCTGTTTTGTCTGATTTATGTTTGTATTTTCGTCTTTCTTCTATTAAATTCCTTTGTTATCCATGGTTTCTTATTTTCTTTTTGTGTATACCCCTGAATATCTCTGGCCTCCATATCTAAGCTGGATTTAATGTTATTCCATTCTGTTTCTACTTCGTTAGTATAAAAAATTTTCCCAATACATTTCAGCAATTCTTTTGATTTTTTTTCAAATCTTTTGTGGATATCTTTCTCTTTTAGCTTCTCAAGGTCGAAGTGCCTTTTTCCGTTACTTTTTCAAATTTTTAAATTTAACAGGGGCTTTCATAATTATGATGTAAGTCAGTATCTATATCTGGGTAGCTTCAACGGTCTTTTACTTGTTTCCTAAACCACTGTCTAACAAGAATTTAATCTATTTGATACCTTCCTATATCTCCTGGCATCTTCCACATGTATCGTCTTCTAGCATGATGTTAAAATAATGTGTTTGTGATAAGTAAATTGTTTCTATCGCAAAATTCTACCAGCTTATTTCCCCTGTCATTTTTCGCGCCTAAACCAAATAAACCTACTACCTTTGCTTCCCCACCCTCGCCTACCAATGCATTAAAATCCCCCGTAATTATTAAATTTTCATCTCCTTTTATGTATCTTAGTATGTGTTCGAAATCTTTGTAGATCGTCTCTATCTCTTTCTCATTGCAGCTAGAGGTGGACATGTACACCTGTATTATTGCTGTATTTACGGGTTTAGATTCTAATCTAACCATGAGTACTCTTCGTTCTTTTGGAAGTAATTTTCTACACGTTATCCTATTTTTTTTTAGCATAACTATCTCCACGCCCGAATTTCCTTCTTCTGATCATGTATGAATTACCCTAAAGTCTCGGCTCCAAAAATTCTCCGCCTCTGGCTACCGAACTTTGCTGATTCCGATTATGTCTAATACAACTTATCCATTTCAATTTCCAAGTTCTCTAGCTTACCTACTTGCTTCATACTTTTGAAATTCAACGTTCCGATTCGCGGAATGTTCATAACTCTTTTATACTTTCCGATCACATTCTCCGAAGTAGTTCCCTTACGGAGATCCGAATTGGGGGACTATTTTAACTTCGTAATTTTTTATTCGAGAGGATGCAATCATCTTTAATAACAATTTAAGTACGCTGTGTATTTGGGAGCAAATGTGATGGTTTTCTGTTGCCTTCCACATCGCAGCAGAGTGTCTTAGAATGCCTTACCGACCCTAATGGTATCTGCCAATCTAAGTACCGAAAGAGCTGCTGCCCTCTTTTGGGGACTTGTCATAGTCTAGTTCCTCACTAAAGATCCTACTACTTTGGTTGGACCTGTAGTTTGGCTCTTTAGATCACTGTAACGCGCAAGTCATTCCACCGTTCTAGTAATCTATAACTTCTTCAAGGTGCAGTGCAATTAGTACAATTAGAATTTAACAAATTTAAAGATACTAAAACTCACAAATTTAAGAAGTTAAAAATTTGAAAACTAAATATGAAAATACAAACTTTACAAGTTGAAGTTTCCAAAATTTAGAAAATGAGAAGGACAAAGCTTTGAAAACTCGTAAATTCGAAAATTTGAAAAATCGATAAACTGAAGAACTCGACAATTTAAATCGCAGATACTGAAAGAATTTATAATTCAAAAGTCAAAATATTCCGAAATTAACTTTTGAAAGATTAGAAATTTCATGATTCAAAATTCAGAAATTTATAAATACGAAATATTGAAATTCGATTATTAAAAATTTGAATGTCCTAAAAATTGCAAATAAAAACTCGGGATATTTAAATTTTAAATTTCAAATTTGATAATTTAAAACTTTTGAAAGTTCTAGAACTAAAATTTCGAAAAATTGAAAATTTCAAATTATTAACGCTTGTTATCTCAACATTTGCGACCTGTCAAATTTCGATCCTGTTCCAGTAACCAAATCGCTTTTCTAGAAATTATGAATTCAAACGCAAATACACTGATGCCAATAAGAAGAAAACTATAAAACTTCTATAATTTCAAAGAAAGTGCATTTTCGGTTTATTGAATACTTGCCGTTAGTATCAAACCGTTCTAACTTTATCCGGAACTCGGCACAGCTGTACTAAAACTAAATTAATTTTAGTTACAATTATAAATAAAAGTAACTAAATTTAAATTGACACGAGTGTTTCCTCTATATCACAAAATAAAGATATTAGACTCTAGTAAAACCTCACTGCAGATACGGATACGGATGTCTTTACCGCTTTTCTATTCCCAAAAGTTCGTCATCCAAAAAAATGTACAGCAATATAAATAAATTACTAGTAACATAGGTCTCGTTCGCGTACAGAATAAACCTCTAAGTCAGAGAAGCTGCGTATCTTGTAGAGCGCTAATGATTCGGAAAGGACGTCTGAACAAATGTCAATATTTACTTCAAGAACTGACATTAAACGGCATGAAAAATCCGGCTTGGAATAATTATCTTCATTGTATACATATCAAGATTTGCGCTAGAATTATGGCGAAATAGAAATTTGATATTGATAGCGAGTAGAATGCATTTACATTTTAGTAAATTTTAAAGAATGAAGATCTTCCTACATTGATGTTTGCTAGACGTAGGTCAATCGCATCTAATTATATTCAACGTTAGAAATCTAATAGAAATTCTATTTTAAAATGCAGATAAAACGAGAAAATACATTAACTCTAAAGAACTATAAATTTAATTATACATTATAACCGTTGTCTTTCAAATGAGCAGAAAAATGCGGCAATTTTGAAGGTTCTATTAAAAACTACATTATTTAAATTAAAATTTTGGGATAACATTTTTTCTAAGTTTTGAGTGTTTAAGTTAATTCATTTAGGTTAGACCAAAAATAAAGTATGGGCATTGTTTCTGAAAGGAGACCGGAGTGCCGCTTGTTGTCTAATTATACCTACCATGAAATCTATTTGATTTATTCTAAGTCAGCATTTCTAATGCTTACAAAACCGCTTATTTTTCGGTAAACCATTTCCATCATTTCCCGGATTAAGAAATAATCATTGATTATGCTATAAGATATTTATTTATTTCAGGAAACACCTTGTAAACTAAAAATCCGCTACCGCGTATGCACGTAAAACCACATAACAGTACTAACCTGCTAGTAACTATTATGCTCTATATTATTAGCATAACTACAGTTAACGAACTGAAAGTGAAATGAGGACCTCCCTACATCAAAACCTTGGGCCATAACAAGTCATGAAATTTTTTGGTGGCTCATTTCAATGAGTTGTTTATTTATAAAGCGAAAATTTACCTGCAGAGAGCATTCGTATTTCGATTCATCAATCGATACAGATCATACAAAATGTACAAATACGTAAGTTCTTATTTCATTGTTCTATATATAAGTAATACTCTTTTTTAAAGGCTATTCTACTTTTGTCCATTGCTTATGCCAATGCTGACGGATTAGTAGGACCTGCAGTAGTTGCTCCTGGTTTGGCGTACGGTGCGTATGCAGGACACTATGGAAATTATGGGTATGCTGGCCCATGGGCACATGGCGCATATGCCGCACCCTTGGCACATGCAGCACCCGTTGCTACATCATATCAAAACACCTTTAAGGTAAGAACTAGTCGACATAACTAATATCATGTTCATTTTGATATTGGATACAATATTTGCAAACAAAATTTTTACAGGTATCTTCTGGTAGTGTCCCAGTCCTAGCAGGTACAACATATGCAGCTCCTTATGCTCATACTGCTTATGCAGCACCGATTCTTAACGCTGATCCTTTACTAGCAGCAGCACCAATAGTCAAAGCACCGATTGTAGCTCCAGGACCTATTGTTGCCCCTTATGCTTCTCCAGCTTTAGGACATTTAGGTTACGCAGGGTATGGCCTTGGTTATGCTGGACTCGGTTACGCTAAATATGGACATGGATATGGTCTTGGACATGGTCTTGGATATGGGCTTGGACATGGTTTTGGATATGGTCTTGGTTACTCTAAATTAGGTCTTGGATACTCCAGCTATGGATTCCCCGGATATGGCTTAGGGTATGCTGGACATGGATACGGATATCCAGGATATGGCCTTGGTTATGGATATACACCAGCCCTTGGTTACTCCAGTCCAATTCTAAAATCTCATTTATGGTAATTAAGTAGAATTAGTGTGTTAAGTTTAATAATTTATTTTTATATAAACTGTACATTTTGGAATAAAAGATGCAACAATAAATCAAAGTACATTTTGTGCTTTAAGAGCTACTTAAAGGCATATATCACTTCAATCAGCTGATCCTGATGAGAATATATTTATAATGTATCTCGTGCAGACTCTAAATGTATTCTGAAACTTTGTGGCAGAAGTAAGATATGGATCTCCCCTTTCTTCAAATTCCATATTAAAAATTCCTGGCGTTCTTCTTTAAAACACGCAACCCACGTATAGCAATGTAGTGATGCCCATAAAAATTTCTGCTTTGTTTGGTATAGTAAGCGCTATTAAAAATTTATCTTTAAGGTGTGATAATTCTTGCATGCTTATGCCCGTTTTGAAATGTCTAAAGTAAAATAAGCAAAATAAAAGAAATACACAGATAGTAACGTATTATTGGCGTATCCATAAATGTTTGTCATTTGTGCTCACTTAAAATGCACATTTAGGGCGTGCCTCAAAGGTGAAAACAATAGAGTAAATTACGTGTTTATGTATAATATTTGCACGAATTTTTTTTGTGATTGGTCTTTGTTGATCACAATTAAAGCGAATAAACTAATCACTCGATAAGTTTCTTATTTTAACCATAATGCTACTGTGTTACAGTGGAATGACTGAATTTTGCTAAAACCTTTATGTTAAATTCTCCATTTTGCTATCCCATTTTACCATTTGCCACATGCAACGCAAACACCTTTACATTAAAATATCAAGCGTATTCATGTAAACTGCATAAGTCTATATTGAAAAGTTTGATCTTCTAACTAAAAGAAACTTTTTGGAACTTTAGTAGTAGTTGCATTAATTGTTTTTGAAAACTGTTTGAACAGTTGATAAAAATACGAATGTCTCCCAAATTAATCTTGAAACTCCCAGTAAAATATTTTCTGAAATACTCTTAATAGAGGTTTCCTGGATTGTTTTCCAAAAGTCGTGAATACCACGTGCACTCTTGTTGTCAGATGTAACGGACATAGCAATTTCTACGGTAATGTAATCTTTAATGGACAGTTAAAAATCTGGCAGTGTGAACTTAAATAATATTTTGAAGCGGTTTGTTACGTTCCGTTTCTTATTTGTAAATCTACTGCCTCTTTAATTTAAAAACCATTTCAATTTTCACTTTGAATATACGGGTTCGCTACACTTTTATTATTAGGCAGCCAACTGTGTGCGTTTTTTGTTTACCTTTATCATTTTAAGCCAGCTTAGTTAGGCAACGATGGTTACACGTCCTCTATTTAACTCAAAGTCCACATGTTTTTATTGCATTATCCGATTCCTTATCTAGGTAAACGTTTTTGATAATTACGGATTCCTTGGATGTTGCTAGTTTAATTGTAATGAGATAAAGTGGCTTTATTATCTTTGAAAGATAAACATGCTTAAACTTATTACTATTCGATATGGAATCTGTCTATTTATTTTTTCAGAAAGACAGTTTCAAAAACTTCTAGGTTGAATTAGTTCGCTATATTTGTAACGCTAGTCCGCTTTGTTGCTTCTAGATTAAATAAAGTAAATCTAATCGGGCGGTTACAAAATTCTTATGATGAAAAACGTACTTTCCTTTTTACGTGACTGTCAGGTAATTGAAAAGTGGCGTTTCCTTAATAGAAATTTTAATATTTTTAGCCCGGGTTGTAACCAGTATTCTTTCAATTTTACGCTCCATTTCTAGGTTCCTCGAACTCATTATTGTTTGTTAGTTACACAGAAGGTCTTGTTTTGTCACTACGGCTCAATTTTGTCTGACTGCCGTTTTGTTTGCATATGAGGTTATGATGAAATGGATACCCTTTGCAGTTGCCCATACCCTTCACAGCCCGTGGGAGGGATAATTATATTATGATAACCAAAATCTGGTTGCTTTACTCCTTGACGGTATGTAGATTGCATATAGTCTAAAAATGTTAAAGGGAATACTTTAGACTATAAGCTATGTCTAATAATTTGGGTATTTGTATTTAATGTACTATTGTAAATACGTATTTTGTTTGTGCTTTTATGTTTCAGCCACTTCTATTCAGAATGAATTCGCTCTGTGCCAATATAGTAGGTAAGTAAGTATCTAGTAGGTATGTTTTTGCTGTGGAAATATGAGTTGATTGCTGTGTTAATACAAATTCTAATTAATTATAGTGGTTAAATGCAACATAGTTTTGTTATACTAATTTATGTGGCAATATTTATTAAAAGTATAATGGCGTAGTTTTTTGGTTACAAAACACACCTCAATTATGATTGTTATTAAATATAATTAATATTTAATGTTAGTAGGTGAAAAGTGGATGATATTTTGTTTGTCCTTAAACCAACAATTTAACATTGTTTGCTATTTAAATTCCTAGAAATTATCCATTATGGGTATATTTTACATGTTTTGCGTTTAATTATCTTTTCAGGTACTGATGTTCGAAGAAAAATAACTCCCTTACTAAATCCTTTTATGTAGAAAATTTATCCAAATAAGTCGAATAATTTAATAACCTCCCCTTAAAAATCGTATTTAAACGTATCTAATCAGATAGGTTCAATTATTTTCTTATATACTGGCGAAAACCGGCACCAGAAGTTTGACTACCCTGCTAATTAAATTTTTGATTTATACATTCTACTCTTACTCAAAGATTTACACACACAAAAATTGTACCTTACTACTCTATAAATATGAATTCTTCAGTAAATTTAGACAATATTTATTTAACCTTTACAAATTTGCTGGTCATTGCCTTTGTCCATAACGTAATTATCGAACAATGTTCTAAAATGGTTCAATTGTTTTAAAAATTACCGTATATTAAACCATTTCAGTCACATATGCTTCTATTTTAATTTAAGTGACTCTAACTTAAGGTAGGCTAATTATTTTTAATTATCTATTCTCCATTTTAAAACTATTGTAAAAACTTTAAATAATCTACTCACTTCTGAGTACCAAAAATACATTGACTTCGACTGTTTCAATACAATCGTTTCTTAAACCATATTTAAATAAATTTCACCTCTAAAACTGTAGTACTTCTTACTACGTGAAGTATTATCATGAGGTCTACTGTCTTGTGACGTTTGGATCTGGACTTTACAACGGTCTCAACATCCATTGGGCTATATAAGAATGAACCCCTGAAGTCAGCGTCTAGCTTCTTGTGCGCTCTTTCCCGAACCACCTAATAGGTTTATTCTCGAAGGAATATGATGCAATATTCGAAGATTTATCGTTTCTTTTGCCTCAAGCTATCAGTAATTGATATTGTTTACCTGCTGTTTCTCTCGTTTGGAAAATTTTTAAAAGCACGAGATAGGTTTTGGGCCTTTGAGAGCTTTTTTTTAAAAAGACTATATTTCCAAATTTACATTCCTATCAAGTGTATTTTAATTTATACAGAAATTACAAGCCATTTCAACAATTGGTTACGTTATGTTCATTAACTTTTACAATTAAAAATAATCAAAGTTACTCTTACTAATTAATTAATTAAAACTAAATTGAGTAGCTTGAACAACCAACAATGCTAAAGTTGTGAAGCTCGAGACTGACTGACCCACCTGGGGTTCTCAGGGTATCTATGCTATCCCTGCTCTTACATCACTTTGTGGGAAATGCAGATATCATGTTTGCTATTTCTTGATACAATACGAAGCATTTCATTTTAATAATCTTAATTCTAGCAATTGCTGTCTTATTGTCTACTGTAACCTGCACCTGCAGTGTCATATTACGTCACGAATACTATGTAACTGTTTTCGTTCTCATGTCTGGTTTGTGAACTTTCATTAAGCTTTTATTATGTCCTTCAATTATACAATGTAACAATAACTCTTAAGTCTTAATAATTCGTTTAAAAATACATATATATTGACTTGGGGGATATGTAACTCGCGTTATTTGCAATTTTTAATTATCATCTGCCAGTATTGTTAGACGAGTTACAGTTAAGCGAGAGGACATAATATGATTCCAACACGCAAAACAAGCTGTCACGGCACGATAGAACTTCGGGGTACCTTTAAAGAATTTTTAGCAAGAGGATTATTGGCAGATTATGCGACATTTCTTGGCCATCTTGTTACATGCCAAAATGGTATGTAGCATGTTTTAGTTTTAGTTATAATTTATAAGGTAATTTGTTACAGGCGGAAAAGCTACTACGTATGCAAAATTATAAAATGGGGGCGGCCTGTAAAACAAAAATTAAAGGGGGGGTCACCGGCACTAGCTAGCGGAAGGTCGTGGATCATATAGAGGGTTAAAATTTTGAAAAAAAGTTAAATTAATTTATAATATACTACAAAAATGTGGCACTTACCTTTCATAAAATATTGTGGCTGAATGACAATTGCCAAGGGCGCCAGACAAGTCGAGAATGTTCAAATGTTCGTACAAAACCTTGAGAGACTTGTCATCCCAAGGAGGACAATTGTTTCTTTTAATCAATTCCTCACCTTTTTTACTACTTATAAAAAAAAATAAGAAAAACTATTGACTTAATCAACGGCAACCAAAACTATTTAATTCACAGAGCAATAAACGTGAACCTCTTACATGCATTGATTTTAGTTTATAAAATTAAGTAAATAGGTGACTATGAAATTTATGAAAATTTTGAGTACATAAGTAGTTATCAAACACTTGTATATGAAAGAAACTTATATTATAAATCGTACACTAATTTAATCCTACGGTTTATGGCCAAAACGTCCTAACAAATAAACTAACTAAAAATTGGTCATGCTACTTAACTATAAAGACTTACTTACTAATAATTGTCCATTATTTGAAGGTTTGTTTTCCAACGTAGAGCAGTTCTTAAATTTGGAAAGAGAATCTCGCTTGTTGCTTCTGTTTGTAATGTTTAAAAAAAATTGACTGGCACACGAACTCGGCAGAATTTTTGACAATATCACTTACTTGCTGCGTCACACGCCTACAAGTTTTTAATATTTATCTTGCATCACTGTAAATCCGCGAACATATGGGCATAACCCTCACGAAACTGGAAGAGTAACACTTCTTTCCAATTTTTTTACTAACGTGATACAAAGTGGAATATTCTATGTCATGCTAGAGAACGCTACCCGCAAAACTACGTTTCTCTCTACTTCTTGACCACGGTTGGCCCCATTGGAAGAACTCTCTGTCTTTGACTAAAGCCTAGAAATATATAGACTAAATTCCTACCCTAATAATTACGTACGGCATTTTCTGTTATCCAATGACTGAACTGAACCTCCCACAAAACAAGATTTCAGAAACCAAATCCAACCCCTTTTTAGATGAGAATCACGGAAGCAATTATTCTCCCACGGGTTTAAATTATCTTTTACTTTCTACGAATTACTTAAATATGGCAATGTGGAATCTACCTATGGCGGCCGTAGTCTGGCATTAACAATGACCGGCTAACCTACTTAAACCGAAATGGATTTTAAATACAATGGATGTCTCCAGACTACTTAAGATTACTTGTAATATTTGAACAAATCAAATTGAAATAGTGTCCGCTATTATAATGTTTTGTTTTGTCTAACCCGCTGTCAATCAACGAAGTATTAAAAGGTTAAGCTTTTCAAACTGAAATTGGTTTTCCTTTATTTACGCTAAAAGGTACTATACATTTTAAGAGGTTTATTGTTTTGACTTACGATGGGGTATAGAGCTTTAAATTATTATGACCTGCCGCTGGAATTTAGTAGCCCGAAGCTATCGGTAAATGTGGTCTTTTAATATAAAGGATCCTAAATAAAATGAGGTGATTTATTGGTGTAAATTTTTGTTTGTACTTTATTCAAGTTACTGAATTTTTAATTAATTAATTTGTTTAATCGTTAACATTACAAAATAATGTTACAAATTCCCGCGTTTTTAAATTAATAACAATAACTTCCGTCGTCGCTTACAGTCGCGTCTGCGCAGAGTGAATGCGGGAATGCGCGTGTGTCAAAAGCGGGGATTAAGTTACGAGCCCTCGACAGAGCAACATATATCTTGGTGTGGTGTGTCTTTTCTTTTTTAGGCATGTAGGTTCCTTCTATCTTTACCTTCTCTTGTACCTGTTACCAAATCCTGTCATCCCCTACGAGCATAGAAGTCAAAGGAAAGACGGAGGAAAATCTGATTGAATAAAGCGTGAATTGAACCCATCCTGCAAAACATGGTGGGACCCTTAGAATGTAAGTAGTTTATTTTGATTTAAATTGTGCTTGCAAATTGACTTAAAAAGCGGTTGCATAAGTTTTAAAACGCGTGCGGTATAAGTTCAATATGGGGGAGTAAAATTTGCCGCGTAATTATGCGTTAAATTATGACAATGACGTGTAGTTATCGCGAGTATAGCAATTGCGCAGTATAACGGTGCCCGACTGTAACAATGGCGCTCTTACACGTGTTTGTGTGTATTTTTTTTGTAACTTGATATTAGCTTTAAAAATAAATGGTGTTTTCACTCAATTATATCTAAAATAATTAATAATGTTTGGTTTCTAGTGGCTTTTGATATTTGATATGGTAACCTTTAAATTTTAGTTACCTAGTAATTTTTTTTTGTTGGCTGCATTAGAAGAAGCATTAAATGTCATTTTAACTAGTTGAAATTACCTTTACTTGTTTGTTTAATTTCAGTAACCTGAAAATGTAGTTTCAGGTTTAGTGCAATTTACCTTTTATTTACAAAAACAGCTATTTAAATGTTCCTTATAAAAACTGTATTTATATTTGAGAAGTGCTCGACAATTATTATCTAGCCTAATTTGGATTAACTAAAATGTGTTATCTTTGGATATAATTAAAATTTTCCAGTAACTATTGTTATTCCTGTATTATTACTGTAGGATTTTTATTTGTCGTTCATTATGCAAAATTTTTTTAAAAACTCATTGGTTTAATACTTGTCTTGATGTGGTTTTTTTTTAGATTGCCAAAACTTGCTTTATTCCTCTAAATCTTAGTATAACTATTGTATATGTAGCTGGTATTTATTAAAATGAACCGAAATAATTAACTACTTTTGTGGATTTTTTTTTAGAAAAAATTTAAGTCACTATCGTCTATTTCCCTTAATCTTATCTTAGTATATCTACTTCCTAAAATAGAGTAATATGATGAATCCCTCACATCTTAAGTCTATTGAAACGATCTTCGAATTGGAATCACGCAGTATTGAACCTGCTTCAAATCAAAACGACAAGCGTTTGTAATTAAAAGCCGTATTCGCACAAAAAGCTAACGGGCAATTAATTTCTCGTACATTAACTTCCGATTTATCACAAAATACCTTTGAGATTAAACAATCCCTAGACGATATTAATAATATAGTCCAGAAAACAAATTCATATGTTCCAAATTTAGAGTTAAAACGTATTTGATCTCGTGTAATACATTTAAAACAATGGTTGGACTTGTTATCATTATTTAAGGATGAACAGGCTAACCAAACGAAGCAAACTTTCTTATCTGGCGTTCTCTTAATTACAGACATCATTCTCGAAAAATTTAACTTAGATTCAGATGAAAATGTGCTATCTGCCTGCAATAATCCTATAATTTCGCAACCGAATACCTTGTCTCTGAAATCTATACCAGTTTATAAGTGGGGTATATCTTTCTCGGGCTTTGACTCCCAAATTTCCTTAATGTCATTCCTAGACCGCGTAAATGATTTTGAAATTTCTCGTAACTGTACAGACCAAGAATTATTTCTCTCAGCAGGAAAATTATTTTCTGGCTCAGCTTTGATTTAGTATAGAAGTATACAAAACCAGATTTCTACCTAGGAAGAATTAGTTACTAGCTTAAAACGCGATTTCTTACCTCACGGCTATATAACTGATCTCTGGAGTGAAATAAAAAATCGTACCCAGGGACCTAACGAAAACGTAATCTCTTTTATTACCTCAATTGAAGCTTTATATAGCGGATTTAATGAAAAACCACCCGAAACCGAAACTATTGACCAACTTTTAAAAAATCTAAATCCATATTTTTCTTAACGTTTAGCTTTACAACACATCTCTTCTTTACCTCAATTTAAAGATTTATGCCACTCTCTTCAAGAAGTCAAGTTACGTATAGATAAATATCGTACTCCCCCAGCAAAAAAATCCGGCTTATTAAAATCTGACTTAGCATGCCAGTCAGAACCCTTTCATAAAGTATCTATTATTAATCTTCCTCTTTCTCCAGCGATAAACTCAGTTACCTGCTGGAATTGTAAAAAAAGCGGACATACTTATAATGTTTGCACATACCCAAAAAACCTCTTTTGTTATGGCTGTGGTCGTAACAATACCTATAAATCTAAATGTATAAAATGTAACCCTAATTTATCGTAAAACTTTGTCAGAGATATTCCTACTCGGGACGTGAATATTTCAAGGAGCCAAAATCTTCCTCAACAAGAGCAATTCAACACACCCAGACGTCAACAGAATTAAAGCATAAAACTATCCCGAATGTTAAACCTTTACCTAACGTACCTAGTAATTATAACACTACCGCTACCTTAAATTCAAAGAACAACTCACCTCCAATTTGTCGTTCCATGCCTATCGAATGGTCAAATTGGCTGAAAACTGTTCATTTCTTTTACTATAAAAATTCTGCTGCTTTACAACTTGTAAAAAAACCTCTAGATAGTCGCCCACATTTACCTACCTTTATTGGCTCTCTAAATGTAATCGCTTTATTGGACACGAGTTCGTCATGTTCTCTTATAAATAACGAAAACATACAACAATTATCTGAACAAAACATTAAATTTCAGGTTATTCCAAAAAAACCTCTATCAATTTAGCTGACGATAATAAAATATATGTAACTGGTTCTCTTAAATTAAAAAATTGTATATAGTCACTTGAACGAGATGTTCCACTTTTAATTGCGCCTACACTAACTTACCTATTTTTACTTGGCGTTGATTTTTGCCAACTTTTCAATTTATCTTTGTATTTCCAAGATTTTTCTTGGCAAGCTTCTCTTAAAACAAATTTTTGTGCGTCAGCTGGTATATCTAATAAAATTTCTCTTACCGATTCCCAAAACGAATTTCTTAACTCTACAATTGACAAATTTCGTAAATTAAATACTTCTGAACTTGGTTGTGTCACTACTGCAACCCATATTATCTTTACGGGTGATGCTGTTCCTTTTAAGCAACGCCAATATCCCTTATCGTCTGCATTACAAAAACATTTGCATTCCGAAATAGATAAAATGCTTGAATCCGGTGTTATATCTCCTTCAAATTCGCCATGGATGTCTCCCGTGTTATTGGTTCGTAAGAAAAATGATAAATGGCGTGTTTGTTTTGACGGAAGAAAGCTTAACCCTGTAACTGTGGCCGATGCCTATCCCTTACCTCGTACTGATTCTATCCTGAGTCGACTCCGAAACTATAAATTTATCTCATCTATCGATCTTAGACAAGCTTTTTATCAGATCCCTCTTGACTTATCTTCACGTCCAAAGACTGCTTTTTGTGTTCCAGGTCGAGGCTTGTTCGAATATAATTTCTTGCCGTTTGGTCTCTGTAATGCACCACAAACTTTACAACGTACTATGGATCAAATGTTAGGTTCTATCTTACACAAAGAACGTACCTTTGTATTTTTAGACGACATATTGGTCATCTCGATTTCCTTTGAAAAACATATCGCTACACTTAACGAAGTCGCTGAAGGCCTAAATGTAGTAGGTTTTAAAATAAATTGGAAGAAGTGTCAATTTTCACGTTCCTCTCTTACATTTCTTGACTTTATTATCGATGAAACTGGTCTTCGGGCAGATCCTGCTAAAGTCGACGCTATTACTAAATTCAAAACACCAAAGGTTGTTACCGAAATTAAACGTTTAATAGGAGTGATTAGCTACTATTGCATTTTTCTACCTAATCTCCCAACTATATCTACACACATTACTGCCTTAATTAAAAATAAAAAGAAACGTCAATCTGTTGAATGGAATTCAGAAGCTCAGCAGGCTTTTGAACAAATCAAAACATTAATCACTTCCTATCTTAATTTTACTCAATTTTGACAAAAAACTCTATATTCAAACCAATGCCTCAATTACTGGTCTAGGCGCGATGCTGTTTCAAGTAAATAATGGACTAGAACACCCTATCGCTTATGCTAGTCGTGCCTTAACTTCTGCTGAACAAAAATATTCAGCTACTGAACGTGAATTATTAGGGGTTATCTTTGGCATTGAAAAATTCAGAGGATATGTTGATGGTACACATTTTACAGTAATTACTGATTGTGCAGCCCTCACATGGTTAAATAACTTAAAACAACCCGCAGGTCGATTAGCAAGATGGAATTTAGGTATCTCTCAATTTACCTTTGATGTTCGGCATAGACCGTACCTGATGCCTTATCTCGTGATGTCGTTTCTCTTGACCTCCCAGATCTAATTCCTGATGCCTGATATCTTAATATGATAAAGAAAGTTTCTGAAAACCCCGATAAATTTTCCACCTTTCGTGTGAGGAATAATAGATTATATATATATTTGTATCTTCCTTTTCTCACAAAATCTCTAACATCCCTGAATGGAAACTTGTAGTTCCTACGGCTAACCGCAGTGAAGTTCTTAAATTGTGTCGCGATGACCCCACAGCTGCTCACCTTGGGGTTACAAAAACTTTAGCTAAAATATCTTAATTATATTACTGACCTAAATTAAAACAATCTGTCTGCCGCTTTATTAGAAACTGTAAAATTTGAGGGGCTCAAAAGAGTTCTCAAGAACCTCGTTCTGGTTTGATGGGTAATTTTAAATGTGTATCTTATCCCTTTCTATTAATATCGCTTGACTTATTAAGACCTCTCTCTCGATCAAGTAACAATATGTTTTAGTCGTCACCGACTGGTTTTATAAATTTGTTATAGTACAACCTTTAACTAAAGCCACATTTTCCGCTATAATTAAATTTGTAAAACAAAATGTATTTCTTATCTTTGGTGTCCCTAAAATGGGGCGTAATTTATCTCAAAAGATTTTCAAAATTTTGTTAAAAGTTATAAAGTACAAAAAATTTGGTTTAACGCCAAATACCATCCACAGGTAAACCCTACCGAAAGCGTAAATCGAGTCTTAATCACTGCTATCTCTTCATATATCGATTCAGACCACACTAAGTGGGATGCAAATATCTTTAAAATCGCTCAAGCTTTGCGTACATCTAAACACGAAACAGCAATTCACTCCTCATTTCTTATTTTTGGAAGATACACGCCAAAAATAAGAAATGAGGAGTGAATGGTGCTTGTTTAGATGTACGCAAAGCAGTGATTTAAAGATATTTGCATCCCACTAGTGTGGTCTGAATCGATATGAAGATAACGTGACTAAGACTCGATTTACGCTGTTACGTGGTCGTTAATTTTCTATAACAATTATTACGGTTCAGTTCCGAATGATACCGACGTAATTGAATTTGACGAAAAAATACGCTGGGACGAAGAAAAACAATCATTACCTTCTATTTTCAACGACGTTAGAAAAAATTTGTTGAAAGCTTACGAAAAGAGTAAAGATCACTATAGTCTGCGAAAACAAGAAATTTCTTTTGCTTTAGGTAAACAGGTTTGGAAAAAAAATTATGCCTTATCTGATGCTACTAAAAAATTCTCTTCGAAATTAGCTCCAAAATTTATTTGATGTAAGGTTACTTGCGTTATTAGTCCACTTATTTATGAACTCCAAGACACTGACGGAAAACGTCAAGAAAAGTGGCATATTAAAGACCTTAAACCGTTCTCTGCTGACCCAAATGCTAATTAATTTTTCTACATTTCATTTCTTTAATAGACTACCAAATGTTTTTGTTCCCATCTTGAATTTGTTATCTATATCTATTCGTTTCTTTTTTCATACAGCATTTACCTTCTACACTTTTAACATTTAAAATTTTCAGCAAAATTATTTGTCGACATTACCGCTACAAACTTATTATTTTAGTATATACTCAACAACGTTTATTCTATTATTGATTTTATTGATCTTGCATATTTAATAACCCAACAAACTTCAAGGCATACTACTATTTCAATTGGAATTACAATCAACAACGTATCACGCCGTCCCAACTAATAACATATTTACAAACTAATTCGCGTGCTCCACCACTTTGTAATATCTAAAATTTTCAAGTTAGTTCGTCCACTTGTGACAGATAGTCACTTTTCGTTTCCTTGTTAAAGAGAAAGGTCACCTGGTGTGTTATCAGACACTCAAGATGGTGCGGAAAATTAAGCTTTCCTGGCAGAAACGCCGGAATAGAATGCACATTTGGTTAAAAGTTGTCTAAGACAACTTATATATGTAGTGTATAAACTGATCTTGGCAAGGGTTTGTTTGAACATGTAATTAATCTAAAATTATAATGAAATTTATTACAGTGCAACTCCGATTACAACTTGGTTAATGTTAACTTGATCACGTTCAATTTGGTGAGTGTTCAAGCAAATTTTATTTTCATGGAACTCGTTTAAAATATAAATGCGTAAGCAGTTCTGTTGGACAAAGATTGGATTTCTGGTATGCATCTACACATGCTGTGAATAGTTGGTTGAACGATATGTGATTCGAAGGTTACAGTTCATT
Source organism: Platerodrilus igneus (assembly GCA_036346225.1). Taxonomy (NCBI): domain Eukaryota; kingdom Metazoa; phylum Arthropoda; class Insecta; order Coleoptera; family Lycidae; genus Platerodrilus; species Platerodrilus igneus. The sequence continues at coordinate 3,950,917 of JARFIW010000800.1, forward strand.
GCCGCCATTTGGTAAGACTGTTTAATTTTCTAACATTATGCTGCGCTTGCAAAGTTTCACTCCGTACATATATATATATATATATATATATATATATATATATATATATGTAGTGAATTTTTTTGAAAAGATGTAACTACCTCATGCTGTTGTATGCAATTCACTAATGGGTTGTTCACGAATAATTTTGTCAGGTAATTTTGTAAAAGCTTGTTTTTTTTAAATATGTTATAATTCATAGAACAATATTTTGTGATTAATAATGTGCTCAACTTTAGAAATTATACTTTACCGGTTGTATATAAAACAAGGGTAAAACGTGCAGATAAATAATCGATACTTGTTTGTTACAAAGTTCAATTTTTATCTTGTTTACTACAATTTAAAATGTCAAGATGTTCATTTAACGGGGCCTAATTTCAGAAAAGCGAAGTATACACTGAGATTAACTAATTAATAATTTTACCACATGTTGAGTAAACTTTTAAAAAACTGTTAAGTCTTTCGTAGCGCTACCCCAGACTAATAATTATAAAAATAAATATTGTCACCAAAAATTAAGTATTCAAATCAAGATTTAGTAGTAACTAAACTTTAAGATTTGTTTTACACTCTCTGAGTAAAACAGAAACTACATTTATAAGAATTTTATTTTTTATTAAGTTACACTTATAATGTTCATAACTTATCTTAAATGAGAATATAGAATTATTTTTGACTTCAGTTCATTATTCTATAATTATCAAACTTCTCCAAAGTTTTTTAGGTAATTGAAAGGTTTAACTTATAATGAATGCGTATAATGATACAATGAAAAATAATTGAAACTAAAATAAAGATTTCGTGCTTATACAGGATCATAAGATATAAGGGGTATGTATGTTGGTAGTATTTATGTTTCGGAACCGCCCTAGAACTTCGTTAGGTCAGTGAAGAAGACGATCAGATGTAAGTGACATATTTGCGTTAATCAAACTTTGTATTTAAAGTGGTTAGTGATAATTTAGGTTTTTAAATTTTCCTTTTCTCGCAATTTGATTCAGTCAGTTGCATTAAAAAAAATTTAGGTGGCGTCCATTATTTTATTTTCCAACTTTAATAAACCCATTGACCTAATCTCATGCGACCGTGGGTCAAAACTCAGTTAGCTAAAAAGTCTTAAGAGTTTTCTTTTTCTAAAAGCCATTTTCCATCTTAACCTTACCCTGGGCTTGTTACTGTTATAAAAGAATTCTCGATAGGTTAAGTAAAACTCTATAAAAAATCTACCACGATTTTTTTTATACTAACACACGTTTGTCTTATTTACCTCATTTTAGTTATCTTTTTGCTGGCTATTAATTCTTCCTTGAATTTATTCTCAGCCATATATCTGTTTGTTATCTAGGTTCTCCAATATAACTCTGTCGCTTCGTCTAATCAAACCTGGCACCTTTTCCGCATCATATTATTTTGTTTTTTAGCATTTATCGTACTTTATTTAATTTCGTGGTGATTGACGTAACTTTGGTTGGAGTAACTCATTGAATTGTTATGATTGGTTTTAGCTGATGTTGAGTAGATGCTTTTTCTTTGGGCTCACATAGGAGCCGCGGCCTATGCCTTTGTAAGAAACAGTCCATATTCGCAGTTGCACAACTAGGAGTGTCTATTTCATGCGTTTTTCTTCTGAATTATTGCAGTCGCTCACTTTATCCTATATGATTACTTGTTTTTTCTGTTAAGTTATCAGAACATATAAACATTTTTTTTGTTTTTATTTAACTTCGTGATGAGATGCTATCGCTTTTTGTCGATATCTTATTGAATTCTTCGTTGTTTTTAGCATTTTGGGACAGTATGTATGAGTGTGTGTATGTGTGAGTGTAAGTATATGGGAGTGTGCCTTATCGATATCGATCAACGCCGGGTGCAGGAATGGAGGACAAAACGGCTTGGTGAGCTGGGGAATTCTACGCCATATCTTTAAAGTGTATAGTTGTAGCATGCCTTAGCGTGCTGGGACGTTTTGGATCCACTTATTGTTATCTAGTTTTATCTTAATATCTCTATATTACCTATTATCTTTAGTAATAACTTGAGACTTTGTCTTACTTTCTTTTGTTGTCCTAACATTTGGTATTTATGATCAGACGTAGGAAAACTTTTGAGTATTGAGTGAAGAAGCTAACCTGATGGTAGCAATGTAATTTGTTAGGTTAGAAATGTAAGAAATTAGTAAGATGGTACTGTTGGTAAATTTGTTAATTCACAACCATGTCATTAAAAAGTTTTGATGTATACTGTTTATTAAGCCAGAGTACCAACACATAAAAATTTGTACAATGTATAGTAACTTGCTCTCTCGGGCGTTTTGAAATTTGGGCATTTTTTTGCCAAACCAGAAACAATTAAAATGCAATGCTTATGTGCGTGTGCACCAAAAATACTGTTAAGTTAGCTTTAGGTTATTGTAGAACTGTTAGACGACTTATCGCATTTGTTTTAGTTGTAGTAGTGTTTCGTGATCTCCAACAAATTTGTGCTGTCGATCCTAACTGCGCCACATCTAAGACTCATGTGTGCATTTATAGATGTAGTTTGATAATCTTGGGATTACACATTCCGTTTCCTGGTTACTCGCGAAACGCGCATCGGTTGAAAAAACCAGATGGCGCCTAAAATAAACATTTAGTAGAATATAAGTTAGTTTATATGTAAGTAAGGCTCTAGATTTTAAGTTCCTATCGTTCTAAAAGTCTTTTTCTTTTTTTAAGATTTTTTTTAAGGCTTTGTTGCGATTGTTACATGCCAAAATGGCATGCAGCATGTTTTAGTTGTAGTTATAATTTATAATGTAATTCCCGTGTTTTTTAAATTAATAACATTAACTTCCGTCGTCACTGACAGTTGCGTCTGCGCAGAGTGAATTCGGGGATGCGCGAGTGTCAAAAGCGGGGATTAAGTTACGAGCCCTCAACGAAGCAACATCTATCTTGGTGTGGTGTGTCTTTTCTTTTTTAGGCATGTAGGTTCCTTCTATCTTTACCTTCTCTTGTACCTGTTACCAAATTTTGTCATCCCCTACGAGCATAGAAGTTAAAGGAAAGACGAAGGGAAATCTGATTCAACAAGGCGTGAATTGAACCCATCCTACAAAACATCGTGGGACCCTGAGAATGTAAGTAGTTTATTTTGATTTAAATTGTGCTTTCAAATTGACTTAAAAAGCGGTTGCAGCACTTTTAAAACGTGTGGGATATAAGTTCAATATGGCGGGTAAAATTTGCCGCGTAATTATACATTAAATTATGACAATGACGTGCAGTTATCGCGAGTATAACAATTGCGCAGTATAACGGTTGCCCGACTGTAACAACCTAGAACGCCAAATATAACCCCCACTGGATTTCTTTTTCTGAAATTATGTAATGAAGAGGGTGTATTTGCGGAGGCCCTTTCATGATATTGATCACTTAGAAAGAACCATGGCGGAAGCGATTGACAGCACATTTGCAGCTGTAGGAAAGAAAGTGTTGAAAGAATTTGCAAAGAAGACCACAACATGCATGGAAGGGGAAGGTGGATTTGTTGAAATCATACTTTATAATTTAAATCAGTTTGAATTTGAGGCAATATTAGTAATCAATTCAACAAATTTTTTGACAGTTAATAAAATATTTTAAAATACAAAATTATTATAGTAGGCAGTAATATGAAAAGTGTTAATATTTTTTCCCAAGGCTATCCAGTAATGCATTTGTTGCGCATTTAAGAATGGGTTAATAATCGTATTCATTAGTCTGTAGGTGGATATGAAATCATAATCCAACATCTTTAACCAATCAGGAACATCCGGGTCGTAGATTATGATCATAATCCAACATCTCTGACCAGTCAGTACAAACCTTCATTTTTTATAATTCGCGGGGTGTTGTTTTCGTTATCATACAAAGTAGACTGTAACACATTGACAAATAACTTTTTAACTGACAGTTTCTGCGATATTAGTTAAAACGTTTAGAAAATATTTGATAATGAAGATTTGTGTAGTCGTGAGAAAATTATAGTATTCTACTCGCGAGTTATGGCCATTACGCATTCGGATTACGTCGCGAGCACGTTAGGACAAGAGGCGCAAACTTCCAATTGAGTAATGGCTATCTTAATTCGCTCGTTGGATAATATACTATTCTATTCTGAACATTTCTTAGTAGCTCTTTAGTTATCGTCAAAAATAATAGACAAAAGAAACTTTACTTTTGAGGGAAACCCCACCTTTTATAAACCGTATAATGTCAGAAAGTTTTAAATTTTTGTGTGTGTATCGTAAAGTAATTTAAAAAACATCTATTTTAGAACTGAAGAAAATTATGGAAAAACTGAAAGTAGTAAAAGTAATATTTTAAGAATACCAAATTTATAAGCAACAAAAAATACACATTCAAAGTTTCATAATTATGAGCAAAGATTTAAAATTGTAGGTCTGCGATAAATTAGAGCTTAAAAAATTTAAACATGCTAAAATTCGCAAATTTAAGATATTAAAAATTTAAAAGCTACAAAATTCGAAAGTACAAACTCCAGAAGTTGAAGTGTCCAAAATTTAGAAAATGAAAAGCACAAAACTTCACAATTAAAAGTTCGAAAACTCAAATTATAAAATTTGAAAATCGATAATCTCAAGAACTCGATAATTTAAATCCCAAAAACTGAAAAAATTTATAAGCCAAAAGTGAAAAAATCCGAAATTAACTTTTGAAAGATCAAAAATTTCATGATTCAAAACTGAAAAATTTAAAAATACGAAATATCTAAATTCGTTATTAAAAATTCGAATGTCCCAAAAATTTAAAAACTTGTAATATTTAAATTTTAAATTTGATAATTTAAAAATTTTGAAGATTCTAGAATAAAAATTTCAAAAAATTGAACATTTGAAATTATTAACGCTTGTTATCTCAAGATTTGCGACTAGTCATCGATCCTGTGTTCCGGTTACCAAATCGTTATTCTAGAAATTATGGATTCGAATGCAATTACAGTGATATCAGTAAAAAAGAAACTAGACAACTTCTATAATTTCAAAGGTGTATTCTCGGTTTGTTGAATACTTGCTCTTAGTATGAAACCGTTTTCACTTTATCAGTAACTCAGACACAACTGTATTAAGAAAATTAAACTAATTTTAGTTACAATTATAAATAAAAGTAACTAAATTTAAATTGACTTTCGTATTTTTCTTATGTCACAAAATAAAGCAAAAAATAAGCCTTCAAACCAGAGAAGCTGCATATTTTTAACAGCGTTCAATATAGAGCGTTAATGATTTGGAAAGGACGCCTGCACAAATGTCAATGTTTACTTCAAGAGCTTCTGACATTTAACGGCATCAAAAATCTGGTTTGGAATAATTATCTTCACTGTTTAACCAAGATTTGCCCTAGAATTATAGTAAAACAGAAATTTAAAATTATTTTGAAAGCGAGTAGAATGGCATTTACATTTTAGTAAGTTTTAAAGGAAGGGGATCCTTCCTACATTGAAGTTTGCTAGACGTACGGCAATCGTATCTAATTACACTCAACGCTTTAAATCTAATAGAAATTCTATTTTAAAATGCAGATAAAACGAGAAAGTACATTAACTCTAGAGCACTATATATTTAATTATACATTATAATCTTTGTCTTTCAAAGGAGCAGAAAAATGTTGCAGTCTTGAAGGTTCTATTAAAAACTACATTATTTAAATTGAAGTTTTGGGATAACACTTTTCTAAGTTTTGAGTGGTTCATGCAAGCATTCAATCAGGCTAGACCAAAAATAAAGTCTGTGCATTTTTTTTTAAAGAACAACTGGAGTTCTGCTTGTCTTATACCATGTAGTCTATTTGATCTATTCTAAATCAGCATTTTTAATGCTTACAGAACCGCTTATTTTTCCGTACAGCAATTCCATTATTTCCCGGATTAAGAAATAATCATTGATTGTGCTATTAGATATTAATATAGTTTAGGAAACACCTTGTAAACTAACAATCGACTACCATATATGCACCTAAGACAACATAACAGTACTAACCTGTTATTAATTATTATGCTTTATATTATTAGCATAACCACAGTTATTGAACTGAAAGTGAAATAAGGACCTCCCTACATCAAAACCTTGGGCCATAACAAGTACATGAAATTTTAGGTGGCTCAATTCGTTGAGTTGTTAATATATAAAGCGAAAATTTACTTACAGATAGCATTCGTATTTCGATTCATCAATCGATATATATCATACAAAATGTACAAATACGTAAGTTCCTAGTGCATTGTTCTATACATAGTAATTTTCTTTTTTAAAGGCTATTCTACTTTTGTCCATTGCTTATGTCAATGCTGGAGGATTAGTAGGACCTGCAGTAGTTGCTCCTGGTTTGGCGTACGGCGGGTATGCAGGACACTATGGAAATTATGGGTATGCTGGGCCATGGGCGCATGGCGCATATGCCGCACCTTTGGCACATGCAGCACCAGTTGCTACGTCTTATCAAAACACGTTCAAGGTAAGAATTAGTCGACATATATAATATCATGTTCATTTTGATATTGGATACAATATTTGTAAACAAAATCATGTATAGGTATCTACTGGTAGTGTCCCAGTTCTAGCAGGTGCAACATACGCAGCTCCTTATGCTCATACTGCTTATGCAGCACCGATTCTTAACGCTGATCCTTTACTAGCAGCAGCACCAATAGTCAAATCGCCGATTGTAGCTCCAGGACCTATTGTTGCCCCTTATGCTGCACCAGCTTTAGGACATTTAGGATACGCAGGGTATGGCCTTGGTTATGCTGGTCTCGGTTACGCTAAATATGGACATGGATACGGTCTTGGACATGGTCTTGGATATGGGCTTGGACATGGACTTGGATATGGTCTTGGTTACTCTAAATTAGGTCTTGGATACTCCAGCTATGGATTCCCTGGATATGGTCTAGGGTATGCCGGACATGGATACGGATATCCAGGATACGGTCTCGGTTATGGTTATACACCAGCCCTTGGTTACTCCAGTCCGTTTTTAAAATCTCATGTATGATAATTAAGTAGAATAATTGTGTTAAGTTTAATAATTTATTTTTGTATAAGCTGTACATTTTGGAATAAATGAAGCTTGCAATAAAACAAAGTGCATTTTGTGCTTTAAGCGCTACCAAAAGGCAGATATCACTTTAATCAGCTGATCCTGATTAGAACGTATTTCAAATGAATCACGTGCAAACTCGAAATGTATTCTGAAACTTTGTGGTAGGAGTAAGATATGGATCTCACCATTCTTCAAATTCCCAGACCAGACATTCCTGAAAAATTTTGAAGATAGCGTTCTTCTTTAAAACACGCAAGCCACGTGTTGCAATGTAGTGATGCCCAAATTCCTGTCTTGCCCTGAAATAGTAAACGCTATTAAAAATCTATCTTTTAGGTGTAATAATCCTTGCACTCTTACGTCCGTATTGAAATGTCAAAGGTAAAATAAGCAAACTAAATGAAATACAACAGTAGTAACGCATTAATGCCGTATCCAAAAACGTTTGCCATTTGTGCTTCCTTAAATTGCAAATTTAGGGCGTGCCACTCAATAATTTTTTAATTTTAACCATAATGCTCCTGGGTTACACTAAGTTTTGCTAAAACCTATATGTTAAATTTCCCATTCTGCTATCCCATTTTACCATTTTCCAAATGCGGTCCAAACATCTTTCACATTAAAATATTAAGCTTATTAATGTAGACTACATAAGTCTATATTGAAGAGTTTGATTTTTCGCTCTGATACCCTCGAGCTATGATTAACACCGTTTACCAATATGTTATCTTGTCTTTACGATATTCAAGATTTATGGCTGTAATGAGTCTTATTACATCTTATAATTTGGACGAGGTCGTTAACCGTATTTTAGTACCGGACTACTCCAGAATACGTTCAATACAGTTGTAACGTTTTCTTTGAATACCAACTGATATTTTAAATGAACGTATGTTTGGTATTAAAAGAAGATGCAATTAAATATTATACACGCGCTTAATATAAAATGCGCTTTTCCACTATAACGTCAATTCTTCATTCAGTATTTACTCATCAAATCTTCATAGAGTATTTACTCGTAATCGATATACAGTTGAGTACTTTGTGGTTGAAGCTCTTACAAGAACGTCCTCTTAGGCGCAGAACATAATAATATCGTAATTATTATCTTAGAACTTTGTTAGGTGTATGAAATAAGAACGAAAACCTCTCTCCATCACATCTTTATACATTTATAATTCTATATACTGAGCGTTTTCTCAAATAGGTTTATCTACGAAAATGAGTATTTACATAATTCAAGTATTTTCTTAAATTTCTAAGATTTTAATCGAATTTACGGCGTCATTAGTTACGAAATGGCGATATATAACCTTTTGATGATCTCTAATCACTACAAAATATATAATGATAAATGGAATATCTAAACGTGGTTATTAAAAATTGATTGAGAGTAACACATTTTCATTTGTTAAAAAAATAATCAAATATGTTGCTTTCTACTTTAGAAAACATTTACATGGTATAGTATTAAAGTGGGATTGCTATTTGACCTTTTGTCTACATCTGTTACAACAGCCTGAATATGAGCTACAACGCTTTTAATATTTACACTGGTTTGTGATGTATGTGAGTTAAGGTTCGGATCTTGGGAGCTACCTTTACAAAAACCAGTTCCAAAACTTCTTAACAAATTTATTTTTAAACAGACATTAATTATGGAATTTTACAAAACTTGATTTAAATTACTCTAAGTTCGAAAATAACTATTAAATGTACTATTTTGAGTAGCCTAAGCAACTGCAATGTTAAAGCTGAATACTTTGACTAACTGCCGGGTCTTGGAGCTCCCGGACTTTTATAATGTCCCTACCCCTTACATGGCTGTGGGAACTTGCAGATCTCATATCTGCTTATTTTTTAATACTATTCATAAATACAATGTTGTAATCTTAATTTCTAACTAATCACGGTATCTTGACCGTTTGTGACCTGACATATGCAGTGTCGCTATTGTCTGCGATACAAAGTATTGCATCCGTTCTCATGAACTGTTAATAAACTTTATAAATTGTCCTTGTATTACAATGTTGCACTTCACTTAGCGTATTCTTAACACTTTCTAATAATTTCCTAATTATTCTATTTTATAATACATATATCAATTGGGGGATAGATAACTCCTCCCGACGTACATGAAAAATTAAGGGTTTTCCTTTTCTTAATTTTTAATTAAAAATTCATTATTTAAATTCATTGCTTAAAATTCATAGTTTCTAATGGTATAGTTGTTTCTTTTTTTACCTTTGTTTCCTTAAATCTAAAACTGTTTTCTTTATTTCTATATCTAATATACATTTTGTAAATTACATAAATGATCAATAAAATAGTCAAAATGATTAATACAATTGCCAAAAACGCTAACGTTATCCTAGTGTAGTTTAGCCGTTTTAAGTTCACTCAAATGTTCCACGGCGTGGTTGAGGTCGTCTAGTTCTAGATGTTCTAGTTGCATGGGTTTTTGAATTATTTCTTCGTCTTCGATTTGCGTGTTCTTGATTTGTAATTCTGGTAAATTTGCTAGTTTTTTGGTTGTTACGGGATCTTGGTAAACTCTGATTATATCATTTTTCAGTTTTAAATAACAATCTTCTTTGAGGGTTATTAATTTACTTCCAGTTAGTGATAAGGTGTTTTCGTCTTGATTGCAGTGGACTGTTGCTATTACTTCTGTGTGAAAAATGGATATCCATTTTTTTTTCTGTAACCTTTTGAATTTTCATATTGGTGATTTGTACGGGTCTGGCTTCACAGTTCTCGTAATGATTTGAAAATTTTAATAATTGTACTTCGCAAGGGCTGTCTTCTTGAATAGTGGCTGTTGTCAACGATTGGCATAAATATTGATTTGGTGTGACTTCGTTGCATTTTTCGTTTGTATAACCATATCTTAGTTCATTTAAGGATAGGAATTTGGTTTTGGGTATGATAACTTGATACATGCTAGTAATTTTCATTGGAAAAGCAAATAAGTGATAGTAATTATAAATGTTATTTTCTACTATCGGGATCTCTATTATAAATGTTATGTCGTTGTTTTTTACATAGCCTTTAACTATAGCTATTTTTTCAAATATTAGAATGTATGATTCTACTACATCAAAGGGTAATTTACTGTTTACTTTAAAATGTGCTTTCCTTAGCCTTTCAAATACTTCTCTTAGTCTTTCTATGTGTTCCACTAATGATGTTGAGTAAACTATAATGTTGTCTAGGTACACAAGACATTTTTTGTTGTGTATCCCACGTAGTATATTGTCCATAACTCGTTGAAAAGTTGCGGGAGCGTTCTTTAATCCAAATGGCATTCTTTTATATTCATAATGTCCTCTCGGTGTGCTGATGGATGTTTTCGGTGTATCCTTTTCAACCATTTCTACTTGATGGTATCCTGAGGCGAGGTCTAATGTTGAAAAATATTGGCACTTGCCTAATTTATCTAAAATTTTGGTTATATTGGGTAGTGGATATTTGCTGTCTACCGTTTTTTCATTTAGCTTTCCATAGTCTATTACCATTCTATATTTTCTCTTTCCTGATGCGTCTAACTTCTTGGATACTATTAGTACGGGGCTGTTCCATGGTGAGTTAGAGTGTTGTATGATATCTTGGGCTAGTAAGTCTACTACTTATCTATCGGCTTCTTTTTGGCTTGCTTGAGGTAATCTGTATGCTTTTGTGAATATTGGTTAGTTATCCTTAGTTCGATATTATGTTTGACTGCATTGGTAAATGTTAGGGTATTCCTTCACAATGGAGTATGTCGCGGTATTCAAAACATAAATTTTAATTGCTCTTTGCTCTTCTTGATTGATGTCGGTATTAAAACGAATATTACCTAAATTTTCTCTTAACATTTCGTCGTTTTCTACGGGGTTGAAATTGTCGTCTAAATTTTCATCTATCTCCATTTCGTTAAAATTTAATTCTTCTACATTAATTGGGTTGGTTAATGATAGTTTTACGGGTAGTCATTTGAATTTAAAATCGTCGTAGTGGCATAATTATTTTTTATTTTTACTAATGCGGTTGGGATTTCTACTCCTTGTTAAAATGTTATGTGATTTATTATTCCTAATTTGTTGTCATTATCAAATTCCTCTACTTCTTGATGAAATAGTTCTTCCGATGTAAAGTTGCGTTTTGGTTACTACTTTGTCGAATGTGCGTTATTTTTGTATTTTGTCTGGTGTTACCAGATAAGGTATCCATTGCCGTGGGTTTATAATAACTGTTAGGGTTGTTATTATTGTTTGTCATTGGTGAATTTCTGATAGGGTTCGCGTTGAATGCTGGTCTTTGTTGGTTTACGTTTTGTTTGAATCTTGGTATGAATGCGGGTTTCGTAAAATTTGGGTTAAACGTTGGTTTTGGAAAATGTTTATATTGATTATTAAAATTGGTGTTATTAAAATTTGAATGATAACTTCGCGGTTGGTTTGTTTGTGCATTGAATGGCGTAAATTTTGTTAGTGAATTATTTGTCTCGCGGCTTATATAGTTTTTATTGGTGAATAACTTTTATTCGCGTTGGGGTTGTATAATCTGTTTCTGTAATACATTACATTTTATTCTTCTATTATCATACTCATCGCTTCCTCTAAGTTTTGGGGACGTTGTAATCTGATTTTGTCTGATAGTCGTTCTGGTAGTGCATTTAGGTATGTGTCTAGTGCCATTTCGTCATACATCTTTGTTTTTAAAAGTCTGATTTTTTGGTCGGGTTCTTAAATTGTTAGTTTCGTTAAGATTAAGCTTCTTACATCTTGGCATTTCATTCCGAATTGGTACGGGGATTAGTTATTTTCTATTCTAAGGTTTATTACGTCGCGTACTAGGCATTTTAGGTTACGTCGATCGCCAAAATATGCAATCAATATGCGTTTAAAAGCTTCCTATTGTTGTAAATCATTTTGGCTGGCTATTAGTGCTAGTGCCCATCCGGTTAGTATACTAATAATCAGGCGTAGGAGTAATACGTTTTCCTCGTTGTCTCCGGGTTTGTAGAAATTTTTCAAAGTATTTCACACACGGTGATGGAATTCAAAAGACGACATTGATCTCCATTAAAGATCGGTATCGTCTCGAGGTAAATCTTCATATCCAAACTCTTTATGGCTGAGGGTTGTTCTAATAATTAATTTTTAGTGTTAATTTCAATTAATTTCAAAGTTTTGCAAAAATTGGGTTTATTTCGCGGTTTGTATTGTTATTCCTTGCTTGGATTTATTAATTTTCCATTTAGATTGCGTCGGGTTATTTTTAGCTTGATTCGTGCTAGGTTATTTAAAGAATTAAGTTGCTTGTCTTTGTACTTAGTTATACGGTGCCGTAATTAATTTATGAGATGTATGCTCGGTAATGTCTGATTGCTTGCTGAAGCCTTAATTACGTTTATTTTTACTTTGCGTATGTTAATTTTATTGTAGGTATGCTTTCTGAAAGGTTTCGATGTAAATAATTTCTCATGGTAATTTATTTTATCTTGTTTGCGCCAGTTAAGACTTATTTTTAATTTTGCTGATTTAATTAAGTGTCTTTTATAATTATCTCTTCCTGTGGGTGTGTATAATTTATAAGCGTCTAAGATGTTTCCTGTTTCGTCACCTTGGATGTTAAATATGCAATTTTCTGTCAATTGCTTTGTTCAATGTTGCATAAAATTATCCTATTATAATTAATACAATGAATTGTTCTAATTACAATGTTCTTAAACTACTGTAGGTATAATTTTAGCCTCTGTAAATGCTTTGGTATAATTAAATATGCAATTATACTTTATCTGATCTTTCTGAAAGCTTTTATTCAGTTTGATACTTTAAATAGATTGCGTCTTTTACTTTGTTAATTACTGAAGTATTTTAATTATAACCTTTTGTAAGCTGCGATGCGTTTTTTGAATGAATAGCTTTTGTACAGTTTATGATGAACGTTTTGTAACTATAATTAGATATATATATATATATATATATATATATATAATTTAAAATTGATTTGTGGGTTTGAGGTCTCTGGATTAAGTTGAAAACTCTTTTTATGGCCTAAATTTTCGAATTTATTTAAATTATTGATCACAGGCTATCTAAAAATTTTTATATTATATTTTATATTATTTTATATTTAAAACGTTTAATTTTGTTAGTTTTACAAGTTTTTCTAAGATTTTTATAATGTTTGTTATGCTAGTTTTCAATTAATCTCAAGTTTGTAAGTTTTTAATCTATGTACCACATTTATAATCTAGCGTTTAAAAAATTTTTAGATAGCCTGTGATCAAGAATTTAAATAAATTCGAAAATTTAGGCCATAAAAAAGAGTTTTCAACTTAATCCAGAGACCTCAAACCCACAAATCAAATTTAAATTACAAATATTTAGGTCGTAATTATTTTCACTTTATATATATATATATATATATATATATATATATTCGTATTAAAATGATGTTTTATTCCCCGATAAGAATTTCTAGTCGTAATCTCTACGCTTTGTTTTAATTAATAATGATTTAATTTTATTCTGGTAAATTGAAAAGTTTTCCTACAGTTACGCAAATTTGGTTAGTAAATGGCTCTGAAGGTCACTTAAAAATATGAACACAAGGGAATGGGATCTTAGAACGTTCGAAGGTCCCTGAATGTAATTAAAAGATATTTTTGCTGGCTTTCAGAAAAGCATAAATTTGGTAAATGTAGATATTTTGTATATAAAGGAAAATTTTGAGTATTGTACATATTATCAATTATGCAAGAGAAGAACTAACAGCATTACAATATTAATCAGTCACCGAAAATGATGACTTAAGATATCCTATGCTTAGAGATGAGTTTGAATTCGCATTAAAGTGTCTGAAAAATTATAAGGCGTCGAATACAGTAAAGGTGCAAGCAGCAACTGTAAAAGCCGCTGGACAAGCAGTAACAGAACGTCTCTTCCAACTTGAAAGCTATACGTATGAGACTGGCGAGATACCCAAACATATCAAACGTAGCATCATAGTAACTATACAGAAAAAGAGTGGCCCGGATAGATGTGAAAATTTTCGAACAATAAGTTTGACATCACACCTGTCAAAAATATTAACTAGAATTGTACAAAGACGAATGGAAATGGAAACAGGGGAACACTTGAGGCTATTTTAGCTTTGAGGGTGATTATGCAGAAAACAATAGAAAAACGGGAAAGCGTGTATATAGGGTTTGTAGATCTGGAAAAGCATTCGACTATGTAAAATGGAAAAAAATGTTAGAAATACTCAATAAAATTGGAATGAGTTTTAAAGGTAGACCAATAGTACATAGTTTATACAAAGAGGCAACAGCGGTAATACAATTAGAGCAGGAACGTAAACAAGTGAATATTAGGAAACGGGCGAGACAAGAGTGTGCCTTAACCTCATTAATTTTAACTTGTACATTGAGGAGGCAATGAATACTGTCAAATGTAGAAAGACACTTAGAATTACTATGCAGGGACAAAAGATTGATATGCTTAGATTTGCAGATGATATAGCGGTATTAGCATCTAGCAAGAGTTGGAAGCTGCTCTTAATGAAATAGAAACGGTTCTAACAGATAGATACGGTATGAAAATTAACAAACATTAAACTAAAGTACTAGTATGCAAAGGAGGGGAAAATAAATCAGAAGCAAGAATAAAAATCGGTAACGAGAACGTACAAGAGGTAAAGGATTTCTGATACCTAAGAAGCCAAATAACGCAAGATGGGAAAAGCGCAAAAGAAGAAAAACAAAGATTAGCATAAGCTCATGCAACATTTAACAAGAAAAGCAACTACTGTTTTCAAAGCCAACAAACATATAAACAAGGAAAAGATAGCTTAAAACATTTGTGTGGAGCACAGCACTGTACAGCTGTGAAGCCTGGATGGTAGGAGAAGCGGAGAAGAAAAAGGTAGAAGCCTTTGAAGTGTGGTGCTGATGAAGATATCATGGACAGTCAACGTTAAGAACAAAGACGTACTAGAAATGGTAGGGGAAGAAAGAAAAATGTGGAAAACAGTAATAAATAGGACAGATAGGATGATAGCCCACATATTAAGGCGTGAGGGAATAGTGCAGGATATATTAGAACCAGAGATAGGAAAAAAATGAGGTAGTGGTAGACCTAGGTTTGACTATTGCACACAGACGCTGAAATATGTAGGTTGTGGGAATTTCAGGAAAATGTGTAAGCTAGGTCAGAATAGAAATCAATGGAGGTACGCGTCCAAGTAGTCCAAAGATGGAAAACTAATGACAAAACAAAATAACTGTACTTAAACATGATGATTATTACAAACAGCTACAGTGTGCAATATTCTCGAATAATGCTAATTGTGCGAAAGAATTTACTGGAAAACTATTAATTCGGCAAAAATCTAAGTGTAGGGGGATCTTGGCAGCCACAAACTGTTTACCACCTTCACATACCTTACATGTGATTTTCCAATGCTGTACCCGAAGGTACTACATTGGCCAGGAAGCGAGTTTTTTTACCTGGAAAATTTTGAATTTTGCCGAACCCTTGCTGTTCCAAGCAAGGTAGGGATCTTTAACGTACTTGACAACACTCGCACACGGAACCTCCATTTTACCTTTCATCCGAACGAGGGTGTATTTTTGTTAAAAATGCCCGCCTAACATTTTTCAAGCGGTCCGTGTCGGGATTCGAACCCAGGACCTTGGGCCCCCTTCACATACCTTACATGTGATTTTCCAATGCTCCACTCGAAGGTACTACATTGGCCAGGAATTGAGTTTTTTTTACTTGAAAAATTTTGGATTTTGCCGAACTCTTGCTATTTCAAGCAAGGTAGGGATGTTTAACGTACTTGACAACACTCGCACACGGAACCTCCATTTTACCTCTCATCCGAACAAGGATGTATTCTTGTGAAAAATGCACGTCTAAGATTTTTAAGCGGCCCGTGTCGGGATTCGAACCCGGGACCTTGGGCGTAGTAGTCGTACACATACCAACTACGCCACGCAGCCGCCCCCCTTCACATACGACTGAATTTCAGTGAATTAGGGCATATAGTTAGAAAACAATAGAAGGGGAAACCAAGTTGCATATAGGCTCTTGTGGGAATTTCAGAAAACTGTGTACGCTAGCTCAGAATATAAATAAGTGGAGGTACGTGTCCAACCAGTTTCAAGACGGAAAATCTAATGACGAAAATTAATTATCAGTTATTTGACGAATTATTTAGTTAATAGTTGAATGATTTCCCTTTTGTAGAAGGTATTATGCAATGTAGAATCAGTTGCTCTTATGGGAAAAAATTGTTTTAAATAACTAAATTTGTCGTTCCAACAAATATTAAATTGAGTTAAAAATGAAGCAGATTATTTCAACACCTCTATGTTTAAAATGATTAGCTTGTTACCATGCAAATAACTTATTGATGTTTTTAATGTTGGCCTTAAGAATTTTAAACTTTTAATAATTTGAATAATAGTAAAGTATTCAGATCGGAAAGCTATTAGGGCTCATACGAACGATATGTGCCTCTTTGATGTTAATCATTAAATTATATGTATCAACTCAACCATTATTTCAAATCTAGACTGGACCTTTTTAGATTATTCTTACATATATCTTATTCAAACATACTATTGAAGATGAGATTATTATTTTATTTAAGAAATAGAGATACTCTACTGGGTAATACTTTTGTTTTTGGATTTCTTTTTCTAATATTATTGCATATCTTGGGTTAAAGATACTGATCTCTTTTTATTTACTAATTGTAGCTTTCCTTTTCAGATGAAGTCTTCCTTAGTAGAAACCTCTATTGAGTGTTCTCAGGATGTATGTCTTATCCTAAGCCAAATGATTTCTACCTCTCCCTTGGTGCATCGTTCCATCTAATATGTAGGACTATTCTAGGTAGAAGTGTCCTTCTTTTCCCCATACACTTGTTGGCTAACCATATACCTACGACCACTCTCGTGTCCTCTTCAGTGACCGTGTCCAAGCTATTTCGTGGTTGCTGTTTACCTTCTTCTAAAACAGTATACCATCTGTCACATATAAGCTTTCTTTTGCGTAGATAATACGCCTTTTACATATTAGTGCAAGGGATAGATAAAGGCGTTTCAAACTCGTATAAGATATTCAACAGGTTAAATTAAGGATTATTAAAAACTATAGTAGCTAACCGCTTAACAGTTCTCAATCAAGGCATATATTATTAAGATAAATTAATTTGCATGACACATTTCGAGCTTGAATCTTTTCGAAGGCGGTTGCGCCAATTAAAAGTTCATATTTATCTTGATTGCTGACAAAATTTAGCAAATTTTTTAAAACAGTTTTCAAGAAGGAACTTGCTACACTTTTAAAGTTATCAGTATTTCAAAAATCTACGATATATGGCAATTGTTGTTTTTGAATTATTTATAAACAGAACTGAACTTAATCTTTTTGATATAGTGACATATGATTCAATTTTGAAAAATAAAATTATTAAATTATGAAGGTTTATTAAACTTCTAAGCAAAGTCTTTACCATTTGGAATGGATCTGCACCTTGCCAAATTTCTAGATTACTAGAACAGGTGAAATGGCTTGCGTGTTCTAATGAGCTGAAGAGCCAAACTACTGGTCCAACCAAAGTAGTAGGGTCGTTAGCGAGAAACCAGACTAAGAAAGGTCCCCGAAAGAAAGCAGCGGTTCTTTCGATACTTAGATTGGCAGATACCATAGGGGTCGGTATGGCAGTCTAAGACACACTACCGCGATGTGGAAGGCAACGGGAAACCACAACATTACGTCTCAAGTACACAGCGTACCTAAATTATAATAAAATGATGGCATTCTCTGGGGTAAAAGATTCCGGAGTTATATTAGTCCCACATTCGGATCTCCGAGAGGTGACTACTTCGAAGGGTGCGATCGGACAGTTAAAAATAATAGTCGGGAACATTTTGCGAGTCGAAGCGTGGAATGTTAGAAGTATGAAGCAAGTAGGTAAGCTAGAGAACTTAAAAATCGAAATGAATAGGTTAGCACTAAACATAGCAGGGATCAGCAAAGTTCGATGGCCAGAGGCAGGGATTTTTGGAGTGGAGACTTCAGCGTAATTTATACAGGAGCAGAGGAAGCAAATTCTGGTGTGGGGATAGTTATGCGGAAAAAGATAAGATACTGTGGAAAAAATTACTGACAAAAGAACGAAAGAGTACTCATGGTTAGATTAGACTCTAAACCGGTAAACAGTAATAATACAAGTATACACGCCCACCTTTAGCTACAATGACGAAGAGGTAGAAGCGATCTACAAAGATATCGAAGTCATATTAAGATACGTAAAGGACATAAAAATCTAATAATTACGGGGGATTTTAACGCCGTGCTAGGTGAAGGTATGGAAGGAGCGGTAGTAAGTTTATTTGGTTTAGGCACGAGAAACGCTAGTACAATTCTGCAACTAGAACAATTTAATCATCACAAACACATTATTTCAACATCATGCTAGAAGACGATATACGTGGAATATGCCAGGAGATATAACAAGATATGAAATAGATTACATTCTTGTTAGACAACGGTTTAGGAACCAAGTAAAGGTTTTAGAAGCAGTCCAGAAGCAGATATAGATACTGACCACAACATCGTAATTATGAAGGCCGCACTTAAATTTAAGAATGTGAAAAAAAGAAACGGAAAAAGGCACTTGGACTTAGAGAAACTAAAAGATAAAGATATTTAAGGAAGATTCGAAAAAAAGTCAAATGAATTGCTCAAAGTATCGGAAAAATATCTGATACTAAGAAAGTAGAAACAGAATGGAATAACATTAAATCCAGCCTAGACATGGCGGCCCGAGATATTCTAGGGTATACACAAAAAGAATATAAGAAACCATAGATAACAAAGGATATTTTGAATTTAATAGAAAAAAGACGAAAATACAAAAATTAATCAGACGAAACAGGAAAACAGAGATACAAAGTCATAAAATTGAAAATTATTCGAAAATGCAGGAAAGCTAAAGAACAATGGATTGATGAAAAGTGCAAAGAGGTACAACCTAAGATGGAAGTAGGAAAGACAAATGAAGCATACAGACTAATTAAAATCAATTGTAGGGATATAAAACCATATAGCAAAAATATAAGGGACGCACAAGGAAACATCATTATAGAAAATGTAGAGAAAGTGGGTAGATAGCAAGAATATATAGGGGAATTTATATGCAGGAGAGGAACTAACTGCATTAGAACAGGAATCAGACATTGAAAATGATGACTTGGGATATCCTATACTTAGAGATGAGTTTGAATTAGCATTAAAGGGTCTGAAAAATGGTAAAACGCCGAGTACAGATAGGGTGCAAGCAGAAACTCTAAAAGCCGCTGGACAAGCAGTAACAGAACGTCTCTTCCAACTTGTAAGCTATATATATGAGACAGGCGAGATACCCAAAGATTTCAAACGTAACATCATAGTAACTATACCAAAAAAGAAAGAATAGATGTGAAAATTTTCGAACAATAAGTTTGACAACACACGTGTCAAAAATATTAACTAGAATTGTGCAAAGACGAATGGAAAAACGGGCTGAAGAAATACTAGGAGAAGATCAATTTGGGTTTAGGCGAAACAGGGAAACACGGGAGGCTATTTTAGCTCTGAGAGTGATAATGGAGAAAACAATAGAAAAAGGGGAAAGCGTGTATGTAGGGTTTGTAGATCTGGAAAAAGCATTCAACAATGTAAAATGGAAAAAAATCTTCAAAATACTCAAAAAGATTAGAATGAGTTATATGGATAGGCGAATAGTACAAAGCTTGTACAAAAAGCAAACAGCAGTAATAGAATTAGAGCAGGAACATAGAGAAGTAAACATTAGTAAAGATGTGAGACAGGGATGTGCTCTATCCCAATTAATTTTTAACTTGTACGTAGAAGAAGCAATCGATACTGTCAAATGCAGGAAGATATTTGTAATGACTATGCAGGGACAAAAATTGATATGCTTAGATTTGCAGATGATATAGCGGTATTAGCGTCTTGCCTAATTTATCTAAAATTTTGGTTATATTGGGTAGTGGATATTTGCTGTCTACCGTTTTTTCATTTAGCTTTCCATAGTCTATTACCATTCTATATTTTCTCTTTCCTGATGCGTCTAACTTCTTGGATACTATTAGTACGGGGCTGTTCCATGGTGAGTTAGAGTGTTGTATGATATCTTGGGCTAGTAAGTCTACTACTTATCTATCGGCTTCTTTTTGGCTTGCTTGAGGTAATCTGTATGCTTTTGTGAATATTGGTTAGTTATCCTTAGTTCGATATTATGTTTGACTGCATTGGTAAATGTTAGGGGTATTCCTTCACAATGGAGTATGTCGCGGTATTCAAAACATAAATTTTTAATTGCTCTTTGCTCTTCTTGATTGATGTCGGTATTAAAACGAATATTACCTAAATTTTCTCTTAACATTTCGTCGTTTTCTACGGGGTTGAAATTGTCATCTAAATTTTCATCTATCTCCATTTCGTTAAAATTTAATTCTTCTACATTAATTGGGTTGGTTAATGATAGTTTTACGGGGTAGTCATTTGAATTTAAAATCGTCGTAGTGGCATAATTATTTTTTATTTTTACTAATGCGGTTGGGATTTCTACTCCTTGTTAAAATGTTATGTGATTTATTATTCCTAATTTGTTGTCATTATCAAATTCCTCTACTTCTTGATGAAATAGTTCTTCCGATGTAAAGTTGCGTTTTTGGTTACTACTTTGTCGAATGTGCGTTATTTTTGTATTTTGTCTGGTGTTACCAGATAAGGTATCCATTGTCGTGGGTTTATAATAACTGTTAGGGTTGTTATTATTGTTTGTCATTGGTGAATTTCTGATAGGGTTCGCGTTGAATGCTGGTCTTTGTTGGTTTACGTTTTGTTTGAATCTTGGTATGAATGCGGGTTTCGTAAAATTTGGGTTAAACGTTGGTTTTGGAAAATGTTTATATTGATTATTAAAATTGGTGTTATTAAAATTTGAATGATAACTTCGCGGTTGGTTTGTTTGTGCATTGAATGGCGTAAATTTTTGTTAGTGAATTATTTGTCTCGCGGCTTATATAGTTTTTATTGGTGAATAACTTTTATTCGCGTTGGGGTTGTATAATCTGTTTCTGTAATACATTACATTTTATTCTTCTATTATCATACTCATCGCTTCCTCTAAGTTTTGGGGACGTTGTAATCTGATTTTGTCTGATAGTCGTTCTGGTAGTGCATTTAGGTATGTGTCTAGTGCCATTTCGTCATACATCTTTGTTTTTAAAAGTCTGATTTTTTGGTCGGGTTCTTAAATTGTTAGTTTCGTTAAGATTAAGCTTCTTACATCTTGGCATTTCATTCCGAATTGGTACGGGGATTAGTTATTTTCTATTCTAAGGTTTATTACGTCGCGTACTAGGCATTTTAGGTTACGTCGATCGCCAAAATATGCAATCAATATGCGTTTAAAAGCTTCCTATTGTTGTAAATCATTTTGGCTGGCTATTAGTGCTAGTGCCCATCCGGTTAGTATACTAATAATCAGGCGTAGGAGTAATACGTTTTCCTCGTTGTCTCCGGGTTTGTAGAAATTTTTCAAAGTATTTCACACACGGTGATGGAATTCAAAAGACGACATTGATCTCCATTAAAGATCGGTATCGTCTCGAGGTAAATCTTCATATCCAAACTCTTTATGGCTGAGGGTTGTTCTAATAATTAATTTTAGTGTTAATTTCAATTAATTTCAAAGTTTTGCAAAATTGGGTTTATTTCGCGGTTTGTATTGTTATTCCTTGCTTGGATTTATTAATTTTCCATTTAGATTGCGTCGGGTTATTTTTAGCTTGATTCGTGCTAGGTTATTTAAAGAATTAAGTTGCTTGTCTTTGTACTTAGTTATACGGTGCCGTAATTAATTTATGAGATGTATGCTCGGTAATGTCTGATTGCTTGCTGAAGCCTTAATTACGTTTATTTTTACTTTGCGTATGTTAATTTTATTGTAGGTATGCTTTCTGAAAGGTTTCGATGTAAATAATTTCTCATGGTAATTTATTTTATCTTGTTTGCGCCAGTTAAGACTTATTTTTAATTTTGCTGATTTAATTAAGTGTCTTTTATAATTATCTCTTCCTGTGGGTGTGTATAATTTATAAGCGTCTAAGATGTTTCCTGTTTCGTCACCTTGGATGTTAAATATGCAATTTTCTGTCAATTGCTTTGTTCAATGTTGCATAAAATTATCCTATTATAATTAATACAATGAATTGTTCTAATTACAATGTTCTTAAACTACTGTAGGTATAATTTTAGCCTCTGTAAATGCTTTGGTATAATTAAATATGCAATTATACTTTATCTGATCTTTCTGAAAGCTTTTATTCAGTTTGATACTTTAAATAGATTGCGTCTTTTACTTTGTTAATTACTGAAGTATTTTAATTATAACCTTTTGTAAGCTGCGATGCGTTTTTTGAATGAATAGCTTTTGTACAGTTTATGATGAACGTTTTGTAACTATAATTAGATATATATATATATATATATATATATATATATAATTTAAAATTGATTTGTGGGTTTGAGGTCTCTGGATTAAGTTGAAAACTCTTTTTTATGGCCTAAATTTTCGAATTTATTTAAATTATTGATCACAGGCTATCTAAAAATTTTTATATTATATTTTTATATTATTTTATATTTAAAAACGTTTAATTTTGTTAGTTTTACAAGTTTTTCCAAGATTTTTATAATGTTTGTTATGCTAGTTTTCAATTAATCTCAAGTTTGTAAGTTTTTAATCTATGTACCACATTTATAATCTAGCGTTTAAAAAATTTTTAGATAGCCTGTGATCAAGAATTTAAATAAATTCGAAAATTTAGGCCATAAAAAAGAGTTTTCAACTTAATCCAGAGACTTCAAACCCACAAATCAAATTTAAATTACAAATATTTAGGTCGTAATTATTTTCACTTATATATATATATATATATATATATATATATATATATATTCGTATTAAAATGATGTTTTATTCCCCGATAAGAATTTCTAGTCGTAATCTCTACGCTTTGTTTTAATTAATAATGATTTAATTTTATTCTGGTAAATTGAAAAGTTTTCCTACAGTTACGCAAATTTGGTTAGTAAATGGCTCTGAAGGTCACTTAAAAATATGAACACAAGGGAATGGGATCTTAGAACGTTCGAAGGTCCCTGAATGTAATTAAAAGATATTTTTGCTGGCTTTCAGAAAAGCATAAATTTGGTAAATGTAGATATTTTGTATATAAAGGAAAATTTTGAGTATTGTACATATTATCAATTATGCAAGAGAAGAACTAACAGCATTACAATATTAATCAGTCACCGAAAATGATGACTTAAGATATCCTATGCTTAGAGATGAGTTTGAATTCGCATTAAAGTGTCTGAAAAATTATAAAGCGTCGAATACAGTAAAGGTGCAAGCAGCAACTGTAAAAGCCGCTGGACAAGCAGTAACAGAACGTCTCTTCCAACTTGAAAGCTATACGTATGAGACTGGCGAGATACCCAAACATATCAAACGTAGCATCATAGTAACTATACAGAAAAAGAGTGGCCCGGATAGATGTGAAAATTTTCGAACAATAAGTTTGACATCACACCTGTCAAAAATATTAACTAGAATTGTACAAAGACGAATGGAAATGGAAACAGGGGAACACTTGAGGCTATTTTAGCTTTGAGGGTGATTATGCAGAAAGAAAGAAAGCAGCGGTTCTTTCGATACTTAGTTTGGCAGATACCATAGGGGTCGGTATGGCAGTCTAAGACACACTACCGCGATGTGGAAGGCAACGGGAAACCACAACATTACGTCTCAAGTACACAGCGTACCTAAATTATAATAAAATGATGGCATTCTCTGGGGTAAAAGATTCCGGAGTTATATTAGTCCCACATTCGGATCTCCGGAGGTGACTACTTCGAAGGGTGCAATCGGACAGTTAAAAATAATAGTCGGGAACATTTTGCGAGTCGGAGCGTGGAATGTTAGAAGTATGAAGCAAGTAGGTAAGCTAGAGAACTTAAAAATCGAAATGAATAGGTTAGCACTAAACATAGCAGGGATCAGCAAAGTTCGATGGCCAGAGGCAGGGATTTTTGGAGTGGAGACTTCAGCGTAATTTATACAGGAGCAGAGGAAGCAAATTCTGGTGTGGGGATAGTTATGCGGAAAAAGATAAGATACTGTGGAAAAAATTACTGACAAAAGAACGAAAGAGTACTCATGGTTAGATTAGACTCTAAACCGGTAAACAGTAATAATACAAGTATACACGCCCACCTTTAGCTACAATGACGAAGAGGTAGAAGCGATCTACAAAGATATCGAAGTCATATTAAGATACGTAAAAGGACATAAAAATCTAATAATTACGGGGGATTTTAACGCCGTGCTAGGTGAAGGTATGGAAGAAGCGGTAGTAAGTTTATTTGGTTTAGGCACGAGAAACGCTAGTAAAATTCTGCAACTAGAACAATTTAATCATCACAAACACATTATTTCAACATCATGCTAGAAGACGATATACGTGGAATATGCCAGGAGATATAACAAGATATGAAATAGATTACATTCTTGTTAGACAACGGTTTAGGAACCAAGTAAAAGGCTTTAGAAGCAGTCCAGAAGCAGATATAGATACTGACCACAACATCGTAATTATGAAGGCCGCACTTAAATTTAAGAATGTGAAAAAAAGAAACGGAAAAAGGCACTTGGACTTAGAGAAACTAAAAGATAAAGATATTTAAGGAAGATTCGAAAAAAAGTCAAATGAATTGCTCAAAGTATCGGAAAAATATCTGATACTAAGAAAGTAGAAACAGAATGGAATAACATTAAATCCAGCCTAGACATGGCGGCCCGAGATATTCTAGGGTATACACAAAAAGAATATAAGAAACCATAGATAACAAAGGATATTTTGAATTTAATAGAAAAAAGACGAAAATACAAAAATTAATCAGACGAAACAGGAAAACAGAGATACAAAGTCATAAAATTGAAAATTATTCGAAAATGCAGGAAAGCTAAAGAACAATGGATTGATGAAAAGTGCAAAGAGGTACAACCTAAGATGGAAGTAGGAAAGACAAATGAAGCATACAGACTAATTAAAATCAATTGTAGGGATATAAAACCATATAGCAAAAATATAAGGGACGCACAAGGAAACATCATTATAGAAAATGTAGAGAAAGTGGGTAGATAGCAAGAATATATAGGGAATTTATATGCAGGAGAGGAACTAACTGCATTAGAACAGGAATCAGACATTGAAAATGATGACTTGGGATATCCTATACTTAGAGATGAGTTTGAATTAGCATTAAAGGGTCTGAAAAATGGTAAAACGCCGAGTACAGATAGGGTGCAAGCAGAAACTCTAAAAGCCGCTGGACAAGCAGTAACAGAACGTCTCTTCCAACTTGTAAGCTATATGTATGAGACAGGCGAGATACCCAAAGATTTCAAACGTAACATCATAGTAACTATACCAAAAAAGAAAGAATAGATGTGAAAATTTTCGAACAATAAGTTTGACAGCACACGTGTCAAAAATATTAACTAGAATTGTGCAAAGACGAATGGAAAAACGGGCTGAAGAAATACTAGGAGAAGATCAATTTGGGTTTAGGCGAAACAGGGAAACACGGGAGGCTATTTTAGCTCTGAGAGTGATAATGGAGAAAACAATAGAAAAAGGGGAAAGCGTGTATGTAGGGTTTGTAGATCTGGAAAAAGCATTCAACAATGTAAAATGGAAAAAATCTTCAAAATACTCAAAAGATTAGAATGAGTTATATGGATAGGCGAATAGTACAAAGCTTGTACAAAAAGCAAACAGCAGTAATAGAATTAGAGCAGGAACATAGAGCAGTAAACATTAGTAAAGATGTGAGACAGGGATGTGCTCTATCCCAATTAATTTTTAACTTGTACGTAGAAGAAGCAATCGATACTGTCAAATGCAGGAAGATATTTGTAATGACTATGCAGGGACAAAAATTGATATGCTTAGATTTGCAGATGATATAGCGGTATTAGCGTCTAGCAAAAAAGAGTTAAAAGCTGCTCCTAATGGAATGGAAACAGTTATAACAGAGAGATACGGTATGAAAATTAACAAAGTTAAAACTAAAGTACTAGTATGCAAAGGAGGGGAAAATAAATCAAAAACAAGAATACACATATGTAACACAAACTTAAAAGAGGTTAAAGATTTCTTTTACCCAAGAAGCCAAATAACGCAGTATGGGAAAAGCACAAAAGTTATAAAACAAAGACTAGCACAAGATCGTGCTACATTTAACAAGAAAAAGCAACTACTGTGTTCAAAGACAAATAAACATAGAAACAAGGAAAAATTGCTTAAAACATATGTGTGGAGCACAGCACTGTACGGCTGTGAAGCCTGAACAGTAGAAAGAGCGTACAAGAAAATTATGGACATATAATGAAGGTATCATGGACAGACAAAGTTAAAAACGAAGAGGTACTAAAAATGATAGTAGAAAAAAGAAATATGTGGAAAACGGTAAAAAATAGGAGAGATAGGACGATAGGCCACATACTACGGCATGAGGGAGTAGTGCGGAATATATTAGAAGCAGAAATAGGAAAAAAGAGAAGAAGAGGTAGACCTAGGTTAGACTACTGCACACAGATAGTGAAAGATGTAGGCCATAGCAGTTTCAGAGAGATGTGTAGGCTAGCCCAGAATAGAAATCAATGGAGGAACGCATTCAACTAGCCCCAAGATGGATAAATTAATGACGAAAAAAATTAACTGTAGTTAAACATGATGATTATTATAAGCAACTACAAGAATTGGTTGGGCAATATTCTTGAATATTGTTGAGTGAAAGGACTTACTGGAAAACTATTATTTCGGCAAATGTCTAAGTGTTGGGGGATCTTGGCAGCCACAGGCTGTTTAACCCACTTCACTGAATCTCGGTGAAATAGGGCATAAAATTAGAAAACAATAGGAGGGGAACCAAGCTGTATACATGCTGTGTGAGAATTTCAGAAAACTGTGTAGGCTAGCTCAGAATATAAATAAGTGCAAGTACATGTTTAACCAGTTTTGATGCGGAAAACCTAATGACGAAAAAAATAAGCGCAGATAAATCTGATGATTATTATATACAACTACAGGTGTTGGTTGTGAATTATCTGTAACTAATGTTCCCTGTGCAAAAAGATATATTAATAAAATAATATTAAATCGGCAAATGTTCAAGTTCTGGGGGAACTTGGCAGCCACAGGCTGCTCACCCCCCTTCACAACCACTAAATGTCGGAGAAATAGAGTATATAATTGTAAAACAATAGAAGGGGACCGAACTGCATCTAACAAGAAAGAACAGCGCCTATGATGCAAGACAACAAACACAGAAACAAGAAGAAAAATGTTGAAAGCATATGTGTGGAGCACAGCACAGTATGCCTATGAAATACGGACAGTAGGAAAAGCAGACAGAAAAACGGTAGCAGCCTTTTGGAATGCTGTGCTTCAGATGTATGAGGATGATAGCATGGACAGACAAAATGATGATGAAGCAAAGTCTTTAGTGATGTTCTTTGGACCAATTAAAAAATTAAACTGTTTTTCTTGCCGAGAAAGGTTAAAAAACTTGATTTGAAAGTTAGCATCAAACATGTACAAAAACTTATAGAAACTTTGAACTAATGTCATATCGCCTGTTGTCAAAAACTGACCCAGGTGCGTGAGTTTGTGCACTATTTTACGGCTTTTCAAAAAAAGCGCCACAGTTAAGATATTTACACCGTTACTTATTTATTCCACATTTAAATATTTATTTTTCTGGTATACAAAAATTAATTTTTTTTTATCTAAAAATCAGAAGCTTTTCCTCTTACGAGTTCGGCAATAAAATATGTGACTAATACTACTATATTTGACAGGAGACCTTTAAATGGTGACGGTCTTAAGAAACAATCTTCAAGCATTCTTTACTCACATTAAAACTAAATTATTTCATTTATTAAATCTAGAAACGAGTTCGCTTTTTTCTCCAATTTTGAAATACCCTTTAGTACCTGAAGTACAGGCTAATATAGAGCATAGTGTCCTGCGAAAGAAATTTCTACCAATAAGATTCTTTTACGGATTTTCGACATGAGTTTCCAAGCTAAAAGTTCGTCGTAGCAGAACTTCCGGTTCTTGGTGGTGCACATTTTCCATACACAGTCGACTACGGCGTTTGTCAACATTGTAATAAGTTTACTTTTTATAGAGCTATATTCGAGAACCTGAGGTACACTCCTGGTTTATATTTATGCCAATGACACATTTTAAGGTTGTTTACTGTATAAAATTATCAATGTACTTGCTACGTTTTTTATATCCAATTAATGACTGAGGTTTACCAGATCACTAATAATAATTTATTAAAAATACGATTGATGAAGGACTAAAATTTTAAGAATATCTACCTGCTCTTTTTTGTTAATTAATTATTAAGTCTTCATAATATTGAATAATTAAGCAAACATTCCAGAATAGCATTTTGTAATCTATTGCCGAAAGGGGAATGTTTACTAAACACCGCCTTAATAGTGTTGCAAGTCAATAATTACCCAACTCATAGATATTACTCTTAGCACAAGATGAACATATCACGTACTGCTTCTTCAATTAGACTATTACAGTAGCATTATTTATTAAAACAGTTATTATTTAAATAATTTAAAGATACCTTGGTAATTTTTAAGCAACTATCGCAAAACCGCCTAAAACAACTAGCAGCACCTACCCACCTTTAATTATGCTCTAGATCTTTGCATTAATGTGACAATTATTAAAATGAAAGTGAAACGAAGACCTTCTTGCAGCAAACCCTTGACCCACAACAACTAGCTGTCCATATTTGTAGAACATTTAGTTACACTGCTATATAAAGTAAATTTTTGCATTTGAAATCATTCGTGTCTTAATTATTGGTCTGTATAGATCAATCAAAATGTTCAAATACGTAAGTAAGTACGTACAATTTCATGTGAATAATTTACCTATTTTTAAGGTTATCGTGCTTGTGTTCGCTGCCTATGCCCATGGTAAAGCTGGTTTGTTGGGACCTGCTGTCGTAGCTCCTGCTTTGGGCTACGGCGCCTATGCTGGACCCTATTCACACGCCGTTTATGGTTCGCAAATTGCTCATCATGGATATGCTGCACCATGGTCGCATGCTGCATATGGACTACCTTTAGCTCATGCCGGTTATGCTGCACCTATAGCACATGCTCCGATAGCTCACGCACCTGTTGCTACTTCGTACCAAAATACTTACAAGGTGATAATTCATATACAAACATTAAAAGCATAAACTTGTAGAATATTGCCTAAAATCGTTGTTTATACAAATTTCGATTGTAATATTTACAAACAATTTTTCAGATATCGGCTGGAAGTACACCAGTCATTGCAGCAGCAACATATGCTGCACCTTACGCTCACGCTGCATATTCAGCGCCAATTATTAAGGCTGCTCCTTTAATAGCAGCTGCACCAGTTATTAAAGCAGTAGCGTCTCCTGTTGTTGCTCCATACGCTGGTCCTTTATTAGGCCATTTAGGTTATGGAGGACATGGTCTTGGTTATGCTGGACTTGGTTACGCCAAATATGGTGCTGGATACGGTCTTGGATACGGTCTTCCTGGTCTTGGTTATGCTGGTCTTGGTTACGCCAAATATGGTGCTGGATACGGTCTTGGATACGGTCTTGGATACGGTCATGGACATGGACTGGGATACGGTGTTGGACATGGACTTGGATATGGGCTTGGATATTCCAAATTAGGTGGTCATGGATTGGGATACGGTCTTGGATACGGACTAGGGTATGGTCTTGGATATTCTAAATTAGGTTATGGATACTCTGGTTATGGTTATCCTGGATATGGCTACGGATCTGCTGGGCACGGATTATATTCAGGATACGGTCTTGGATATGGTTACTCACCTGCACTTGGTTAT
Source organism: Platerodrilus igneus (assembly GCA_036346225.1). NCBI lineage: Eukaryota > Metazoa > Arthropoda > Insecta > Coleoptera > Lycidae > Platerodrilus > Platerodrilus igneus. Next base: position 3,981,121 of record JARFIW010000800.1, read on the forward strand.
TCAGGCGATATTGTAAAATCTCATCTTGCTCACCCATTGGGTGCTTGGTAAAAAGCCACAATTGTAATTTATTAATTTATTTTAATACAAGTTGTTTACGTTTGAATAATAAGTAGTTGTAATAAAGACTGCGTAAATTAAGTCATATATTATTATTTAATATTGGTATAGTCAAGCCGTACATATTTAGCAAATACTTCGTGTGAAATGCAGGTATGATTATATTTTCGAGTAATTAATCCTTAAACATATAGGTAGAACACAGAAGATAATAAAAAGTGACCATACCTTATTAGGCACTACTATTTGCCTGCATTGATTTTTAACTACTTTGATTAATGTTCAATTTACGACTCCCAAATACAATTACAACAGTTTTAATAAAGCGCTGCTTAACCGTTGGTAAAAGACCTTTCTAGGTTTTATGAAGAATGGAGTTGAACAGCGACAACCAGAGATTATCTACTTTGTTAATTCAGTACGAAATCATGTCACTGCCAGATTTTATTTACACCTATGCAGCTAGTAATATTCCTTCTCTCTTATAGAAATTTGCATATATTTGTTGATCGATCATTATGAAATAGCAAAACACAACGAACTTGCAGACATAATTTTTTCTAGTTTCCTTAACTCGTTACAAAAACCTATACACAGACTTTAAAATTGAGTAATAATAGTATTTAAATAGACTATGGACTTCAAGATCGCATTTTAAAATGCTCTGAAGATTATCTGAAAATATACAAAAGCGCCTTCAATCCAAATTCAATGGCAAGTGCTATTAGTGACTTTACCAAAAAAGACTGTCATCAACCGCATCGGTGGCTCTGTAATTAGTTTCAAACTAAAATTCGATCAATAATCAATGTTAAATGAATTCTATTAGCCACTTGTAATAAGAGAAAACCAATGGCCTTAGCAGGTCATACTGCGTAATCCGAGACTTTGGAATTAGTAGTCACACACGAACCAACCAAGCAACGTAGACTTTTACTCACCGATAACGTATGCCCTCTTTTGGGTGAAATAATAAGCCGTACGCTCCATGTCTGAGTGTTATGATTCACACTAGAGGGCTCAATTTTGCTTTGAGCAGTACAGTGACTCCATAAAGACAGTGGCGACAATAGGAACTAAATTCCGCCCACCCTCCATTTTGTGACATAATAAGAATAAGCGATAATGGTTATTACTATATTTTAATTTGCACATTTCTTTAGTACTAGATGCATATATCGGCAAAACTTGTATGAAAATCTTTTACTACATCATAGTAGTATTGCATTAAAGAAAAATAATAAACCAAATGTTGCTTAATACAAATTTATTCCTCAAAATATATACCTAAAACGTGAAAGCATGAGATGTATAGTTGGTTGCGTAGAATCCATAAAAATATTTTTCTGTTTGTAAATAACTTGCATTGAAATCAAAACAAGCGAAATATAAATTTAACGTTACACACTACATTCATAAAACTTACGTTCTTACAAAAGTTTATTATTTCTCTAGAATGGCATAATAAATAGCAAATAATTGTTAAAATCAAAGTTAAAGTTAAGATTTGTGCGAAGTTAGCGATGACTTTTCCAGCGATGAGTTCTGTAAGACTGACAGGTATGAAATGACGTGTAGAAAGAATAATGCGAAAGGCATCGCTGGGACGTCAAAATATAAATTACCATTACTATTCTATTTATTCGAATCGCATTCCCAATACACGAAACATGATTAATAGCATAAATATTAGATGATATTTATAAGCTCAGGCACATACATAATAGAATTTAAATTTAGTCCACAAGTCACTTCTAAACAACAACAATCGTAATACCCAATCTATGAATCGGAATGATGTACTGCAGATCCCATTCTGGAAAGGTTTTTAATTTTTTTTTTACAGTAACCGGTAAGAGAATATAACAAACGCCGAACAATAATACATTAAATTCTAACGATAAAAAAAATAATTACAGACGAATGTAAAATTTCAGGTTCCTAAATTCGACGGAAGATAGTTTTGATAAGCCCCAAAAAACAGAAATTTAAATATCGATATTTAATTTTCTTTACTTTTAAGAACTTTAAAAGGTCCAAAACTATAGGGTATTTGTACTAACCACTACCGGGCACACCCAAGTGCAAAATTTTAGGTAAATATCGAGCGCAGAACACAGTTTTGTTAGTATCTAAAGTTCCAAAACTAGTTATTCACTTTTTCTCAATTTTAAGGAAGTCTAAGTTGCAAGCATCGCTATACGCTATTTTTAATAACCACTACCGGGCACATCCGAGTGCAAAATTTCAGGTCATTATCGGCGTAGTACATAATTTTGATAGCATCGAAAGGTCCAAAACGCTTACTACACCTGTTACCTGTGGTTCAAGTGTTTGTTTAACAGTGAAGCTTAAAATGCTATCAAAAACAACAGCAAAGAACACACGTGCTAATTCAATTCAACTAGAAAAAATGATCAGAAACTAAACTGAGAGGGATGTTCTATATATTGCAGGTGCAGGTGCTCATGATAAAAGTTGCTGTTGGATAATTCGTTCCTCAAATGCGAACCTCTTTCTTTATGTTATGTAAGCCTCTTACTTTCCTTAATCTACAACCGGAAATTATACACAAGGGTGAACTCAATAGATAATAAGTTCCCATTGTATATTTGACAAGTTATTCTAGGCAAAATACAAATTTAATCCCTAGGATTGGGTGAGCAATATATTTTATTCTATATGTTCCCTTCGTATTTTTACTTTTAAAGAAAATCTTATATTGCATGTTATGCAATTTCTCATTGAAAAAATGGTAAGATTTTAATTTTTGTATGCTTCCCCATGGTCGTTTTATAATACATGACTTCTCAATCCTTTTAGTATAGCTATTGCATATTTATTGTATCTAATACAGGTGCAGCCTTGCACAAATTTGGAACTTTTGATGACATCAAAACTTGTTCAGCGTTCGCTATTTTCACTCGAATGTGCAATGTGGAGGTTAATACAAATACCCTATAGTGATGTCTTGCACGTTTAGTACTTCCCCAAAATTGAGAAAAAGTGGATAACTAGGTTTTGTAACTTCAATGCTATCAAAACTATGTTCCGCGTTCGATACGGATCTAAAATTTTGCACTCGGGTGTGCCCGGTGTTGGTTAAGTCAAATACCCTATAGTGATGTCCAGCACTTTAAAGACTTCCCCAAAATTGAGAAGCATGAAAATGACTAAGTTTCTGAACTTTCGATGCTATCAAAACTATATTCTACGCTTGATATTGACCTGAAATCTTGCACTCGGATGTAACAGGTGATGGTTAATACAAATATTTTATAGCGATGCCAGTTGCATATCCCCCAGACATGAGAACGGATGTGCATACTTTGTATTCCAGACGTAACATGACACTGCAGATGCAGGTCATAGTGGACAATAAAACAACAATTATTAGAAATAAGATGATTAAAATGTACTTTGTATTGTATAAAGAAATAGCAGACATGAGCTCTGCAGTTTCCACAAGCAATGTGAAGGGCAGGGATGGCATAAATACCCTCAAGAGCCCAAGAGAGCCAGTCAGTTTTGAGCTTCACAACTTTTACATTGTTAGTTGTTCAAGCTACTCAATCTAGTTTTAATTAATTAATTTATTGTTTAGTAACTTTGATTATTTTTGAAACCAAGTCGTTATTAAATATAACGTAACCTGTAATTAAATATTAATATTGTAATTTCTGTTTTAAATAAATTGATAGAAGAGTTTTTGAAGAAGCCTTTTTAAAAAGCCGCTCCAAAGGGCCCAAAACCTATCTGGAGCATCGGAAGGATTTCAGAAGGGTACTAGCAGAGTCCAAAATCGGGGAAACTGGTGGTCTTGAATTTCTATTCTTAATCTGGAACAAAGAACCAATTGGACGAAGTACAAGAATAGACCAAGTCCAATAACAAAAGAGGAAAAGAATATAATGGAACTGGCAAACAAACTCCTGTAAGTACCAGAGTTCATTTTCCTAACTATCATCAACTGAATATTGATATTAGCTAGTAAGAAACGAAAATTTAATGTACAATTTTATTATCGCAATCATTTTTAAAAGAATTTATTCCGGAAACTTATTTTAACGAAGGAATTTTATAAACGCACTTATACGCACAATTATTACAATTTAGTAAGATAAATGAAACGATTTATTCAGCAAGTCTAAAGCTTGAGTGTATAATTAGAACGCAATTCTTTGTACCATTTATTACAGCAATTTATTCAGAGAACTTGAAACTTGATGATATTATAAAGCTCTATAATTAAACACTTTCAGTGCAACAATTTAACGAAGGTATATAATCATAAAAGCGTTTTATGTACTTTATTAATGCAACACTTAACGAAATAATTACTCAGCACAAGTCTAAAACAAAAGCGTATAATTATAACGTAGTTCTAGCGAGAAACTATTATTGAAATAAAAGTGTTTAGAAAACCCAAAACTCATTTTGCATCACTTTATAATCTCTGCAAAGTTATAAATATACACTTTAACGCGACAGTAATTGACGACATAATTAACTAGCAGAATTCTTCAATGTAATTATTGCACTTTATAATTACATATAAAATATACGTATAGGATAAATGATTCTTTAAATAACTCTATACAAACTAGAATTAAGGGCAACCATTAATTTATTATAACAACAATAAACTCCGATCTGAAACTCTACCTCAAGTCAATTCCTCTATATGACGGGAATCAAGTACTATTAGGTATCTTCATTGCCGCATGCAAGATATTTTTAAAATCTTTTTATAAACCCGGCGAACGCAACGTTTTACTTTTTACGCTTGGCAATAAGCAAACTAACCGGCAGAGAATTAACCTTGATTGCCAGCCGCGACAATCTCATCGAATGGGGCGGTTTCAAACGTATATTAATTGCATATTTCGGCGACCAAAGGAACTTCAAATGTCTGGTCCGCGATTTAATAAACTTAGAAATGAAAAATAACCAATTCGGTATGAAATGTCAGGACGTACGAAGTTTAATTTTGAAAAATCCGACCAAAACGTACGACTACTGAAAACGAAGATGTACGATAAAATGGCTTTGGACACATACATCACTGCATTACCTGAACGGTTATCGGACAAAATAAGATTTCAACATCCCCAAAATTTAGAGGAAGCAATGAACATGATTGTAGAGGAAGAAAACGTTATGTACCACAGAAATAGACTGTATAACCCTAACGCAAATAAATATTACGCACCCATAAAAACAATTCAAGTCGCAAGACAAATATCCATACAACCAAAATTTACACCATTTAACGCACAAATGAATCAACCACGAATTAACAACCCAATCTTTAATAACACAAATTTCCACAACCAATTTAGACAATTTCCAAGACCAAATTCAAATTTTATAATACCCACATTCACACCAAGGTTTAATCAGAACGTATATTAATCAAAGCAAGCACTCGGCGCAAACCCCAACAGAAACACACCGATAAATAATAATAACAACCCCAACAATTATTACAAACCAACTCCTATGGATACTTCATCTGGTAACACTAAACAGAATACTAAAATATCGCAAATCAGACCAAACTATAATCAAAAACGAAACTTCACTTCCGAGGAACTATTCCACCAAGAATTAGAAAATTTCAATAATCATGACACAGATGATTATGCAAACTCTAATAGAGACGATGAAACAAATCATTCAGCAAACCACGATGCTAGGAATGCGAGATTTAATCAGACTTAACGCGATATTCAGCCAAATGGTATCTACCCTTACTGTAATTCAACAAATTTTAGCCACATTAGAAAACGCTGTAACATTTGCAAAACTAAACACATTACACGCTAGTATAATAGAACCAATGGATTTATTAAATGAATTATTACGAATCAGATCACTTATAACTAACAGTAAACAGAAGTAACAGATGCTAACATACTCATATTTGAAGAAATAGCCATAGTAAAAGATTATGTAAAGAATAATGAAATTACGTTTGTAATAGAAATCCCCATTGTAGAGAGTAACATTTATAACTATTATCATTTATTTGCTTTCCCCTTGAAAGTTTCTAGCAAGTATCAAGTTATTATTCTTAAAACCAAATTCCTTTCCCTAAATGAACTTAGTTATGGCTTCAGAAATGAAAAATGCAAAGAAGTAGCACTAAGTCAATATTTATGTCAATCATTACCGACAGCTATTCAAACAGATAGCCTCTGTGAAGTACAATTATTAAGATTTTCTAATCGCTATGAGAATTGTGATCCAAAACCAGTACAAATTACGAATATGAAAATTCAAAAAGTTACGGACAACAAATGGATTGCTGTATTTCCGCAAGAAGTAATAGCAACCGCCCTTTGCAACCAAGACGAAAACAATTTAGCATTAGGTGGAAATCAAGTTATCACCATAAAAAGATTGCTATTTAAAATTAAACAACGAAATTATTCGAGTATACCAAGACCCAACAGTAACGAAGAAATTATTAAATTTACCTGAACTACAATTCAAGATTACACAACCCAAAGACGACAAAATCAGCAAGAAACCAATGCAACTAGAGCACCTAGACCTAGACGACCTCAACGAAGCCGTAAAGTTAATGGACAGTTACAAAAACACTCAAGTGAATTAAAAGTGCCAAAAGTACATTATAACAACATGAGAACGGATATGAATACTTTGTATTCCAGACGTAACATGACACTGCAGGTGCAGGTCACGGTAAACAATAAGACAGCAATTATTAGAATTAAGATTATTAAAATGTAATACTTTGTATTGTATAAAGAAATAGCAGACATGAGCTCTGCAGTTCCCACAAACCATGTGAGGGGCAGGGAGAGCATAAATACCCTCAGGAGCCCAAGATGACCAGTCAGCCTCAAGCTTTACAACTTTTACATTGTCCGTTGTTCCAGCTACTCAATTTAGTTTTAATTAATTAATTTAGTGTTTAGTAACTTTGATTATTTTCAAAACCAAGTGGTTAATGGACATAACGTACCAATAAATTAAAGTTAATATTGTAATTTCTGTTTTAAATAAATTGATAGAAGAGTTTTTGGGAGAAGCCTTTTTAAAAAGCCGCTTCAAAGGGCCCAAAACCTATCTTGCCCCGCACTTTAAATACCTTCACAAAATTGAGAAACTAGTGAATAACTAATTTTGGAACTTTTGATCCTATCACAACTGTGTTTGCGTTCGATATTAACCTAAAAGTTTGCACTCGGGTGTGTCTGGTGGTGGTTAATACAAAAATACTATAGTTTTGCAATTTTAGATGTTCCTAAAGTAAAGAAAATTAAATATCGATATTTAATTTTCTGCATTTTTGGAGTTTATCAAAACTGTTTTCCGTTGCATTTAGGAACCTGAAATTTTACATTCGTCTAAAATTAGTTTTTTCGACCTTAGATTTTAATTCGTATTATTGTCCGGTGTTTGTTATACTTTTTTGCCGGTTACTGTTAGAAATTTCCTGAATAAGATCTGCAGCATATCATCCCGATTCATAGGTTAGGTATGACCATTGTTGTTTTTTAGTAGTTACTCGTGGACTAAATTCTATTATATATGTGCCTAAACCTATAAATATAATTTAATATTTATGCTAATAATTGTCGCTAACTTCACACAAATAAAATTAAGCAATATAAAAAAGCATTCCTTAGACAGCTTTGAATGGTTTGCTACTTACCTAGACGTAGCCGGAAGAAAAGTAAATACCAGGCTAACTGTCAAACGCGGAGAGTGGGGGGATTCATCTACATACCAAAAAAACAAAGAAAACACGTCGCCCACGATTATCTATTAACAAATAAAAAAATAAATAACAGATTCTGTACAAATAAGCAAAAGCAATAAATTAAGCGTTACTATTTCAAAGCAAACAATTATGTGATATGAACAATTTAGTACTTTAGATACGAAGTGCGCATCTCGTATTTGACACAAAATAAAATTAAACAGTAGTAAATAAACATGTGACAGCTTTTGTTAAGCGTTTTGTTGTTAAAATTGCACCTAATACTTTTTGTAAAATAAACTAATCAGTAGGAAAAAATTAACGTGTGAAAGCTTTTGTCCAACATTCTTTTAAATTGTACATAATACCGTTTGTAAAATAACCAATCAGTAGAAAAGAATAAGTGTGTGTTTGTCAAACATTTTTAACAATATTATATCACACCTGTAGTGCGATAATATTGATTTGAAGCAACAAACAATAGTCCTACAGTGTCACGTTTCTTATCACGTAACTACACCAAACGCTGGTAAGAAATATGCCCTTGATATACACAAAAGAAAACAAGTTGATACCTGTATGTGTCTGGATACTTAGCTTGCAATCCGTCGGGTGTGAGTCAGCACAGCAACGCCATGGTAGTCAGGATCCATTCACCCTGTCACCGTAACTGCAGCAGCGGTCTACGGACAAAAACAGTTGGTCTACGTCAACAAACAGTTGGGCCTACATAAAGAAAAAATCAATTTGGCCTCCAGCTAAAAGCTAAAAAGAAAAACTGACTAGAATGGGTAAGCGCGGGAAAACTCACCAATAGGCGCAATATACCTCTTACTTGTCGAACAAAAAAACTTGCATTGCTTTTGAAGTACTGTGACAAATAATGTAGAAAATATTTCAACGCACAAGCTACAGAATCAAATTCAGAATTGGTTCAAATAACACGAGTTCGAACTGCAATCCTCACGTTATCGAAAGCGCGATTAGCAAACCTGAAAACACGCTATCAACTAATAGTAGGATCTATCATTTCGACAAGTCTTTAAATGAGAAACACAAGAGAAGGCAATTATACGTTATCGGAATGTTTAACAAATTATCGGATACCTAAAACAAGGTATTGACTATTTAATCTATCGAATAAATTTTCGTTTTAAAAGCAAAATGGATTTGAGTTAAAATTATATTAAGCGGGCTTATACCGAACAGGTACACTATATATGGTATTGTTGGAGAATTTAAGAATAGAAAGGGAATTTATGTAAATGAAACAACCAAATACCGGATACGGTTTTACTATCGAAAATAAACGTAACGGGCTATTTCTCTAATACAAAAATACTTTGCCATTGGCAATATATAACACCCTGCCTTTTTGGCCGTGGGGGTAAAAACTAGAGACGGAAAAATGTATTTTACGGTTAAATTAGAGCCTAATTTCTTTGGATGTCAATGATGAATTTGCAAATTATGTATGTACATTGGTTCATATCAATAGCAAGCTGATTATTATTTTCATCATCATTAGGTCTTCAGTCCTGGAACTGGTTAGAAGCGTACCTTCATTGTTTCCTATTCTGAAGTAACCAACACATTTCCCTGAAATTTGCACAGTCTGCATCTATCGTTATCTGATCTAGGTCTACATCTACCTCCTTTTTCCTATCTCTGCTTGTAATATATCCCATACTACTCCCCAAAAATGTTTTAGATCGTATTCTCCCCTTCTATTTCTCCTACTTTTTTTCACAGATATCCTTGTTCCCCTGCTATTTCTATAACCTATTTGTTATTAACTTTATCTGTCCATGCTGTCATCCTCATACATCTGAAGCAAAACATTCCAAAAAGCTGTTACCGTTTTTCTGTCTGCGTTTCCTACTGCCCGTATTTCATGGGCGTACTGTGCTGTGCTCCACACATATGCTTTCAACAATTTTCTTTTTGTTTCTATGTTTGTTGTCTTTGATCATAGACGCTGTTCTTTCTTGTTAGATGCAGTTCGGTCCCCTTATATTGTTTTACAATTATAAGTACGCTGTGTACTTGAAAGGTAATGTGGTGGTGTCCCGTTGCCTTCCACATCGCGGTAGTATGTCTTAGACTGCCATACCGACCCCTATAATCTCTGCCAATCTAAGTACCGAAAGAACCGCTGCCCTTTTTCGGGGACCTGTCTTAGTCTGGTTCTTCACTAACGACCCTACTACTTTGGTTGAACCTGTAGTTTGGTTCTTTAGCTCATTAGATCACGCAAGCCATTTCACCTGATCTAGTAATCTTGAACTTCGGCAAGGTGCAGGTCCATTCGAAATGTGATTATTATTTTATGTGGGTAAAATTATAAGGGACTATAAAACACATTTTACTGAATATAAAAAGAATATATTAAACATTACATTATTTCTTATCTGAAAATGAGAATAAAAGATCTTTCTTATATTTAATTCTATTCTTAAATAATTCCAGATTTCACTGAATCCAGAATATTATAGTGTTTTTCTCCCAAAAACGGTTAATTATTAGCGTGCATATTCTAAAAAAACTTTAGTAATTGTTGTTTACACTGAAAAAATTATGTAACACATATAGCATAACAGAATATTATGCCACAAAATAGATACCGGCACGAGGTGATCACTTCCGCCAGTAGAAATTGATACACCCTATTGCCCCGCGGTTTTTATACAGTCACTGCACCGAGCAGCAATCGTTTGCAAAAACTCTAAATCTCTAGGTGTTGTAGTTCTCTACTTTTGGGGTCAGTGTTTTGGCGTCGCTATCTTTCAACAGGTGGTCATTGTGTTTGTACAAATCTATGAAATATCTTTGCAGTTATGATTAAAAAACTGACTAGTGTTTCATACTATTCAGAAATTAGGTTTTTAATGCTGATCCTTACAATGTGGAGCACAGTATGCAATTTTATGGATATCATAATTTCCTCCTCTTTGTATTAAAACATTCTTAATCATATGATAGAAATATTTTCCTCTACATTTCTCAAAGGATGTCGTATTATACCACATCATATACACTTGATGAGGTTTTACTATTTTTTAAGTTTTTCTTATATGCTACAAATTACGGTACTAGCAACGTGTTGTATTTGTTGAGAATTTATAAATAGTTTATATTTAATCCCAGCACAAACAGGGAAAGTTATATTTTATAAGTATGCAGATATAAATGCTACGTTACGAATTAGAAGAATTATTGTTATCTGTCGTGTTGAAAATAAAAGTGCAGTCTGATTTTCCAGCAATAGTAACTCCGAACGTTGAAGTTTTTCTCTAAACTTTGAGATTTGTCCTCCAAGGTAATTCGTTGATTACGACAAAAGCTTACGTTTGCAAACTTAAACTTCTTGAGTGATGAGGTTCTCCACATATCCCTCTGCAACCGTGAATTGTAGGTTAATCTACAGAGTGTAAGAAAAATATGGAAATGCATAATTTTGTCGAAATGTCAGAAATGTAAAAACTTTGGGATACAGTAGTTCAAGAGTATGCAATCTCCGTTTTGCTATTTACACACTTGCCAGATTGATATTTTTCTAAAAACATGGGTCGCTTTGGTTTTTAATATGCAATAAGTAGACCATTTTCAGGCAACCCACCACCTCATTTCCCCCAGAATCCCTCATTTCCCCACACATCTGGACCAATTTACATGTAAATTCCCATAAGGAGCAAATGAGGGAGATGAATCTCCACCTTGCTCCGCCTTGTGGAGATGAATCTCCGCCTTGTGGAATTTTTTACCCCAACCATTTTCATTACGTCACACCCGCATTCTTTCCACCCGCGAGATAAATCTTTCTCCACATTTCCACCCACGAGATAAACCTATCTTGTTTGATATCAATTAATATTAGAATTTTCTCAGCTACCCAAATCTCTAAGAATTTTTTAGATTGCATCATCCCCCATGGAGCTACCCTCATTTTAAGATTTCTTACCTGTAGCGACTTTTGAGCGTTCTTATAAATTTTTTTTAGTCATGGGATACATCTTGTTAGTCTAAAATTTTATGTAGAATCTGCAAACAGATTTGAAATATGACCACGCCCTTTAAAGTCTGGAACCTCTAAATTTTGCTCATTTATGATATATGCTTTAACCAAACAGTTAGAGGTAGTAACACAAAAATTAAGAACACAAAAGTTTAATAATTTATTTATCCAACTTACAATTTAATAAACTAATTACAATTTTTACAAAGTATAACATTATTTCCTGTGCGTAGCCGAAAGTTTAACCTGTAACAAAAAAAAGATTAATGGGTTGTTTAAATAGACCTGTAACAAAAGAGATTAAAGTAAAAGAAAGGAGACGTGTTTTCAGTCAATAAAACATATTGTTGGAACGTATTGATTTTTTAAATAATATTAACAAAGCCGCTAGTTCGCATGATCTGAAATTTGTGTAAACAAGGATGAACTCCATTCAACGGTACATCAACTACTTATTTTCTATTTAGGAATATACGCCAGAAACTTGCATGCTTTTAATTAATTAAAAGCAGAAAGTTTTGTCCGGAAACGCTACTGTAAAATATATAGAGCAAATAAATTATTCCCTGAATGTGTTTTCAATTGTAATAACTGACTATACAATCACTTATGAATTTTAAATTACACTTTATTTAACTAAGTTACTTTAAACAAGAAATTACCGCATCCAAAATTCCAATGCATGCTTAACAATAATGTAGAAATGGCAAGGTCGACTTTTGGTATCCAATGTAATGTGTCTTAAATATGTAAAGGAAAGGTTGACTTAATAATTAAGAAAGCGCATTTTGCTTGTATTAAATCTATGGAATTTCTCCTGTAATGAAAGAAGAATGCATTCGTAATTAAAAATGCGTGCTACAACTTTCGCTAGATACCAGTCATGTTAATTAGAAATTTTGTGTATGACATCATTAACTACCTAAATTTCAGAATTAACAAAATGTAATAAACCAGATTAAGTACTGTTCAATAATAATCAGAGTGAAAGTAAATGGGTCTTATTACATATTGAAATCCTAAATTACCTTACGTGACGCGGTAGAAGCATTATAACGCAAATTCCGGAAACTTCCAATGTAGTATTAATTCATTTGTAACTCGTAATCCAACAAATATTTTTAGATTCTTAACGAACATGTGAATCACATTTGAAAGCTGTTTATAATTTCTTCTCCAAACAAATGCGGTTATTACAATACGAAAGTACGCTATATGCAAGTCAATTAACAGCAATTAAATATTGCTTACTGACCTACCTTAATTAGGTTGCTGTGCTATTAGGACCGGGGTATGCAGACTTTAACACCTCCATCTCGCACACTTTACACGGATGTTGGTTGTTTCGTACAAGACCCTTTAACAACTGGTGGAGCTGAACGTTTACTGCTTAATGACATACCGTGCTGTTTTTCCTTGTGTCGCTGTGAGCTATTCTTGTAAAAGCGATACTGCAAGACCCAGAGCTTAAGTACTTTGCTGCCGGATGTATAAGCTTAACCGTGGACGATGTTACACCACGAGATTTGTTCTAGAGCCGTTTGAGAGCATCCCTTCTGGTAAAGTAGACGTGACAGGGCTCGCATTTCAAAAGGTTTAGTACAAAACAAAACCCGCACTATAGCACTTTAGTTAAACTTGTAAGCGAACTAACTAAAAAGCTTACTCGAGCGTACCTGATTTATGTTCCTTATAGAATGCATACCGAAGGTTTCCGAAGACGACCGAACGATGTTGAGGATTCAGCGGGGAACTAAATGACGTCATAATCCTCGCTGCTCGTCCAATACATTTAACGCCAATGCATGCACCTGGTTCGCTTCGTCGATGGTGGGAATGCCGTTAGTAAAAACATCGGAAACGTCTTCCATGTTATACGGATCGCATGCATATTAAAAATCCAAAAGGGTGGTAGCACACGCACACAAGTTGTTTGCAAGTCGTGCTGTAGAAGATGCAGTGCTACTATAACCAAAAACACTTTAAACCATTACTAAGAAAATACCAACTTGTTGTCTACAGGATACTTAGTAATAAAGCAATTTAATTTTAAATAACTTCTACGTCATATTTTAGGAAATGGAGGGCTTGAATATTTTCTAAATGAATCACCAAGCGAAAGTATATGCTTAACAGTATTAAAATTAACCATTAATTTCCCATTTTTACGACCGTGGTTAATTATAGATTAAATTTAATTTGTGCACGTTCGAGCTTCTCGTAAACTAACATATTTTATAGCAACAATGCGCTGTATAATACATGCATACCCCTTCGCCGCGCTACTGCTATTCTTGTAATTGCTAGAAAAAGTCACTCTCCTTTTTACTGTTAGGACCGATGCAACGCACCAATTTTTTTATACTTTCTATAACACATCGCGCGCTTTTTCGTATGATAATTAAATTTTGCTTCTGTAGGCTTTTACACTTTCGCATAGCGGTCGATCGCACGTAATGATTTCTAGAACCGGTAAGTACTTGATATCGTCCAAATAGAGAAATAGATGCTCGATGTCCGTCAACTTCCAATTCCCTCGTAAAAGGTAGAAAAAACTCAGTCAATCATCCATCTAACTTAAACTTCAACCCGCTCCTGTTCTGATAATTTACAAACATTTTTCAAACGACAATGGGCCGAGAATTTTTAAACCTCCGAGGGATCTTTAAGTCGTGATCAATTACACATCCGAGCTACGCGTAAACTAACATATTTTGCAGCAACTGTATAATACATGCATACCCCTTCTCTGCGCTACTGCTATTCTTGTAATTGCTAGAAAAAGTCACTCTCCTTTTTATTGTTAGGACCGATGCAAAGCACCATTCCATACTTTCTTTATAAGTGTAGCACATCGCGCACTTTTTTGTCGGATAATTAAATTTTTGTTTATGTAGGCTTTTACACTTTTGCTTATTTAAACATCTAATACGATCAATTAACCACTTTCGCTTATTCTAACAGGAACCACCATACATTCCGCCACACCGCTCTTTTTGATTCCTATGGGCTTCCGCACACTAACACCCGACGTATCTTTCTTACCATTTGTTTAACAAAAACTACCGGCATCGCTATTGTGGACGTAAACAGATGTTTGTGGATGTGTACGAGAATATGTAACCATATACATTAACCAGTCTAAGCTATTTTATTTAGTCCACGAAAACTACTATTTTTTCTAAACCATAATTAATAATCGCCTTTATAGGTTCCAATTTTACCATTTCCCAATGACTGGTGCTACGTACATGGAAACTTAAATTTCTTATTGGAGAAATTCTCCCACGCACTGCTGCGTGTGCATCCCACCCCTTTTGAGGTATATGCTCGTTATAGGTTGTAAGACCCTCGGTTTTACTTAACTACAATTCGTGAGACCCTTTAATCTTTTAATCGTTCTTTCTCGCCTACAATACAGTAGGACTTAACATTACAAACAAATTCTAATACTGGACCCCCATTAAATACGTCTTTAATTTTCCTACAACTTTTTGTTGACAAGTGTTATATTGTATTTATTATACGCGGGGTAGTCACTCTTTTAAGATAAATATATTTTGTTTGGCATCAACTAATATTAAATTTTCTAGGGACCCCAAATTTTAAATAAATTTTAAATAGGACCACCCATACAAAGTTGTGCCTTTTAAAGACTAATTTTGTCCATCTTTATTTAACTCCATCTTTAAAACCCTTTTTGCTACATGAGACATATGCCTTACCAACCATCTCCCGAAAATCTAAAACCGTGTCCCGCAACACCACGTGGAGGTAACACGTATACTCTGTCAACCAGGATAGAAAGGAAAGATTTGGAAGGTGGGCAAAAGAACTTAAAAATTATGGAATTTAAAACTAATATATACAATAGATTTACAAAATCTATACAAATATAAACAACTATCTTATATCTTTACGTCCCCATGCGTAGATTGTTGTACTATTAGGAATGATATACCTTTTGTCATCTTCGCTCGATAAACTAATTTTATTAATTAATTGCGTGTACAAATCGTGTTTTACTCCGGATACATACGCCGGCAAGTACTCCACACCAAATAAAGAATTAGATGCTTGGTGAGTTTTCCCTTCCCTCGTGTACCCCAGAACATCCCAGCCCATGGCACCCTGCGCATGCCACCCCCATCCCCTGCGCGTACGAAATGCGCGCTGCCCATACCTTTATGGAAGCATTTCGGGGTAACGTCCAGCCTTTTATAAATTAAGAACAATGTTATATACTATTATAAAATGTTTATTCTAACATTATACATAACAAAATTTAAAAATATTTAATACCAAACATGGAGTCATTTAAACTTAATTTTAATACAAAGTTATACACAGAAGACAGTCCTTTCTTTATGTTTGTTTGGAGTGGTTTTAATTTTATCTAATTTTATTGCAGCTTAAAATTTAAATCGACACCCAAGTCTTCTATCTCCTTTTCTAGCCAATAGTTTGATACATAAAGACCGTCTAGGTTTTCGAATTGTAAAATGTACCGAAGTTTGCCTCTATATTTAAAGTCTTTGATTCCGCCGACAACCAGATCCATTCCTTCGTGTAATTCTTGCAGCTTGTGACAATCTGTTAATCCGCTTTCCCACTATATCCTGCATACGTATCTTGTTAGCTTGATCGACTTCTTCTTGTAAAAATTTTTTAACAATTTAAAAAATTTAAATTTTCCCCTAAAACGACTAAAAAACCCAACTGAAACCTTAAAACCCCAAACCCCCCCCCCCCCCCCCCACCATCAAGTTTTTAAGCTATTTGCCACTTTAAACTACTTAAACCCTTTTGCAAATTTAACAACAGTCAAACCGTTCCGCCACCGTGGGTCAGTTAACTTAACCAATGCAGGAAAATTGGAGTGGAGACAAAATAATTAAACTTTCAAGTTTCAAATCAACAATTAAACAACACTTTCTTGTCCCTGCGTAGATTTATATTAAATATTACCTTTTGCACTCCCGAAACAATTTATTATTCGCTTAAACGTTTTACCCGATTACCCATCTCAACCAATAGAAAAGTTAGTTTCCCTCCTGGTACAGCACCATGACCCTGCCACCATCCCGCATTATCCTTTGTGAAACCAGGTAACGCCAGCTTTAAATAAGACATGAAACAAAAAGTTTTCAAAAAAAAGAATATGCCGCTGACCCAACCATATTCCACTACCTAGCCAATTGTTTTAATGGAAAACTCATTAAAAACATATGCTTTTTAATGAGTCATTAAAAGCAATTTAGGTAGTGGATATGCATGGGTCAGGGTCATATGGTCATGTGGTCATGTGGTCATATGGTCATCATGTGGTCATGGTCATGTGGTCATGGGGCATTTCACCTATGGAATTTCACAACTTAACATCCTACATATATCGGATATATGTCGATCGCATCCCGTCGGCTTAGTCGGATAACAACATATTCGACTATCTTCGGCAATATACGCCCCCACTCGTAGAATACATAAGAAACAATTTTTCGTATTCAATTTAGTATTCGATGTAGCTAGAACGGTAAACATGAGCGTCTCAAGGTGATTAACGTTTCCAACTTGGGAATAAAGTGAAACCGACAAATGAGCGATTTGGATTATGGCTGTTGACAGAAAATATGTGCAACAATAATCTGGTAACAGATATTGGTAATATTTGTTATGTCGAAGGCGAGCAGATGCTGACTGGTGGACACACACCAATTACAGAACCATTTGTGACAATATAATGTTGGTTAAAATTTGCGACTTTTCTGACGCCGAACAAACCTCTGCAAGCAAAAGGATGTTTATCCTAAAAAGAAATTTGTGGTGCATTTAACAGCTATCTACGAAGAAAGTTTGACCGATTTGTTTCGCAGGCATGGTGTTAAAGTAAGCCGTTTTCTCTGGAAAGCACTAACAAGATGGGCCAGAGAGTAAAAGAAATTATCGGAAAAGAAGACCTCGAATGCATTAATAAAAATTCAAAATCCTATATGTGTTCCATACAAAGTGGAACTAGCAGATGTTGTTGGAAACTTTATTGGAGGAACTACCAGATATATTAGACGAATGAAAAGATTATTTCTATCTTTTGACATGGATGTAACCCAAGATTTTGCGGGATATTTAGCAAGATGGAGATGTGTAATTATTTAACTACAAACCATAACTTTGCTATAAGGGCGAAACGAAGAAAAGTGTAATATTATAGTTGACAACGATAAAACTGTAGGAATTGATTGTTTAACATGGCTAACAACCAATGCAAGAATTAAGATATACAACAAATTTGTGTCAGATAACAAGTCCTGGTGTTAATAAACAACGGCAATCATATACTAGATTTTTACGTTGTCCAGATGTACGTTTGAAACATTTGCGTCTACTGGCCAAAGAACATGGTATTACGCGATTGAAGCGACAATATACAACTGTGCAATTGGAAGCATGTCAGTGGACGGTGTATAATTTAAAAGACTGTTTAACGTTATTGGAAGATAGTGTTATACTTCCTAAAGGCGCCAATGTACTGGTACCACTGCCAAAATGTGGAGTAAGCTATCGGACAAGTACAAAATAGTGCTGTTTAGTGTATAATAACCTCTACAGTACGTGTATTGGGGAATGGTAATACAAAGAAATTGACGGGCTTGCAAATTGTTGTCCGAAAACCAAAAGAAAGGAAACATTGATAAAGTATGTACTTTCGGCTTTTAGTTTTAACTATTTACCCGTAAATTATTTGGAGATAGTAAAGAGAAGATAAAATAAAATCTTACACAAGTGCTACATTAAAGCAGGTAGTACATATTTTACACAATCTGCAACACATATTCTACAATTCCAAAAGAAATAGTCATTTGGAATTGGGATTGATAAATACACCAACATTCGCCAGAGGTTGTACGACAACGCGCAAATATTGTAGTAAACTCTATCCGTTTACGCTAAAGGAAATTCCCATTATGTATGCCATACGCTGTAAGTGGAAGGAAAAGACAACTGGAATTAGAGGAAATGGATGCAAAAGGCAAAATTGGACTATGGAAAACACTGCAAAATACGCGAACAATACAAAGATGTGTTAGACAAAGAACATCTTATTAGAGAAAATGAGGAAGAATTAAAAGATTATTTTATGTGTCGATGGACTGACTTAGATACATCCGTTTACAAGTGTATGCATTTGCGGTTAGTAAGAAAGACTCTTTAGTTATGTAGGCGTTCTTGAAAAGGATGGTACTAAATCCGTATACTTTTAAAAGGTTATTCTAAAACGTATTTATCAAAATGGAGATAACAAAGAGAACTAAGGAATGCGGTTTCGTAACCTTGGCGTACACCACACAAAGGGTTCCAAACATTGTATATTTGCCTAGTTATACAGAACAATTTAAGAATCATTTAAAACCAAGCATGGAGTCATTTACAACCTTAATTTTAATACAACCAGTATATACACAGAAGACAGTCCTTTCTTTATGTTGTTTGAGTGGTTTTAATTTTATGCTAATTTTATTCGCAGCTTAAAGATGTGTGGAATCGACACCCAAGTCTTCTATCTCCTTTTCTACCAATAGTTTGATACATAGAAGACCGTCTAGGTTTTCGAATTGCTAACAAGATACCGAAGTATTGCAGTATAGTGGAAAGTCTTTGATTCCCCGACAACCAGATCCATGTCCTTCGTGTAATTCTTGCAGCTTGTGACAATCTTTACATCGCAGCTTCAGGATATCCTGCATACGTATCTTGTTAGCTTGATCGACTCTTCTTGTCGGAATAGGAAGATCCTTTTCTCCACACACTGTGTAGTTGCATATCCACCACTTTCGGGAATACAGTTGTTACAGGTTCGTAAGACCCTAGACGGTCTTTAAATGTATCCGAAAGGTTCTTTACTAGGCTAGAATATAGGATGTTTAGCGGAACCTTCGTGTGGTGTACGAGGTTACGAAACCCGCATTCCTTAGTTCGTCTTTGTTATCTGCCATTTTGATAAATACGTTTAGAACCTTTTAAAATATACGATTATACCACTTTCTGCAAGAACACACATAACTAAAAGGCTTCTTCTACGAAATGTATTTAACCGTATTAAGTCATCTAAAATTAATTTTAAATGCTTCTCATTTTTAATAAATTACTTTGTTAAAATTTTGTTGTCGTATTAGTGTTTTCCATGTAATCAATTTCTTTTCATCCATGTACTCTAATCCATTGTCTTTATTTCATTACGCGGACTAAGGGGTAATTTCTTTAGCGTAAACGGATAGAGTTGCTACAATATTGTGCTGCGATGGCGTACAACGCTCTGGCGAATGTGGTGTATACAATCCCATCCAAGAATGACATTTCTTTATGGAATTGTAGAATGATGGTGTGCATTGTGTAAAATATGTACTACCTGCTTTATGTACACTTGAGAACGATTTTTATTTACTGGCGTCTCCTCTCTAATTCTCCAAATAATTTACGAGGTAAATAGTAAAACTAAAAGCAGCATACTTTATCATGTTTCCTTCTTTTGGTTTTCGGACAACAATTTGCAGCCCGCAATTTCTTGTATTACCATTCCAATACAGATAGTAGTTTATACTAAAGAATTTTGTAGCAAATTGTCCGATAGTTACTCCATTTTGCAATGGTACAACATTGGCTTTGAAGTATAACTATTGCTTCAAAACGTTAAAATCTTTTAAGGTATACACCGTTGACTGACATACTATTGACACAGTTGTATATTGTCGCTCCAATCGTATACCATTGTCTTTGGCAAGAGTATGACCAAATGTTTCCTTAAACGTACATTGCACGTCAAAAATCTTAATGATTGCCAAGTTGTTTATAAACCGGACTGTATTGACAACAAATTGTTGTATACTAAGTCTTGCATTGGTTGTTAGCCATGTGTTAAAATAATTCCTACAGTTTTATGCGTTGGTCAACTTAATCATATTGTCTTCGTATGCCCTTAAGCAAAATTATGGTTTTGTTAAATAGATGACTCCTCTGCTAAATATACCAAAACTGGGTACATCCTGTCAAAAATAAGTTTTAAAAACTTCAGCGTTAATTATGGGTAGTCCATATAAATTTCCAATTAAATTTAGTTCCACTTGTATGGAACAAAGGATTTTGGAATTTATTAGTTAATGCATTCGAGGTTCTTTTCAAATTCTTTTATCGGCCCATTGTTAGTGCTTTCAGAGAAAACGGAAGCTAGTTTAACACCATGCTAGACGGAATACAATATGTAAACTTTCTCTAGTAGCGTTAAATGCACCACAAATTTCTTTTGTAGGTAAAACCTTAAAGTGCAGAGTTATGTATGGCGTCAGAAAAGTAGCAAATTTGTGAACCAAATTATATGTAAATGGTCTCTGTATGTGTGTTAGGTCAGATTGTCTATCGATAACAAAATTACCAAATCTGTTATCCAATATGGTGTTGCACGATATTTTGTTAACAGCCTAACCAAATCGCTCATGTGGTTTACACCTATAAGAATATTCCAAAAGTGGAACGTGTACACTTGAGACGCTATGTGTTCCGTGTTAGAATAATGAATCTAAATTGAATACGAAATAATTGTTTCTATGTATTCGTAAGAGCTGGGGCATCATTGCGAAATGTCAGAAATGTTGTTATCCACCTATACGAAGATGCGATAATATCGGATATTAGAAATAGGATAGTAGGTTTTCTGGATGAAATCCCCATACAAGACATATGCATTGACGCACATGATATGCCCGATACATGATCTTCAGTGACAGTGACCAAAATCTGTTTAGTTTCACAATAGCGATTGCTCGAATGTGATTTTTGTTTACACATTAAAAAGATGACCTCGAGGTTATAAAAATTGTGTGGAGCCCGCGTGAATGTTGTAAATTCATCTGAAAGGAACGTGTGAGTGTCGTGATGGTGATTGACTGGTCGTCCTGTTAGAATTGAAGTCTGAAAGTGAGTCTAATTGATTTCGTATCTAGTATGGTTCTAAATGTTATGCGATCGAGCATGAAAGTTGTAAAAGCCTACAGAAGCAAAAATTTAATTCGATCAATGAAAATGCGCGATGTGTCCGTATAAAAAGTATAAGAAATGGTGCATATTGCATCGGTCAACAGTATAAGTAGAGTGACTTTTCTAGCAATTACAAGAATAGCAGTAGCGCGGCGAAGGGGTATGCATGTATTATACAGCGCATTGTTGCTATAAAATATGTTAGTTTACGAGAAGCTCGAACGTGCACAAATTAAATTTAATCTATAATTAACCACGGTCGTAAAATGGGAAATTAATGGTTAATTTTAATACTGTTAAGCATATACTTTCGCTTGGTGATTCATTTGAAAATATTCAAGCCCCATTTCCTAAAATATGACGTAGAAGTTATTTAAAATTAAATTGTTTATTATAAGTATCCTGTAGACAACAAGTTGGTATTTTCTTAGTAATGGTTTAAAGTGTTTTTGGTTATAGTAGCATGCATCTTCTACAGCACGACTTGCAAACAACTTGTGTGCGTGTGCTAACCCTTTTGGATTTTTAATATGCATGCGATCCGTATAACATGGAAGACGTTTCCGATGTTTTTACTAACGGCATTCCACCATCGACGAAGCGAACCAGGTGCATGCATTGGCGCTAAATGTATTGGACGAGCAGCGAGGATTATGACGTCATTTAGTTCCCGCTGAATCCTCAACATCGTTCGGTCGTCTTCGGAAACCTTCGGTATGCATTCTATAAGGAACATAAATCAGGTACGCTCGAGTAAGCTTTTAGTTAGTTCGCTTACAAGTTTACAAAGATAGTGGGTTTGTTTTGTAAAATTTTAAAGGAGCCTGTAGTCTACTTTACCAGAAGGATGCTCAAGGCCTAGAAAATCTCGTGGTGTAACATCTCCATTGCTATAACATCCGTGGAAAAATTAATGGTCTTGCAGTATCGCTTTACAAGAATAGCCACACGACACAAGGAAAACAGGTATGTCAATAATAAAACGTTAGCTCACCGTTGTTAAAGGGTCTTGTACGAACAACAACATCCGTAAAGGTGATGATGGGGTTAAAGTTTCCCTGGTCCTAATAGCCAGCAACCTAATTAAGAGGTAGAAGATATTTAATTGCTTATTACTTGCATATAGCGTTTCGTATTGTAAAAGCATTTGTTTGGAGAAAATTATAAAGCTTTCAAATGTGATTCACATGTTCGTTAAATTAAAAATATTTGTTGGATTACAGTTAAAATGAATTAATCTACATTAATTTCCGGAATTTGCTTTAATGTTCTCCATGTCACTAAGGTAATTTGATTTCAAAGTATAAGACCCATTTACTTTCACTCTGATTATTATTGAACAGTATTAATTGGTTTACATTTTTTAAATTTAGTAGTTAATTTCAAATTATAATTGAATAAGGGCGCTATATTTGGTTGCCCAATGCTCCACCGGGACCATGGGTTAACGCGAAAAATTATCCTATTTATCGACTTTAATTGACACCCTAAATAAAATAAATAAAATTTAAAATCTAACAAACCTAACAAACTCTGACAATCTAACAAATCTAAAAGTCTGACAAACTGAAACAAAACTAAAAACAGGGTTGTAAATAATGGTATCCCTAGCGCTGACTTTCGAGTGTACCCGATCAACAAGACACAAGCAAAAATGAGAGGGGGAGGGATCCGTAATACCGGATAGCAGACGCCGGCTCTGCTTACCAGTGCGACCTGAAGGGTCATCTTAAAACTATCCAAATCTAGCTAACTAATTTAAATCCATCCCTAGCTTTCCTATCATTCCCTAACTGATTTATATTATGATTACAATCTTCGCAATTATACTCTTCCTTCCCGAATATATACTGCTACCAAAATGGCGACAGAACGTCAAACAAAACAAATAAGCCACATAATACTGCAATACCTGCTAATAAATAAATAAATATAAAGTGTAAATATAAAATATAAATAAATATAATTATATAAATATGTAAATAAATGTTTAATAAGCGTTAAGCATATAGCAGTGCACAAAATAGCAAAAGCATCACCCCACTTATCAGGTGTACTCGCACAAGCATTATGTCGGCTAGCGTCTTTACACACCAAACGTGCTTGTTAAATTGTTTCAAAAACTACTAATTAATGTAAATCAATGCTTGTGCGAGTACAGCCGTCACAATTTACGCCTTACCTCGATAATAAAATTCTCCAGCATCCGAAGATCTGGTCGTCTGCCTACATCTAACTGTAACTTACTTCTAAGGGGAAGATGGGGTGCACTGCTAAAGTCCTGGTGGATATGCACTAAATGTTCTTGGGGGGATCACAATCACTATCACTTCACTTTTAAGTCCTGGGGGGGATGCGCGGTTTCACTCTATTTTATTATATTTGTTTATTTTATTGATTTAATTTAATGAGGGTTTCTGATTTATTTGTTATTGTTTATTTGTTGTTATTTATTCCCGATTTCCCGATTTTACGCGCATAATTATGAAGATAGGCAGTGATTGTATTAATGGTGTGGGGGTTTCTCGTGCATATTGGACATTTGGGTATAATTATCAAGTTATTTTTATTTTTATTTTATTTTTTTTTTTTTTTATTTTATTTTATTATTATTTTTTTTTTATCAGGTTTTGGTTATATCTATGCTCGTATCCTTACTCACGCCAAGTCAATCTAAAATTTTTCAATCCTCCCACCAACCCCACCGAATTTTACACGCGGTTATCATTGATTGTCTAATCTCGCGACCCTTCCCGCAAATTCTTTTAAGGCTGTCCAGAACGCTTTCTGGTTGACCACTTCCCCGACTTCCTCTAGGCTCTTTGGCCATGCCAGACCTAGGATAGCTAGTTTGCTATCAGCCAACCCTCGATTTGCCGCTTCAAGCGGGCAGTCGAAGAGCACGTGCTCTGCGCTTTCCGCGCCCTCACCGCATTCACAGCGGTCGCTGTTGGTTAGACCGAACCTTTGTAAATACGCCTTCAAGGCGCCGTGTCCTGTTATCAACTGAACTATTTTATGGTCGAGCTTAACCTCAATCCTACCTCTAGCTTCTAAGCTCGGTATGAATTTGTGGGTCAACCTGCCCGTGGCAGCGTTGTTCCACCTCTCTTCCCATTGTCGAATTGATTTTCACGCAGCTTTCTTTTAATTAAAGACCTCGGTATCGACGAATGTGATATCCGAAAGTTTCCCGTCGCGGCCTCTTTAGCTAATTCGTCAGCCCTATCGTTTCCTACGTTGCCATTGTGCGACCTGACCCAACAGAACTTTAAACGTCGAAACCCGAGCGCCGTACGCGCTATCCTCCAGACGTCCGCTTGGAGGTCTGTCGAGGTGTTCATGTTAGTTAATGCCGTCAGCGCTGATTTACTGTCGCTGATTATATAATACTCGTCTCTGCCCGTGTGATTTATTACGTAATCGATAGCCTCTCGTATGGCTACCAATTCGCACTGGAAGATAGTGCACCAGTTCGCAAGTTTGGTTTGAAACCGAAACACCTCCCTTTCCTGCTTAAACACGACAAACGCCGCGCCTGCTTGCCCATCGTCCATACGTGAACCGTCCGTATAAATTTTAATACCCATCGCGTCCTCATCACCTTCGACAAACTCGATTCCCTAATATCAGCCGGGTGCCCCAACTCAGATACAACGATCTTTTTTGCAATTTCCCTATTACCAAGATTAAGATCTTCGATAATTTCGCGCCCTTTTCCTATATTTATTAATCGCCTATCTCTAATCTCCCTAACGACATATTCGATAGGGAGAGTCCTACTGATCACCAGGACAGCCTCCGTGGAGGTGGTCCTGTACGCCCTCGCCGCTTTTACCGCGGTTATGCGTTGTACGCTCGTCAATTGACGCATCTCCCGGACTTTACAACCTTCTGCCCATACAGAAGCTGCGTACAGTATTGCCGGCTCAATTGCTCCGGCATAAACCGTCCTCAGCGATTCGCCCCTGAAACCCCACTTTATTTTAGCCGCCGCCATCATTTTATTTGATATTTCGTGGCCCTTACTTTTTACGTATTGTACGTGCGCTTTCCAATTTATTTTATCGTCGATCTTGACGCCGAGGTAGGTAATACAATCTTTAAACGGGATTTTCTCCCCTCCTAGCTCTAGCCTAGGAGGTCTCTGTCCTGGTTTCGTGCCGAAATAAAGCGCCTCTGACTTCGCCGTGTTAAATTTTAGTTTTACCGCCTGCGACCATTCGTGTAATTTGTTAAGCGCCTCGTTCGGTTTTGTGCGCATATCCATTAACAATCTCGATCTTACAATTAAAAGCGTGTCATCCGCAAACCCAACGATTGAACATCCTGCGGGCAACTTGACCCTAAAGATGCTCTCATACAACAACTTCCAAAATGTGGGACCAGAACATGACCCTGCGGGCATCCCCTTTCCACCTCACGCGACAGAACCTCACCCGGAATTTCAACCTGTGCCAATCGCCCCGAGAAATAACTCTTGACCAAAGACATCAAGTTTCGCGGACAACCCCTACGATCTAACTCGCAAACGATTAATGGCCACCAGGCAGCATCAAATGCTCCTGAAATGTCCAAAGCAACAACGACACAGTACTCTTTAGCATCTCTCGCCTGCTTTATTTTCCGACAACAAACTCTAACGCGTCGATAGTCGACTTGCCCTCCACGAAACCAAACTGTCGGTTATTAAAACCGCCGCTGTCTCGCACTAGGTGCTCAACACGCGTAGTCATAACGCGATCTAAAACTTTCCCCAGCACCGGTAGCAAGCTAATTGGACGATAGCTGCCCGGATCTGACGCATCCGCCTTTTAGGTTTGGGTATAAATTTCACGTTCTGGATTTTCCAGCAACGCGGAAAAACGCCCTTTCTAAACAAAGATTAAACAACCCGACAAAGACACACGGGGCTAACAGGCACGCCTCCAGAGCTGCGTCTGAAGTGATTCCATCATGCCCCGGTGCTTTCTTAGGGTTCATCCTCCTAAGAGCCCTAACGACCTCGTGAACTAGGATTGCCTTATCGGCACCTGTTCCTTGCGCTTCTGCAGCTACCCGACGTACTAAATCGTGCGACCCTTCATCCCCCTCGGGATTATCCGATGGGAAAAATTTCTCTAGTAAATATTCCGCCGTGGTTTTAAAACCTTCCGTGTATTCGCCATTTGTTTTCTTTATATTACTGAGCGCAATTTTTTGTTGTTTTCCTCTAATTACGCGGTATGCGGTTCCCCAGGGTTCTTTCTCTGAGTTTCGCGTGCAGAATTCTTTAAATTTATTCGTTCGCGTTTCTTCTATTAATATTTTATATTCGCGGTAACTTTGATTATATTCTATTCTCCGTTGTTCTCTTATATCTCCCGAGGCGCGTTGATAGCGGCGCCTTAGGTTACGCGTTTCTGCCCGCTTGGTGGTTAGTTCCCGGGTCCACCAGGGTACGCTGTCTTTAAATGTTTTCTTTTCGGCATGGAATACGACGACGCGTCTACCACCGCGTCGTTTAATTTTTTCGCGAGTGTTTCTACTTCGTCTGCCTCTCGGCAGTTAAATAGCTCATTTTCGAGCACAGGGATACTTTCGCCAAATTTTTGTTTAAATCGCTCCCAATTTGCTTTTTTATTACAGAACCGCGGAAATACAGTTAGCTGCTCGTTTGCACTTGTTTTGGTTTCAACGTCCCATGTTATTAATTTATGATCAGAGAGCGTTTCCTCGTCCGACCTTAATTTCCAATTACAAATCGTTTCTAACATTTCGTGCGAGACTGCAGTAATATCTATAAAACTGCTGCCTCTATGCGTCTCAAACGTAGGTAAATCATTAGTGTTTATCACACTAAGATCCCATTCCGTAAAAAGATCAGCAACCTGCGAGCCTCTATCGTCTTCGATAGGGCTGCCCCATAGTGGCGACTTGGCATTAAAATCTCCCCCGATGACTAGATTTTTATTTCTGCCGATTTTACGAATAATATTATCTACTTGATTTATCAAGTCTTCGGTTTGGGGATTTTCCCGCTGGGAATCGACCGGCGGGAGGTACACGCTTATGACATAGAACGCATTTTCCCCTGATTTGATTTCGGCCGTCGTTACAAATTCGTTCGATAAATTATTTAATATAATTCCGGCGCACGTTCCATTATTTATTATTATCCGCTACGCGGTCGTTCACTATTCGCGTTTAAGACGGTAACCCCCCTCCCAAAACCTGTTATTTTGTGGCCATACAGGTGCGGTTCCTGTATAAACCCGATGTCGATATTATTTTCGATGAATAACTTTACGAAGTTATTTGTTGCCCCTCTACCTTTCCCGAGATTTAGTTGCGCGAATTTAATCTTCTTGCTTCTTATGGACTTTGTTTTATCTTCACAGTCCATAATCGATGTTTCGTGTGATTGCGTGCTTCAGACGTTGCATCGTGGGCATCTACTCGACTTGGCGTCGTGGCGCGTATCGACCTTCGCGCCACCGCCAGTTCTGTCGTTTGCCCTAGCGCAAACCACACAGCAGGGGACTGCCTTCCGGCAATTCTTGAATTCATGCCCGACCTCGGCACAGTTACCGCACCACTGTACCTTCTCCTGCACTCCATCGATCGATGGCCGTACTCGTAGCACCGGTAACACTGGGTCATCGAGAAGTGGTCCCGGGCCCATACTCTTCGCCACCTGAGGTTAATAGCATCAGCTAATATACGTCTTCGAAGTGTGGGGGTCACTTCGAAGACTACGTTGGCGAAGGGATCTCTAGGGCCCTTTCCGCCAAACCTGAACTTTCTCTCAGGTGGTCTTCTAGCTTCAAATCGCCGAAACGGGGATTCTGGCTCGCAATCAACCGCACGAGCTCTTCAGCCTTCATCCCCGCTTCGACCCCCGGAAGAACGACCCGTGGACGTTTCTTCTCGATGGTCTTCGCCACGAGTTCCTTGCAGTTCCCGCCGACCTTCAACTGCAGTTTCTTGGCGTCGTCGCGACCTGCGCACTCCACAACGACACCGCCCCGGCGCGTCCTACGAGCTCCGACAACAACAAACCCATCTCGAGCGGGATCGACCTTCTGCTTCAGGGTCGTCATCACGTCGTCCTTCTGGCCTGGCCTGGCGTCGACCCTACAGCAAACGTAGGGCAGATGCTGAAGCTGCAGCGGCGTAGGAGACCTTGCGCTGCACCGACGCACCCTGACTCTGGCCTCCTGAAACAACAGAATTCACCGCCGGACTTCCCCAACAACACTTGCTCTCCTGAACCATCTAAACAAAGACGCAGCGCCCTAACCATACCTATCAGTTGGTTCGTCACGTCGCGGATATCATCTACGGCGTGCCGAACCATCTTCCTATCCTCCACGACGATAGTGGCGGAGGTCGTCGGCACCTTCCCATAGACGGCAGCGTGCGCCTTCCTCACTCTAAACTTTAAGAGTTCCAGCTCATCGAGGTCGCTAGCATTAACGCTACCGTTGCTGCTAGTCGACATCGTGCGCTGGGCTCTCGAAGTAGAGGGCAATTCTGGCGCCGCAACCACCACGGGAGGCCCCTGACTCCCCAGGCACGACCGCCGCAGACGCAGGCTTCTTCCCTACCTCCTGTACCTCCTCCTGAGTTTCTAACAAGAAATTTTTTAGCACTACCTTAAGCTGTTTCCCCCCAACAGCGCCCTCCACCGCTGACCTAGCAGACTCCGACCGATTGCCCCTCTTCCTCCTGGGCAGCGGCTCTTCATCGCGGTGGACCAGCATGCTGACAAAACTAGCTTTAAAAATGACACCTAAAACGCAGCTCAAAAAACGTCCTAACCGTTACGACGCTAAAAGAACGACGCTAGAAGAACGCAAAACGTTGGTCCAATAAAAATGTTTTGTTTAAAGGTGAACCGTAAACAACCTTGTATTTATTAAAACTTCAACCGCCCAATTAAATATCAAATTTTAACAAAAATACAACAAGCACTAAGCGTCAAAATAGCAACTAGAATCAAATAAATTCCCTAACGCAATAAAAATATTTCGATTTAAAATGTACTGTAAAAAACGCTATTTATTTATTTTAAATTTTTAAACCGCCAAATCAAATTTAAATAAACTAATTACTTCAAAATATTAAAATATCTAATTTATAAATAAGAACACTCTATTTTTAAATGTGTAATTAACAAAATAAGGTCGAGCGCAATCGGAATGCGGTAACCGGAAATGACCTTTCACTTTATCGCTTGGTAACTAGCACAACCCGTAACTGATACACCGCTTAATTACACCAAAATCGATTTTAAAAGCACTTATAAGTACGCGTGTACTTAAATTTATATTAAAATTGTTTTAAAATTTACAGTTTTTGAGTTATTTAGTTGATTTAAAAAGGGGTTAGATTTTTGTTTTTTGGTTATTATTTGATTATACGCGCACTATAAAAATTACACACACTTTTTGGTTGTTTTTCCCGGTTTTTTACTCGATTTACGCAGTTTTTATTTTAAATTTATTATTAAAAATGCCTCTTTAAGTTATTTTTGAGTATTAGTTTAGTATATTTTTGTTTTATTAACCCGAAATTTATTTAGTTTATTTTAAAACGCGAATTTAGTTTAAATTACAAAGACAACGCGATTTATTTAGTTTTTATTTAGTTTAAATTCTGTTTTAAAATTTTTATTTTACGGCACTGTATTTAAAATTTAATGGCACACAATTATAAAAATAAAACACAATAAAAAACAAAGCTTCAAATAAAATAAATTAAAAATAAATAATAAAAACCCTAGATAAAAACTTACTTCTTAGTTGCTGAAGCGGAGCGCTGTTAAACACGTCCGCTCGCTTCAAGCGGCAACTAGAAAGTAATGATGTCATACACAAAATTTCTAATTAACATGACTGGTATCTAGCGAAAGTTGTAGCACGCATTTTTAATTACGAATGCATTCTTCTTTCATTACAGGAGAAATTCCATAGATTTCATACAAGCAAAATGCGCTTTCTTAATTATTAAGTCAACCTTTCCTTTACATATTTAAGACACATTACATTGGATACCAAAAGTCGACCTTGCCATTTCTACATTATTGTTAAGCATGCATTGGAATTTTTGGATGCGGTAATTTCTTGTTTAAAGTAACTTAGTTAAATAAAGTGTAATTTAAAATTCATAAGTGATTGTATAGTCAGTTATTACAATTGAAAACACATTCAGGGAATAATTTATTTGCTCTATATATTTTACAGTAGCGTTTCCGGACAAAACTTTCTGCTTTTAATTAATTAAAAGCATGCAAGTTTCTGGCGTATATTCCTAAATAGAAAATAAGTAGTTGATGTACCGTTGAATGGAGTTCATCCTTGTTTACACAAATTTCAGATCATGCGAACTAGCGGCTTTGTTAATATTATTTAAAAAATCAATACGTTCCAACAATATGTTTTATTGACTGAAAACACGTCTCCTTTCTTTTACTTTAATCTCTTTTGTTACAGGTCTATTTAAACAACCCATTAATCTTTTTTTGTTACAGGTTAAACTTTCGGCTACGCACAGGAAATAATGTTATACTTTGTAAAAATTGTAATTAGTTTATTAAATTGTAAGTTGGATAAATAAATTATTAAACTTTTGTGTTCTTAATTTTTGTGTTACTACCTCTAACTGTTTGGTTAAAGCATATATCATAAATGAGCAAAATTTAGAGGTTCCAGACTTTAAAGGGCGTGGTCCTATTTCAAATCTGTTTGCAGATTCTACATAAAATTTTAGACTAACAAGATGTATCCCATGACTAAAAAAAAATTTATAAGAACGCTCAAAAGTCGCTACAGGTAAGAAATCTTAAAATGAGGGTAGCTCCATGGGGGATGATGCAATCTAAAAAATTCTTAGAGATTTGGGTAGCTGAGAAAATTCTAATATTAATTGATATCAAACAAGATAGGTTTATCTCGTGGGTGGAAATGTGGAGAAAGATTTATCTCGCGGGTGGAAAGAATGCGGGTGTGACGTAATGAAAATGGTTGGGGTAAAAATTCCACAAGGCGGAGATTCATCTCCACAAGGCGGAGCAAGGTGGAGATTCATCTCCCTCATTTGCTCCTTATGGGAATTTACATGTAAATTGGTCCAGATGTGTGGGGAAATGAGGGATTCTGGGGGAAATGAGGTGGTGGGTTGCCTGAAAATGGTCTACTTCAATACCCTGTATATTGTTGTAATGTTGGAATCTGCCCTTCAATACCAGTTCAACCATATGTTACACTTAAGATTTGAAATAGTTACAGAGGTGTTTAATAAATAAATCTTTCAATGAAAAGGTATTTCCAGGACCATGAATCGGTAGACGAGGAACTATTGAGAGACCTTTGCGTTTACCAGATTTTAATCCTAAAGACTATTTTTATTGAGGGTGCCTAAAAGATTGTTACATGCCGAAAATCGGCTATGTAAACATTTCTGATTTTAGTTTTAAATATGTGACTGAAATCGCGCCAATATTTTAAAAATAGACTTGTGCGTGCATTTCCGTCACTTTAGACAGTTGCGTCGGCGCAGAGAATGCGCAGGCGCAGAGTGCGGAAGGAAGTGCGTGTTTTTCCGACACGACGGAACTAGTGAACGAGACGTCGAACAGTGAGGTTGATCTGTGTCGTCTTTTTATCTTGTCTTCTCTTTCAGATATGTAGGTTTCCTGTATCGCACCTTTTATCGCTCCCTATCTTATTCCTATCGTATCGCTACAACAAAAGGAGAAGGAAGACAATCCAATTTGGTTTCAACGAGACGAAGGCCGACCCACACCTAATCAACGCCGAGATCCTGCCGCCAGAATAGCTGCAATGTTGTGAAGAGCTCCACATTCTACGTGAGTACATTTTATCTTTTTCTTTGTATGTGATACAAATTTGAGACGCAAGAATGTCGTAATACCTTGTTGCGCAATATTATGCACGTGTTTATTATGTTGCCAACTGTCGTAGTGGCTCTTATTAATTACGCGCGGGACTTTAACAGTATACCTTAGACTAGAATAGACGTAGAGTATAACAGTGGCGCGTCTAACGTGTGTTGAAATTTGTCCTTACCTTTTCTGTATCTTATATAGTGTTAGTTTTTAATATATCTGTAGTAATTGGGTCTTATTCACTCAAATAATAATAAAAAATAATTATTTAATTTTTCAATAACTTTTAAATAGAAAAGATATAAGTTGGCAACATTGCAAGTTGGCATGACACCTATCTTAAGTTAAAATGACATGAACTACAGATGATGTGTCAATCTGATATAGACAACCGTATTTGATCACTGTTTATACCTTTCATAAATGTGTTGCTAACTCAATTAATTCATATCTTACCTTATAAAAAATAGTGTGTTTGTATTCTGGGTTTTTTTAAATAATGACCTAATCTAATTTAGCATGAAGCTGGAGCATATATCTTTTAAAAGTGTTTAGTAAATTACACAACCTTACTTAAACATGTGTTTGGATTATTAATGTTTTATGTAAGTATTCTAATTATAAATAAATAGCTTTATTTTCCATTCATTACGATTAAAACAAGGAAAAATCTCTTAAAATGACACTAAGTTTAGTTAAAATAATCATTATAATCCTGAAATTTTTCTTAGTCTATCTTAACGTGTTTTTGAGTTAACTTTTTAAAAACCGACGTTTAGATAACTCATATTATCTTATTTTACTATGATTCTAGTGTTCCCTTAGTAATTTAAATAATCAACTATAACTTACAAATTCTTTTTTAAAGAAAATTTGGTCTCTAAATACAGCTAACGCAATTAACTGAGTTCTTAGTATATCTTTTACCTTCTCAAACGTTATAATAAACTTGATTTCGTTATATCTGCTTCTTTAAACACTACAATAATCCAGTTGTTGATAACGTTTTGTAATTAAGCTCATTTACGACGGTTGTTGATAAATCTCTCGATATCAAAAAAACATTTTAATAATTTGGAATTCTGCTTTTTCTATACATGTATTGTAGAATATTGCTTTTGTGTAGCGAGTATGATTTTGTTTTGATAGCATATTTTTTAGATATATCAATATTCCAACGCAGCATTTTAAGATCTATTTGGTCTAGACGAGATTTTCCGTCCGAGTTGGTCGCTCAGCATTACATAAGTCTAGACGAGACTCGGGGTAAGTTTGTCGTTCTAGCAATTTGTGAATCATTTTTTTAAGAATGATGTTGGAGTTTTGTTTATTAGTCTAGGTGAAGCTCAAAGGAGGGCTCGTCATCCTAGTAGGTATATGCGTTATAAGATATCTTTCTGTTCTTCAACAATTCTATCAGTAAATCGAGTTTTAATTACTGTTATTTCTTCATATATCGATTCAAACCACACTAAGTGGCATAAAATTATCTTTAAAATCGTTTAAGCTTTGCGTACATCCAAAATTTTTCACTTTCCATTTCCTTAACGATTTACCTAACGTTTCTGTCCCTACTATAAATTAGTTAACTTTATTCACCCATTCCTTTTCTTATACAGCGTGTACCTTGTACACGTTTAACTTATTTACCTTAAACTAGCTATCTTTTTGCTACTTGTCGACTTTTCCTTGAATTTATTGTTAGTTATATATCTGTTTATTGTCTAGGTTCCCTAGTATAACTCTGTCGCTTTATTTAATTACCCTTAGCACCTTTTGTACCCCATATTATTTTGTTTTCAGTATTTATCCTACATCGTTTAATTTTGTGGTGATTGTCGTAACTTTGGTTGTAATAACTCATTGAATTTCTATGATTGGTTTTAGCTGATGTTTTGAGTGGATGCTTTTTTCTTTCGGCTCACATAGGAGACGCGGCCTATGCCATTGTAAGAAATAGCCCATGTGTTTTTCTTCTGAATTATTACAGTTGCCCACTCTATCTTTTATCATTACTTGTTTTCTTTTTCTACTAAGTTACCATAACATATGAACATTTTTTTGTTGTTTTTTATTAAACTTCGTGGTGAGGTGCTATCGCTTTTTATTGATACCTTATCGAATTCTCGGTTGTTTTTAGCATATTGGTACAGTGTGTCTGTATTTAACTGCTTATAGTTAGACATTCTTGTGTGTGTATGGCGTTACCGTTTTTAAAAAAATTATCTTGCAGCAGTTGTTTTTTTTTTGTGTGAAGGTATCTGTAGAGATACTTTCAAGTTGTTGTTCCAACTATTGTCTAATTTTCTGATCGTAGTGGATGCACTCGTTAGGAAAATGATTGTACTAGTTCTTATTAAGAGTCTAGTAATTTTTTTAACTTATGATGTACTTTAGCTTGTCTGATTAATATAGCAGGTGGTCCTTCAGACCGACCTGTGTTTAACAGGGACAACTCTCTATCTTCTTTCGGACGCTTGTTCAAAAACTCTACTTGTTCTTATCCTGCTGTCTCCGTTTCTGCCTTATCTTTCATTCGGTAGACCTGTTCTTGTCCCGGAACACCCGTCTACCACATAAGAGTGATTTTTCCCTCACTCCGGGCTACTGACCACATTGGTTGGTTGAGTAGTGCTTTTCTATCCACCTTTTCTGTCTCTTTTGCTCAATGCGAGTCCTTCCTCTATTCTCTTCTACCTGGAAGTGTCACTTATGCATTTCAAAATGCTTACCTCCCTCTTTCTACCTTTCCTATATCTCTATTGTCTTTTCATTTCCGTTAGTCACTGTGTGGTTGCGCGGGGGGTTTTCACAGACACCCGGACCACGTCTCTAAGAATGTTTCGTGAGGTCATGCGGTGCTGCTGTCTGCGCACATGATCGCTAACAGTGCATGTATGTATGAGTGTGTGAATGTGTGAGTGTAAGAATATATATATGTAGCGACATATATAAAAGAATGGATATCGTACCGATATCATTTAACGCCGGGTGCAGGAATGCAACCAAATGCCTTTTCCGGTCTCTCGTACCGTTTTTCATAAACGGGCCTGCTTCACAGGTCGCTCTCTTTTAGGGGGTACGAGTATTTTTCCCTATATAACGGCTTCAAGGAGCCATTCTATCGTGTATCTTTGGGATGGATGACAAAACGGCTTGGTGAGCTGGGGAGTTCTACGCTATATCTTTGATGTATGTAGTCGTAGCGTGCCTTAGCGTGCTGGAACGATTTGGATCCATCTATTGTTATCTAGTTTTATCTTAATATCGTTATTTTACCCATTATCTTTGATAATAACGTTATCTTAATATCTTTATCTTACTTATTATTTTTGATAATAACTTAAGCTTAATATCGTTATCTTATCTATTATCTTTGATAATAACTTGACATTTTGCTTTATCTTTTTTTTATCTTCCTAACGTTTGGTATTTACGATCAGACGTAGGAATTATTTTTTGAATATTGAGTGAAGAAGCTAACCGATGATAGGAACGAAATTTGTTAGGTTAGTAATATAAGAAATTAGTATGATGGTACTGTTGGTAAATTTGTTGATTCACAACCATGTCATGTCATAAAATTTGCTAAAGTGCAGAGTAACTTGCTCTTTTGAACATTTTGAAATTTGGGCATTTTCTTGCCAAAGAACGCTTATGTGCGTCTGCACGTAAAAACTGTAATGTTAGCTTTAGTTATAGTATTTAGGTTAGGCGACTTGTCGCATTTGTTTTAGTTTTAGTAGTGTTTCGTGCTCTCCGACAAATTTGTGTTGTCGATTATAACTGCGCCACATCAAAGACTCGTGTGTGCATTTGTAAATGTAGTTCAAAAGCAATGTGGCTACACATTCCGTTTCCTAGTAAATCGTAAGACGTGTTATCAGTTGAAAACCAGGTGGCGCCTAAAATAAACATTTTCTAGAATTTAAGTTACGGTATATGTAGGTTAGTTAGGATTTAGATTTTAAGCTTTTACCGTGCTACCAGTCATTTTCTTTGTCGCGATTGTTGCATGACGAAAATTGACTATGTAAACATATCTGATTTTAGTTTTAAATATGTGACTGAAATCGCGGCAATATTTTAAAAAATAGACTTGTGCGTGCATTTCCGTCACTTTAGACAGTTGCGTCGGCGCCAGAGAATGCGCAGGCGCGGAGTGTGGAAGGAAGTGCGTGTTTTTCCGGCACGACGGAACTAGTGAACGAGACGTCGAACAGTGAGGTTGAGCTGTGTCGTCTTTTTATCTTGTCTTCTCTTTCAGATATGTAGGTTTCCTGTATCGCACTTTTTATGGCTCCCTGCCTAATTCCTATCGTATCGCTACAACAAAAGAAGAGAGAAAACAATTCAATTTGGTTTCAACGAGGGTGAAGGCCGACCCACGCCTAATCAACGCCGAGATCCTGCCGCCAGAATAGCTGCAATGTTGTGAAGAGCTCCACATTTTATCTTTTTCTTTGTATGTGATACAAATTTGAGACGCAAGAATGACGTAATACCTTGTTGTGCAATATTATGCACGTGTTTATTATGTTGCCAACTGTCGTAGTGGCTCTTATCAATTACGCGCGGGACTTTAACAGTATACCTTAGAACACAATAGACGTAAAGTATAACAAGATAAAGTTTATAAAACTAAACCCCAAGTCTTGCAGAGTTATGGCATTAAATTATGGATGTCTCGGTTAATTTAAAATAATCCTAAAGAAATGTAGTTAGTAGACACATTTTACTATTGAATTGGTACTATCAAATTACCAACGGAGCACATTTCGAACACTAAAAGTTGTTTGCAGGTATTATTTACTTTTTGTTGTATCTTGAAATTTAGCTGAATCTAGTTTTCGTTGACATATGTCATGGCATATTGTCCCGTAAATCATAATACAATCGACAGAAGCAACAGGTACCGGACTTAGTGGGAGGGAAGGGGTGTGGGTTATAGGAAACGAGCGACAGCCTCCGGTGCGCGACTGTAAAAAAAGTCGTATTGTAATAAATATCTGAAATAAAATAATTAGTTAAACAATCTAATAATCATGTAGGATATTACTCCTAGTAAAGTAATAAAAAAATATCAACTAAAATAATATATATAGGTCACAGGAGAATAGTACAATTTAAGTGATGAAAATATATGGCAATTTTTGGTCATAAAAGAGAAACGTTCTTTCCATGCGCCAAAGAGCCGTAATTCAAAGTTAAAACTAATACTAACTATGTACATATAAGAGTACGCATTTGTAGAATAAACACATGAAATATTTATTTAGAATATAATGTCTCTATTGGCAATATTTTACCACACATGAAATATTTATTTAGAATATAATATCCCTATTGACAAGTATCACTAGAATGAACGGTATAAAATTTGTTCAAATACAGAAACCACACACTGAAATTTATGGTCAATCTTAGATAGGCTACTCGTTTCGTGGCGTCGTGCGATAAGACGATTCCATTGGAGTAGGTTTAATTATATTTACCACTTAATTTATAAGGTAGCAATGACTATAAATATGCTGAAGCTTGTCGTGTAGACTACAAGGTCAAAATAAAAGCGGTAATATGGGTAGAACTCACCAGATGGACCTATAAAGTGACTTTGCTGCACGCATCGATGGAACGGTCAGCTGAACCCAGTGAATATCAACGTATCTTTACGGTGGGGAAACATTCTTACGGCATCTCAGGCATTACGTCCACGGAAGAAGCACATGAAAAGCTTATCGCTTCAAAGACACTCACAGCATCAACTTTACCATGTGCAAATCCGACAGAAGACATCTATAGTAAGACCATGACGAACAAGGAATTTGTTTTTGCAGAAACATAAATATTTTTCGTTATATAGCTTTAGCAAATAAATGAGAATGTCCTTTCATCACAAGTAACATCTAATTCAACACGTTATCAAAACAGGTGTGTGTAGAATTCGTAGGAAGTCTTTATCAATTGATATGTTACGTTCGCTTTTCGACAAGGAATAAAACCGTACCCTTGTTAGTTCATTATTCATTTACGTAGATTCTGCTTCAATATTCAAACAATACCTGGTATATTAGACCTTCCTACAATAAGTACGCTTGATAATAATTTTTCATTTTAAACCTATTTACTTCTAAACGAAAAGTTTATTCTGTAATTTAAATCGTCGGTACCTCGTTCGAGGCATCCGCTGGCTTGATACCTATTCCTATAAAGCATAATCACTTCTTATACTACTCCAACATAAAGACTCGTTGAAATGATAGATGGTACTTATTTGTTAAGATTGTTTCAAGTTTCTAATCACATTTGTATGTTTGATAACGCCAGCATGGATGTTAATTCGTGTTATCAAACGATTTCATTTTCATTCTTTTCGGCATACGTGATAGTAATTGTCGTTTCCGTTCTTGATAGGATTTCGTGCACACACCACTGTGTGGTAAGTACTGACAATTTTAAAAAATATACTTTTCCTTCGTAAAGGATCTAATCTTTACTTGTACGTATTATAGCTTTTGCCGGTGGACATGGCCGTATAGTACAGTGACCCTTGATTCGCTTACACCTTTAATGTGAAACTGTGAAAGTGGGACAGCTAAGCAACCCTGAAAGTTAGAAATTATTTCTACTGCTGTATGGGGGGATGCGAATTGTTGACTACAGCTGAGAAAATCACTATCGCGGTCGATGATTCCATTGGCGAGGGATTGATGACGAATTTCTTTTGCTTCCTCTTTCGAGTTTCCGGCATTGAAAAGGAATTCCACTTAGCTCCAGATCGCCGGAATATAATCAGACGGCAGCTGTTTTCCGTTCTGAGTATCACACTTAAATTTAACCTTTACTAATTATAAATGTTCATTTGCTTATATGATTTATTTTAGAGATAACCTACAGATTATCTTTAAGGTGATTACTAAAACTTGCTGGGAGGATGCATTCTAACAGCGACAGCCTGTAATTCCGATAAATATGTAAGTAGACTCATTTTCTTTTTTTTACTCATTAACCATGAAACTATCTAAATAACAAAGATTTACTAATCGTAAGTAGCAGGAGTTCATTCTAAATTTTGTTTAAAATTTCTTTCCCTGCTTAATATAGATATGAAACGTTTTTCAGTTAAATTACTTTACATAAAATTTATGAAAATAATAATTATTATTTGTTCCAATTTTGTTTTCGCTTTGTTAATACTGTGAAAGTGCTTTAAGGATATTTTGACAAAAAAAAGATGTTTTCTCGCAGGTTAGATTTTCTCTTATTTTGTGACAAATTTCTCTAACTAAAAGTTTTTTTCTTAAATGGTTCTTTTGTTATAAATTAGTGTGTTTATTTTTATTTCAGGTATTTCCTTTTTTGTATTGGTGAAATCCCGCCTACCACCGATTGAGCCCGGTCATTCCTTCATTGTTCTGCAGGTTACGTCGATGTACATAGCAGATAAAGCCAATCAACATTTCGAAGAGCTGAATGCGATCACGTAACGTAAGTAAACCAATACCAAGTATATTAATACAGCTTTCATTAAACAAAATACGGACTACAATCAATTCCAACAAATTTTCAAATTCACGGCGAACCTGGTTTGAATAACTTGTTAAAGTACACAATCTCTATAGTAACGTTTCATATACGAGGTCGTATTTGAATATAAAGAGCGAACGCTATACAAATAGATACTTGAATAAAGTACTGTACAACCGAATACGACTTTGGCGGCGGCACGTAACAATATGGTTGAACTCACGTTGAAGACTAGATTCAAAAATTGGAACAGTATGCGGTTATTGCATTAAAAAACTAAGATTCCTATATTTTCAGAAACACGATCAATCTGGCAACAATGTAAATAACCGAGAAGAAAGCTCCATTTCCTTAAACCCATATACTCTAAATTTTGTACATTTCTAAAAACCTGTTTTAAAAAATTAGTTGTTTCAAACTTTTTTCTACTTTGTGAATAAACAGCAGTCATCAATTTGAAGGTATAAGTGTGACAATACATACGTGTTGCTATAGTTACAAAGTCGCTCAAAATGGCTGAGGTTTTCCTTGTGAAATTGTGAGTTGTTGTATATTTCAAATCCATCATCCTACAAAAATGTAAAAGAAAATAATTTACAAATGAGTAACAAATAAAATTTTGTATGGGGCGTCCATTCGATAGAGTCAATAGGGTTTGTGCTTAAATAATATTAATCTTGTATACATTGTATTGGCCATAGGTTAGGGAGACTAACAGGTCTAGTACTAGTCCTAATGAGCATTCACTGAGTTTTAATGACATATTTGAGTCACAGCTTATTGTAAACACGTTGAGAGCTGATTTTATTTGAATTTATGCAGATATACATGTTAATTATTAAAATAGATGACCGCCCCTCTGAACTTCCCATAACATCATAGGTTTCTATTCAAGGAACTTATCAAGCAATAGACTGATAAAAAACAGCACAGAGACTATTGGTTTGAAACGAAACCGTGTATGTAGCCTACTTAAGTTACAGTTTGAGTCATAACCTGCATAATATATTTATTTATTTATGAAAATAAACAGGGGGTATCCCTAATTACATATTTTTACTAACACTAACGCTACTACCACAACTAAAACTAAAATTTAATTTAATAAATGTAAAATACTAATTAAAATAAAAATAAAGATAAAAATAAAATAAAATGAAATAAAAATAAAATAAAAATAATAAAAAAATCCTATGTTACTATTACAAAATATTACAAAGCTCTATAAATTACGTTTGGGTGTATGTTTGCGTAACCATCTGCATATATGTGTCTGTGTATATATACACTCGTACATACGCATGCCTGTGCGTCTGTGTGTGCGCGCCAGTTACGAGTACGTGCGTGTGTAGGTGTGAATGCGTGTGTATCCCATCAATGTAATGTAGGTTATGACTCGAACTTTAACTTGCAGGGAGCAAGGGGCGTATAGAACTGAAATTACTGTGGCTTTGTAATATGTAGCTATTTTGAATTCAACCCTGAGTATATTTCGCGTCAACCGCCACTCCACCTGGTAACCCTAAACTTACCCCATGAAAAAGCTATAGGTACGTGCCTGGCTGCAAAACAGGCTTCTGTCGTTAAGGCTATGGTACCTTCAACAGGCATGAAGCGTGACACAAAACAATATTAATAAATGTGCCAATCCCTTACGCCGGTAATGGAAATTTATTAAATTACAAGTTCTAAGGCAAGCTTTTCTCGATCTATTTTGTTCTTTTACGCCACCTTACAATTTCTTTCAATCACATTTAATCATGCAAAAGCATTATTCATACGAGTGCACATTTATATATCTACAGTTTGCAATAAGTCGATACATTAACTTAAAGTGAAATTAAATCAATTCACTGAATAAGGGATTTTAATTAGCTAATGCTGTTGTGGTTCGTTTAACACGCAAATTTCCTATTTTGTATACATTCGCATTATTACGGTCACGTTGATCAAAATTATTGTTCGCTAACCGTAATTCTAATTCACGTGTGTTAGGACTAACCACAGACTAACTACAACGCTACAACTTACATAAATTGCAACGCCATTTCACCTTAGATCAAGCAAGATATTGACATATAACTAAATACATTTTATTGAAATCTAGACGAAGAATATTTTTATAAAGCCCTTCAAATTCAGTATACATGGTACGGCCGAAAGACCTTTGATTAGATATATATCAGAAACGAATTTATTGCAAATCCAAAAATTTAGACAACAGGGTTTTACGATCTCGAAGAGCTTTCGATTAAACCAGAAATCGCCATAAGCTTTATTATTTCAAGTCGAATTTTATATTTTTTATTTAATTTTTAGGTTCTAACATTAAATTTAAAAACACTTTCCACAAACGAACTTATAAAAAATTAACCATTTTCGAGTTATATCGTTTGTTTCGAAGATTTCTTAAAAATCACGTCATTGTATTAATTATGATTCTCCAGTTGCATTTTTAGTCAATAACTTTCAATTTGATATGAATAATATTATGAGCCGCGTTCCCTTCAAATAAAAAAGACGTGTTTGACATGTATAAAGATTTACAATCCAATGCACAATCATAAAAACAATTCATTTATTTCGTGTTGTGTTCTGTTGTGAAGAGAGTTGAACTTGAGTAGGAAAATGCGGGATGTTTGGGACGCGAGTTACGTATCCCCCAACATATATGTACCATTAATAGAAAGTATTAGAAATTATTAAGGATTATAAAGAATTACTAAGTTAGATGCAACATTGTATCTCAAGGATAATTAAATAAAGGATAATGAAAGTTCACAAGCAAATTGTGAGAACGGATGCAATGCATTGTATTTCAGACGATAATGATACGTCAGGTGGCAGGTCACAGACGGTTAAGAATCGTGATTACCTAAAAAGTAAGATTCTTACATTGTATAATGAATAGTATTAAGAAATAAGCAGACATGAGCTCTGCAAGTTACCACAGACATGTGAGGGGCAGGGACAACATAAATACCCCGGGAGTCCCAAGACCATAATAAAGTCTGAGTATTTCAGCTTCAACATTGTTGTTTACCTAGGCTACTCGTCCTAATATTAGTTCAATTATTAATTATTTTTTGACTTAGAGTATTTACAATAATTTGTCAAAATTCCATAATTAATGTCTGTTTAAACTAATAAAATTTGTTACAAGTTTTGGAAGTAGTTTTTAAAAACACAGCTCTCAAGACCCGAAACGTAACTCGCATTTAGTTTGGGACAGTCTTAATTTTACGGCCAAGAAATCGTGTGATTGCTTTTATGCCAACTCACTAGGTGACTTAAAGTCGTATATTCACAATAATGTATTAACTTTCACTTTCAAGGGTGAATTTTATTAGATTGTTAAGCCTGTATATTAGTTTTTTTCTGGTGCTACAGTGTCTTCTTAATTCTAACCTCCAATTTTTGCAATCAAATTTTTTTAACACCCCTGTCGTGTACGGAGGTTTAAACCGTTTGGTATAGGGAGCTTTGGGACTACCCAAACCACCCACCAACTTATAATGTGTAGTTGTAACACTTCTATTTACTTGTTTCAGTTAATCGAACATGCCACATAAATACGTAAAAAAGGGAAATCGTAAGGTTTTGCCCCAAAACCAGTGGCGTAACTACACCCCTGCCAGCCCCCGCTATGCGGGGGGGCCCCAAGTGCAAGAAGGCCCAAACGATAATAAACTCAACTTATTCATCTTCAACGTATTTGGCAGGTAAGAAACGGTCAAGAAAATATTGCAGATAATTCAGAAACCGCAGGTTAACGAACGTTTTCTTGATGTTACTACTAGGAACTGCTGAAATACAAGAAATAATAATTAAGATAAATACTGAACACCACCTGCAGCCTGCATCCTTTCTTCTTTCTATCCGTTCTGTCCTATTTTGTAAGGGTTAATAAACAGATGAAAGAGACTGTAAACTTTAATAACAAAGATGTCTATATTATTCTTAAGTGATAAGTTGTATAAAGTGGTAAAGCATTATTAAACGACGTATAGTAGGGTTAGTTTGGTTTGTGGGATTTTAAATAGGAATAAAAGGGCTATTGTCTGTACAGTACAGATTCACAGGATGGCAGGTAGCTTAGTAACCTTCGCTTTCTAGAAATATAATACTAGAAAGAAATTCATTTTGTGGTTTCTAGTCAGCTGGTTGCAACGTATTTGCATTAGCTGCATTATATATAACGGAAAGGAAGTAAAAAAGC
Source organism: Platerodrilus igneus (assembly GCA_036346225.1). Classification (NCBI taxonomy): domain Eukaryota; kingdom Metazoa; phylum Arthropoda; class Insecta; order Coleoptera; family Lycidae; genus Platerodrilus; species Platerodrilus igneus. Next base: position 4,025,594 of record JARFIW010000800.1, read on the forward strand.
ATTCCAGTACGTTTTACTCAATAGTGTTGTGTTCGTATTACAGGAGGTCTTTCATATTTAAACGTAAGTATTTATATCTATTTTTTATTAAACTACTATTGATTTGATCATAGTTGAAGTCGCGCTGAGAAATACATATAAATAAATCTTTAAGCATTCAATAAAAATATTAAAAATCATTTATATTTTGTTAATTAAAGCATTTAAAGCAAAGTATGTATGTGTTATTTGTAATTTCAAAAGGCTTTTAAATAATTATTACTTATCTAATTACATTATAATTAATTTCATTCAAAATTGCAGGAAATAATATACAATGAGCACTACAAGCGGCGCTGCAAAAAAACGAAAAAGGAAACTATTGGAAGAATCAAAGAGCAAGATTCCAAAAATAAGTTCCTTTTTTACTTCTAAAGAGTCCGAAAAACAAGAACAATCTATGAAAGAAATTGGGCTTTCGACAGTAGCATCTACTAGTTCCGCTACAGACGAACAGCAGTCGTCAACAATTTTAAAACTCTCACCCAGGGCGCAAGTACATCACATAATGACGGCCGCGATAGAAATTTGGAACTAGATACCACTACAATTACAGAGGTAAATGTGAGTAGTACTTTTTCACTTAATGAACTATCTATGGATCTGACGAAAGAATATCCAACCGATTTTGCACATTTTTAAAAATCAATGTTTTACAACATGACAATTTAAGAAAAGAAATAATTAATTACGGATTGTGTAGACCAGATGGTGCGTTTCCTAAAGATAATAAAAATAGAAGTTTTTCAGTTCACTATTATTACTTAATAACTGCAAGCGAAAATAAAAGCAATACGTTAAACTTACCACACAATTCAAATGGGTGGTTGTGTTATTCTAAATTAAAAATTGTGTTTATTGTCAACCATGTTGGCTGTTTGCTTCAGTAAGGTCAAGTTGGACGACCGGAATTAATGATTGGCAGGGTTTATCAAAAAATTAAAGAGCATTTGCTTGCTCAATCTCATTTAACTTGTTGTTTTATTTACGATATGTGGAAAAAAATTATACCATAGATAAGAAAGATACTCTACTATTAAAACAAGAAACTGAATTTTGGAAAAATGTTTTACACAGACTTTTCAATGTTACTTTAACACTATCCCAGCGCATGCTGTCATTTCGAGGACATAGAGAAAGTTTTCTGATTCAAAAGACAGTTACAACGGTAATTTCTTAAGTTTAGTTCATTTAATTAGTAACTATGATTATATTACAAAAGTGCTTGAACGACCCAAAGGTTCAATTAAATATCTTTCCCAAAAATTCAAAACGATATTATTAATACTTTAAGCGCACACTTAAAAATATTTTATTAAATAAAATTAGATCCGCTCCTTTTTCTCAATCATAATAGACACTACACAGGATATAACTAAGATTGATCAATTAAGTAAAATTGTAAGATATATTGATTTTAAAAAGACAGCTTGGGAGAGGTAACCAAAATAGATATTTGTGAAACTTTTGTGGGTTTTACAAAAGTAGAGTCCCAATCTGCTGAAGGACTATGTAATACTATATTAAGCAATTTAACCAACATGCAATTAGATATAAATAAATGTAGAGGGCAGGGCTACGATGGAGCTAACGTTATGAGCGGTACGTATTCTGGCGTGCAAAGAGAATTTTAAACATAGAGCCTGCAGCCTTATATATGCACTGTAGTGCCCATAACTTAAATCTAGTCATAAATGATGCCGTTAAAGGTATAAAAGAAATAGAATCGTTTTTCTACTTTTAGAAAACATATATACATTTTTGCTAATAGTATAGTAAGATGGAATTGGCTTTCTGTTTTAAAGAAAATTTCACACAATTGAAACGCTTAAATCCGACACGTTGGGCGGATCGAGTAAAATCTTTAGCTGCCATAAGAATTCGGTATAAAGATATAGTAATGTCTCTTAATAAAATTATTATGATATCAAAAAAACAGATGAACGAAATGACGCAAAGCAAATATTAACTAGCATGGATAATTTTAATTTTATTTTTTAAGTGTTTTTAAGTCAAATTCTAGAAGAGCTTAACAAGCTCTCACAAACTGCTCAGAGTGAAAAGGCGAATATTAATCAGATAACTCTCTTATTTCAAAAACTTTAAAATTTTTCAAGGAAACAAGAAATAACTATTCCAACATCAAGGAGGAAGCAGCGAAAGTTGCAGGGCAATGGAATATTAAACCGGAATTTATAAAAAAGGCAACCAAAATAAAAAGCATTACGATGAATTATCCAATGATTATCGATTTAATGATGAAGAATTTAAATTTAAAATAAATGTATTTTATCGCGTAATGGATATTATAATTTCACAGCTGTCGAATCGTTTTAAATCGCTTTTTCATGTAAACGAAAAGTTTAATTTCTTAGAACCTAATGTATTTTTGAATTTAACTGCAGACGATATTTTATCTAAGGCAAAACAATTGCAAAAATTTTACTACAAAGATTTAAATGATGCTATAGGTATAGAACTTACTACACTCAAAAATAATAGACTTATTTGTGATGAATTAAAAATGTTAACGGTATCTTACAATTTTTAGAATATCTAGTACTTTCCAAATCTACAGGTTCTAGCAGTTTTCCAAACACCATAACAGCCTTACTGTTATACCTAACTTTACCGTTAGCGTTGCAAGTGCGGAGAGATCTTTCTCAAAATTAAAATTATTAAAAATTATCTTAGGAACCGCACTTCACAAGATAGATTAGACGATTTATCCCTCTTAGCAGTAGAACATGACACTGCCAAAAATATGAATATAGAGGATACAATAAACGCGTTTGCAGCAAAACATGCAAGAAAAACAAAATTTTGAATTTGATTTGGAATGTCTGCTAGCTCATAGGTTTTTTTACTGTATCAAATTTTTAGGTGTAAATAATTTTGTGCGGCGTATAAATATGTAGATTTAATATTAATTAACTTATAAGTTTGAATTTATGTAATTTGGTTTTATAATTAATAAAGCACTTGATTAATATAGTATATGTATTTAATTCTATACTGCTTCCTTCTCTACATGTACTATAATTTAAAAATATGGCTAAATATAAGCCAGTAAAAGTAATACATTTTAAAGAGAGCCCACTTTAAAATTTTTGCGGGGGGGCCCAAAAATCGTAGTTACGCCACTGCCCAAAACCTTATAGATGATGCCATAATTGAGGTTAAAAGTGGTAAAGGGATAAGGCCAACATGCCGTAAATATAGAATTTCAAAGAGCACATTGTTCAGATTATCCAAAACCAGTGTTTTTAAAAGAATTAACTATTCAACCAAACATTCCAGTAAGCAAGTTTTTACAGAAACCCAAGAAACTATGTTAGCAAACTACTACATTCTGGCATCAAAACTTCACCATGGATTAAACAGAAAGGCAGCTCTAAAATTAGCATACAACTTTGCAAAATGCTACAAAATTGAATATCCAAAAGCATGGGCTATAGGGGAGAGTGCAACAAAAGACTGGCTGCGTGGATTTTATACCAGAAATCCCAATATATCCTTGAGAAAACCTGAGGCAACTGATTTAAACAGCTCTACTAGTTACAATAAAAATAATGTCAATCAGTTTTACAAAATTTAAAAGCTATATTAGAAAATAAAAAGATTAGACCGAAAGACATATGGAACATTGACGAAAAGGGCCTGACAACAGTTCATACACTAAAGAAAGTTTTAACTCAAAAGGGGTATAAACAAGTTGGTCAAATGACGTACGCAGAACGTGGTTCTCTTGTAACTGTTTGCTGTAGCATAAATGCCATTGGACAATCCATCCCACCATTATACGTATTTCCAAAAGTGAATTTCCGAACTATTATGATAAAGGGTAAAATAAATAACCACCTATTTCAAATTGACTTCAACTTATTCCCATACTTTGTTTTACACGTGGACCAACAGGCTGCAAGGGCGCGGTTCATCCAAGTGGATGGAGGACTGGAGAAAGCTTTATAACTTTTTTTAAGCACTTTCTTGAGTATGCTATACCATCCAAAAATAGGCATGTATTAATAATTTTTGATAACCATGACACCCACATCCAGATCGACGTAATAAATTTAGCACGTGAAAATAATGTAATTTTACTAACATTTCCGCCTCACAGCAGTCATTAACTGCAACCGCTTGACATTTCCGTTTATGGTTCATTCAAAACCTATTTTAATTAAGCTGCAAAAAGCCTTATGCAGAGGCAACCAGGTAAATCCACATAAATATATGACATCAGAACTTTCAAAAGACGCAATGGTAAAGGCATTTACGCCTTCAAACATAGTTAGCGGTTTTAGTAAGACGGGCACCTGCCTCTTTAATGAACATACATTTACAGCTGACGACTTTTTGGGGGCATATGTGACTAATCGTGATTTACCAACTTCCTCAAACAATTTAGTTTTGCAACCCAACATGCAACGAAACGATGTAGAAGATATCGCTCCTAAGCCAGGCGAGAACTGCCAAATAATGACAGCCACTTCAGCTGATTCTGACATTATCAGTCCAGAAAAATTTTACCTTTTCTCGCGCATTAAGAAAAATAGTGGGCGAAAGCCTGGAAGAACTAGAGTGATTACCGAAACGCCCAAAAAAATAAAATTGAAGTACAACAAGCAGCCCAGAACAGAAAGAAGAAAATGGAAAACCAAAAACGCACTACAAGAAGACTATCATCAGGATCAAAAGAAAAAACAAAAGTTATGGAGAGTTCTTCATCAGAGGATGAAAATTTGAACAAAAAAGACATTTGCAAAGATAGCAGCTCAGATGTAGATTTTATTAGTAATGAAGAGGAGGGTTTGCCTAAAACTAATGCTAAAATTTTGAACTTCACAAGTTCTTCTTTCATATTTAAAGTAACATATCTGCGCAAAAGTTCCAAAACAAATGAATTCTATTTTCCTGTTGAAGTGGAAGTAAATGGTTTAGTGACGAACCAGCACGACATTTTCGGATTCTGCGTAAAATTCTAGACTAATTTGATGTATCTCGTGCTAAAAAAATGTATAAGGACGGTCAGAAATCGCTGCGGGTAAAAAATCTTAAAATGAGGATAGCTTGGGGGGGGGGGAGTGATGCTATCTAAAAAATCCTAGAAATTCGGGTAGCTGAGAAAAATCTAATATTAATTGATACCAAACAAGGTGTATTTATCTCAAAAGATGCAATGACTAGTCAAAGAAAACTATTTGGTCCAGAATGAGGGAGCAATTGTGGATGGTGGAGCAAATGTGGCGGTGGTTCGTCACTAAACCATTTACTAGTGGACACAGATGAGATATCAATGGACCAAATCGTTGGAAAGTTAAATGAACTTATTTCCAGAGGTTCAAGTAAAAGGATTAGTAAATATTTATATTTTCGAGAAAATTTAAGTGAATATGTTTCTGCCATGCGTTGATCTTTTATAGAGTCCCAAACCTCCCATCTGGTTGGTTCAAACCTCCCCATGCGGCGAGATTTAGGACACTTTTAACTTTTTTTAAAAACCATACCCAAAATTTGTAGAATGTAGTTTTTTAAGAATAAACTTATGCTTTATGTTTACAAATGTTAACGCTTTAATATATCTATACTTTAATATTGATATTCTAGTTTGGTGGTTCTCAAAACGATCCTTTAAGAAAATCGTCCAGAACCTCCCGCCTATCACTACACAATCTCGCGTATTTGCTCTGTAAATTAATTCAAATTTCTTAGAAATAACTAATTGTTAGTTGAAATTGGGTAACTAATTATACATAAAGTAATGGTATAATTAAAATCATTTACAGTAATTAATAAATAAACTAAAAATATCAAATGTACCATCATATAATTGTGGTCAATGGAATTTAATCATGTTTCCATTATCTATAAGCCAAGTGTTAAAGGTGTTATTTCATTTACTTAAAATTGCAATTAAACAGACAGGCGCGGACATCAAAGGTTGTTCTATTGAACACCATCTCTAGTAGTAATTTATTGATGCTTATAGCGATAAACATACTAAAAATTGGAAATCGCAAAGAAAAATTCTAATTCTTGAATAAAGTTCAGCAAATTAATGCAATGAATTTAAGAGGTGAACTGTTATTAAACTATAAAATAGAACTGATTTTATGCGTACTCTCATTTTAGGAACATCTTGGAACATTACTAAAGTGATTCAAAAAAAAGTTTTCAAGTAGTATTAAACTTTTCCGACTCTCCAACTTTAATAAAATGCAACGTGTGAAAGCTCGTGTGAAAACTCGTGTCTAAAATCTGTTGCGTTGATGGTCACGCTTGCTCATTCGAGAAGAAAATTTGCGTCGCGGTGCTATCAAAACCAATGACTGCGCTTTGAAAACAGTCACGCTGCGAAGTATATAAAAGCCGCTGAAAACATTCCGTCTCTTCAGACGCGCGTTTTCCTTCCATTCGAATTAAATCAAACCAACTAGGTAAATAACCAAATATAAAATGCCGCCTGTGAATGAAACACATTATAATTCTAAAATGTTAACCCAAGTTATTTCTTCCGATACCCAAAACATTTCTTTGTTTCAAGAAATTCGCGGTATAAAGCTTTTTCGCGCAATTAGTAAAAATTTGGCTAAAAGACACCGGGGTGATTTTAATACAAATGAAGATTCTACAAGTGCATCGTGTAGTTCGGATTCGGGCTCATCTGTATCTGCGGAAAAGTGTCAAAGCTCCCGAAAGGATTTTTACAGGTCAGTTTCTAATCAGCGAATGTCTAGTGTTTCAAGTGGTGCAGATATTTATGAGCACTCAACAAACAGAGATTTTAGTTGGACCGACTTCAAAAAGGATTTTCAAAAGCTCACAATTTCCAGATACTCACAAAGCTGTACCACCGAGAAAGACGGTAAAAAAAAAAGTAACAATTCTACTCCAAAGAAGATTCTTCGTTCTCCTGTTTCATATACGTATGTAAAAGGTTTATCTGGTTTGCCAACGCAAAGAGTGCCAATTCGGTCGCTAGTCCAATCACGTAATAATTCAGTATGTTGTTATAAACTTGTTGCGAATTTTGATAGATAAGTTTTTGTTAACCCTTGTGTATAAAATTTACTAGTTTGTAGTAGTTTGTGATATTAATAACGTGAAGTACTAGTTTGTGATATTGAGAATGTGGGTGAACATGCGTGAATCGTAAATTCTAAATGAAAGAAAGACTGCTATAAATGCTCAATCTAACATTTTCTTCAGTATTTATTTATAATCAATATGTATTAGGGTACTTTGAGGGACTTAAAAGACTTATACGACTACCTTGTTAACAAATATAAGCGAAGTACGTAGTGTGTAGTAAGCACTTGGTATATTGTAGAAAATCAAATACAACTGTAAAGCACTAGAATTTATGTAACAATATCTTTTATAGAATTTAAATTAAATGTGTATTTTAAATAAAGCTTTTGTATCTTATTTCAAAGAGTCTCAGTTTGATAGGTACAATTACACAACCGCAAAATGCAGCCATTTCACCACGGTAAGCAATTAAAAGTTAAATAATTTCAGGTATTCTAGTAACCCGCAATTGATGGTAAAGCAGCAATAATTCTCCCATATTTATATTGGAAAATATTGGCAGAGCATAAGATACAAGTTTTAGATTTAATGAAGAGAATTTTTAATTTTCACTGGCATGAAGAAGAACTTATAACTTTCGAATGCAATAGTGAAATTCTACCCTTTATAGAAGGAAAAATTTGCTAAATTCAGTCTAGCCGTGTCATATAATGCTATCAACTTACTCAAAGGTAAAGACTTACGATACAGTTACCCAGCAGCAAGTAAATATTCCAAATTTGAGCTATACATTAACTTTTCTCTTATTTGTCGTGATTTGATCAATAATAATTTAAAATTCTCCCTTTAATATTAATTTGATGTAGAATTGCAGTGTTATACTCCGTCCTCCCATACCTTTTATAGGTAAAAAACATCAGTTTAATTTTCGAGATGGTTTCCAAGATAGAAAATCCCGAGAGCCTGCCAACTATCCTTCAGTTATGGAAGATTTGTCTTTAGAAATTAGACAATCTTCTGGTGCTCTACAATTCTTGTTAAAGTACTTCAATTACCTATAAATAGAACCTCCAGTCATATTTTGTCCGTTATAAAACCCATACATAACGGTTAGATACTAAGCTTTAACAAGGCATATTTCATTTGTTAAAGTTGGAATGTTTAGTGAAACTGTTTCTTTTATTATTTCAATCTATTCGACTTCAAACAATTACCACCCAATTTTCCATACTGTATAAAGATGAAAAACAATGTTCTATAAATCTTTAGTACTGTCTTTGTTTAAATAGTATTTTTCTCATTTACTTTTTTAAAATACGTTATTTATAAATTGTCCTTTTAGCTAACTGCCCAGAATATAAAACTGAAGGAAGCTAATTGCATTCCTTAAATTTTAAGCATTTTTAAGTATTATATTTTCTAGAAAAGTTTCGAACAAGACAAAAATGAAATTTGTTATTTTAATAATATTTGTAAAGAGATAATATTCTACGAGGCTTGTTCAATTGAAACCCATCTTTGGTTCAGGAAAAATTTATTGACAACTAAATTTACAAATAATTACCACTACGATTAAGGCACATATCCCATTGTCTCGTCAACCTATGTATACCCTGCCTAAAGAAATCTTGTGGCTCCTGCTCAAAGAATTCTTTCACGGTGTTTTGTACTTCTTCGTCCGACTGAAAACGGTTACCCTTTAACACTTTTTTCAGTGGCCTAAAGATGTGAAAATCGCAAGGCGATAAATCGGGACTATAGGGTGGATGCTCTAATATTCTCCATTTCTTTCGCTGTAGATTTTCTTGCACTACGTTAGCAATATGAGGTCGAGCATTGTCGTGAAGCAGAATGACACCACGTGAAAGCTTCCCTGGACTTTTTGTCTTATTGCTTGATGGAGCTTGTTCAAAGTTTCATTATACAGGTTTGCGTTGGTATGCATCCGAGGTTCTGTAAATTCTATCTACAAGGGTCCTTCATGGTCAAAAAAAAATGTCAACATGACCTTGTTACGTTTTTTTTTGTGGCAACCACGTTGGGCGCCAAAAATGTTACGTTACGTAATTCGTGCGTAACACAAAGAAAATCAGAGAAAAAAAATGACCGGGCTCAATCGGAGAGTAGGGGGGGTTGTAGAAAGCAGACCCACATACAATGTACGCGGTTGTAAGGAGTTAGTGATAATACCTGCAAGAAAAAAAAATTAGTTAAGCAAACCTGAAAAAAAAATAAGCATAGCAGCAATGAAAAGTCTAAGTTATTCAGTACTTTGTAGAATGTAAAAAAAAGAAACTGTTTAGATAAACTATATAATATAACAACGGTAAAAGCAATACAGAAAAATGTTTAGTACAAAGTGAGGTAATATTGGGGAGTAGCAGAAACGTTTCCTCACACACCAATTAAACATAAATCAGATAAAATGTTAAAAAAATAAATAGGTAAGACACAATTGATATGAGTAATTCAGTAAATAAATAGGTAAGACACAATTGGTATGAGTAATTTAGTAGTATTGATTTTTCTTTCTTTCTTTTTTCTTTTTTTTGTTTTAAAATAGCATACAAGTCTATTGTAAAAGGTATCAGAACGACAAAGATATGGTAAAGCAACGGATAGATATTTAAAGTAATAACCAGTAGGAAATAGTTCATTTTACAAAAGTCCTAGCAACGCTTCCTTGCAACGGAAGTGTGAGATTCAACGATGTCCTGCACTAACGAAGCACTTCACCCTTGACTGTGAGGGTGTTGATGGAACTTATCACACGTTACACTAATCACACCTACGTATTTCACTGGTGTTAGCAGCAGACATTATCACGCGTCGGAACTATGTAGCCTTGACAAATTTCTTGGTAATTTTATTTCCTAAGACAATGATTTCGAAATATTCTGAAGCACTAGTTTAATTTCAACTGGGACCAAAAGTATATTATTTTCATAAACATCCCAAAAAGCAATGAGAAACTTCAACCAATACCTTTGTAAGCCGGTAATCTGTTATATTTTACAAATGACGAAATTTGCGCAAACAATGATCTATTTTAGATTCTTTGTTGTTAGAAAATTCAGAAACTACAGTATCACTGTATTTAAAAAATCCAAAGTATGCGCCACTCCGAGAAGAAAAAAAGGACCGCGAAACTAGGTCGCACACACAGTTTCAATATTAAAAGACAAAACAACTAAAAAAGAACCATAATGGGTAAAGCACGTGTATCACTTAAGTACGTCCGTCAAAGGGTTCCGTAAAACACTTTTGTGCAGTTAATATACAATTTTTATTTCACAAGAAAACAACCAAAAAAATCGTGCCGTGCTCGTACATGAACAATACGAAAATTAAAATCCCGCATTAATTTTCACTAGTCAAAGCAAAGAGGAAACAGTATTTTTTAACGTACTTAGTATATCGGAATAAAGAACAAAACACGACTCCCATTTCCAACAGAAAATCAACAAAAACAACGTTAGTAAAGCAACGCGTAATCACTAAGACAATGTTCCGTAAACAAGCACGTCAAACACGTTCGCCTATAAAAGCATCTTTTTTTTTCAATGTAATTAGAATATATCGGAACAAAGAACAAACTACAACTGCCCGTCTGTTTATATCAATTCGTCGCTATTACAACCGCTTATCTGGTTATATAAAATAGTTGTTACCCATAACATCTGAGCGTCTCTTATCTCGACTTTGATAATACATAAGGAACCAAATTTATATTTACGGCAAGACAAGAACGATGCAATCTATAATTAATTACAATTGTTTATCATTTTAGATAAGTTGGAAAGTAATTTATGAATAATCCAATTTAAACTTCGTTCCTTGCAATCTATTTGTTAATGAGAATCAATCTTCAATTTATCTATCTTTTAAATTACTACACACGAGTTAATAAATATCAAATATAAAAATAGTAATTTATAGAAATGTATTTATAAATTGGGAAACAGCGTAAAATGTTTAAAATTACAAAAACTGCCCGTTACAACCTTACCGGCAGAAGGTTGAACTTTAAACTTCTTTGGTGGCGGAGAATTTGCGTTTTCATTGCATCGATGACAGCTTACTGGAATGTTCAAAATAATGACACCAAGATTCTTCTCCAGCAATTATTGACGAAAGAAAATCGTTACCATTTTGTCTGTATTCCGTGAGGTGTTGCAAAGATAAGCCCATTCGCAAGCCTTTTTAGTTCTCTGACGAAAGAGGAGGAACCCATTGCGCACAAACTTTGATGTAGCCTAGTTTGTGTACGATGCTATGAATAGATCCGATACTCACTCCAACATTTTCTGAAATTATTCTGATTGAAACTCGACGATTTTCTCTAATCAGGCCTTCTACACATGCCATATTCCTGTCTGTTGATGCAGTACACATTGCACCTGGTCGCGGCTTATCATTCGGCCCTTCGCGTCCATTCTTAAATTTTCGACCAAGGGACTCGTGACTAAAGCAATCGAGAAAAGGCGACCACGCATCTTCTCCTATGGGTTGAAACGGGAACGAACACGGTTGAGCTTATACGACTGGTCCCCAACCAGAATCCTCATTTTGACGATTTGTAGTTGGAAGATCATCTAAAGGAAAATTTTCCGTTTGATGGAAAAGGCCCTAGGGATCCCTTCGCCAACGTAGTCTTTGAAATTTCCTCCACACGTCGAATGCGGATATTAGCTGGTGCTACCAACCTCAACTGGCAAATAGTATGGGCTCGAAACCACTTCCCCGTGACGCAGTGTTACCGAACTACGATTACGGTCACAGAACGATAAACTGCAAGAAGACAGTACAGTGGTGTGGTAACTGTGCCGCGTTCCGGCAAGAATTCAAGAATTGCTAGAAGGCAGTTCCTTGCTGTGTGTCGAGCGCATAAGCAATGTTAAGGTCGATCCGTGCTACTACGCCATGTGGAGTAGATGCTCCACGATGCTGCGACTGACGAACGCTATCATACGTAACATCGATTATGGATTGCGAAGCCCACACAAATATTGAAAGGCGAAAGAATATTAAATGCGCCCAATTTTATTTAGTATAAGATAAACTCTTCGCGAAAATAAAATAGACATCGGATTCATACAGGAACCGCACCTGTATAAAGGGTTTTGGAAGGGAGTTATAAACAAACAGCCAGCAGTGTAAAAACCCACAAGCTAAAAATTTATTAAATCAAATAGATGATATGCTACGGTAAATTGGGTGAAACCAAAAATAACCTATTGGCACTACAAGACTGCGTTGGGAATGCTGGAGGACAAGCGTTGGAACAGGAAATCCAGCGAAGGACAAAGTTGTTTCAGATTATTGTCAAGTCTTCATTATGGAGTAGTCCTAAAGAGAACGACTGGGAGTCGCAAATCGCTGATTTATTAACAGAATATGATTTGAGCGTGTTAAACAACAACGATTCGTCGACCTACGAGGGGCATAGAGGCAGCAGTTTCATCAATGTCACTGCAGCTCGCACGCAATGTTGGAGGTCATTTGCAATTGGGAACTGAGGTAGGATGAATTACTTTTTCTGGAATGTTGATGTAGGACCACGCGTAAATGTACAAATAACTTATTACAGTAATCCTTGCGGACAATAGAAAAGTATAATACCGTAAGCAAAGTAACAGTAGCCCGCACTGAGTACCACAACAAAACAAAGGGAGAATTAGAAAAAGTATGCGTGCTAACTAAAAGCGTTGTAGAGTGGGATGGGTTACACATAAAGATAAATTGTAAATCTCAAGAAATGAATTTTATTTACAAACTTTTAGTCAAAATCATGATAGAACAAAGTATGTACAAAAGAAAAGGAAACCCAACTTGTATAGATCAAATTACTTTTTACAAAATATTCCACAACGTTTACACAGTACCATAAATCAAAGCAAAAGTGATTAATACCTTCTTAATTTACATTATCTTAATTTGCACCCTCAATAATAATATTTACATAAAACAGCAACTAGAAGAGATTATATAATGCGTTGCTTTCGTTACCTTCAATCTTACTACTTACATAATTAAAGCAATCAGTAAGAGCTGGCGATGGGTAAAAGCTCTCCTCCCTCCGCAGCTGAATCAAATATTATTAGACAAAAGAAACCCGATACACCTGAATAATTATGCAACCTTGAATTTATACTTACAATTCAGAAGAAATACTAACGCGCGGGATAACTTTTTGCATCCCTCTGGCCGGTGGCCAACAGCACCTCATTGCCTGATCTCGAACCTAGGTCCCTACATACCACGCATCGACGGGTCAAATCGCTTGAAGTCAACTTAGTAACAATTGCGGTACACAATTTAGTTGCGGAAAGCTCCATCTCTCGAAGAATAACTTCTAGTAAAGAATCAGTCGAAAGTAAATTAGCATCAGCCACAATAACCAATTCAATTGTGGCAAAACTCCAAAGAACAACTTCCAATGAAGTATCAGTTGAAAGGAAATCAGCACCAATTGTAGTAACTAATTTAATTGCTGGCAAGCTTCATATGCCAAGGAACAGCTTCTAGTATAGTAATTTTAGAATTCCAAAATATAATTTCATCAGTACGGTATCGTAACAAAAGCTCTAAATTTTGGATCGTTACATTATTAGATCGAGCTAAAATGAAAGTTCAACAACGAATGCCTTGCTTATCCTTCAATTCTAACAAGTCACAACTAAAATCAATAATGAAAAACTCACTAACCTATTGGTCGAAATGCTCTAGGGCACGTGTTTAAAGAAATAAAATTGACTGCAACCAGCTGTGCAGATTCATAGCGTCAGATGTACATATGTTGTATATTTTCAGTATGCGACCATAAAAATTTAATATTTTTAAAGTATATACTTAATCGACCTTATAGAAAACACGCTACAACCTTGCAATTTCTCGTGGAAAACAAAGGCTTTGATAAACAATTCTATTAAAAAAACGCATATATTTAACCTTTACGAAAACATCTTACTATCTTTGAGAACAAACGTTTTAATAATATAGATACCTGATTTTAAGTGCTTAAAATCAATAAAATCCAAAAGAAAATATTCTCGCGTAAAAAAATAATATTTAAAATATCTTTAAAAAGGTACAGCAGAACGCTTTCGGCTTTAGGCATCTTCGGTGCTGTGTCAACGTAAAATTAAATGTGTAAAATTAATATCACATCAATAAAGACTAGTCTTTATTGATGTGATATTAGTTTTACACATAAAATCCTATATATAATGTAATAGTTTGATGGAATATTTAATTTTACGTTGACATGGCACCGAAGATAGCTAACGCCGAAAGAGCTCTGCTGTAACTTTTAAAGATATTTTAAATATTATATTTTTACTCGAGAATACTCTCTTTTGGATTTTATTTAAAAATATGGTGTACACAGGCAGGAATTATTTTTCATTTTTTCTATAATAAAATTTATGAAGCACACATTTTAAAAAAATATATACCCGCTTTCAAGAATGCATTGTAAGAGTAATTTTCTATATTTAAAACTATAATTACATGTGCTAATAAAACTTGAGATTTAGTACGTTATTAAAATAGGATAGAATCACATAATTAAATTTGATACAAATAACCACAACCGCAAATTTGACAGTAAACCCAAACTAAGCTTAATGTATCTTGAACTTTACAACTGATTAGATAATAAGATTCTACAGGATGATGAATAAGCAATCGTTTAAATTGACCGGATTCACTAATACACGAAATTAACCCTGAAACAGTATGGGATTATAAAATTTGGGATTAGATTATGCGCTAAATTTTAATTACAGGGACTGAACGTAACAAAAGTACCTTACCGCAGTTTTGTGATAAAAAATCAAATTGGGATGGGTTTAAACAAATATTTAGGGAAAGCATCCCCGCGCTCGAGAACGAATTAGTAAACTGCTGAGGGGCTACTCTAGTAGGAATACTTCTGCAAAAATTAAACAACGCGGTAATAAACGCGTTGGTGTACTCTACTCCGCGGAATAAAATGTTTAAAAATAGCGTACCCTGGTGGACCCAGGAGCTAGCCACCAGGAGGGCAGAAACGTGCAATCTAAGGCACCCCTGTCAACACACCACGGGTGAAATTAGAAAGCAAAGAAAAAGCGAGTATAACTAAAGTAAGCGAGAATATAAAATGTTAATGAACAAGCGCGAACCAACAAATTTAAAGAAATCTGCACGGGTAATTCTGAAAAAGAAACTTGGCGGATGACGTATCGCATCATAATGAGTAAACGACAAAAGATTGCGTTCGGCAACGTCAAAAAGGACAATGAGGAATATACAAAGGACTTTAAAACAACAGCGGAAAATTTGTTGGAGAAACTTTCCCCAACGGACGATCCTGATGAGAATGACGGATTGCACGACATGAAATCTCAGGGAGCGATAGAGGTGCAAGGGACATGTTCTTATAAGGCAATTTTTGATTACGAGGTTGTAAGGCGCGCTTAAGAGAACGGAACCTAGGCAGGCACTGGAGCTTGATGAAATCACTCCTGACGCAGCTCTGAAGGCGTTCCTGTTAGCCCCACACGTTTTTGAAGGTTTGTTTAATCTTTGGTTGAAGAAAGGAGTCTTTACATGTTACTGAACGCGAAATTCGTTCCTAAACCTAAAAGAAATGATGTTCCAGATCTGGGCAGCCATCGTCCAATTAGCTTGATACCGGCATTGAAGAAAGCTTTGAATCGAGTCATGACCACGCGAGTTGAGCACACTGTGCGAGATAGCGGCGGTTTTAATAACAAGCAATTTGGATTCGCGTAGGTACCTTACCAGACTTTACTAATGAAATATCAGACTCCAATCTTTTGCGATGCATGATCTTCACAACCAAAATCTTATGATTTCCATTTAATATTCAAACGTGTACTTGAAGTTCCACGTGTATTCTCGAAAGCCATTACTAGTAACAGCTGCTTCAATGTTCACTAATTAATTTATTATCTTCCAAATCTGGCTCTGAAAATAAATCTTCTTATTAAAAATTAAAGGCAAACATTTTCCAAATATTAACGAAGAGATGGATTTCGAAACTAATTAAAACTCATTTCGCCGCAAGCTTAGTGCAGTTCTTATTTTGTATACCCTCTCTAAGAACTTGAACATCCTTTTGAAATTCAAAGAGGATGCACAATACTTGTAAATATTCGTTTCGGGAAAATGTTAATTTTGGTCGCAAACGTGAAAAGGTACTCTTTCCACTGTGTTAAGACGACATACAAAAGTTTGTAATAGGAGTTTTCGCGCTTGCGTAACGCACAACTCACGACACACGCAAGTATAGCTTGAAAGGTTATAATCTATCTTTGTTAATAATCGGACCATAAAAAATATGAAATAATTAAAAGCGAGGATTAAATCAAAAATGTTGTAATTTAGAGAGTGCATCAAATACACTTGCTACATTGTGTTCAAGGAAATTACTAAGGTACTAAATTTATGTATATGTACAGAAATTCTGCAGAACGACAAAAACACGTATAAATATGAGTCATTTATTTACAATTACACAAATAATTAACTATCATTACTGAAAGCATTGCCATAGAAATCTAATTAATAATTACGTTTAATAACAGGCAAATGATAGTTTTCACGTCAGTTGTACTATAATTAGCACACTTCCCTTTGCCATTCCTTTTCCTTACTTTAGTTCCATGCAGCCTACCCGTGTGGTTCAGACTATAAAAGAACCAATCGCTTCAATATCACATTACTTCATAATACCGTCGTCTGTAAGAAAATTACAATCATATGAACTGCTTGTCTCCCAGTAGAACCTAAGTTTATAATATTGGTCAGATGTTTGAAGTTAATTTTTTGCAGTTGGTGTAATGAATAGGATAATTTCCAATAGTTACATTGGACAAACTAGTTAGTAGCTAAAAAGTCGTTTGTTTAACCCAGCACAGGAGTGACTGCAGAAAAAACTCCTCAAAATGCGCATTGTCTTCTCACGTTTTTGCAACCAAACATACACCTCAAGCACAACACTATCACAAAAGCATTTATACATTAAATATTTTCTATCATACAAAAGCAGATAGAACATTTGCAGTATGTTCCTTTCAAACATAAAATTATTTCTAACAAGTACTTATTTACTTAATTATACAAAAATGTCCTTTACCTTATTTGAATTTACAGAACTAAATTTAGTCTCTTATGGATGGTTTACCTGGTTATGATTCTCACGCTTGTAAGGTTTGTTTTGGCCAAAAAAATCCTTGATAGATAATCTATTAAAAAGGTGAGAGTGTCTCGAACCCTGAACACAAACTTTCCTGATAAAGATCCTTACAAAAATAAAATATTATATGATTAACACTTATTCTAGTATAGATTTAAATGGCAAAGACTCAACTAACAGTTACTAACAATTCATACTTGCAAAAATACACGAAGCGCTATTTTATCCAACTCGTAATTAAATATCTTCTTATTTTAAATTGACGTCCAAATCAGCTTACCAGATGATGCATAAATTCTCCATTTAAAAACCAATGTGCATTCTCGGTGTGATTATTCAATAAAAATTTTAATAGCTTTTTATATCGAAGCATTTCCGATCTTCATAGTATATAATTAAATTTAATAATTTCTATTTTTTTTAACATCAGGTTACGTTTAAAACATCACTTCTTTATTCATTGTAACATCGTAGTTATTAAATTACAGTATGCTTACTGCATATTTCAAATATCATCTTCGTAAAGCAAAACGCTTGCGACTTTAATCAAAGCAACATGTCGCGATCAAATTCATCATTTAATAAACACTTCCTTATATATACAAAATTATCTATTTCTAGAAGGTTGTAGTATTTGCACGATTTCATTTCCAATAATATATGCTTATCTTACGTAATATTCTTGAAAATCCTCATTAGCGTTCAAAATGCCGAGTTTTATTTACCTCGTTCTTTCATTCCTGTTATTAGTGACGTGCGTTGCTCGTCTTTGTTTAACACCCAACGTTATTGTGGCGTCGCATACTAATCTAGGAATTGCAGAAGGTAATAAATAATTGTTATGTTATTCCATGGATTTTACGGGTTTTTTTAATGATCGGATCGTTTCTTGTAATAAACGTTTATTTATTAATGAAATATTTACGTATTTGACGTATTTCTAAGTACGATGATTCATCCTTTCGAAAATACGAGAATATGTTTTATCTAAATTGAATTTAGGTAATACACACGGTAATTAATTTAAACTTTAATGAATGTATAATGCAAATTAGTTGCATTTTATAGCAAATACTTGCTTTCACAGTGAAACGTGTTTTGAGATTAAAATTAGGGTTTTAAATACAAGATTGATTGTAGTTTTTATGCTAAATGTGTAGAGCTAGCACTATTCTATGCGATTTACAGCAAATGAAAAGCATTTTTATCGAAAATGTATTGACAATTAGAAAATGAAAATAAATGGCTTCGTATTTATCTTAAAATGATCGATTTGTGTTTGCATTGAATGCGTTTTTAAGGTATCTTAAAATTAACTATTTTTACATGTACAGCTTACGTTATTTGCTATTTATTTACAATACGCTTATATCATACAGGGTGATTGTTTATACACGCGCAATTGAAATTTTATTGGTCACTTTAATGAATAAAAGTACTCTTGTATTACACAGGGTTTAACCAAGAATTTACTGAAATTTCTATTTTTCCGGATTCTATTATATTTTAGTGAGGTTTCTTTTCAGAATTTGGGTTTCAATGACCTCTCGTGCCCCCTTATCACGTCAATATAAACTGCTGTGAAATGGACCTTTGGTCACGGGAACTGGTACTTTCTGCTGATCATTCGAGCCCCACAGATTGGGCCGTCCAAGATTCTGTGAAACCTACAAAAAAACTCACCAGAGTAAAAAAAAACAACACTCGAGCCCCAACGTTGGGCCGTCCAGATTGCTGTGATTCTCTTCTGATAATCGCCTCTTTACTCTCTCCGCCTCGGCTGCTCACCTACTTAAAACTTTCATCCTCATTCAAAAAAAAAACAAACACATTCCTACCACAAACATCAACGTTAACTCTATTTACATCAATATTCATAATACATTAAAATTTCAAAATTAAATTTCAGCATAAATTTCAGCATCATTTTAATTTGCATCCAGAATTAGAGTCCTTGTAGGATGCATACTAATTAAGTTAACAATATGTGCAGACCTAAGTCTGAATAAAAGGGAGCATCTCCCACCCCTTTACGTTAATTTAACAGGTTAGTCTAATTGAGCTCAAAGACAGGCCCACATTTTCATCATAATCCAAAACATAAACTTGATAAATACTCCTTTCTACTTAAACAAGAAAATTTTACCTTAAAATTCAAACTTTGTTGTTTATACAAATTTACTACTGTCCATTTTTATCAAACAAATTATAAAGATATTCAACACACACCAAAACATCTAAAATCGAACAAAATCGCATAATTTAACTGAAGGTTAATGCACTCGGGGCTCCAATGTACATCGTCCTTGCTAACCCCACCATTCCAGCTGGTTTATGTTTACGGCTTCAGATTCTGACCGCTTTTAAAATTTTTGCATACCACCATTCGTCTAAAAAGGTTTCAGGGCTTCTCAGGAATTCATCTACGTATATTTAAATCTTGTTTTGTGGATCCAATCACGTTTACGAATAACATTTGATTATTAACACCCCCGAAAAAAAGCACTGAAATTCATAATTCTTTCACGCTATACCCAAAACTGCCTACTTTTGTTTATTTATTTATCGTTACTAATTTGGATAACTGGTACAGTAATACTCGCAAATATAACTAGATTTTATTACCTTGTATCTTCTCTAAGTGCACTAATAGCTTTTAGTGTAGCACGTAATCACCACGTACTTTACTTAAAGTATCGAATAATCAAAAAAATAAAGAGCAAAACTGTTTAAAGTATTGAATAAAATCAAAAATCTAAGAGAGCGAAACTCCTATTAGCCCGGGTTTATATAATGGCCCGCATGCACGTCGAATTTGTCCCGCAACGGACAATTTTTAGAATTTCGCATTCTCTTTTCCCTTTCGACGGCTCGGCACAGCGATTCTATTAAATTTGCACACGTCCAAGTTGAAAATCTAAGAATTTTCCACACGGCTCGCATCGCGTCCGCGAACAACTAACTAATTTTATACAGAAATTGTTATGTTTACAACTCTCATGTTTGCATCTTATTTCAACCAATCGTAACCTTAGTGAAGCTTCACAAATCACGCCTTTTATTATGTGTCTCTGTTTTACGCTTTTTATCTGTCCTTTTCTACCTTGTCTGAGTGGTACAAATCGATATTCTTTACTATCTGTTATTTAAATCCACGTGGATTCTTACGTAAGTAAAATAACCCCTCGTCTAGCATTTCCTGCTAAAACATCCGACCGTTTCCAATATACGTAAAAGTTTGCAGGTGTGTGCTCCTAATGAATGTTTTTAAATATAATTCTCCGAGCTTTGTTTTCATGGTATTTTAACCAAACTTGGATTTTCACAGGCTTTTATGCTTATTATATATTACTAATGGTTCAATTAACTCCAATTAAAATAATAATGAATGGCATTGACTTCTACCCTTTAATTTTTAGCGAATACTAATTAAATATTAATTATTATTTGTACACTTTGTTTAATACCCGTTGCTTAAAATTGAATTAATTAATATAAATTTCGCACGTAATTTCTATTTGTTTCTTTATACAGGGTGATTAAAATTATTTGATGTCGTTAATTAATTTTCTATCCTGGTCTAAATTTGAGTAATATATATATATATATATATATATATATATATATATATAATATGTTGCTATGATAATAGCGTTATTTAGGGGTATATAGAGTCATAAGAGTCGCACACTACATATAAATAGTACTAAAAGCTAGAAAACTAAACAATTTTATCATGAATGGTACGTAATTTGCAAAGTATGCAAAAAGCAAACACTTAACATTCTGTATAAGGATTACAATTGACTTTAATTAATGCCAGTAAGCACATCCTTCAATAATACACACATATTCAGTAAAATAAATAATTCTGTACGCAATTAAATTCTTTTAAATCAGAAAAGCATTCATAAATTCTAAACAAACACGCAATCATGATTAGAGTTCTGGTAAAATAGGACATGCAATGGTACAAAGAAATAACAAAGCATCTTCGAAATAAACGCACATTTAAAAAAACCAATACGTGTCAGAAACGCAGGATGTAAAGAGACGCATTTTAATTTACGTCATTGTAGAAATTTTGCGTACGTAATTTTTAACATGAAAATAAATTCAAAACCAAAACATTATCTTGACAAAAATAAAGCCATAAGTTTGTCTACGTGAAATACCAAATTAAAATTTCCTACAACAAAACAAAACAGACAGGTATAAGTACAAGAATTATAGAAATCTACCATATAGAACTGGTATACTACGTCACCACAGCATTGTTCCGGCGCGCTATTATCAATTTCTTACCTGAAAAAGCCCAGAGTGTTGACAATATCCTATAACATGTTTTAAACCTTGACCGTAGTACGCCGATAACGAATCCTGTCAGATGAAGGTGTTGCTGTATATATCACTCAAATTTGATTAACAGACAGTCGTCTTTCAACCTGAGCACGCTCCACGTCAGTTTACATAAAAAATTTACGTAAAAGTGAACATAGAAAACTAAATAATTATATTTAGTGAAAGTCGTGACAGAAAAATTTAAAATTAAAATAGTAGTGAACAATATACGAGAAAAGTTTTGCCGTTAACTGGAAAACGTAAGTAAAAGCTTATTAATTAAACATAATTTTCATATTCATAACTTAGGGCTCTGGGAAATCTGGGAAAATCTAAGGAATAAGTAGAAATCTAAGTGACAGGTAGAAATCTAAGTAATAAATAAAAAATCTGGGAAAATCTAGGAAACTGTGAGAAATAAATGTGAATCAATTTTAAATTGCATAAAAATATTGGTTTGCATCTACGTATCAAAGCACAAAACGGAGGATTGTTTTAAGCGTGGAATGGGGTTTGGCCAAGTGGTATCATAAAATCAATAAGTCAACTCAATTGCAAGCAATCCAGGGGTACTGGTCCACACCACGCAGTAGCAGAACAAAAAGACACGCAAGGAAAATTTCAGGTCAGAACATTATCTAAATAGCATAAGGCATTATTTTCTTTTTATTGAACATTTTTTATATTTTTTATACCGAAATATTTATGTAAAGGGTCACCAAAAATTTTTTATACGTGAAAATTTACGTAAAAGGCAAAGGTCATTGAACGTTCAAAGGTTTTCCAATGGAGTGCAGTGTCATTTTTGCTGGTTTTAAACTAACTAAAAGAAGCTACAATTTTGGGAATAAAGAAATTGATATTACATTATTTAATTCAGGAGTTTACTTTGTCATATTGATATATTTATCGCATTTATAGCATAGTTTTGTTCAATTTTTAAGTAAAGTGAATTGTAGTAACTGCACCACGTCATTCAAAATATGGTACAAAAAAATGTTTTATTAGACTATACGATAAATATATAAAAGTCCGTTTATTGAAAACAAAAGTATCTTCAATAAAGGCCATTTAGCGACGGTCGAAACGTCTGGTTATAGGTACAAAATAAACACACATACAATGTAAATTATTTATTTATTTAGACCTTTTTGGCTAGAAAAATTTCAAATATATATGATAAACATATTAGACGTATAAAATAATAAATTCGAGCCTGCAATTGACCACCTTTCGAAAGGAATGGCTTAGCAGAAAGTGAAAGTAGTGTAACTGATACAAAATTTTTAATGATTGTTTCTGATAATATATTCTTAGCCTCGGAAGTTTTTGCGAAACATACTGGTAACAAAAATTTTTTCATTTGCTAAGATTTTTGTTATTTACATATTTAAACCGTAGGAACCCTTGTTAATCGCAATAGACATCTTTATTTACTCATTGTCGGAATTCTAATACGAATTGATTTCGTGTTTTTGATGATTAGGTAGTATTTTTGGATACCAAGTCTTGAAATGGCGCTTGCTACTATTTACACCTATAAGAATATTAGTCAGCAATTAAAATATCATGTAATTCACACCTTTACGGGTGTATATTAAACAGGCACAAATCTAGATTTAAGTAGTAGGTTCTCGTTTCGTACGTTGGATTATAGAAACAAATTAACTTCAAAAATCGTGTTGTAATATGCTCTACATTTTTTCAAATGTCACCAAAAAATTTAAATAATTATTACTTGACTAGTAAATTTAATGAAATTGTGAGATCAATTTCGTGCTTAAAGAAGACCTTGATTTTTGTAATAAAGAACAATTAGTTTGATAGAATATGCAAAAAGCTTATCTTGTATTTATAAATGACAGGTATTTGGTGTATTTGTACTTCAAGTATCTGAGTTTAATATTCCTTACCATTCTTGTTTATACACAAGGTCGAACTAGTTCAAGTAAATTAATTTAATGTAAAACAGTTTATTTCAGTCCAACAAATAACAATCAAAATAAAAAGCATAAATTGAGCAAAAATTCTTATAACACTGCTGGTATTGACGTTCTTTTCTTGTTATCTAATATATACCTTAAAAATATTATAATGAAATTTCGAAAATTATTAAAATTAATAAAATTATATCATGCTGTAATTTTTGTACCAAGGCAAGGATTTTTGCTATATCTATTTATACCCAAAACACAAAGATTACTGACATATTCCTAATAAATTTTTGGTTATAGTGAAATCATTTTATGAAAAAATAAAGCCTAACCCAAACAAAACTGCAACAAGCAATTCTTTTAGTACGTAGCTAAAGCTTCCTTTTATGAGTTCTTAAAGATACCGATGAATCCCTCTGGCAACTTGCCCAGATTTCAAAATGACGGGCAATATGGTTGCCAAAATTTATATTTTGTGCAATTTTTTAAGTATGGTTTGTTATATCCTAAAAATAATTCCTAGTTAAAATCAAACCCTTTTAGTATTACGTAGTTTCGATTCTTACACTTTTTCTGCAGGACTTACGGTACGGTTGCATCTGTTGAACGGCTTTTGGTCGAAATTTGCATTATTACAAGAAAGTTGAAATGTCCAATTTCGGATGGCTATATTTCTGATAATAACTAGTGTATGTGGATACATCGTGGAATAAAAGTAGTTTGTACCAATCTCTAAGTTAGAATGTTAAGTAAAAAGTCATAATAAGAGTATGTAATTACTAAATGTGTTTTTCAATACCGTAATTTTATTTAAGTTTTTCGATAAAGTAAAAAGACATAATTGTTGATAGCTTGGTGCACCTGTAGGTCCTGAAGTCTAGTTCATATTCTCAAAAATACTACTGCCATCGTCTTCTTCTTCCTGTGAAAACTGGAGACTATTTTCTCCGTTGTTCTTTAAACAATTACCACAGGAAATGGTGCAGCCGAAACCATTTTTTTACAAACACATTTCATTGATACAAGAACTTTCGCAAGTACATCGAATAATTTTCAATAAAGTCTCGGGTGCTGCAAGTAATTCCATCGCTTGTGGTATATACATGCAGTTCTGTAAAGTCCATCCCCAGTCTGTAGGCCCCAAACGTGCTTCAGTTCTATACCATATTTGAAATTGCAAATAGACGCGCAGACTCTGAAACCTGACTGCTGATTCTGTTGGAAGAAGTTGTTGAAGTTTAACGAAACTTTTAAACTTTGCTACTTTTAACAAAATACTTTTGTACTTACAGGTGTTCATTGTATAGTCTCAATTTCCATTAAAAAGACTGTACGTTTCTGGCCAATCTTTTCAACTTTATTCGGACTCAGGCTAGGTGAGCTGAAAGGTAACAGAAGACGCTAGATGTAGATATTATCTGATGCGCGATTTAATGCCGATTTTCTGATTCTTGAAGTTATAGTTGACAGAGCTTTAAGAGAAAATACAATTTTACGAATATTGTGAACATTACCTGATAATATTTTGTCGCTTCTGAAGATGAAGTTATATTTTTTTGTCGTGTACATCAATATATACGCAAAATGATAAATCTGTATCTTCGCCAATGACAGTCGTATCGTGTTGCACTGAATGTTTTACAGCAATCAAAGCAATTTGAACATCAGCATAAGTGAGCATTCATTGCTTTCCATATCTTTTGAGACAACATCAATAACTCTCTATTTGTTTTCTTTGTAAGGAAGAAAAACATCTTTATTACTAGTAATCTTCATGCATTAGACCAATTTGTATGAGTCATATCTTTTATTGTATAACCCGATCTATTTCCATCAAAAACGATAGTTGTCCTCCCATCCCTTGTTTCAACGAAGTCCGTATATATTTTAGCGATATTTTATATATACTGCCTTTTTGCCAAGGCAAGCGATGCAGAAGTGAGCTATCATCAAGTACATACTTTTTGTTTCTTCTTGTCGTAGAGGTGTTGGAGCAAGATCTATATTTGTCACATATGTGACAGTTACTTTTGATATTTGGGACTTATCGACTTTCAACATAATTGATGGACCTTCACATTATGTAGGAAGGAACGAACATAGTTATTAATTTATAACCTTGCATAAATTGCTATTTTTTGTAGGGGATAGTGTGTACAATCATTGAAACAATAAGGTCGAGTTAACAAATCTAATCTCTTACGGCAACTTTATGTGAGTAGAAGAATTGATAGTTGTTGCTTTATCACTACGCTTAAACTTGAATGTGAATACTTCTTCTACCTTCATGTTTTCTAATACAAGTTCTGAGGGTGGGGAAATTTTCAGCATCTGCAATTTTTGCTACGGTGGCACTTGTAACTATGTTCTGCAATGCAGGTTCACATTCGTAAAACTTTGCAGTGTTTGGTTTGCAAGGGGTAAAAATGACGTTACTTTATGAATTTCGACTTGCCCAGAAAGGACAGAAACCCCGTAACATTTTAAGGATAAACCGCCTAATGACAGTGGGCTGGAGTAGCTTCCTATGAAAAAATGATAAAGAAATAATTTAAATCTAAACATGTAAAATGGTCAAAATACAAAACCACTTTACCTGTAGCACGTACCTTGAAAGGCTTTGCTAGTTGTCATAAATAAAAGCGCCACCCCTACTGGACGCAGCAATGCTTTCGATATTTTCGCTACCCGGAAGACAGTTATTTCGGAAAGATATCCGTGTGTTCGATTTTCCTAAATCGCGTCACCTTATACCCTACCTTTATCGACCATACCATAAGTTCTGATTTACTTTCTATTGAATTATAGAGATTTTCAAAATAACCACATTTGCCAAAATACGACTTTATCACTGAGGTATTTGAATATTCT
The DNA here is from genome assembly GCA_036346225.1 of Platerodrilus igneus. Taxonomy (NCBI): domain Eukaryota; kingdom Metazoa; phylum Arthropoda; class Insecta; order Coleoptera; family Lycidae; genus Platerodrilus; species Platerodrilus igneus. Next base: position 4,052,021 of record JARFIW010000800.1, read on the forward strand.
TTCACAATAATCATCTTAGCTTTCCCATAAACAACTCCAAATGAAAATCCAGCTAAATTAAGCTCTATTAACAGTAAATTCGAAAATATATATACATTACCCTAAAAAACCAAACCTAATTTAACATCCAACTGACGAGATATTTATAGCTCTTTAAAAAAACATTTTCTGCAAGTAGTACCATCGTATCATGGTTTTGATTTCCTAGAATGATTTATACGTAATTTTAAATCGCATTTATTTGGAAGTGACCTTAGCAACAATACATAAAAACATAGTGCAACTCCAACTTCTGCCTTCGCCATTCCAATGTCCATTCAAAATACTAAATTTACACAAAGAAATACATCCCACAATTATAGCTGCGTTTAAATTAATACGCACTTGTTTCTTAGCGTATCGACGTCTCAAACTTTTTTCCAAGGATATTGTGCTTAAATATAAACAAACTAATTTCGGTGCTTTACGAACAATTACAATTTACTTTTAGAAGCTTAATGTACATATTTGTGAAACGTAAATAAAAAAAGAAAGCTCAAACGGTATTCGTAGTTAAATTCCAATTTTTGTTTTTTAAATTAAATTAAGCACATCCAGAAACACCAATAATTTACCTGTGTATTACCTACCGATACGTGAGGTCATCCCATTTTGTATATTCAAATTCTAGCATTTGCTGAAATAGTGGAATCCGTTCATCACTCTTGAATGGACTACTGCCTTTTTACCGATGTTTGGCCGACCCAATTATAAAGTCCACGTTGTTACATGCGAGAACTTCTTGACCTGTTTATCCAGAAGATTTCAAAACCATTCGACGTGGACAACCTCGTTGAAAAACGTGCCTACGGTCTACACTTCCGTTGTTACTTCACCTTAGTTTCCTTCATTACTTCACTTATCAACCTTTTCAAACTTTGTCCTATACGTTTCTCCCATTTAAAAATCCCGTTCTCACGCTATATGTGCCTAAAGTTGTCTTATGGACGAGTCAATGTTATTATCTGTATGAACAATCATTGTTCCCATGCTTTACAGTTAATACCGAAAACTGTTTATTTGTATTAAGTTCTATGACGATTTACGATTCTGTGGTATCTTGAGCCCCATGTAGATTTATACAAATATTAGTGTAAACGGTTAATTTTCCGCTTCTATTGCTAACTTTTCTTGTCCTTATTTAATGTTATATTAATTGTTATATTAAAACGTAAGCAACATACACCTTTTATAAATTTTTTAGAGTGATTTCTTACTAAAGCTCATTTAACTAACTAAAATTGATAAATTCTTTTCTATTGACTAATGTTTGCTTAAATCTGCGTGCATACTATCTTGCATGCGTGGGTGAGCCTGTGCACGCTTGCGTGAAATTGTTCCTGCGGATATTCAGCGAGTATGCATATACACGTGCATCGTACGAGTTCTTGTGTAATACTGTAGGTTAACAGTGGCGCATGTTAGTGTTTGTGATAGTGCATGCTTCTGATAGCGAAATGTGCACCTGGATATTTGCGAGCGTGCGCAAAAGCATGTATGTGTCCGTGTGTATAACATTGCAATTATACGTATAAGCGAGAATGGTTGCATGGTGCATGCACATAAACGGGAATGCGTGCGTACTTACGTTCATACGGCCGTGTTTACGTACCTACTGTATAAATGCATGCACGCATAAAAAAAGCTTCAGTACTTGCATACTTATGTGCATGTGTGCTTCTGTACAGGTAGGCGAACGCACAGGCACATATAGGGCTGCGAGCTTACGTGCGCGCGTCAGAAATACGTATGTACATTCACCTATTTATGTAAGTGTGCATTTATACGTGCGTAGATGCCGTTGAAATCGTGTACCTGTGTACGCACGTGCTTGCTTTGTTACGGAATTCCGTGCAGACAAGAAAGAAAGCAGCAAAATAAGTTGAAAAAATCGCCTAAACTGGATACCGCAACAAAAAAGGAACAGAATGGTAGAATCAAACTCCAAAAGGATTAGAGTTCGGGCTCGCTCAAAAACGTCGTAGAGTGAGTGGGTGATGCAGAAAGAAAAGAATTGAAAACCTCAGTAAAAACTATGTTACTAACATGTAGGAAACATACAGTCTCAAAAAAACATTTACAAAAGTCAAAACACATTTACGTAATCGTTCGGTACAAGGTAATGTACACAAAGTGTCAATTTACATATAGTACAATACAAACCTAAACATTTTAGAATATCTAGAATAAAATCTTATTATCTAAATATAAGAATACCTACAACATTCTCAAGCACTAAATATGTACAAAAGTAATAATACAGTATCTGCTTTAGGAAGCGCACTCGTAACATTAAAATTTTAAACAGTAAGTTGTTCTCGTTAACATTAATTTATTTATACATAAAGGTAAACAGCAGAAAGTGCTCCAACGCATTAAAGTTGTAAACAGCAAGTTTTAAGAATACGCTACTTAATTGTTCGTATCGTGGGCGTGTATTTGGTAACGTGCGGTCTGCAATTTATTGCGGAATCAACCAAAAAGAAGCGTCTATCTCGTCTATCTTCCAAAACAGCAACACAAATAGAGCAAACAGAAAAGTACTTTGCGCCTGGAGGTATCTTCGTTTTGGTACCATCTTAGGATAAGAAGATGCAACTGCATTTGTCTACGGCTGGGTACTGGAACCACCAACTTAACTATACTAGCACAAAACGCATTTTAAAAGAGCGACTTTACTACGCTCATAAGACCTTGTATAACAGTAAGAGAACAAAGAAGCAAGAGAGCTTTTTCAAAATTAGACTTTTATTTATACAAGTTCAAAACCAGAAAAACAATAACGTAAAACTATTCCGAGTAATAGAATGTTACATGTTGTACGAAAGCAAGCAAAAATATATATATATTTCAGACAACAACGGTGAAACTATTCGTAAAATGCAAGCAATAACGAAAGTAAAATACGATAATTAATTCCAATGAATTTCGTTGTTAGAATGGGAAAGCAAAATATATTTTAAACCTTCTAAAAGAGTTATGCAACCAGCCATACGGCCATGAAAAATCAGTTGCCTAACTGTTTAGAAAAGAATAGAGGTTTGTATTATTATCGATCCATGCCACGAATGTATCAGAAATAACTTAATTAGCAAACCGATTTTAATACCCATAAAATTTGAGAGACCGAACACGTACAAATAACAAAATAGAATTTTACAGAATACGAGCAGATAACAACACATTTAAAGTATTTAAATGAGCGAGAAGTTTTAATCTTTCGACGAATAACTATTTGAAATAACAAACACGTATTTCAATGAAGGTGAAATTATTTAAAGTGGTTTGAGAAGCAAACATTTCAAAGAATTATAAACGGCTACAGGATGGCTTAATATGTATTTATTGAACTTGCTAGCTTATACAATTTGAGAATAACATAAAAAGGGTTTAGATTAACGTTTTTAACTAGGGTAGTTGCAATTTAATTCAGAATCGCTCTATTTCAAAAAGTTACCGTAACAGAATAAGTAAATGTTTGCAAGCGCTGTTCAGTGTAGACATTGGTGCATTTGTGCCTGCTTTCGTTTATGTTTATAAGCGTGTGTGCGTGGTTAAGATGTATGTGTGTGTGCAGATGCAGACGACACCGTAAACGTGCCAACATACGCGTGTATGTAATGGTTGTGTGTGTGTGTGTGTGTGTGTGTGTGTGTTGGGGCGCTCATGCGTTTAGTCGGGCGTGGTTCGATGCGGACAGCTCGCGTGAGCTCTTGCGCCTTTGTGTGACCGTTTTCGTGTTTATACACGCGTGTGGGGCTGAAAGCGTATATGGGTGCTTACGTGCTTGCGCGTTTTCGTGCTTGCATGTTGACGTTCTTACCTGCTCGCCTGCTTAGTTATCGTGTATTCGCTGACATACATATTTGGATATTTGTTTGATAGCGTGCTTGGGTTACAACGTACCCGGCTGCTTACCTGCTTGTCGAATTTTGTGTTTGCATACCTTTAAGTGTACATACAAAAATGCGTAGATGTGTGCGTCTATAAATGCGTCTGTCTGTGTGTGTGCGCGTGCGTTTTTATCCGAATTAGGGTTTGCGACTAAAAGTGCGTGCAGAAATACGTACTCGTATATGCACGTTCATGCGTACGGATGAACGCGCGTAAGCGCATAGTCAAATATAGAGCATGTAAGGATTGCACTTAATTGCATTAAGCCTATTTGATTCCCATGTCTTTTAAACAATCAACAGCATCTAAATACTTGTATTAACTACAATAATTATAAAATATTAGAAAAAAAGAGAGTTATAGCTGGAGCATATTAATTGAGGCATCAACCAACAAATATTTATTTATGCAGTAAAATCTCATAATATTTTTTCTGGCAAATATTTTATCAAGGATGCCTCGAACAAACAAATTGTAACATTATTTAAGTGTTTTTAGTTATTACATGGTTATTACCTTGTCAAAATGATTCGCTTAAAGTCGTTATCAAATTAAATTCGAAATTCTATTATTGCTGCTCATAAAATGAACTTTTGGACATAAAATTTGTCACGATATTCTCCTACCGTAACTAAAAGGATGTGCCGACTAGGCTGCAGCCGAAGATTGGGAGTGGAGGGATGGAGTAAGCTAAAACTAAAGTAACTCAACAAGGAGAAAATTAACCATTGAAATAAAATAAGGTTTGTACCTGCAAAAGAAAAGCAATTATTAATGACAAGACCCCAATCCGTCCAACTAAAACACATAGGTAATAAAGAAATAACTTTGTTAAAAAAATTCAAGTTAAAATATACTTTATTTGCTTATCATAAACTTGTAATCAATAATATGTTAGTAATAAATGTATATGATCGGTAAAAGCACAAAATAAACTTTTAAAGAACGTTCACTAATCAATAAGTACGTTTGTGCGTCTGTGACGCTTGGTGTTATGGTAAAATACTACAAGTACGCCCCTGACGCGATCAGGATAAAGAAAATAATTTATAATTAAAACGAGCTCGTATAATTACATTCTAACACATTTATAGAAAGAAGGAAAAAATGGCATATTTATTTTTATACAAAAGGATCCATCCAAAACACTGATGTTAACTATGTTCATAATGGAATATTAATGGTGCATAAAGAATGTGGGAGTATCTCAAAAGTAACTACTATAGTAACTATAACTTATTAGTATTGAAGGATTATAGATGATTCAAACTTATTAAACATTACAGTAAAATTTGTAACTATCAGAGCTATAGTAAAGCACTGTTGGTGAGAAACGTGTTACGCAACTATTAGCATATATGTGGGAAATAATTTATTGTATGGACTACTAGTAAAACAGAACTTAAAAAAATAGTCTGCTTTCGTCTTCGTACTTATAACGAGACAAAGAAATGTTTAACATACCAGTAACCAGCCAAGATCCGGAACAATGCATTTTCTTTTACAGTCACAATACCTGGTAGCTCGAGGATTCTGGTAGACCAAAAAGAGTTGTGAGTAGTTAGCAATCCACGTGGTCCAACATCAAACCTGAGCATAACAATCAAATCCATACGATAAAATTCTACACGTACGGGAAAGTTGTAAACCTTGGGTACGAACAACTTTTTAAGTCCTACGATAAGACCATGCGATACGACCATACAATACGACCATACGATACGACCATACGATACGACCATACGATACGACCATACGATACGACCATACGATACGACCATACGATACGAGCTAGAAAGTAAACATGAAAATCAGTAATTTATCAACCATTTTATTCACTTACCAAATACACAAGAAGTAGAAACAGAAAAGAATGTGCGTGTATTTGCTCGTTCAGAATTAAGAACTGTTTAAGAGGATCTGTTCAACGTGTAATAAAGTACAAAGTAAAATGAATTAATTCCCAACAGAACAATTTAGAATCTCTACTCTGATAACATAAGGTAATACCGTTATAACAAGAAATTACCAGGCGTTGATAAGGACAATAATTTGTATACTAAATTGTAGTATAGGTGATAAGAAATTAACATAATAGAGAAACCAAACTGCTTTATGAATAAACCGATAAGTTAATGTGCTTTATCTATAATACGTATAACTTTGAAAATAGTCAAAAAGAGCGAATTAGGATATTTATCAACGAAGGGCATTGGAAAGATGCAAATTCAGCAATTGAACGTAACAAATTGCAAAAAAATTAAGTATTCTTCAATTAACAGTAATTTCGCAATTTTAAAAAACGGAAATAAACATTCAAACAAGTTAAAACTGGGCATGCTTCAAAGATTACGAAAAGAGTAACTTATTAACCACGAACGTCGATTTTCCTAGCGAGAATAAACTGTAAAATGAACAGATACGATTCGAAGACCAATTTCAAAAGATACTTACTTGTTTGAGAAGAATGAACAAAACTAGATATGGGTTTTACAAGGTAACCTTTTACAATCGCAAAAGACTTCCAAACTTTATTATTTTATTATAGGTTAGAAAAAACAGTTCTCACACAAAAACAAAAACGAAACCAATATTTATGGATGAAGGAGCACCAAAACTGGTTTGATCGTCATTGGAACTCACTTATCTAGAGTGACAAATCTAAGTTTGAAATATGCGTCGGCCAAACACAATATTCAAATGCCAGGGGAAAATGTCATGGAGATTGTCTCAAAAGAAAAGTTAGTTTTTGGTATCTCTGATGGTGTGGGGATGCATGTCATCGCAGAGTGTTGGACGACTTCTTTTTATTGACGGCACTGTCAATGCAGCAAAATACAAGATTATTTGGAGGAAGAACTGTTGCCGTCCGTTATTAATAAGATTCAACTGCCAGAAGGGGAATTTATATTTCAACAAGATAGTGCAGTCTGTCATACAGCAAAATCAGTTACATCATAGTTTAAGAAGCAAATGTGCATCGTTTAAAATAGTCTTCAAGCAGTCTTGATCTCTCCCTTATTAAGACACTTTGGCATCAGATGAAAAAAGGACTTCGAACCACATCAGTTCACAGTATTCCAGAATCAAAGAATAGAGTTCACAAAATTCGTATAAATTTCAGCCAGAGTACTGCAATACATTAGCTGACATAATACCAAAGAGAATTGTCGTATCAAACGAAGAGGTGATTACTTGCAGTGGTAACTCCAACTAATTGTTAATAAAAATTCCGTTTTGTTTGAATTTTATAATTACTCTTGCTGATACAAGTATTAGATATTCTTCATTAATAGGTAGGTTTAATTCTTTCTGTGAAATTTTGAAATTCAAGTAAATGATAATTCAACAAAATAACAATGTGTTGCATATTTCTTTTGGTCTAATTCATACGAGACTGGTCTCGCAGAACTGTAAGAATCTTTGAGTTGAAAGTAGTACTAAAGAAGTAATTTGTAAACTGTCACGCTTTCTGTAGTTACTATTAGTCGAGTTCTAGTTTCCTCGCTATTGCAGTCTTCCTTTTGCACCAGTTGACTTTTATCTGTTAATGCTGATTTTGTATTTTGGCAACGCAATATTTAATTAGTATCAAAAATGCAATAAAATGGTGCGGCTACTTATTATTCTACTTTAAAATTCAGCAATTATTCAGGCAATTAAATGTTCCAATAATTCCACAACAAGAATTTGCATGAACATATAAAACAACAATATTCCTGTACGTTTTATAATATAATAATCAATCAACCTCTAAGAACACGTTTTGATGTGTTCTTAATTTTATTAAATGTCACTAGTTTACTTAAAGGACAATTACTTAAAAACCAAATTATCTGGCATTGCAGCGAGCTTGGCCGCTACTTCTACATAAAGGAATGTTTGTATAATAAAGAAAACATAATTTGTTAAGATAAATAAAAGTAATATTTCTGATTGTTTGCTCATTTCCTAAATGTCATACATCCATACCCCATTATATTATGTCCGTTTATAAACGTAATAACTTTCGAATCAGTTTAGATAATACACTGATTTCTGCCTCACTTTTAATTTTGATAAGTATTTTCTAAGGATGGCTCTTCGTATGCTTACGTGCAGTTCAACCGGAAAGCACAGGTTTTCTTTGAAAATAAAAGCAACTTTGTGATTCTAAACGGACACTGTATATATTTCTTATTTTCTTATAATTTTTAAAATATAGTAACAATTTTTCTTTTGAGTTATTTATGTAATCGCTTGTGTTATTAGATAATAGATTTATAAGAACGCTTGACATAAACGAACGATTTGGTAAAAATCTTGAACAAAAGGGGGTATATATATATTAATATATATTAATAAATATTTGCGGGTTAACTCTACTATACCCATAAAATTTCATTTGTTGCTCTAAAGAAACATTACCTGTTACAAACCTTGGACCATCCCCCATTAAAGTCACCATATTATGCTTAATCCCGGTCACTTCTCTCTCTACCCGACCTAACTGATCCTTACACGAGTCCGTCACCTCAGTCATTTTCGCATTAATCTCATCCTCACAGAAAACCTTACATCCGTCCTTAATTGTCCCATTTCTAAATTTAAACCTCTAATATCACGCTCATTTTTATCAACCATATTTTTAACTTCCCCCATTTTTACCGTCAGACTATTTTTAAATTCCGAAACTTTTTTGTTCGTCTTATCTATTTTTTCACTTAAGGTTTCTCTAACTCCTGTTAATGTCTCATTCATCTGCTCAAATTTCCTATTCGATTCAACACTCATCTGCTCCAATTTCCTATTTGATTCTTCCCTACCTAATCTCATTTCCTCTAGCATTCTCATCATTAATTCATTCCCAGCTTCTTCCGATTCAGTCCTCGACTGATCCCTACTGCCTCCAGCTTCCTCCATTTTCGAATTTTTCTCACACAAGGCACTATCGTAACTTCCAATTTCCACTCCTTTACTCCTTAACCACTCCTTTCTCTGCATACGTTCAAATCACTCTCACACACACTAAAATATCCTTAAATTTATACAAAAAAAACTGAAACTCTCTCTCTCTCAGATCGCCAGTTTCCTGGAATAAAATCACTAAAATTTTATCTGGAATTCGAGCCTCACTTTTGGATCGCCATAAGATTGCCGTGGAACTCGGGTAAAATATTCACCAACAAAAATATTTTCGAAAATTTTATAGAATTTTTAAAACTGGAAAATTCAAAATTAAATAATACAAAAAAAAAATTTCTTACCCGTTTTTCTCTCTTCCTCGGTTGAATGGCCTTCTTCAACTGCTTCCGGCTAGCTCATTTGGACCTCCTTTTAGATATCTATATTCACTCTCATATTCTATCATTCACGCACACTCCCAATAAAACCACAAAATACAACAAACATACAATCTTTTATTTATTACTATTTACAAAAGAAATTCAATGTTGTCCATATTTCATTGTTCACGTTACACTTCAGTAAATCTTATTTTGTAATGTCCTGAATTTTATTTTAAAATCATCTAACACATAAAATGTACCTGGAGTAAATGGGCCTTGAATAATACCTTCTCTAAAATTCCTTCTTTATAATTTATTTATTTACTTTTTTTAATTTAAGTAAACTCTGGGGTAGGGCGAGCTCATGATAACCCAGCTACTTATGCATAATGTATGCCCGTCTACTTTGCACTAAAAAAAACAAAGCCATGTACTCTTCACAAAAATTTCACGTTCTGATGGAACGTTTAAAGGCTTTATAGACACCTTCAAATTTCTAGTTGAATACCATAATAAAGTTATTTACACGTATTATGTTCAATACGTAAATAATCCACACTACCTTGAAAAACACTCTCATACGTCACCCAATATTTACAGTTTATGGGAATCACAATTTCAAATCGCTACCTAGAAATTTCTAGAAGATCTCCGCTTTGTAGATGATGGTAGGTATTTCTTCTATCTGGTCTGCAGGCCGTTTTTAGCTGTTACTAGACGAACTCCATCTAAGTTGAACTGCTAACGCTGCCTTCACGGTGTAACCAAATTCCAAATTCCATTTCAATTATACGTCTTTCACAAATATTTACGGTAATCTACGTTACTTAATGTCCCGACACGAGTTGGTTAAAAATTATAGGTGATACCTCAATTAAAATAAGTAATCTCGGCACACTAACCGCGTACTAATCAAGAGGCTACCACCATGAAATATAATTTAAATAATTTTATAATACTTACAACTCGTGATACTTTCATACGTCGTTTGGGACGATCGAAATAATAAGGGTTTTAATAATGTTCTCGTAAACTATTTATATCTTTAGACTGACACCTCCTGGCCACGTTTATTCGAAATCTCCTGCTCACAACAACACATTCCCACAATTTTGCACTCAACCCCGATTTTCAAATCCGCGAATTTCAGTACGTCGTTACAATATTTTCAGAAAATTACGCTACACTATCCTCGTGTTTATATCAAACTGACGTTTCTCAAATCCCTCCTATACTACCGTTGTCTCATGCTTATACGTTTTCTACGTCTCCTTCTAACCTTGCGTGAGTGGTAGAAAATCGATATTCTTGTTTGTGCGTTGTCTACCACACGTGGACTTTCTACGTGAGTTAAATAACCCCTCATTAGCATTTCCAGAGAATATAAGCGACGGTTTACCCGATATTCTCTGTAACCGTTTGCTATCTACAAAAATAATTGGAAGCTTGACATTTCCAAACTACGCAGGTGTTCAATCGTAACAAACGTTTTAAATACATTTCTCGGAGTTGTATTTCAGCATATTTTAATCCCACCGATATATTTGTCCTGTTAGCAACGCTTTTATGCATACTATACATCAATAATCGTTCAATTAAATTCAATTTAATTAATAAATTAATGGCATTGGCTTCTACCATTTAATTTCTTTGCAAACCTACTAAATACTTATCATTATTTGTAAAATTTCGTTAATACCTGATACTTAAAAATGAACTAAATAATATAACTTTCGCACGTAAATTCTGGTTGTTTCTTTATACAGGGTGTTTTGAAATTGCTTCGTTTATATTTATTTTTGATCTTTTAAAACCACTATAATATATATATATATATATATATATATATATATATATATATTTACATATATTTTAGGTAGTTTTTTACATCAGATAAGTTAATAAATACTAACGTACTACAATTAATAAGATGAAATAATAACTTAGACTTTTATGCAAAGCCCAAATGATTATTTCAAATCAAGCTAGTAATTGAAGGAGAAAAATATAAGGTCTTGGACAGGATTTGAACCTGCATCTCAGTCTTGCCGGGACTGTGCGTGTTACCAATTACGTCACCGAGACCGATTACTATAATTGGGAATTCTACGAATCTAAATCGTGTACAAAACTATACAAAAGCCTAACCTTCAATTACGTTCAGCATTTTTGTCAATCATATCTAACATTGTCAAGTTTTTTGACTTTTGTTAGATATAGACAAGAAGCAATGCTCAAAATTACGGCTATAAGTTAAGTATTGAATATTTAAATATCTTAGGTAGTCTTTTTACACATGTAATACTTGGCTTATAGCCGTAATTTTAAGCGTTGCTTCCTGTCTATATCTGACATAAGTCAAAAACTTGACAATGACAGATATGATTGACAAAAATGCTGAACGTAATTGAAGGTTAGGTTTTTGTATAGTTTTGTACACGATTTAGATTCGTAAAGTTCCCAATTATAATCATCGGTCTCGGTGGCGTAATTGGTAAAACGCACAGTTCCGATAAGACTGAGATGCAGGTTCAAATCCTGTCCAAAACCTTATATTTTCCTTCCTTCAATTACTAGCTTGATTTGAAATGATCATTTGGGCTTTGCATAAAAGTATAAGTTACTATTTCATCTTATTATATATATTGCTGTGGATTGTGGTCTTAGCTCTGGAACTTCCGAAAAATCATTCAAGCCCCAACGTTGGGCCGTTATAAGATTGCTGTGATTGGGGACTTAATGGTTTGACATCGTCAGTGTCAACACTGATTTTCAAAATTTAAAAATTTCAACAAAAAGAATTTCTTTCCCTGATTTCTGCTTCAAAGTATCTTCAGCCGCTTCCCTGGCTGGCTCAGCTGTGCCTCTTGTCGGATACCTAAATTTACAATCATTCTTCCTTCCCACTCGCACACCATTCAATAAAACCAAATAATACAACAATCATACAATCTTTTATTTACGCTATTTACAGCCAAATTATTCACAGGTATACACAGTTTGGTACACTAATTACAACTCAATAAGTGATATGTTTCAAAGTTCTTGTTTTAAATTATTATTTGCAAACACATTTAATACAATATGAGTAGATGGGCCCCAAATAATACCCCATATTTATTGCACACTGGAGTATGGTGAGCTCATAATAACCCAGTTTATTAATGTATGCCTCTTACCTTGCATAAAATTACTACAAAATTAATAAACCCATGTACCCCTAACAATCCAATTTATAGTCATAACAAAAATCAATAAGTTTTCAATACACCCTTTTTCAATAATTTAAATAACCCCAATAATTCTCCAGTACACGTATCTTGCGTTAATAACTATAAATAACTCCAATATTCACTCACACATCAACAAAATAATACCAAAAGTTTATCAGATAACAGAAAATTCAAATAAGTTACCTGGAAAATGCTTCAAGCCTCTATCCCTTCAGACGATGATTTCCAGAACCCTCGGCTTTGTGATTATGCGCTCTGCTCCTCCACGTATTCATAGCTGAAAACCCCAATAATCACCAAGCATTGCTTCAAAATACCATTCCATAACAGCAAACAGACTCACGTATATTATGCGTCTATTTATTGATTTACTAGCCTGGTATGGTAGTAACTGGACCTCTGTTAATTTGATTTTCACTACACTACTCGTATCTTTACGTTAATAACTAGAAGGTCATAACTACCAATTTATAAGTGCTAGCAGTACATTTACGGTATAATGAATATATTTAATGCTCACAAAAACTCTATTATAACGTCGGTTTATTAAGTAGTTAAAAGTGATGAAAATACAAAGAGATAAAAGAGAAAGCTCCCAATTCTCTCAGAGTATTTATATTTTTCAAATGCCACCTCTAGGCCACACTTCACGCGAGAAACTTATTTTGAAATAACACTTCTGCATATTTTGATATAACCGACTTCAAGCTTTCAGAAACTTACCTCGTGGACACGCCGTATAATCCAAAAATCGCTTCCACTTGTCGCATGTTCGTCCGTTTGTAAAATTATCCGTTTCAACCAATGATTCTGTTCTGTGTCGTCATGAAACTCCGCCTGTAATATTTTTATCTCTGTCTTATGCATATTTGATGTCGCGTTCCAAACCCCATTTGCGTTGTAGATTCGATATTGCTGACAGCGTCACATTATTCCACGTGGATTCACGTGCGTTTTGAAAATCAATGCTTTTATATCTGTCTCTATCTGAAGCATATTACTGATCGTGCATCTCACCTACTCTTTAAGAAACTTTGTTAGCTTGTTATTCGAAGCCACTGACGGTTGAACACTATTTTCTATGAAGCCCACTTTATTATGCTGCTAATTTCGAAGAAGGTAACCTTTTAAACATGCAGGTGTTCTTAATTATAGACCGTTTAAAACAACAATTCTTGGAGTCTATATTTCACGGTATCCAATAAAAATGACGTCCTTGTTTGTTACCAAGAAACCTTATATATATATATATATATATATATATATTTCTATGATAAGGGGGTTGTTTAGGGCTGTATTGAGTTGTAAGGGTCGCGTAGTAAATGTAAATAGCAATAGGAATTAGAAAACTGCATTTGTTTAGCATGAAAATAAATAATTCGCATATTATGCAAAAAGCAAACATTAAACACCCTGTATAAGGAGCGCAATTAACTTTAATCAATGACAGTAAGCATATCTTTCAATAATAGAACACATATTCAGCAAGGAGATAATTATACATGCGTTCAATGGAATAATATAAAACCTAGTAAGTCATCACGCAATTAGGCATGCGATAAAGAAAGTATAACAAAGCGCTTTGATAAGAAACGCACCTTTAAAAATAAGTTTTAAATACGAGCTATATACAGAAACATGTGGATTTACATCACTCATGTTACAGCAGTTTCTTTATTCAATTCCCCAAAAGCTTTATTTACACAAACAAAAGCCATAAGCTAAATTAAAGACCAAGGTAAATTAAACTTTCCAGTAATAATAACAAAAAAGCGGTCAAAGATCGTGAAATAATAGAAATACGAGCAGAGTATGTAATCAGGGAATAATTTCATCAAAATAAAACTTGTAAACACCTAGGAATATCCAAAACAACCATGGTTGGCTACAAGACTTTGTACAACAATTCAGATAAACCAATCAAATTTAGTTAGCGCAAACTATATAACGCCCAGAGTTTGATAAGAGAAGGAGTCTCAATTTGAACCACATCGAAGCTGCATCACTGTTACTCGAAAATTTACGCGTCAAAAGAAATTTCAAATTAAATTATTAAAATTTGTGAAAAGTGGTGTTATATGATATTCGAAAACAAATTATAGTGAAGATATATGAAAAAGCTTTCGCTGTTTGCTGAAAGCGGCTTTAAATTGCACCCAGGATATCTAAGTTGCACCCGGGAAAAATCTAAGTTGGGAAATCTGAGTTGCATCCAGGTCCAAGTAAAGCACGAGGTAAAGTTCGGGAACAAAAATGAACAACACTGAATAAAATTATTGGTTTAAACTCAGGTGAAGCAGCACAAAGCAGAGCATTGTTTTAACGAAGCAACTCGATTGAAGATAATAAAGGGGTGTTGATCCACAACACGTAGCAGCAGACCAAAGGGGAAAAAGAACACACCAAGAAAATCACAGGTCAGGGCTAACTAGTATAAGGAATCATTTCAAATTTTAATTTAAACACTGACTATATTTTTGCATTTTGTAAGGAGTCGACAAAAATGTTTGTTTAATACGTGGAAATTTACGTACAAAATGGAAAAGGTCTTGAACGTTGTAGATTTTTCAGTAAAAGCGTCGTTTTTGGTGACTTTAAATTAAAGAAAAGGAGATACAAATTTTGGGATAAATAATCTGAATATTATTAATTAATTTAAGAGTTTATTTGTCAGATTACAAAACTGTGAAGTGTAGATATTATTTCTTTTCCTTATACAAATATTTATCGACTTTGTTTTATTATTCTAAGCAGGTAAAGATTTAAAGGAAAATGGGTAACTTATTTGATCATCGTAACGTTGTAATCACCCTTTATGATATAGGTGTATTGTAAATTAATAGCAAGTAACTTAAGTCTTATATGTAAAAATAATTAATTGTAGGATACCGTAAAACGCATCATTTTTAGATAAATACAAAGCTATTTATTTTACTTATTAATTATCAATACATTTTCGATGCATATAATATTTTTCAATTGCTGTAAATAGCATACAACTAGCTTTACGCATTTACCTTAAGAAACTACAATCAACGTGTATTTTAAACCTGAATTTTTATACTGCAAATATTTTCTATAAACCCCTTTTGCATTAAAAAGCAATTAAAGTTTAAATGAATTACCCCGTGAATTGCAGCATTTTATTCTAAATAAAGAATTTTTTAGAATAAAGAAGGATGACTGATCAGTATTTTTGAATTATGTAAATAACTCATTAATAATAAACATTTTATTCTAAGAAGCTTCCCGATCATTGAAAAAATCCGTAAAATCCCTGGAACAACTGCTAAGAAATATTTACGATATTTGCATTCACTGTTGAAGAGAAGAGATAAACCACAATAATAGTATATGTGAGACAAGGGCAAAATTGCGCGTCACGTGTAACTAAAATCTGATAATTAGGTTATAAACACCGCAATTTTAGACGCTAATTGGTTTTTCCGAGAACCCTGCATGATAATGTTCCACATTATTCTAGCAATCTTCTAGAAACAGATAAATTTGTATATAAAGAAGCATTCGTTAGTTTTGGGACTCATTCGAATTCATTCGTTAATTTGATTCAACTCATTCAAGTGCAAAATGTTATTTTAAATCGCGAGCAGTTGATATACGGAAATAGTATTTGAGTATGCAGTAAGCATATTGTAATTTAATAATGGTGAGGTTGCAATAAATAAAGAAGCAAAGTTTTCAACGTAACTTACAACGAAAAATGAAAATTATTAATTACAATTAATTACAATGGCATATTGCTCCCTAGATCCTGCAAACTCTCCCTTAAATTTTCCTGTAATCAAGTCGTCCCTAATCTGGTCCTGTTTGTGATCACTCCTGTAGTGTTGTAAGAATTTGTTTTCAAAGTCCTGATACGTGTCTATGTCCTGTCCTACTAAATTGTACCATGCTTCCGCATTGTCCTGTAACAAAATTTTTTGTTACATTAAAAATCTCTAAAGAAAAACAGTCCTAACTGTTGTTATTTTACGAATTTGTAATTTAGCGTGAAATCGTTAAATAATTTAATGTACTATAAGGAAGAACACCTCTTTCCGTTTACATTATTTTCACCAAGAAGGAGTATTTAATAGGGACTCCTATGCTTTCGATATCCGCGAATACCTTGAACGTAACTTGAGTTACATAAGCTACAGGCGTTCTGACGTCAACTAGTGCAATTGCTAAACACAACGCCTGCGCGAAAAGTGACGCGATGGCTAGGGTGTTGGCTAGAAAGCGAAGACAGCCATCTTGCAAGCAACTACGTGTGAGTACACTTCATTTTGAAGATGGGAAACTTTGGTTGTAAGTGGGAGCTGAGAATAGCTCTAGGATAATGGAAGGGCTTTTGGGTTGCCGCGTGGAGGCATCACGAATGAGCTCTCGTGAAGCTGCCCAGACAACCTAGAGCCGTACCAACACGTGGTGAGGAAGTCCATTGGTGGTGAGCATTATGTTATTAATCAGCCTTATATAAAACTAATAGAGGGTTCAATTTCTCTAGCACATTTAAGAAACACGATTAAACATGGAATTGGAATTTGGTAGTGTATTGTGAAATTGATTATTTTAAAGCTGTCCGAAGGATTGTAACTAATAAAGGCATGTTCGTATCTTTCTGAAGTTCAAGGAGATGGAATGTTAAGCGTCCTAGTTGATCTATTAAGTTCGTCAGCATCGCCGTTGTATAATTAAAACTAAATCAATCAGGTACTTATAAAACTATTTACTGAAAATTAATTTTGAATTCAGGCCAATCGATCTATAAAGATCGAAATATTTTGTTGTTGTAAGGCACAAACAGTGTCTTATATATTATTTTTTTGTGTGACATTCTCTTGCAGGTCCGACATCGCAGAAGCTGGAGCAGAGGTCCTAGAGGTTTCCAGAGGTATTGTTTATTGTAACTTGTATGTTTTTTGGTAATCATTATATCCTATAGGTTTCTGCGTCTTCCTGTAGGATACTTTTGTTTTGTTTATTGTCTATATAGATGCAGTGGCGTCCATTTACGTTTTTTTGTTCTCGTTTGTAGTTGAGCCCACCCTATATCCACGCCCAAACTCATTGCTCACCCTTGGGGTAATTCCCAGACTAAGCCGCGAATATAGTAAAGCTCGTGGGTCCACCGAGGTTTTGTTCACTAATTGACTCACTCCATAATTAAATTAAATAAAGAAATATTATAAGTCCTCATAAAGTTTTACTTAAGTTCACTGACGCCACCAACGTAGAGCGTGCAGTAGAGAAGAGCACTACTAAATACATTTCAGTCCTTTAATAAAGCCTTTATCGTATTCAGTTTAGTCTGTTCGTCAAATAAATTTCCCACTAGCTTTCTTACACTATTAATAAAAATTTGTGGATTTACCCTGTTATCGCCATAAAACTTCATGTGTTGGTCCAATGATACTCCACCTGTATAAAATCTGGGACCATCCCCCGTTAAATTTGACATGTTGTATTTGATACTACTAACTTCGCGTCCTACCCTGCCTAACTGATCTCTACATGAGTCTGTCACTTCAGTCATTTTTATATTAATCTCTTCTTCACAAAAAATGCGTACTTCGGACCTTAAATGTCCCATTTCCTGTCGAAGACCTGTAATATCACGCTCATTTTTTTCAACCCTATTTTCTACTTCCCCCAGTTTCACGGTAAGACTATCTTTAAATTCTGTAAATTCTTTAGTATTTTGTTCAATTTTCCCGCTTATCTGCTCTAATTTTTGGTTGGACTCCTCCCTAGCTCTATTAGATTCATCGCTTAGCAGTTCTAATTTTCTGTTGGACTCCTCCCTAGCTAATCGCATTTCCTCTAACATTCTCATCATTAACTCATTTCCTTGATCCCCTGATTCCGTCCTCGACTGATCTCTACTGCCTCCAGCTTCTTCCATTTTCGAAGTTTTCTCACGCAATGCACTTTCGTCACTTCCAATTTCCACTCCTTGACTCCTTAACCACTCTTTTCTCTGCATACGTTCTACTCACTCACACACACTCTAAAATACTCTTAAATTTATACACAAACAGAAACTCTCTCTCTCTCAGATCGCTAGTTTCCTGGAATAAAATCACAAAAATTTTATTTGGAACTCGAGCCTCACTTTTGGGTCGCCAAGAATGCTGTGAATCCACCAAAATCCGGGAACTACGGTTTTCGAATCGAGCTCCACGTTGGGCGCCAAGAATGCTGTGAAACCTACAAAAAGCCTCTCCATTAATCTTAAACTAAGGTTTTCAAATCGAGCCCCACAGATTGGGCGTCAAGAATGCTGTGAAACCTTTTTAATTAACTGGTCCCTTGATTTTCTTCTGTTAATCGCCTCTTTACTCTTTTCCGCCTCGGCTGCTCACCTAGTTAAAACTTTCATCCTCATTCATAAAAAAAAACAAACACATTCCTATCACAAACACCAACGTTAACTCTATTTACATCAATATTCACAATACATTAAAATTTCAAAATTAAAATTCAGCATAAATTTCAGTATCAGAAAATTTCAAGATTAAATTTGTTATCATTTTAATGTGCATCCAGAATTAAAGTCCTTGTAGATGCCTACTAATTAATATAACAATATATGCAGACCTGAGTCTGAGTACAAAGGGAGCATCTCCCACCCCTTTACGTTAATTAAACAGGTTCGTCTAATTGAGCTCAAAGACATACCCAAATTTTCATCATAATCAAGAACTTAAATACTAAATACCCCTTTCTACTTAAACAAGAAAATTTCACCTTAAAATTAAAAATTTGTTGTTAGTACAATTTCACTACTGTCCATTTTAAGTAAATAAATTATAAAGTTATTCAACACACACCAAAACATCAAAAATCGAACAACAAAGCATAAGTTACCTGAAGGTTAATGCACTCGTGGCTTCAATGTACATCGTCCTCTGTTAATCACACCAATCCAACTGGGTTATGTTTAGGTCCTCGGATTACTGGTCGCCTTTAAAATTTTCTACACCACCATTCATCTAAAGTTGTTTCAGTGCTTTTCCGGAACTCATCTGTGTATATCTGAACCTTGTTTTGTGGATCCAGACACTTTTACGAATCATTTAATTATTAACACCCCCGAAAAATAGCAAAGAAATTCATACTTCTTTCACAAATATACGCCAAAACTGCCTACTTTTGTGTATTCATTTGTCGTTGCCAATTTGACTAATTGGTACAGTGATACTAGACTTTATTACCTTGTGTTTTCTAAGTGCACTAAATTACTTTCATTGTAGCACGTAAAGAACAAACTGTTTTAAATCACCAAAATATACGAGCAAACTGTTTAAATTATTCAATCAAAACCGGAAAACTAAAAAGCACTGTTTAACGCATTGAATCAAATCGAAAATCTAAGAGAAAGAAACTCATATTAACCCGGGTATATATAGTGGTTAGCCTGTCTGTCGCTTTTGTCCCCAAAACGGACAGTTTCTAGAATTTCGTATACTTTGTTCCCATCTTGACCGCCTGTGCGTCGGTTCTTATTAAATTTGCACTCGCACCAGTTAAATCTCAGAAATTTCGATACGGCTCGCAACGTCTGGGAATAACTAATTAATTTTTATACAGAAATGTTATTTTTACCTCTCAAGTTTGCCTCTTATTTTCAACCAATCGCAACCCAGTGACGTTGCTCAACTCACGCCTTTTACTATATGTGTCTCTGTCTTGCGCATATTATCTGTCTCTATCTACCCTGTTCCGAGTGGTACAAATCGATATTCTTTAGTATCGGTTATTTTCAATCCATGTGGACTGTGAAATAACCCACCTTATTAGCATTTCCCGTAAATATTAAGCGGCGGTTTCTCCAACACTCTCTGTAACCATTTGTTATCTGCAAATTTTACGCAGAACATAAAACATTTAAAAATACGCAGGTGTTCAAACATAATACTTCTACGATCTGAATATTATTGTGTTTTTACTAGCTTTTATACATATTATATGTTACTAATGGTTCAATTAACTCCAAAAATTAAAATAATACCCTTTAATTTTTAGTGACTCCTAATCAACTATTAATTATTATCTGTACATTTTGTTTAAAACCGGTTACTTAAAATTGATTTAATTAATATAAATTTTGCACGTAATTTCCATTTGTTTCTTTACTCGGAATAATTAAATTACACGTAGAGCATTTTAATACTGCTTCTTTTTATAGAAGGCGTCTTGTAAATAATTTAAATCTCTTCTTTTTAATGAAACGAATGAATTTTTATGCTTCACGGTTTTAATAACGCGTATTATCTAATGAAATTCCTTATACACGGTGATTAAAATTATTTGATGTATTTAATTAATTTTCTACCCTGGTCTAAATATGAGTAATATATAAGCGAGGTAAATATGAGAGAACAGGAAATTATAAAAAAGATTGTTATCATAATCTGATGGTTCGCAAGATGAATTAAAAATTGTAGCATAAATAAAAAAAAGAAAAAGAAGGTACTGCAAAACGTGCCTCTCTTATTTCGAGAATGACATGTTAGGTAAGTTTACATGTACGTTCCTTATGAACTTCTTATTTGGAATGCAATATAAATCTCATATATATTTGAATCTAAAGTTTGGGATCGAGTCATTGAGAAGCAACGCGGTGTCGAATTCAAACAAGACAAAGCATAAAGAGGTTATGTTTTCTTCTAGTGCATGTATTAAACAGCATTTTTGCAAGAAATTTAATTCATTTTCTGTATTATTACTTGTACATTTAATACTTACATAAATAGTGTTTTATGCATACTAATACCAAATTCACAAAACCTAATAATATATCATATAAATGTCATGAATTCATGTGGTTAGTATATATTGCATAAATCAACCACCGAATTAGTGTTATTGAAAACTGGTTGACGAAAGGCAGCATTCTCAAGCAGACTGTAATTGCACTATATGATGCAGGTAAAAGGTTACACACTACTTATTTTAATTATTGTATTGCAGAAAATTTAGATTGAAAGTCTGCAAGGATATGGTTGTTCAGTAGCTTTTAAAACATCAAGGACCGTTCACCTTGACCTAATTGACTTTTTGCACAAGATTTAAGTTACCTTCACCGTGAAATTTCTTCCTAATTCAATTATTTGCAATGTGGAAACTAATTTCAACCAATAATTAACACCTATGCAGATAAATGGCCAGCTTCAATAAGAATAGTATAGCACTATCATTAAGAACATAAAGTTTTTTAAAAAATGTACTTCTATGAACTTACATGATTTAAGGTCATTAAAAAATATCTCTATTTAATATTTGAGATGCAACACCGAGAGAACATTTATTTGCCAGTGAGTGAAGCTATAAATATCATAAGAACTAATTGGTTTATTAGTGGTTTATTAAATATTATTATACCAAATTTTTGGAGATATAAGAAACGGGTCGAAATATAGTTTTATATTAAGAGATATGCGCAAGTTTCATACACTATGAGTTCTTTAGAATTGTTTGTTATTATATTTAATTCATCTAGTAAAAAGAATGTTAACAAGGTTCTACTTGACTAAGTTCTGGCAGAATATTACATACATGAAATTTGCCAACTGTAAGAGGGCAACGATCGGTATGCGGTTTTTAATTCTAGTGAAAGAAAATATTAATTTGAAGGTTAATTTCTATATAAGCTACCAGTACTCTGACGTCACAGGCTCTTGTGATTTCTTGTATAAAAGTGGGCTGCCGTGTGAGTCAGTATCAGTCTCCTTCAGTAGACAAAGCAACACAGACCTCTTAAACATGTACAAGTTGGTGGTGTTGTCTGTTCTCTTGGCTTTTGGTGCAGCAAAACCAAGTCTTTACCACGGTACAATTGCTACTTCACATATAGCGCCGGGTGCTGTTAGTCATCAAAGCAGAATCGATTTAGCTAGCAACCCAATTGTAGAGCATGCTGTTTACACTGCTCCAATAGTAGCCGAAACTGTTCACGCACCAGCTATCCATACAGAACATCTAGTGCACACACTACCAGCTGCAGTAAGCCATCATAGTAGAACAGATGTCATAAGCAATCCTATCGTTGCACATACCCCAGTGATCACTGAAGCTGTAGCTATTAAAGCTGAACCATTTGTGCACACTGTTCCTGCCGCAGTTAGCCACCAAAGTAGAACCGATGTTGTAAGCAATCCAGTTATTGCCCACACTGAAGTCTTTGCTCCAGTCGTTGCTAATGCCGCATTTGCACCTGTAGCACATGTTGCCGTAGCTGCCGTCAGTCATCAAAGCCGAGCTGATTTTGTCAGTGCTCCAGTAGTAGCACACACTGCTGTTCATGCACCTATTGCATATACCGCTCCAGCTTTAGTAGATCATGGATACTATGGTGTTGGACATTTGGGATATGCTAGTCACTTAGGTGGCTATAAATGGGGCCATCATTACTATTGAGTCGACTGATCATAACATTTAAACGATATTTCCATATTAGTATTTATTGTTTTGTAAGTTTTTTAATTAACTACAAAATAAAAATATTGCAGTTATGACCAATTATCTATTTATTACTTCTTAAGCTACCGATCGGGCTTTGAAACCTTGATCAACAGTAAAAGTAATCTTCAATAAACCATACAACAAAGAAATTCAATTACAATTTTAAAAGAAACCGCCACTTAAAAAATGTTCTTGAAACCTTAGACATATTTAAATAAACAGCACGTATACGGTTATTAAATAAAACAGAATACTATAAAATAGGTTTTGAAACCGCAATTCACCAATTACACCATTCAATATGGAAATAAATGGTCGAACTTGCTACCTTTGCTGAACTATTTAGCACGTTTGTGTCTATTACTGCAAATAATTTTGATTTTCAAGTTCGCTTTTAATTAATCTATACTCCAAGATGTATTTGCATTTTTAATTAGGAACGCTTTAAGAATATACCGTTACTAAATGAATTGTCGGTAATCTGGGGACAAGCATTTGCCTTTGAATGTTAATTGAGAATGCCGATGTTTCAGTTTTTTTCTTTTAGCTATTATGTTTTTCAATATCTACATAAATTTTTCAAAATTTCGTATACATACCCCAATCTTTATATGCTTCATTTTATTACATCCTTTAACTTGTTTTCTAGTGCTTTGATGATTCTTTTATGTCTCATTTCATGTGTCCCTTATCATACTTTTAGTAAATAAATTTTACCTAACTGTTTATCATCAAATATTTAGCCTATGCTCGATTTTTTACTTTAGTTTTCTAACTCCGCATTTAATTTATTTCGTAGAAACATCAAGACCTTTTCTCATGATATTAAATTTTTGTTAAAATGAACTTTAATTTATTTCGAGAGCTTCGAGGGCTTCTGTTTGTACATATTTCTATATATAAATGATCTCAATTTGTCATTGTTATTGATCTAAAACCTGTTCCGTTTGTTGTGCCAAGCTGTTTTCTTTCTCTTATTGCTGCTGTGGAAGATGGACACTTCTTTTGCTGGTTGTTAACTACGTAAAGGCTGTAGTTTTTCTTACTCGTGTTTGTATTAGTATATTACAAGCGTGGAAAGTGACCCATTTCACACGAGTGGAAGAGTATTGTCGCACGAGACGTCAGCCGAGTGCGACTATTCCACTAGTGTGAAATGTCACTTTCCACGCGAGTACTGTACACTATTTTTCCGACGACCACCACTAAAAACAATTACGAAATAGTTATTTTTATGCTTATTTGCAATAAATGTGTACGCAATAATGCAACACAGACAGACACCTATAAAATTTATTTGACGTTTTGATGTTGAAAATTCGAACACCTACTTTGTTTTTATAAAATCCGCGAATCTGTTGCTTTTAGCGTATGAATTCTCAATTTTTATTGAAGAAATCAATTACAAACTAATATGAGTAATTACATCTTTAAGTAAAACGGAAACTGTCAGTATCGATTTAACTATGGGTATTTTAAACTGTTATTAGCCAAAACAAAACGAATGAATGCAAAAAGGTAGAAACCGGTAGTCGTTTGGGTTGCCTAGGTAACTAGCATACTAACATCAGTCATATCGCTCTAGAGTTGAAAAGTATTTCAACACTAGAGTGATATGTACTTTCGCACTCTAGAGTGATATACTTTACTCTCTACATAAATAGGTAGTGTGTAATCTGATGTTTTCACAAGTGATCGTCGAAAAAATAAATTACAGACTGCGCGTTACAAATATACTTTCACAGTGTGCAAACGATTATGTAATTATTTTACAAGTCATAATTAGTATAAACCGCAGCTCGCGTTAGAGCACTTTTTAATTTATTTTTTAATATTAATGCTAACGTCAACAACTTGTTTGCCAAATTATAAGCTAAAGTACGTTAATACTTGGTTTATTTCAGTTAGGGTTACGTTATTCCTTTTAGGGAGTGCCCTTCACATAGCAGATAAAAACACTGTATATATTGTCTAACTTTCTTCTTGTGTATATTTAGGGTTTGAAGCATTAAGTAATTATATATTTAAGATTTTATACCTATATTGGGTTGAATGTATATTACCATGTTGTGTTATATGCAAAGTGACGCCTTTGTTTACATTATGTTATAACAGGACGCTGGCGTAAATCTTCGAATTAGTTTCTGTAAATATTCCTTTTTATACTATGTCTGATTAACGGTTTGTAAATAAATCTTTT
The DNA here is from genome assembly GCA_036346225.1 of Platerodrilus igneus. Taxonomy (NCBI): domain Eukaryota; kingdom Metazoa; phylum Arthropoda; class Insecta; order Coleoptera; family Lycidae; genus Platerodrilus; species Platerodrilus igneus. The sequence continues at coordinate 4,077,124 of JARFIW010000800.1, forward strand.
ATTGCGGTTTCCAATTTTTCTTTCTGTGTAACCCATCCCACTCTACGACGTTTTGAGCTAGCACGGTATTCGGTGTGGACGATTTTCTTTACTTACTTTACTATTTTCTTTCATGTCTGCACGAAATACCGTAATACATGGTTAATGACATTCGAACCAGCACACTTAATCTTATTAATTATTGCATTTATTAGTACCAGATCTTCGCAACGACATACAGCGTGCCCAAGATAAGGATGAACAGCATGAAACTCTCAGAAACCGTAAAAGTTACAAAGACGGTCAAATTACAAAAAAAGTTATGCAATTTAGGGTTCAATAATATGCTGTTGAGAAAATCCCAAAATTCGGCTTACTTCCAGTATTCGAAAATATCGGAATTATCGCAATCTTGTTTTCATTCTTTTTAAGTTATTTGAAACGGTATGAAAAACAAAAGGCACTTTGTTATTGCCACTATTTTAGATGTCCAAGACAGCGGTTACAAATTTTCTATAGAGCATTTCGTTTCGAAGAGATTATGATCATTACATGTGATTTTTCCAATGCCCCACCCGAAGATACTACATTGGCCAAGAAGCGAGTTTTTTTTAACTGAAAAATTTTGAATTTTGCCGAACCCTTGCTGTTCCAAGCAAGGTAGGGATCTTTAACGTGCGTGACAACACTCGCACGCGAGACCTTCATTTTACCTCTCATTCGAACGAGGGTGTATTTTTGTGAAAAATGCTCGCCTAACATTTTTGAAGCGGACCGTGTCGGGATTCGAACCCAAGCCTCGGCGTAGTAGTCACACAGATACCACAACGCCACGGAGCCTCCGCACATTATTGACCCCCAAATTGCACAACTTTTTTGTAATTTAACCGTCTTTATAACTTTTACAATTTCCGAGATCGCCATGCTGTTCATCTCTGGGCACACTGTATAATACAATTGCAAAATTTCATAAATTTAAGATGAAGGTAAATACACCATTATATTAATTGTCAATAACTCTACAATAAAAAAACGAATAGACTACGCATGTGTTAGCTATCCAAGCATTACTGGACCGAACTTGTATATGTTACATCTGAACAGAAGTCAATTTCCACAGCCCCTCCACAATCGAAATTTGAACTTTTTCTACATCATTCGTTTGTGAATCGTAGGTGCACAAATGTACACAGTGAACGAACGTTTGTGCACCTCTCTATACAAAGATACGAAGAAAACAAAAATGGGGGGCTGTGGAAATGGCAGCCCCCCTCTGAAGAAATTTCGGATTTTTTATAGCCAACCGTTTGTGCATCGTAGGTGCACAAATTTGCACGGTATACGAACGTTTGTGCACATCTCTATACGGAGATACGAAGAAAATAAAATGGAGGGGCTGTAGAAACGGCAGGCCCCCACCAAAAAGAATCCTGTTTTTTATAGCCATTCGTTTGTGCATTGTAGGTGCACAAATGTTCACAGTAAACAAACGATTGTGCACATCTCTATACGAAGATAGGAAGGAAATAAAACGGAGGGGCTGTAGAAACTGCAGTCCCCACCAAAGAGATTCCAGATTTTTTTTTATAGCTAATCGTTTGTGCATCGTAGGTGCACAAAGTGCACGGTATACGAACGTTTGTGCACATCTTTATACGGAGATACGAAAAAAATTAAATGAAGGGGTTTTAGAAACGGCAGCCCACCCACCAACAAAATCCCGGATTTTTTATTGCCAAACGTTTGTGCATTGTAAGTGCACATATGAAAACAGTATAGGAACGTTTGTGCACTTCTCTATTCAGAGATGCAAAGAAAATAACCCGAAAATATCAGAAATTTCATGTTGATCTTGGAGATCAAAATATTTTACTTGTATGCCTTCGTATGGTGGACGAAAGCGCATCAAAAGAAGATATATGTTCGTGTTATCGTGGCTTGAAGCATCCGTCAAAATTGTAAATTCGATTTACCATGGTTAACATTTAATTCTCCAATCGCTATACGTCTCAATACATTTACTACAATAACTTTTGCTTTCGTCCGATTTTTTGAAAAATTTATCATTGTAGAACTCGAAGCGGTGGCACGGTTGAGACATTTACGTCTCTCAGACTTTATATGCTGTTCAATATTACCGGTACCGCTATGAGACACACTGAATGCTGTACGTTTACGCATATGATATCCTAGGGAGTATTAGTTTGCTTAATAAAGAGTTTGCTTGTAACCCAATGATAAATATGGACTGCATTTCGGTATAGTTAAAATGGGAGTTTCTAAAACCAAACACTTCGAACACGAGCGTTAGTGGAAACAACCGACAATTGAAAAAAGGCGATAAGTAGTAAGAAGTACTCAAGGCGTGGACGGTAAGCAAACCATGACGCCTCTCTTCTGTCTTCCCATTGTTTCCCGCCCCATTTTGCATTATGGGTACGCAACAAAATTTTTGTAAGAAAACGTCTTCATTTGATGGGCGTTGACACTTCGGCAGCTTTATGTTTATTTTTTAATATGCTGGTTTGAGAAAGTGTACAAACGCTACGCCCTAACGAACAATTATCCATAAAGAAGAGAAGAAATTTGTTTGGTAAAGAAGTTACCATTTCTGTGATCTCCTGTCTCCGCAAATCGCTTTTCTTTTACCTTAATGTACGAAAGTGCACAAACGTTGAACTTTTTGCAACATTTTGCACAAATGTGCACAGTGAACCAACGTTTGTGCACTTCTCTCTACAAAGACACGAAAATATTAAAATGATGGGGTTGTAGAAACGGCAGCCTCCTCACTAAAGCGATTCTGAATTTTTTTATAGGCAGTCGTTTGTGTATCGTAGGAGCACAAATGTGCACAGTGTACAAATGTTTGTCCACTTCTATATACTAAGATATGAGAACATTATTTTTGGGTAGCCCAAACATAAGCGACGACGTACCACTGATGCAATCCCATATTATCTAAAAGTCAATCGCTTTCGTATTGTAGGTTGACAGCAGTGCACAACGTGCAAACATTTGTGCACTCTCGCAATCGATGTGAAATACTAACCAATACAGTTTTTAATTTTACAAAGAATTTTGTGCTATAATTAGGCGCCATTTTGCGCCGTTAAAACTAAATTTTGCGGTCTCTTAGCATTCAAGTTATTTTTAAAAAAAATTTTCCGGCCAAGTTTACGCAGCCACGCTGTTTTCGTTTTTTCCAAAAAAAAATTTGTGACATAAATAGGCGTCAATTAGGCGCCATTTTGAGCCGTTAAAACAAAATTTTGCGTCCAGCTGGCAAGCAAGTTATATTAAAAAACCTATTGCTCCGGCCAAGTTCAAGTAGCCGCACTTTTTCGGAATTTTGAAAACAAATATGTGCCATTATTAGGCGCTCATTAGGCGCCAATTTGCACCTTGAAATAAAATTTTGCGTCCTCGTTGCAAGCAAGTTATTTAGAAAACCTCCAGTAGGCCAGGTTCACGCATCTACGGAAAATTTCCTAAATAACTTGTCCGCAATAATTTTTTAAATATAACTTGTTTACTAGGTGGGGGTAGCATTTTGTTTTAACGGCGCAAAATAACGCCTAATTATGCCACAAGAAACTGTTTTAAATTCAAAAAAGTACGGCTAACTTTACGTACCTGAACAATACTAACTGTGCAGAGAAAAATTGGATTTGTCCACATAAACAGCAACACTTTTCCCACGCGAGTTAGATTTAGAGCCTCTTGGCGCGACTTTTTAATAAGCTTCTTCCAAAATCTCTTCTAACAAATTTATTTAAAACAGAAATTACAATGGAAATTACAAATGGATGCTTTATATACAATAACGCTTTTAACAATAAAAATTACTTTTTAGTTACTTTCACTAATTAAATTTAATTAAACTAAATTTTAGTAGCTTGAACAACTAACAATGTTAAAGTTGTGAAGCTCTAGACTGACTGCCCATCTTGGGCTCCCGAGGGTATTTATGTTGTCCCTGCTCCTCACATTGTTTGTGGAAACTGCAGAGCTCATGTCTGTTATTTTCTTTATTTATTTATACAATACAAAGTAACAATCTTAATTCCAACAATAAGTTTCTTACAGTCTATTGTAACCAGCACCTGCAGTGTCAAGTTACGTCTGTAATACAATGTATTCACATCCGTTCTCATGTATGGTTTATGAACTTCCATTGACTTTTCATAATCTGTCCTTCAATTATACATTGTTGCCTCTAACTTAAGTTTTTAATGATTCTATTTAATTATACATATATATTGATTTGGGTGATATGTAACTCAAGGTTTTAAGTGATTTCCGTTGGCGTGTATTGCACATACATAATTCTGCAAAAATCTCAACGTTTGTGCACTTTTGTATACTAAGGTAAAAGGAAAGCGACTTGTGGAGACCGGAGACCGCAGAAATGGTAACTTCTTTACCAAACAAATTTCTTCTCTTCTTTATGGATAATTGTTCGTTAGGGCGTAGCGTTTGTACACTTTCTCAAACCTGCATATTAAAAAATAAACATAAAGCTGCCGAAGTGTCAACGCCCATCAAATGAAGACGTTTTCTTACAAAAATTTTGTTGCGTACCAATAATGCAAAATGGGACGGGAAAGAATGGGAAGACAGAAGAGAGGCGCCATGGTTTGCTTACCGTCCACGCCTTGAGTACTTCTTACTACTTATCGCCTTTTTTCAATTGTCGGTTGTTTTCACTAACGCTCGTGTTCGAAGTGTTTGGTTTTAGAAACTCCCATTTTAACTATACCGAAATGCAAGTCCATATTTATCATTAGGTTACAAGCAAACTCTTTATTAAGCAAACGAATACTCCCTAGGATGTCATATGCGTAAACGTACAGAATTCAGTGTGTCTCATAGCGGTACCGGTAATATTGAACAGCATATAAATAGGGGTGGGCGATACGGGATTTTGCGTATCGAATATCGATACATATTCTATATCGATATGTATCGATATACCGAATATCGATATATATCGATACGTATCGATACGTATCGATGCGTATCGATACGTATCGATGCGTATCGACATGTATTGATGCGTATCGGTGCGTATCGATACATATCGATTCGTATCGATGCGTATCGATACGTATCGATGCGTATCGGTGCGTATCGATACGTATCGATGCACATCGATACGTAGCGGTACGTATAGATATATATATATATATACAGGGTGCCCTATTTCTTACACGTTGTATGGGTAACTCTGTTATTTGTGACATTAGAGAAAAGGTTAAATAGGAAAACTAGTGCAGTTTTTAATGCCGAGTTCAGCCATGAAGAGATAATTAACATACAGGGTGTATCAAAAGCGTTATACCAAAATAACGAAATTTTGATCTTTTCTGTTTTGCTTCGTAGCTCATTTATTGTGATAGATACAGTAAAACGTTGTAGATGTTTTTTACAGTATTTTAAAAGGAGAATAAAATAAACTTATTTGTTTTTACATGGCTTTGGTCATGTTCGAGTAAATAAGTGAGGTTATGTTTTTTTAAATGGAAACCATAATTAGCGGTAGTTCTGATAGAAAGGCATTTTTTTTCTCTTTTCAGTGATGTACTACAGTGTACATGTTCAACATAAAAATTTTTGAAAAAATTTTGTTTTTGTGAAATACGAAACTTTGTATTAAATAATATGTGAATATTTGAACTGATTTTAAGAATAGCATATGACACAAAACAACAGTAATAGATTTTACTTGTTTGAATAACAGAAATTAGAAAGTACTGTTATTTTGTGTTTATACGTACATTATTTTCTTCTAATAGTTATAATGTCCTATACAAATGAAGAAAAAAATGGCATGCTCTTTTGCTACAGTAGAGTATAATTGGCAATACTGCCGCCTCATTTGCACCAGCATCCTCATTTGCACCCACATCTGGACCAAAAAGTTTTCTTCGACTAACCATTTTTCATCTTTCGAGATAAATATATCTTAAATTTTTCATCTTTCGAGATAAATGAGCATCCTCATTTCCTCCCACATCTGAACCAAAAAGTTTTCTTCGACTAGCCATTTTTTTATCTTTCATCTGAACCAAATAGTTTTCTTTGTCTAGCCATTGCATCTTTCGAGATAAACCTATCTTGTTTGGTATCAATTAATATTAGAATTTTCTCAGCTACCCGAATCTTTAGGAATTTTTCAGATATCATCACCCCCAAGGGCGCTACCCCAATTTTAAGATTTCTTACCTGTAGCGACTTTTGAGCGTTCTTATAAATTTTTTTTGTCATGCGATACATCTTGTTAGTCTAAAATTTTATATAGAATCCAAATCTGCAAACAGATTTGAAATCGGACCACGCCCTGCAAAGTTACACATATACCCTCTGCGAGATAAATCTTTCTCCACATTTCCACCCACGAGATAAACCTACCTTGTTTGGTATCAATTAACATTAGAATTTTCTCAGCTACCCAAATTTCTAGGAATTTTTCAGATAGCACCATCCCCCAGGAACCTACCCTGATTTTAAGATTTCTTACCTGTAGCGACTTTTGATCGTTCTTATAAATTTTTTATACATGCAATACATCTTGTTAGTCTAGAATTTTATGTAGAATCCGAATCTGTAAACAGATTTAAAACAGGACCACCCTTACCATTTTACACACACCTCCAAATTATAACTTTCCTGCAGCTCATATCTAAAAGAAAATCTAAAGCCCATTCTTAAAACTTTTATTACAGACAATTTTTACTAATACAGTTTAAATTTTGTAAACCACATTTCTAAATACATATTCACAATTTTTATTTTGAACCTAGAACTTCTCATATCGGCTCATACTTATTAATATTTATTTCTAAATAGAGCACTTTTTCCAAAGACCAACCGAACCCGCATGTTCCAAATTCCTCTGATTTTGTTCTTATGGTCTCGCTTAAGACCTCGTACATATTCTCCAAATTACTAGAAGACGTTATAACCACATTTTTTGTGTTAAAGGATTTCACATCGGACTTCTCTTCCCCCATTTTGGTGTAAACGCCGTAGAGTTCGCAGTAGACTTTTATTGCTGTATGTTGTATTCTTTTTTCATTTATTAATCGAATAAATCGCTCTTTCTGCTTCCAAAGAAACTCGGGCACCCAATCGTCGACACTGGCGTTCTTTATGCGATAGCTAGCCATACGGTTGTTAAACGCTGTACTAACCATTTCTACACCATCGTCGCTAGTAGCGGTAACTGATGCATTTTTATGTCTGTTGCTCCTTAAGTGTGCGGCATACGTAGTCTTTTCCATTTCGAAATCGCATACTTTACACATAATTCGTGGTTGTTTCGTACAAGGCCCTTTAACAGCTAGCGGGGCTGAACGTTTACGGCTTAATGACATACCGTGCTGTTTTTCCTTGTGTCGCTGTAAGTTGCCCATTATCGTAAAAGCGATACCGCAAGACCCACAGTTAAAGAACTTTGCTGCGGACGGGTGTATAAGCTTAACCGTGGACGATGTTACGCCACGACATTTCTTCTGGTGCCGTTTGAGAGCATTTTTCCAGATATAGGAAGCACCGCAAGAGTTGCACTTAAAAACGTTTGCAGATACCATTTTAGTACAAAACAAAATCCGCACTATAAAACTTGACTTGTAAGCGAACTAACTTATAACTAAAGAGTTTACTCTTGCGCACCTGCTTTATGTACCCTATAGAATGCAAACCGAAGGTTTCCGAAGACACCCGAACGAAGTTGAGGATTCATCGGGGAACTAAATGACGTCATAATCCTTGCTTCTGCTTGTCCAATACATTTAGCGCCAATGCATGCACCTGGTTCGCTTCGTCGATGGTGCGAATGCCGTTAGTAGAAACATCGGAAACGTCTTCCATGTTATACGGATCGCGTGCATATTAAAAATCCAAAAGGGTGATAGCACACGCACACAAATTGTGTGCAAGTCGTGCTGTAGAAGATGCAGTGCTACTATAACCAAAAACACTTTAAACCATTACTAAGAAAATACCAACTTGCTGTCTACAGGATACTTACTAATAAAGTAATTTAATTTTAAATAGCTTCTACGTCATATTTTAGGTAGGCTTGAATATTTTCCAAATGAATCACCAAGCGAAAGTATATGCTTAGCAGTATTAAAATTAACCATTAATTTCCCATTTTTACGACCATAGTTAATTATAGATTAAAATTTAATTTGTGCACGTACGAGCTTCTCGTAAACTAACATATTTTATAGCACGTAATGATTTCTAGAACCGGTAAGTACTTGATATCGTCCAAATAGAGAATTAGATGCTCGATGTTCGTCAACTTCCAATTCCCTCGTAAAAGGTAGAAAAAACTCGGTCAATCATCCATCTAACTTAAACTTCGACTCGCTCCCGTTCTGATAAATTTCCAAACATGTTTCAAACGACAATAGGCCGAGAATTTTTAAACCTCCGAGGGATCTTTAAGTCGTGATCAATTACACATCCGAGCTACGCGTAAACTAACATATTTTGCAACAACTGTATAATACATGCATATCCCTTCTCTGCGCTACTGCTATTCTTGTAGTTGCTTTGGAAAAGTCAGTCGCCCTTTTTACTGCTAGGGCCGCCAAAAAGCACCATTCCATACTTTCTCTATAAGTGTAGCACATCGCGCACTTTTTGTCGGATAATTAATTTTTGTTTATGTAGGCCTTTACACTTTCGCTTATTTAAACATCTAATACGAGCGATTAACCACTTTCGATTATTCTAACGGGGAGCCACCATACATCCCACCGCACCGTTCTTTTTGAATCCAACGATCCTATGGGCTTCCACGCACTAACACCTGACGTATCTTTCCTACTATTTGTTAAACAAAAACCACCGGTATCACCATTGTGGACGTAAACAGATGTTTGTGGATGTGTACGAGAGTATGTAACCATATACATTAACCAGTCTAAGCTATTTTATTTAGTCCACGAAAACTACTATTTTTCTAATCCACAATTAATAATCGCCTTTATAGGTCCCACATTTCGACCATTACCCAATGACTGGTGCTACGTACATGGAAACTTTAATTTCTTATTGGAGAGAATTCTTATTCTCCCGCGCACTGCCGCGTAGTTGCATGCCTACCCCTTTTGGAGGTATATGCTCGTTATAGGTTGTAAGACCCTCGGTTTTACTTAACTACAATTCGTGAAACCCCTTTAATCTTTTTAATCGTATCTTTCTCGCCTACATTACATTACATGTGATTTTTCCAATGCTCCACCCGAAGGTACTACATTGGCCAGGAAGCGAGTTTTTGTTACCTGAAAAATTTGGAATTTTGCCGAACCCTTGCTGTTCCAAGCAAGGTAGGGATCTTTAACGTGCGTGACAACACTCACACACGGGACCTCCATTTTACCTCTCATCCGAACGAGGGTGTATTTTTGTGAAAAATGCTCGCCTAACATTTTTCAAGCGGACCGTGTCGGGATCCGAACCCGGGACCTTGGGCGTAGTAGTCACACACATACCACTACGCCACGGAGCCACCCTCGCCTACATTACAGTAGGACTTAGCCCTATTACCAACAAATTCTAATACTGGACCCCCATTAAATACGTCTTGAATTTTCCCTACAACTTTTTTTTTGACAAGTGTTATATTGTATTTATTATACGCAGGGTAGTCACTCTTTTAAGATAAATATATTTTGCTAGGTATCAACTAATATTAAATTTTTCTAGGGACCCCAAATCTGTAAACAGATTTTAAATAGGACCACCCCATACAAAGTTATGCGTTTTAAAGACCCAAATTATTAATTTTTGCTCATCTTTATTTAACACCATCTTTAGAACCCTTTTTGCTATGCAAGACATATGCCTTAGCCAACCATCTCCCGAGAAATCTAAAACCGCCGTGTCTCGCGAATACCACGTGGAGATAACACGTATACTCTGTCAACCAGGATAGAAGCCGGAAGGATTTGGAAGGTGGGAGAAGAACTTAAAATTATGGAATCTTAAAACTAATATATACAAATATAAACAACTATCTTATATCTTTACGCCCCATGCGTAGATTGTTGTACTATTAGGAATGATGTACCTTTTGTCATCTTCCCTCGATAAACTAATTTTATTAATAAGCTGCGTATGCAAATCGTATTCTTTTACTCCGGATACATACGCAGACAAGTACTCGATACCATCCAAATAAAGGTTTGGATGCTTGGTGACTGTTAACATCCGCTTCCCTCGTGTACGCCCAGACACATCCCAGCCCATGAACACCCCTGCGCATGCACACCCTTGCCCATGCGCACCCCTGCGCGTGCACACCCCTGCCCATGCGCGCTGCCCATGCGCATCCCTCTCTGTGCGAGTGCTATTTCGGGGTAACGTCACAGCCTTTTATAAATAAAGAACAATGTTATATACTATTATAAAATGTTTATTCTGACATTATACATAACAAATTTAAAAATATTTAATGCCAAGCATGGGGTCATTTAAACTTAATTTTAATACAAAGTTATACACAGAAGACAGTCCTTTCTTTATGTTTGTTTGGAGTGGCTTTAATTTTATCTAATTTTATTCGCAGCTTAAAATTTAAATCGATACCCAAGTCCTCTATCTCCTTTTCTAACCAATAGTTTGATACATAGAGACCGTCTAGGTTTTCGAATTGTAAAATGTACCGAAGTTTGCCTCTATATTTAAAGTCTTTGATTCCGCCGACAACCAGATCCATTCCTTCGTGTAATTCTTGCAGCTTGTGACAATCTTTTAATCGCAGCTTTCCACTATATCCTGCATACGTATCTTGTTAGCTTGATCGACTTCTTCTTGTCGGTATTGGAGGAAATCCTTATTCTCCCACAGACTGTTGCGTAGTTGCATGTCCACCACTTTTGGGAATATATGGTTGTTATAGGTTGTAAGACCCTCGGTTTTAAATGATCCAAAAGGTTCTTTACTAGGCAAATATACAATGTTTAACGTACCCCCTTTTGCGTGTGGTGTACGCAAAGATTACGAAACCCGCATTCCTTAGTTCGTCTTTGTTATCTGCCATTTTGATAAATACGTTTTTAGAATAACCTTTTAAAAAATATACGGATTTAGTACCATCCTTTTCCGCAAGGACGCCTACATAACTAAAAGAGTCTTTTTTTTTACTAACCACAAATGCATACAACTTGTAGAAACCAGATGTATCTAAGTCAGTCCATCGGCACATAAAATAATCTTTTAATTCTTCCTCATTTTCTCTAATAAGATGTTCTTTGTTTAACACATCTTTGTATTGATCGCGTATTGTCGCAGTGTTTTCCATGTAGTCCAATTTTCGCCTTTTTGCATCCATTTCCTCTAATTCCAGCTGTCTTTTCCTTCCAACTTTCTAGTTGCCGCTTGAAGCGAGCGGACGTGTTTTTGCCGAGCTCCCGCTTCAGCAATAACAGTAAGTTTTTATCTAGGGTTTATATTATTTATTGTTGTATTATTTTATTTGAAGCTTTGTTTTTCATTGTGTTTTATTTTTATAATTGTGTGCCATCAAATTTTAAATACAGGGCAGTAAAATAAAAATTTTAAAACAGAATTTAAACTAAATAAAAACTAAATAAATCGCGCCTTCTTTGTAATTTAAACCAAATCCGCGTTTTAAAATAAACTAAATAAATTTCGGGTTAATAAAACAAAGGTATACTCAACTAATACTCAAAAACAATTTCGAAATAACTTAAAAAGGCATTTTTAATAATAAATTTAAAATAAAATCCGCCTAAATCAAGTAAAAACCGGGTAAAACAACCAAAAGTGTGTGAATTTTTATAGTGCGCGTATAATAAAATAATAACCAAAAACAAAAATCTAAGCCCTTTTAAATCAAATAAATAACTCAAAACTGTAAATTTTAAAACAATTTTAATATAAATTTTCCGTAATTTAAGTTCACGCGTATTTAAAAGTTCCTTTAAAATCGATTTTGGTGTAATTAAGCGGTGTAACAGTTACGGGTTGTGCTAGTTACCAAGCGATTAAGTGAAAGGTCATTTCCGGTTACCACATTCCGATTGCGCTCGACCTTATTTTGTTAATTACACATTTAAAAATAAAGTGTTGTTATTTATAAATTAGATATTTTGATATTTTGAAGTAATTAGTTTATTTAAATTTGATTTGGCGGTTTAAAAATTTAAAATAAATAAATAGCATTCTTTACGGTACATTTTAAATCGAGATATTTTTATTGCGTTAGGAAATTTATTTGATTCTAGTTGTTATTTTGACGCTTAGTGCTTGTTGTATTTTTGTTAAAATTTGATATTTAATTGGGCGGTTGAAGTTTTAATAAATACAAGGTGGTTTACGGTTCACCTTTAAACAAAACATTTTTATTGGACCAACGTTTTGCGTTCTTCTAGCGTCGTTCTTTTAGCGTCGTAACGGTTAGGACGTTTTTTGAGCTGCGTTTTAGGTGTCATTTTTATTGCTAGTTTTGTCAGCATGGTGGTCCACCGCGATGAGGAGCCGCTGCCCAGGAAGAAGAGGGGCGATCGGTCGGAGTCTGCTAGGTTGGCGGCGGAGGGCGCTGTTGGGGGGAAACAGCTTAAGGTAGTGCTAAAGGACTTCTTGTTAGAAACTCAGGAGGAGGTACAGGAGGTAGGGAAGGAGCCTGCGTCTGCGGCGGTCGTGTCTGGGGAGTCGGGGCCTCCCGTGGTGGTCGCGGCGCCAGAATTGCCCTCTCTTCGAGAGCCCAGCGCACGATGTCGACTAGCAGCAACGGTAGCGTTAATGCTAGCGACCTCGATGAGCTGGAACTCTTAAAGTTTAGGGTGAGGAAGGCGCACGCTGCCGTCTATGGGAAGGTGCCGACGACCTCCGCCACTATCGTCGTGGAGGATAGGAAGATGGTTCGGCACGCCGTGGATGATATCCGTGACGTGACGAACCAACTGATAGGTATGGTTAGGGCGCTGCGTCTTTGTTTAGATGGTTCAGGGAGAGCAAGTGTTGTTGGGGGAAGTACGGCGGTGAATTCTGTCGTTTCAGGAGGCCAGAGTCAGGGTGCGTCGGTGCAGGGCAAGGTCTCCTACGCCGCTGCAGCTTCAGGATCTGCCCCTACGTTTGCTGTAAGGGTCGACGCCAGGCCAGGCCAGAAGGACGACGTGATGACGACCCTGAAGCAGAAGGTCGATCCCGCTCGAGATGGGTTTGTTGTTGTCGGAGCTCGTAGGACGCGCCGGGGCGGTGTCGTTGTGGAGTGCGCAGGTCGCGACGACGCCAAGAAACTGCAGTTGAAGGTCGGCGGGAACTGCAAGGAACTCGTGGCGAAGACCATCGAGAAGAAACGTCCACGGGTCGTTCTTCCGGGGGATGAAGGCTGAAGAGCTCGTGCGGTTGATTGCGAGCCAGAATCCCCGTTTCGGCGATTTGAAGCTAGAAGACCACCTGAGAGAAAGTTCAGGTTTGGCGGAAAGGGCCCTAGAGATCCCTTCGCCAACGTAGTCTTCGAAGTGACCCCACACTTCGAAGACGTATATTAGCTGATGCTATTAACCTCAGGTGGCGAAGAGTATGGGCCCGGGACCACTTCTCGATGACCCAGTGTTACCGGTGCTACGAGTACGGCCATCGATCGATGGAGTGCAGGAGAAGGTACAGTGGTGCGGTAACTGTGCCGAGGTCGGGCATGAATTCAAGAATTGCCGGAAGGCAGTCCCCTGCTGTGTGGTTTGCGCTAGGGCAAACGACAGAACTGGCGGTGGCGCGAAGGTCGATACGCGCCACGACGCCAAGTCGAGTAGATGCCCCACGATGCAACGTCTGAAGCACGCAATCACACGAAACATCGATTATGGACTGTGAAGATAAAACAAAGTCCATAAGAAGCAAGAAGATTAAATTCGCGCAACTAAATCTCGGGAAAGGTAGAGGGCAACAAATAACTTCGTAAAGTTATTCATCGAAAATAATATCGACATCGGGTTTATACAGGAACCGCACCTGTATGGCCACAAAATAACAGGTTTTGGGAGGGGTTACCGTCTTAAACGCGAATAGTGAACGACCGCGTAGCGGATAATAATAAATAATGGAACGTGCGCCGGAATTATATTAAATAATTTATCGAACGAGTTTGTAACGACGGCCGAAATCAAATCAGGGAAAATGCGTTCTATGTAATAAGCGTGTACCTCCCGCCGGTCGATTCCCGGCGGAAAATCCTAAACCGAAGACTTGATAAATGAAGTAGATAATATTATTCGTAAAATCGGCAGAAATAAAAATCTAGTCATTGGGGAGATTTTAATGCCAAGTCGCCACTATGGGGCAGCCCTATCGAAGACGATAGAGGCTCGCAGGTTGCTGATCTTTTACGGAATGGGATCTTAGTGTGATAAACACTAATGATTTACCTACGTTTGAGACGCATAGAGGCAGCAGTTTTATAGATATTACTGCAGTCTCGCACGAAATGTTAGAAACGATTTGTAATTGGAAATTAAGGTCGGACGAGGAAACGCTCTCTGATCATAAATTAATAACATGGGACGTTGAAACCAAAACAAGTGCAAACGAGCAGCTAACTGTATTTCCGCGGTTCTGTAATAAAAAGCAAATTGGGAGCGATTTAAACAAAAATTTGGCGAAAGTATCCCTGTGCTCGAAAATGAGCTATTTAACTGCCGAGAGGCAGACGAAGTAGAAACACTCGCGAAAAATTAAACGACGCGGTCGTAGACGCGTCGTCGTATTCCATGCCGAAAAGAAAACATTTAAAGACAGCGTACCCTGGTGGACCCGGGAACTAACCACCAAGCGGGCAGAAACGCGTAACCTAAGGCGCCGCTATCAACGCGCCTCGGGAGATATAAGAGAACAACGGAGAATAGAATATAATCAAAGTTACCGCGAATATAAAATATTAATAGAAGAAACGCGAACGAATAAATTTAAAGAATTCTGCACGCAAAACTCAGAGAAAGAACCCTGGGGAACCGCATACCGCGTAATTAGAGGAAAACAACAAAAAATCGCGCTCAGTAATATAAAGAAAACAAATGGCGAATACACGGAAGGTTTTAAAACCACAGCGGAATATTTACTAGAGAAATTTTTCCCATCGGATAATCCCGAGGGGGATGAAGGGTCGCACGATTTAATACGTCGGGAAGCTGCAAATGCGCAAGGAACAGGTGCCGATAAGGCAATCCTAGTTCACGAGGTCGTCAGGGCTCTTAGGAGGATGAACCCTAAGAAGGCACCGGGGCATGATGGAATCACTTCAGACGCAGCTCTGCAGGCGTGCCTGTTAGCCCCGTGTGTCTTTGTTGGGTTGTTTAATCTTTGTTTAGAAATTGGCGTTTTTCCGCGTTGCTGGAAAATCCAGAATGTGAAATTTATACCCAAACCTAAAAAGGCGGATGCGTCAGATCCGGGCAGCTATCGTCCAATTAGCTTGCTACCGGTGCTGGGGAAAGTTTTAGATCGCGTTATGACTACGCGTGTTGAGCACCTAGTGCGAGACAGCGGCGGTTTTAATAACCGACAGTTTGGTTTCGTGGAGGGCAAGTCGACTATCGACGCGTTAGAGTTCGTTGTCGGGGAAATTAAGCAGGCAAGAGATGCCAAAGAGTACTGTGTCGTTGTTGCTTTGGACATTTCAGGAGCATTTGATGCTGCCTGGTGGCCATTAATCGTTTGCGAGTTAGATCGTAGGCGTTGTCCGCGAAACTTGATGTCTTTGGTCAAGAGCTATTTCTCGGGGCGATTAGCACAGGTTGAAATTCCGGGTGAAGTTCTGTCGCGTGAGGTGGAAAGGGATGCCCGCAAGGGTCATGTTCTGGTCCCACATTTTGGAAGTTGTTGTATGAGAGCATCTTTAGGGTCAAGTTGCCCGCAGGATGTTCAATCGTTGGGTTTGCAGATGACACACTTTTAATTGTAAGATCGAGATTGTTAATGGATATGCGCACAAAACCGAACGAAGCGCTTAATAAATTACACGAATGGTCGCAGGCGGTAAACTTAAAATTTAACACGGCGAAGTCAGAGGCGCTTTATTTCGGCACGAAACCAGGACAGCGACCTCCTAGGTTAGAGCTAGGAGGGGAGAAAATCCCGTTTAAAGATTGTATTACCTACCTCGGCGTCAAGATCGACAATAAATTAAATTGGAAAGCGCACGTACAATACGTAAAAAGTAAGGGCGGCGAAATATCAAATAAAATGATGGCGGCGGCTAAAATAAAGTGGGGTTTCAGGGCGAATCGCTGAGGACGGTTTATGCCGGAGCAATTGAGCCGGCAATACTGTACGCAGCTTCTGTATGGGCAGAAGGTTGTAAAGTCCGGGAGATGCGTCAATTGACGAGCGTACAACTCATAACCGCGGTAAAAGCGGCGAGGGCGTACAGGACCACCTCCACGGAGGCTGTCCTGGTGATCAGTAGGTCTCTCCCTATCGAATATGTCGTTAGGAGATTAGAGATAGACGATTAATAAATATAGGAAAAGGGCGCGAAATTATCGAAGATCTTAATCTTGGTAATAGGAAATTGCAAGAAAGATTGTTGTATCTGAGTTAGGGCACCCGGCTGATATTAGAGGATCGAGTTTGTCGAAGGTGATGAGGACGCGATGGGTATCAGAATTTATACGGACGGTTCACGTATGGACGATGGGCAAGCAGGCGCGGCGTTTGTCGTGTATAAGCAGGAAAGGGAGGTGTTTCGGTTTCAAACCAAACTCGCGAACTGGTGCACTATCTTCCAGTGCGAATTGGTAGCCATACGAGAGGCTATCGATTACGTAATAAACCATACGGGCAGAGACGAGTATTATATAATCAGTGATAGTAAATCGGCGCTAACGGCTTTAACAAACATGAACACCTCGACAGATCTCCAGGCGGACGTCTGGAGGATAGCGCGTACGGCGCTAGAGTTTCGACGTTTAAAGTTCTGTTGGGTCAGGTCGCACAATGGTAACGTAGGAAACGATAGGGCTGACGAATTAGCTAAAGAGGCCGCGACGGGCGACTTTCGAATATCACATTCGTCGATACCGAGGTCTTTAATCAAAAGAAAGCTGCGCGAAAATCAATTCGACAATGGGAAGAGGTGGAACAACGCTGCCACTGGCAGGTTGACCCACAAATTCATACCGAGCATAGAAGCCAGAGGTAAGATCGAGGTTAAGCTCGATCACAAAATGGTGCAGTTGATAACAGGGCACGGCGCCCTGAAGGCGTATTTACAAAGGTTCGGTCTAACCAATAGCGACCGCTGCGAATGCGGTGAGGGCGCGGAAAGCGCAGAGCACGTGCTCTTCGACTGCCCGCTTGAGGCGGGAAATCGAGGGTTGGCTGATAGCAAACTAGCTATCCTAGGTCTGGCATGGCCAAAGAGCCTGGAGGAAGTCGGGGAAGTGGTTAACCAGAAGGCGTTCTGGACAGCCTTAAAAGAATTCGCGGGAAGGGTCGCGAGATTAGACAATCAATGACGACCGCGTGTAAAAATTCGGTGGGGTTGGTGGGAGGATTGAAAAATTTTAGATTGACTTGGCGTGAGTAAGGATACGCATAACCAAAACCTGATATTAAAAAAAAAAAAAAAAAAAAAGATAATTATACCAAAATGTCCAATATGCACGAGAAACCCCCACTCCATTAATACAATCACTGCCTATCTTCATAATTATGTGCGGAAAATCGAGAATAAATAATACCAAATAAACAATAACAAATAAATCATAAACCCTCATTAAATTAAATCAATAAAGTAAACAAGGATAATAAAACAGAGTGCAACCGCGCATCCCCCCAGGACTTGAAAGTGAAGTGATAGTGATAGTGATTGTGATCCCCCCAAAAACATTTAGTGCATACCCACCAGGACTTTAGCAGTGCACCCCGTCCCACCTTTAGAAGTAAGTTACAGACGACCAGATCTTCGGATGCTGGAGAATTTTATTATCGAGGTAAGACTTAAATTGTGGCGGCTGTACTCGCACAAGCATTGATTTACATTAATTAGTAGTTTTTGAAATAATTTAAGAAGCACGTTTGGTGTGTAAAGGCGCTAGCCGACATAATGCTTGTGCGAGTGCACCTGATAAATAGGGTGATGCTTTCGCTATTTCGTGCACTGCTATATGCTTAACGCTTATTAAACATTTATTTATATATTTACATAATTATATTTATTTATATTTTATATTTACACTTTATATTTATTTATATATAGCATGTATTATGTGGCTTATTTGTTTTGTTTGACGTTCTGTCGCCATTTTGGTTGCAGTATATATTTGGGAAGAACGAGCAGAATTGCGAAGATTGTAATCATAATGTAAATCAGTTAGGGAACGATAGGAAAGCTAGGGATGGATTTAAATTAGTTAGCTAGATTTGGATAGTTTTAAGACGACCCTTCAGGTCGCACTGGTAAGCAGAACCGGCGTCTGCTATCCGGTATTACGGATCCCTCCCCCTCTCATTTTTGCTTGTTGATCGGGTACACTCGAAAGTCAGCGCTAGGGATACCATTATTTACAACCCTGTTTTTAGTTTTTGTTTTGTTTTTGTTCCAGTTTTTGTCAGATTTTTAGGTTTGTTAGATTGTTAGAGTTTGTTAGGTTTGTTAGATTTTTAGGTTTGTTAGATTTTTATTTAGTTTTTATTTAGGGTGAATCAACTATGAAGTAAGAATAAATTAGGAGCACGACTATTTTTCGCGTTTAAACCCAATGTAGTACCTCCGGGTGGAGCATTGGGGACGTGGCCGCAAATATAGCGGCCCTAATTCAAATTATAATGTCTTTTCCTTCCACTTACAGCGTATGGTATACATAATGGGGCAATTTCCTTTAGCGTAAACGGATAGAGTTTACTACCAATATTTACGCGTTGTCGTACAACCTCTGGACGAATGTTAGGCGTATCTATCAATCCCAAGTCCGAAATTACTATTTCTTTTGGAATTGTAGAATATGGTGTTGCAGATTGTGTAAAATATGTACTACCTGCTTTAATGTAGCACTTGTGTAAGATTTTTATTTTATCTTGGTTGTCTTCCTCCTCTACTATCTCCAAATAATTTACAGGTAAATAGTTAAAACTAAAAGCCGAAAGCACATACTTTATCAATTTTTCCTTTCCTCTGGTTTTTGGACAACTTAATTTGCAAGCCTGTCAATTTCTTTGTAGTGCCATTCCCCCAATACACGTACTGTAGCAGGTTATTATATACTAAACAGCAGCTATTTTGTAGCTTGTCCGATAGCTTACTCCACATTTTGGTAAGTGGTACCGAGTACATTGGCGCCTTTAGGAAGTATAACTTACTATCTTCCAATAAGGTTAAACAGTCTTTTAAGGGTTTATACACCCGTTCCGCACTGACATAGCTTCCAATTGCACAGTTGTATATTGTCGCTTCCAATCGCGTAATACCATGTTCTTTGGCCAAAGTAGACGCAAATGTTTCCCTTAAACGTACATCTGGACAACGTAAAAATCTAGTATATGATTGCCAAGTTGTTTATTAACACCAGGACTTGTTATCTGGCACACAAATTTGTTGTAAATCTTAATTCTTGCATTGGTTGTTAGCCATGTTAAACAATCAATCCCCGCAGTTTTATCGTTGTCAACTATAATATTACACTTTTCTTCGTATTCTCCTTATAGCAAAAGTTATGCTTTGTAGTTAAATAATTACACATCTCCATCTTGCTAAATATGCCTGCAAATTCTTGGGTTACATCCATGTCAAAAGATAGAAATAATCTTTTCGACTTCGTCTAATATATCTGGTAGTTCCTCCAATAAAGTTTCCAACTTAACATCTGCTAGTTCCACTTTGTATGGAACACATATAGGATTTTGGAATTTTTATTAATGCATTCGAGGTCTTCTTTTCCGATAATTTCTTTTACTCTCTGGCCTATCTTGTTACTGCTTTCCAGAGAAAACGGAAGCTTAGCTTTAACACCATGCCTAGCGGAAACAAATCGGTCGAACTTTCTTCGTAGATAGCTGTTAAATGCACCACAAATTTCTTTTTAGGATAAACATTTTTTGTTTGCAGATGCTTGTTCGGTGTCAGAAAGGTCGCAAATTTTAACCAACATTATATTGTCACAAAATGGTTCTGTAATTGGTGTGTGTAGTCCGCCAGTCAGCATCTTTTCGCCTTCGACATAACAAATATTACCAATATCTGTCACCAGATTATTGTTGCACATATTTTCTGCCAACAGCCATAATCCAAATCGCTCATTTGTCGGTTTCACTTTATTCCCAAGAAGTTGAGAAACGTTAATCACCTTGGAGACGCTCATGTTTACCGTTCTAGCTACCGTCAAATACTAAATTGAATACGAAAATTTGTTCCCTTATGTATCCTACAGAGTGGGGCGTATATTACCGAAAATAGTCGAATATGTTGTTAAAAATGTCTTACTATAACTAAGCTCAACCCAAAACTACTTCCTTATATACCAAATTTAATCTCCCTGCTCACATAACCACATGACCATATGACCATATGATCACATGACCACATGGCCATATGACCACATGACCACATGACCATATGACCACATGACCACATGACCATATGACCATATGACCACATGACCATATGACCACATGACCACATGACCATATGACCGCATGACCATATGACCTAATTGCTTTTTAATGAGTTTTCTCATTAAAACCCATTAGCACTAATTGCTTTTAATGAGTTTTTCCATTAAAACCAAGTGTGGACCTAGGTTAGATAAAGGAAAATTAATAGGTTAGCCAGCGCCGCGGCGCTGACCTAACCTATTAATTGGATGGATGATTGACCGAGTTTTTTCTACCTTTTACGAGGGAATTGGAAGTTGACGAACATCGAGCATTGAATTCTCTATTTGGACGATATCAAGTACTTACCGGTTCTAGAAATCATTACGTGCGGCCGACCGCTATGCGAAAGTGTAAAAGCCTACAGAAGCAAAATTTAATTATCAGACGAAAAAGTGCGCGATGTGCTATAGAAAGTATAAAAAAAAATGGTGCTTTGCATCGGTCCTAACAATAAAAAGGAGAGTGACTTTTTCTAGCAATTACAAGAATAGCAGTAGCGCAGAGAAGGGGTATGCATGTATTATACAGCGCATTGTTGCTATAAAATATGTTAGTTTACGAGAAGCTCGTACGTGCACAAATTAAATTTTAATCTATAATTAACTATGGTCGTAAAAATGGGAAATTAATGGTTAATTTTAATACTGCTAAGCATATACTTTCGCTTGGTGATTCATTTGGAAAATAATCAAGCCTACCTAAAATATGACGTAGAAGCTATTTAAAATTAAATTACTTTATTAGTAAGTATCCTGTAGACAGCAAGTTGGTATTTTCTTAGTAATGGTTTAAAGTGTTTTTGGTTATAGTAGCACTGCATCTTTTACAGCACGACTTGCACACAATTTGTGTGCGTGTGCTATCACCCTTTTGGATTTTTAATATGCACGCGATCCGTATAACATGGAAGACGTTTCCGATGTTTCTACTAACGGCATTCGCACCATCGACGAAGCGAACCAGGTGCATGCATTGGCGCTAAATGTATTGGACAAGCAGAAGCAAGGATTATGACGTCATTTAGTTCCCCGATGAATCCTCAACTTCGTTCGGGTGTCTTCGGAAACCTTCGGTTTGCATTCTATAGGGTACATAAAGCAGGTGCGCAAGAGTAAACTCTTTAGTTATAAGTTAGTTCGCTTACAAGTCAAGTTTTATAGTGCGGATTTTGTTTTGTACTAAAATGGTATCTGCAAACGTTTTAAGTGCAACTCTTGCGGTGCTTCCTATACCTGGAAAAATGCTCTCAAACGGCACCAGAAGAAATGTCGTGGCGTAACATCGTCCACGGTTAAGCTTATACACCCGTCCGCAGCAAAGTTCTTTAACTGTGGGTCTTGCGGTATCGCTTTTACGATAATGGGCAACTTACAGCGACACAAGGAAAAACAGCACGGTATGTCATTAAGCCGTAAACGTTCAGCCCCGCTAGCTGTTAAAGGGCCTTGTACGAAACAACCACGAATTATGTGTAAAGTATGCGATTTCGAAATGGAAAAGACTACGTATGCCGCACACTTAAGGAGCAACAGACATAAAAATGCATCAGTTACCGCTACTAGCGACGATGGTGTAGAAATGGTTAGTACAGCGTTTAACGACCGTATGGCTAGCTATCGCATAAAGAACGCCAGTGTCGACGATTGGGTGCCCGAGTTTCTTTGGAAGCAGAAAGAGCGATTTATTCGATTAATAAATGAAAAAAGAATACAACATACAGCAATAAAAGTCTACTGCGAACTCTACGGCGTTTACACCAAAATGGGGAAGAGAAGTCCGATGTGAAATCCTTTAACACAAAAATGTGGTTATAACGTCTTCTAGTAATTTGGAGAATATGTACGAGGTCTTAAGCGAGACCATAAGAACAAAATCAGAGGAATTTGAAACATGCGGGTTCGGTTGGTCTTTGGAAAAGTGCTCTATTTAGAAATAAATATTAATAAGTATGAGCCGATATGAGAAGTTCTAGGTTCAAAATAAAAATTGTGAATATGTATTTAGAAATGTGGTTTACAAAATTTAAACTGTATTAGTAAAAATTGTCTGTAATAAAAAGTTTTAAGAATGGGCTTTAGATTTTCTTTTAGATATGAGCTGCAGGAAAGTTATAATTTGGAGGGTGTGTGTAAAATGGTAAGGGGTGGTCCTGTTTTAAATCTGTTTACAGATTCGGATTCTACATAAAATTCTAGACTAACAAGATGTATTGCATGTATAAAAAATTTATAAGAACGATCAAAAGTCGCTACAGGTAAGAAATCTTAAAATCAGGGTAGGTCCCTGGGGGATTGTGCTATCTGAAAAATTCCTAGAAATTTGGGTAGCTGAGAAAATTCTAATGTTAATTGATACCAAACAAGGTAGGTTTATCTCGTGGGTGGAAATGTGGAGAAAGATTTATCTCGCAGAGGGTATATGTGTAACTTTGCAGGGCGTGGTCCGATTTCAAATCTGTTTGCAGATTTGGATTCTATATAAAATTTTAGACTAACAAGATGTATCGCATGACTAAAAAAATTTATAAGAACGCTCAAAAGTCGCTACAGGTAAGAAATCTTAAAATTGGGGTAGCGCCCTTGGGGGTGATGATATCTGAAAAATTCCTAAAGATTCGGGTAGCTGAGAAAATTCTAATATTAATTGATACCAAACAAGATAGGTTTATCTCGAAAGATGCAATGGCTAGACAAAGAAAACTATTTGGTTCAGATGAAAGATAAAAAAATGGCTAGTCGAAGAAAACTTTTTGGTTCAGATGTGGGAGGAAATGAGGATGCTCATTTATCTCGAAAGATGAAAAATTTAAGATATATTTATCTCGAAAGATGAAAAATGGTTAGTCGAAGAAAACTTTTTGGTCCAGATGTGGGTGCAAATGAGGATGCTGGTGCAAATGAGGCGGCAGTATTGCCAATTATACTCTACTTGCTACTATTCTTCGAATCGTAACTCACGTGCAGTAGCGGATTTGTACTTTGAAAGATAAATGGGACGTAAGCAACCACACTGTCGAATATTTAGCAAATTTGAAAATAATCTTAAGGCATATGGCGCATTTACCAAACCTAAGTTCTTACGAAAATATGAAGAAACTGTTGAAACGAATGTATTGGCGTTTGTTAACTATAAACCAGAATCTTCTACTGCCGAAATTGCAAACCACTTCTAAGGAAACTGTGAGGTGTATTTTGAAAAGTCGGAAATATCATCCCTATTACTGTTCTATTTCGAATACATTGTATCCAGTGGATAATCAAAGACGGATATCATTTTGTCGTTGGTACCTTAATAAATGTGAAGAGGATTCATATTTTTGTAGAACCATTATGTTTACTGATGAGACTAAATTTACAAATAACGGAATATTTAATCGGCATAACAAAGTATTTTATTCTCAGGAAAATCCTAAATTGTGCGTGAATCCAGAGATCAACATCAATTTGATATTAATTGTTGGTGTGGCATATTTTGTGGAACAATTATTGGACTTTTTTTTATAACGACAATTTGACCGCTGCAAATTACTTAAATTTCTTAAAACACCAACTGGAAGAATATTTGGATGATTTACCTCTTAACATCCATTACAGACCAAAGTATTTTCAATACGATGGTGCCCCTGCACACAGTGGTACATCAGTGAAGCAATATTTAAATGATCGTTTTGATCACGTGATTGGCAACAAAATGGAAATTGTTTAGCCTGCTCGTTCACCACAACTTACGCCATTAGATTTTTATTTGTGGCGTGATTTAAAAAAAAAAAGGTTATTCTACTACTCCTCAAACGCCTGAGGACTTAATAGCTAGAATCCAAACACCAATTGCAAGCATTGATGCACGAGCAATAAAAAAAGCACTTCGTAATGTTAAAAAACGGTGTGAGCTGTGCCTTTAATAAAATGGTGGGCACTTTGAACACCATTTGAAGTGATATTATATTTAATATTTTTAACCTAATTTGTTTTTGATATTTTTGTTACGTCATGCATAAGTATTTTATTATTTAATACCAAGTTTCGTATTTCATAAAAACAAAATTTTTTCAAAAATTTTTATGTTGAACATGTACACTGTACTACATTACTGAAAAGAGAAAAAAATGCCTTTCTATCAGAACTACCGCCAATTATGGTTTCCATTTAAAAAAAACATAACCTCACTTATTTACTCGAACATGACCAAAGCTATGTAAAAACAAATAAGTTTATCTTATTTTCCTTTTAAAATAATGCAAAAAATATTTACAACGTTTTACTGTATCTATCACAATAAATGAACCACGAAACAAAACAAAAAGATCAAAATTTCGTTATTTTGGTATAACGCTTTTGCCACACCCTGTATGTTAATTATCTCCCATGGCTGAACTCGGCATTAAAACTGCACTAGTTTCCCTATTTAACCTTTTCTCTAATGTCACAAATAACAGAGTTACCCATACAACGTGTAAGAAATAGGGCACCCTGTATATATATATATATATATATATATATATATATATATATATATATATATATATAGTGATTCGTATCGGAACGTTTAGATGTGTAGATTAAGTATACATATCGAGACGTAGCGATACGCATCTATAAATTTTTCTACTCTTTCTTTGGGAATAAAATCACAAGATCGTTTTAAAATAATGTATTTACTGACAATTCGATCTTTCACTTAAGATTGTTTGTTATCAAAATAATTAAAGTTTCAAGTTTAATATTTGTGACATAAGTATGTATATAGGGGTGGGCGATACGGGATTTTGCGTATCGAATATCGATACATATTCTATATCGATACATATCGAGTATCGATATTTATTTTTTGCTGTATCGGGGGGGTCGATACGGGGGTCGTATCGATACGTATCGATATATCGATACGCCGACCCAGCCCTATATATAAAGTCTGAGAGACGTAAATGTCTCAACCGTGCCACCGCTTCGAGTTCTTCAATGATAAATTTTTCAAAAAATCGGACGAAAGCAAAAGTTATTGTAGTAAATGTATTGAGACGTACAGCGATTGGAGAATTAAATGTTAACCATGGTAAATCGAATTTACAATTTTGACGGATGCTTCAAACCACGATAACACGAACATATCTTCTTTTGATGCGCTTTCGTCCACCATACGAAGGCATACAAGTAAAATATTTTGATCTCCAAGATCAACATAAAACTTTTGATATTTTCAGTTTATTTTCTTTGCATCGCTGAATAGAGAAGTGCATAAACGTTCGTATACAGTGCACGATTGGCTATATAAAATTCGGAATTTCTTGGCTGGGAGGGGGGGGGGGAGGTTGATACAGCCCCTCCACTTTATTTTCTTCGTATCTCCGTATAGAGATGTGCACAAACGTTCGTATAGCGTGCACATTTATGCACCTACGATGCACAAACGATTGGCTATAAAAATCCGAAATTTCTTCGGTGGGGGGGCTGCCGTTTCCACAGCCCCCATTTTTGTTTTTTTCGTATCTTTGTATAGAGAGGTGCACAAACGTTCGTTCACTGTGCACATTTGTGCACCTACGATGCACAAACGAATGACGTAGAAAAAAATTCAAATTTCGATTGTGGGGGACTGTGGAAATTGACTTCCAGAACAGTATCATGGTTGGTTTCAGTCAATATCACCTGTTGGGTTTTGGTAGAAGTCGACGACCTGTAATTTTTCCGCATATATTATGGAAGATTTATTGAATAAGGTCAGATTATACCGTGGATTGTATAACAGTTTTTTCACTTTTAACATAAAATAATAATTATTTACAAGTGTCTACTGCATTTACTAATGCCAAATTTGCATACTATAACATTAAACATTTTAATAAATGTCATATTTTACCTATTTAATTACCATAGTTTTGGTTTTTGCATTAAGTAACTGTGGAATACTGTGGTAAATTAAAAACTGGTTAATAAAACGCAACACACTGTAATTGCACTACATTATTTATTATTTAAAGGTTACACAGCATTTAATTTATTTATTGTGTATCAGTAGGCAGAGATTTTAGTTTACAAGTTCGTAAAAGGTGATGGTTGTTCAGTGGCTTTTAAAACGCCAAGCACTAGTAACCTTGATCTAATTGATTTTTGCACAGGATTTAAATTACCTTCACCGTGAAATTTCTTCCCATTTCAATTCATTGCATTATGTAAACTAAACGGCTAATAGATAGGCACCTAAATCACTATACTTAATACAAACTCAATTACGTCTTAGTTTTTGAAAAAATGCACAATAGCGGAGTTCAATACTAGCTGTACGTGTTCTTTCCGCAATTTTAAATTATCCTTATTGAACTAAATTCGTTTTCCGGGAGTGGTATATTATTGGTTTATTAAATATCGTTCTAACAGAAGTTTGAAATATAAGAACGGGTAATAAGTAAAGCTTCAGATTAAGTAATATTCGCAAGACGATTGAATTTCACACAGTATGTTATTTGAAAGTGTTGTTTATATGTGTAATACTTCTAGTACCGTGAATTTTAACCACAACGTTCTACTTAACCAATTTACTGCAACACATTATACATGTAATTTGACAACCGTAAAAGGGCGACAACCAATATGTGCTTCTTATTGTAATGAAAGAAAATATCAATCAGAAGGTCAATTTCTATATATGCTACTAATATTGTGACGTCATGGGCCCTGTAGTTTCTTGTATAAAAGTGCAGCTGTTGTGTGAAAAGGTATCAATCTCCTTCCGTAGACAATACAACACAGACCTCTTAAACATGTACAAGTTGGTGGTGTTGTCCGTCTTCTTGGCTATTGCTGCAGCAAAACCAAGTCTGTACCATGACACAGTTGTTACTTCACATGTAGTGCCTTCTGCGGTTAGCCACCAAAGCAGAACTGATATAGTTAGCAACCCAATTGTTGAACACGCTGTCTACACAGCGCCAGTAGTTGCTGAAGCCGTTCACACACCTGTTGTACACGCTGAAACTTTTCTGCACCCAGCACCAGCTACAATTACTCATCATAGTAGAACAGATGTCATAAGCAACCCTGTTGTGGCGCATGCCCCAGTGATCACTCAAACAGTAGCTATTGATGCTGAACCACTTGTGGATACTGTTCCTGATGCCGTCAGTCATCAAAGTAGGACCGATGTTGTAAGCAATCCTGTTATTGCACATACTGAAGTTGTCGCTCCAATTTATGATGAAGCTGCAATTGCACATGCACCTCATATTGCTTCCGTCGCTCTCAGTCATCAAAACCGAGCTGATTTTGTCAACAGTCCAGTAGTTGCGCACACCGCTATTCACGCACCCACTGCTTATACCATTCCAGCAGTAGTAGGTCACGGGTACTATGGTATAGATCATTTGGGATATGATAGTCATTTAGGCGGCTATGGATGGGGACCTCATTATTAATGAGTCGACTGATGATAAAATTTAAACAATTTTTTCTTGATATTGTACCTTATGTAAGTTTCTTAAATAATTACAAAAATATTGCAGTTATGACTAATTAATGTATACAATATGATAAAAGATAGCGATATTTCATGCACGAAACAGTAACGAAATTTAATTATAAGTTAGTAAAAAGAATCTACCGCTTTTAAAGATTTCTTGAAATCTTCAAGTATTTAAATAAGCGATAGGCATGAAAAACATAGTTTCTATTAAATAAGCCGTCAGGCTCTGTAATTTGGTCAAGCAAAAGATTATTGGCTATTGCATTATCAACATACACATAAAAGACTGAGCCTGTCTAATTGTGTTTTTTATGAATCTTTCCATCATTCTTATCATTGCTAATTTCTTTACAGCTCTAATTTTACTACGCCTGCTATTAGCACGTTCTATGTTAATAGCTGCAGTATTTTTGTCTTTTCTCTTCAGTTTTTGTTAAATTTCAAGATGTATTTACTCTCTAGTTTGCAGTCATTTCTACCTGCTTTTGCCTATTAAATAATCTGCAATCGGTGGATGGCATTTGTGTTTATGTGCCTACCAAAACCTCCAATGTGGTCAATTATTTTTTCTTTCTGCGGCGAGAGCTTTTTGAATCTTATTTTTCTAGAATTCTGTATTTATAACCAAATTCATATAAGTTTGATATTATCATATATGTAGAGTTCCGTATCTTAAACGATCGTTGTCATTCCTGTTCGTCGGTTGTGTCACATCGGTTGCTCTCGAAAATTATGTAACGTAAGAATTTGAAATATTAGGTCTTGATGATGACCATATATATCAGCAGTCAAAAATTAGAAAGAAATCATGAGATACCATTTGAAAGAGCTACTCAAAGGATTCTAAAAATATTTTGTCCTACGTTTTGTTCCAGTAGTTTTAACGGTATAGCTCAAAATTTGTTAAAAAGATCACCCCTCCCATGCTCTCCTAGATTTATAAAGCTATAATTTAGATTTTAATAGGGTTAGTAGATATTGGGTATAGATTATCGAAAAACCACAAGTTCTTTGAACAGCAAACCAGTTGCTGGAGAAAAAATATTTTAAACAAAAGGAGGTTGTTCTTATTTCTGTACTGTTGCTATCACCTTCTCTTGCATATTTTTTTATTTTTCTCTCTACTATCCCCCATTTGGTAGCTTTGTATGATTCTGTTAACTAATCTTTGTGAGTTTCTAGTCATTTTTTTGAAAAAATTTCACCTGATTGCGGTAAAATATCTATGCTATGTATTTTACTCAGTTTAGCTTCCTGTTTTTTGTGCGAGCATTAAAACCTTTTAGTATAATATTTACTTAGATTGGAGTTTTATTTAATTCGGTGACTGAATTAGCTTCCTTTTGTGAATTGTCATATTATAAATGTTTTCCTTGGCTAATTGCTATTGAACAATAACGCCATTTCGCCTCATTATTCGGTTTATCGATTGTCTTGGTATATGTAATTCCTTTAAAATAATAGTCGTATTTATACAAAACTCTTCTAGTGTTTTTAACTTTGTTTTTACTTACTACCTGTGTGCATTTGTGCGAAGATAGTTTTTACCATGAATAAATAGCTAATGATTCAAACGTTATACATTCAATCATTCACACTTTAATTTAAACGATTTTTAGATTTACATTTTTCTACTGTTTTTATTAGTTTTTAATACATATTTTTGACCAACTTGAATGTTGGAGGTTCTTTGGAACTAAATGTTAATTGTTGATGTTTTAAGTCTGCAAACTACATGTATCTTGTTCAAATGGCACGTATAGTGTTATGGTGATATTTCAGAAATTGTCGATTTCCTTATATCTACTTTGTATAATAGACATAGAACTGAAATATAGTAGTCCGTTTATATAAAAATAGGTAAACTATCGGGTTACTGACTTTATTACGGGTCAGAGCAGGGATTCTTTTGGACAGTTAACTCGTTGCTTAACTAGTTAGAAGAAATAGTTTGTAGTTCCTCTTCAATATTCACGAATGTATGTATCGCTACCAAGAATTAGATGATTTGGATATCGAAAACGAAACAATAAGGTTTTTCATTTATTTTTTCGACACTATCACTAAGTAACAAACCTATCTGATAAAAAGTAAAAATGAAGGCATCACTTTATTGTTAGCTACAACTTTCACCAATATCTCCATGGTCAATGACAGCGGGCGAAGTTTACAGATAATGATAAAGAAATTCAAGTTTTTACTAGACTGCGCGTTTTACTTCTATTTTACAAGTGTTAAAAAGCACATATGTTTTACTCTAATTCGGGTATTTACGTAAATATAAAAGGCGTTGCATAGAAATTATGAAATTTGTTCTCAATGACGACAGTTCACTTGTAATAATGATTCCAAACAATCTAAAATTGTAAAAGATATAGCAATTAAGCAAACAATGGTATGATTGACAGTTACATGTAGTACTCTTAAGAACAAATAGAAACCAAATAAAAGATGCAAATTTAGAATTTTCTGGTATAGTGTGGAAGCTTAATAGTTACAAATATAAACCGTACGATCCGACAAATCAGTTTATTCGAAGTACTAACCAACAATTAGAAAAAACTAAATTTTTAAAATAAATACGTTTAATGTATATATAAATTAAGCTCTTGTGTAGATAAATTATGCTATCGAAATTAATAGAGAATATAGTACAATCATCGTGTTAAGAAATAAATTAGTACAGTAAACATTGTTAGTAAAATTAAGACATTTATAAATATCTGTAGCAATATCTGAGTATGTTAGGCTTCTTTGTAGATATTGTAACCAAATAAACTTGTATTACATCGAATTAAGAACTGTAAATTAGACATTAAAAACTTAAAAAGAGCAGAATACTATCTACCGATTCTTCACTAGAAAATAAACAAGCGACATACACTTTATAGTTAGTACTTCTGTATTTTAAAATGTAGTTTACATAAATATATCATAGAAATCGCCGTATAAGCTCTTTAAAAAAAAATAATACTATGAATTTAAAATTTCAAAGTTATTACCAAATAGCTGCTAATGGAAACTCAAAGTATAACCAAAATATATAAATAGAGGCAAAGTTGCCATTGTACTCATTCTTAAATTAAATTTTTGTAACATTAATGGTTTACAAGAAATCACGTAACTAAATGTTGGTGGATTGCTGTGTATTTACATTAAATTCTAGTTAGTAACTTTAATTAATAATTACTCTCGTCTTACAAACGCAGGAAACTGATCTTATTTTATTCAAAAAGTACGTTTTCTTGCTTTGAAACGCAAGAACTATTGCTACTAGATTTGGGACTGGCGTAATCAGTAGCTATAAAGGCTGCTGCTGCTAAAATTTTGAGATATGACAACAGTGTAGTTTGTATAGTTACCAGATGCTGGGCAAACAGAACTCATAAATTCTGACAGTTGTCGCCAAACAAAAGTGAAAGATTGGAAATGCGTTGAACAATTTTTCTCGCGGATTATGTTAACGAAATTTTCCTACCACCCTCCAGTCAAAGGTTTATTAATATTTTTATATTGAAACGTTTTAATATGTAATGCTTACATTTGTTATAATACAAATTATGCATATCAAATCACTACCGAATCTCAAAAACGTTTTGCTCGTGATTTACTCAGGAGAATCCCTGATTAGGTTCCAACGATAATTTGCCAACATTGTGGGGCTCTACTTCTGTTAGCATCGGTTTTTACAATACGACGGTAAGGTGAAAAGTTCTCGACCCACAATGAAAGACTGCAATTTTCAGTAAAAAAATTATTTTATTTTTCGACATAATCCCCCTTAACTTCAACACACTTGGTCCAGCGTTTCTCCAACATCAGCATTCCTTCCCGAAAGTGAGAGTCTGGACGGCTGTGAAAATATTCGTCTAGGGCCCTCTCAACTTCTTCATTGGACACGAAGCGCTTCCCAGAAACAAATTTCTTCTTTTTTGGGAATAGTAAAGATAGCCGCGCAAGTCGCGCTCCAAATCCGTCAATTTCCCCTCCGCCAACGCACCCTCGTGTACATGTGCGTTGTCTTGGTGAAAGATGATTTTTTCTTCTTCAAGCCAGGCCTCTTCTCGCAAATTTTGGCATCCAGCTGGTTCCACTCATTACTTCGACTGCTTTTTTATTTCTGGCATGTAATGCTGGACCCATGTCTCATCCATAGTGACAAATCGTCGCACAAAATCGCTCGGATCATTATTGAACCGGGCCAAACATTGCTGCGAAACTCGTTTTCGCATTTGCTTTTGATCGGCATTCAGCAAATGCGGTACTCATCTTACGCAGATCTTTCGCATCCCTACCTCTTTGTGTAAGATGTTTCGCACACTTTAGTCCGATATCCCTACAGCCTCAGTTATCTCCTTCACTTTTACTCGCCTATCGTCCAACACGATATCATGCACTTTTTCGATCGTTTCCGGTGTGGTTGCGGTATTTGGTCGTCCTTCAACGTGGGTCATCTTCGAGAGATGTGCGACCACGTTAAATTTTAGCTGCCCATTTTTTAACGGTTGACAGGGAAGGGGCAGAGTCTTCGTAAACTTTTGTCAATTTTGGATGAATTTCCGGAGGGGGTTAATCTGTCCAAAACGAAGAATTTTATGACCGCACGATATTCAAGTTTTTCCATCTTAAGGCAACACGCATAAGACGTCTGCCTTAAAAAAATGTGTGTAAACAAACTACTTGAGATAGCAAGTTGAAACTTGTCATACAAACTAATGACATGTGCACGCAGGCGGGAAGCACAAATTTTTGCTGATTGGAACGCCATCTTTGTGTCGGGCCAAGAACTTTTCACCTTGCCCTTGTACATAAGGTCTTTGTGAAATCTTCTACTTTGTTCGACACATACACAGACCTTAGATTTGCAAGAAGAAGATCCAAATGCGCGTGAAGAAAATTAATCTATACACGTTGGAACCCACTTCTCTGTATGTGGTAATTAAAAATTCACAATTTATTCCTAATTTTTGCCTTTGTATTTTGCAAATAATAGAAACACGCTCTTTAAATGATACCCATGTAGCAGCCTCAATCTCAGTCAGTTCTGTATCAAATGGACTGTCCTATATGATGTGACGAATTTACGGGCAATAAAAATTCCTTCTTTTATTTTTGCCTCACTTAGTCTGAGAAGTTTTACTCAAATATTGGAATACTTCATCAGCTTTATTTAAAGCTTTTACAAAGTTTTACATTAGTTGCAGTTTTACCTGCAGAGGTGGTAGCAAAGCCTTCGTTGTGTCAGCGAAAGAAGTATTTGTAACATTTTTTTTCAGCAAGGAGGTTTTCTCGCATTCTTCAGCATTTTCAGCAGTGCTTTGTGAAACCCAATTGTATTTCTAACAAAATCGTTACAACTTTTAAATCACCACATATACCCCGCCCATGTTCCATATACTTAATTTTTTTAAGTAAAGTTTTCATTTTGTCGTCGTTTTCTTTATATCTACTTCGAGGGCAATAGGAATAAAGATGTACGAATTTCTATTGTGGAGGAGAACTTTCTTCAAGCTTAGAGTAAATGAATCAGTAAATAGTCTCCATTCATTAGTTTTGTATTTACATCCTATTGCATCTATTAGTTCGCATAGTGCACACAGTGCACAAACTGATCACATGACGTAAAAAAATGAAGAAAATCTTGTTCACGTCTCCGATATGTGCAAATATGGGTTCCAGTCAGTATTATATTCCAACTTTGCAACCTGGATGCCAAATAGTTCGGCTTGAGCTTTTGACAAACGTAAATCCTGTATTAAGTCGTTATGATGTTCGTGTGAAAGTAAATGTAGAATAAGTATACCAATACCAGGATTCGTGTCTTCTTCTATAGGTTTAACAACATTATCTTTAACAGCATTCAAATCATCGTCAAGTATATAAGATTCTGGACGTTTTAAGACAGGTAAATTTTGGTTACAAAAAATATGTCTGAGAGCTGATTGCAGGTTTGAGTACTGTAATCCTTCAATTTCAGGGAAACCAGATATATTTGTTAGGCAAAAATAGCAATCTGTAACATTATCTTTAGGGTATCTCTGCAAAACGCATTGACTTACGGGTACTGCTTAGCCATCCTCTTAAATTTACAGCACACGTTGCGCAAATAGTATGCGCGCTCAATGTTTATCTGTATCTCTTGGCTTTCATGCAAAATAAAGCGCATATTCTCATTAACGTAGTTATTGCCTGTTTCTGAGATTTAGTCGTAAACTCAACACATAAGTAACAAAACGTATCCGTTTGATTGACACACTTTCACGACATTCTATAAAGTTTAGAAACAACATATACGGTACAGTAAAATATTATTTCTTTATCTATGTTTTATATCAATTTATAGATCTTTATATAATATGAACCGTCTTTAGCGAATATCGTTAATACCTTAGGGTGATACGAAAATTTTAGGTGCAGATTCGGTTTTAGTGGCCAAAAATACATAAAAGACACATCAAACATCAGGAAACTAAAATTCTGTTGGTCTCTGTAATCGTTCCTTGCAGCTTATTGAGATCCTGCGCACGACCAGTTTTGTCTAGAATTTGGTTTATAAACGTAATTTGTTTAAGAATCTCTAAATAAACAGTAGTAGGAATTATCATGTAAGTATATAACTCATAAAGTAAATAGAACTTCACCTAGATACCATTAGGAAAGTGTAAAATATGTGTGTAGGACTTGCTGTTAATAAAAAACACTGCTTCGTACTAAGAGATTTTGTATTATATCTAATAATTATATTGGTGTCAAATGTACGTTTATGCTAATCAAGCCAAACTTGGTATCCGATTACTTCTTGTAAGTCCATAAAAAGATTGTATGTACATTTCCAAAATATAAGAAAAACAAACAAAATGGAACCAACATTTCCAACACTGTTGTAAGTAATATTGTTTCTGATCGCACGACATAAAAGAATGAAGAAAATCTTGTTTACGTTTTTGATATATGACAATAAGAGTTCAACTCTGTTATAGATTCCAACTTTGCAACCTGAATGTCAAACAGTTCGGCTTGGGCTTTTAACAAATATAAATCCTGAACTAAGTCGTTGAGCGTATCTTGTGAAAGTAAATGTGAAGTAACTATATCAAATGGTTGAGAATCAGGATTCGTGTCTTCTTCTATAGGTTCAGCAATATTATCGCCAGCAGCATTCATATCATCGTCAAGTGTATATGATTCTGGACGTTTTGGAATAAGTAAATTCTGGCTGTGAGGAACTGGTCTGAGAGCTGATTGCAGGATTTGGTACTGTAGGGCATCCTACAATTCCAGTGAAATTTCAGATATATTCGCTAAGCAAAAATTGCAATCTGAACATTATTTTTAGGGTTTTTCAACACTGTAGGCACTGCAAAACGCATTAACTTACGGGTAAATTTGAGATATCCTCTTAAATTTACAGCACACGTTCCGCAAGTAGCATGCGGCGCCCAATGTTTATTACGATCCCGTGGTTTGCATCCAAAATAAAACTCATAAGCTTTTCTCATTAATGTAGTTATTGTGTGTTTGTAAGATTTAATCGTAAACTCACAACATAAGTAACAAAAGGTATTTTTTTGATTTACACACTTTCACATTCTCTAAAATTTTTCAGTAACATATACGGTACAGTAAAACATTTCCTTATATATATTTTATATCTATTTATAAACTCTTATATAATGTTGCTCGTCCTTAGCAAATATCGTAATATCTGAGGGCGATACGAAAATTTTGAGTGCAGATTTGGTTTATGTAGCCAGAGATACATAAAAGACACACATCAAACTCAGGAAACAGAAATCCTGTTGGTATCTGTAATAGTTCCTTGCAGCTTATTATGATTTTGCGCAGGACCGGTTTTATACATAACTTGAAAGGAAAGTGTAAAATAAGTGCGTAGGCCTTGCTGTTCATAGAAACACCGCGTAGTAGTATAAGATTTTGTATTAAATCTAATGACATATATCGGTGTCGCCTTTACGTATATGCTAATCAAGTCTAACTTGGAGGCCGATACTTTCTTGTAAGCATATAGAAGAAAATAAAAAACTGGATGTACATTAATAAATAATTTTGCCCATCATAGGGAAAGTAATTCTTGGCCGTGGCCGGTTTCGCTGTTCTTTGCTGCTCATTAGATGGACGCATCTCTTTTTACAAAACAACCAACAAAGTTCTGGAATTATACACAAATCAAGGTGTTTTATAATGCAAAATGTTTATCATGCGCCCTCTATACTTGAATATAAACAACTAACTATCGATGCCTGTTTTCAGGCTCCGATATGGTACTGTAGATGGCATTGCCACACAAAATTTTAATAGCGAGTCAAAAGATGAAAAAGGAAATAAACAAACGACCTGTTACCTACTTAAGGGCGCGATAGCATCCCTTTATTTTCATAACACGAACTAATTTTAAAATAGCCGGTTTTGTGGTATAACTTTCGCATGATAGAGGGAACTACTTTATTTTAGCTTTAGTAGTTTAGTGGTTCGTTTCCAAGTTAGGCAAATAACGGTTGCTAGGATACGGAACGATGCTGGTTTATTTTCCTCCATTCCTGTAACTATTCGTCATAAATGACCTTCAGCGAATTCGAATTTGTTGAACAGCAAGCAAAGCGTAAGGTACATAGTGCATTCTAATAATATCCAAGGTCGTTTGCCGAAACAAATTTGTATTGTATTGTATTATTTCATTTATGTGCATATGGTATTCGCTAATTTTTATTTTTGAATGTGTAGTTTATTGTTCATAGAGTGACATTTTGTTATTATTATAAACAAACATTTAATGCTTTATTTAGTGTGGGTGTATTTACGCTTTAAGGTGAGTATATTCTAAAATTCTTATACTTTGTGGATAGACAGAGAAGTAATGGACAAAATTAATTATATATTTCATTCGATTTTGAAAATGCGTATTCAAATATTGACATTAATTTTTGTAGATTTGATTTAGTCGAGCAACTACTGTCTTCTTGAATAAATAAATTATTTGTTTTGCATACAGAAACAATGAAGTCGCAGACTGAGACAAAGTATGCCAATTTGTATAAATAATCTAAATTATTATATCATTGTATTTCATATTTAGAGAACTGTGAAAAATCAACCGAGGAAAGGTCACATACACTTTCAGATAATTGGTCATACCAGAAGCAGACTATAATAGGTAATACATTGTTATTTGTATTTCATATCCATGTCGGAAACTATGTATAGGTAGGAAATTTATCTACAGGGTGATACATTTAGTATGTCAAAATTAGCTATAATGTGTTGTCCTGTATATATGCTAAAATGTGAGTTCCTAAAAAATCTAATATTTTGTTTTGTTTTTCAGAATAGAGGCTCGTGAATTATATTTCGAGATAAATCACTCTTATAAAGAACCAACTGTTAGTGGAAACCGCATTGTGAATTTGCAATATGTATTAAGTTGGTCCATAGATCTGCAATACCGACATTCCCAAATTTGTACTGGTGGAAAACTATATCTGAAAGAGGAATGTGACAGAGGATTAGGTCTAGTAAGCTGCCTTATATTTGCATGTACAATGTGTGATAAGATATACAAGCATTACACTGAAGATATTTCGCAAAAATCAAAAATTAATTATGGATTTGTTTGGGGTACTCTGGCAACTGCTAGTACACATGGCCATTCTCAGGAACTATTTTCAGTTATGGATATACCTCCCATGACACTCTACCAATTTAAAAAAATTGAAGCTGAATTAGGCGCTGTAAGAAAATCTAATTGTTTAATATCTTACTTGACAGTTTGTTTAGGTATGGAAGGACAATCTTATGAAAGATTTGGAAGAAAATGGAAAAGTAGAGTTAGAGTTGAGACAAAACCTTGATGTCAATGCAAATGGAAATCCTGTCAAATCCTGTTAGCGATAGATAGATGGATGTTAAACGGACATATGACTTTAATTATTCATTGCGGTTGGCGACTTTTGTTGATGAGAAAGTCGCTGAGTTACTTATTAGTGCTAAATACAGAGAAACTTCATTCACAAAGTAGGTTTGGTACAATTTTCTATCTGAACATAATTTTTTCATGATATATTTCTAGATTGGGAAAATTGGTACTTGTGGAGTAGCGATCAGGTGGGGTGTCTATTGTACTTCGAAATTGAATCACGCCTATGAAAAAGAAAGTATATTGGCCCCTTTACAAGGATCAAACCAAATATGATCAAACGTTGAAAGACGATAAGGAATATAATGAATCCACTTGGATACTACATCCTGTGAAACGATGTATGTACGAGACGGATGCTGAATGTTAATACAACTTGTAGAACATCATCAACAACTATACCATACAGTTAGTGCAAATGTAAATGCCACACTGTCTTTATCTACTGAACATTTTTTTTATTTACATTCGTACAGCATCGTAACCTCTAGTAATTTAAATTCCGGTAGCATAGTTGGTAATAAGTAACAGGTATATAGTAGTTATAATTTACTTAGCATGCAGCACATTATACTTAAGTTGCTGATTGTTAGAATACGATAATTTGTTACGTTGGAGATAGCCTCTTTTGCATTTTTCTTTTTGCTCCATTTTATTTAGCTACGAGTGCTTTAATTTTTTGTATTTGTTTTGTTTAAATTAAATTAAAGTAAATTAAATAGTTCTATTAGGCTAGTATAGTTGTTTATAAATGAAAATTGCTCATTTAAATGTGCATTTTGATTTGGTTGGTGTCTCTGAAACATAGCTTACTTCATACGTCCCCAATACCTCTGTCAATATAAATGGGTATAATTTTTTATAATGATAGAGTGGGACCAGGGGGTGGGGTTGGTGTGTACGTAAGGAAGGAACTTAAATGTCAGGTTATTTTGTTTGGTTTGCAATTGACTCGTATACTTGAACATATTTTGGATAATGTTTAAATTAAATCGCAAAACTTTTACTGTAGGCACAGTATACAGATCCCCAAACTCTAATCTGCTTAGTTGTGTTGATGAACTAGATAATATATTATCTTATTTAGCACCAATGATGGATAATATAATATGTTTAGGTGATGTCAATGTGAATCTTTTCAATTTAAGTAATATTTTCACACACTGCATTGATTCTTATGGATTCATCCTAGTAATAAACTAACCTACGCGCATAGCAAATAACAGCAGTACTCTTTATTGATTCCATATATTTATCAAGTGATGAATTATTTGTTCGTGCAGGTGTACTATTGATGCTGATATTGTTTCGGATCACAGATTAGTTTTTTGCGAAATAAATGTTTATTTTGATACCACAAAACCAATAAATGTAACTTTTAGAAGTTTTTCTCGCTTTAATCATGAAAGATTCTTTGCGAATTTCATTAGACTATCTTGGACTGATGTTCTATGGGAATCGAGTATTGATAAGAAAATAAAAATATTCAACTCCTATATTATAAAATTGCTTACAGAGAATGTGAAACAGGCTATGTTCAAAAATACCTATATACACATAAATGTTACAACAATTGAACCTATTTTTATTTTCTTAGTTATTCATTAAAAATAAAACATTTCTAATAATTTTGTTTTAATAAAGCACACTTTACAGGTAACAACTCAAAGTTTTTTTGTATTGGAAATACCTTTTTCGATATTAGCATTTGATGAAAAATATTAAACCGAAGACCCCAAATATTCTATTAGTTTGAAATATTTATTGAAATAAACGTTTAGTCGTTTTTGACAGTCAATTTAATGTAACAAAATAGCTATTTTTTGACAGAATGAACCAAAAAGGAATTCTTTTATGGTTTATTTCTAATGCCTAAAGTTAGGTCTAGTTTCGTAAATTGTTTAATCCTAACTAAACTTTTACACTTTTATTTTTAATTTAGCCTAAAATATATTTCATAATTAGTGGGAGTTTTGAAGTTTGTTGTTTATTATAATCATTTTTTGCCGGCAGCACAATTTGAGAAATTGTTATCACATCTATTTGACGTTACATGTGAACTTTGTATGACCAAAAAATGACGGAAGTCTGCTACGGGGGGTAAAGAATGGGAAGGCGTCGCCGTGGATCAATGTAGTAAGCGTAAGACTACGGTCCTGGGTTCAAATCCCGACACGGCCGACTGCTTGAAAAATGACAAGTGAGCATTTTTCACAAAAATTACGCCCTCGTTCGGATGAGAGGTTAAATGGAGGTCCTGTGTGTGAGTGTTGTCACGCACGTTAA
This sequence comes from Platerodrilus igneus, assembly GCA_036346225.1. Taxonomy (NCBI): domain Eukaryota; kingdom Metazoa; phylum Arthropoda; class Insecta; order Coleoptera; family Lycidae; genus Platerodrilus; species Platerodrilus igneus. Next base: position 4,117,409 of record JARFIW010000800.1, read on the forward strand.
AGATCCCTACCTTGCCTGGAATGGCAAGGGTTCGGCAAAATTCTAAATTTCCAGGCAACAAAAAACTCGCCCCCTGGACAATGTAGTACCGTCTGGTGAAGCATTGGAAATATAAACGCACGGTAAAGAATGGGAACACTAATAAGTAGCCTATATATTTAAAGCTGATTTTGACACTTTTCAAATTGAAAATATAATTACCATTGCAAACCCCTGGTGAAGATACACAAGACAATGAACGTCCCCAAAGTGAAGTGTGAAATGAAGTAGGAAAAATTATCGTTTTTTGAGAACGTCCTCCCCCAGATCGTTCAAATTTGTAAATCATTTTGCTGAGTACCAAACTCGCAACTTAATTTGTAACAAAATGTATCCTATTTCCCTGCGATGGTTCCACTAAGATATTTTAATAAACATTACTCTTGCTAACATGATGCAATTTTTTGCTTATATTGAATATTGTAGAATATCTAGTTACGTTTTGGGATACGGCACACTACCCTTTTTTTAAAAACTATTATAACGTAGTATAAGTTTCACAAAGTAACACTGCTGTAATAATTTACTTATCGCTTGTAAACATAAACATGGAAGTTTACAAACAACCATGGATGTTGAGGTTATGTCATTTTTGGCTTCATAAATATTCGCAATTAATCCAATCATTATTTTATTACGCTTATCAAAAGGTAATTCACCATATAGTATTAGTTTACTTCATTTCAATGCGACAAAAACAAAGTCCAAAATAATTCAATTTGAAATATTCTAGTTTTAAACCTTATTCTACACATCATTAACAGTGCCATCTTCGGCGAAAGCCATGAACAACTTCTATTAAAATGGCGTACAATTAATGTAATAATTCAATAAAATCCATTCAGTACACTACGGCTATCATGATCAATATTTGTGAAATTTTTTTTAACAGAACGATTATATATGTATTCTGCTATCCAACGAATGCTTATTTTTATATACAAATTGATTCTGTTAGATGTAGTAACTAAAATAAAGTAAGTAAATTTTAACATTACTTTTAACAGTTATTTCTTGCTTATTACTCCACTTTAGAAAAAAAAGCCAACTTTCGTTAGAAAGTACAAAGTTTTGTGAGTCTAATGGTGAAGTTACATTTTGCATATTTTCAATCCAACAAAAGTTATTTACCAAACAGAATAACCTGTTTTTGATGGATTTTAGGCAGCCAACCATACATCCGATCGCGCCCTTAACACTGGCGGACCTTCTAAAAGGTACTGCACCCAGTGCTAAACGAGAAAGTTGGTCGACGGAAATCAATACGTTTCCAATTAAATATTAATAAATATTTTGCCTAACATGGGGAAAATAACTCGAGCATAGAGAACGAAAATCAATTCAAATTGTTGGTTATTTTGCAAAAAGAAAAGCTCGGACCGGTTTCGCATTTCTTTGCTGCTCATCAGATGCACGCATCCCTTTTTGCAAATCAACCAACTAAGTTCTGGAATTATACATAAATCAAGGTGTATTTATAATGCAAAAATGTTTCTCATGCGCCCTCTATACTCGAATATAAGCAACTAACTATTGATGACTGTTTCAAGTCTCCGACATGATAGTGTAGATGGCATTAGCAGACAAAATTTTAATATTGAGTTAAAGGACAAGATGAAAAAGGAAATAAACAAATGACCTGTTACCTACTTCTCTATGTTCGAATTACTTTCCCCATGCCAGGCAAAATTACTCATTAATATTTAATTGGAAACCTATTAGTTTCTGTTGACCAACTTCCTCGTTTAGCACTAGGTGCAGTATCTTCTTAGAAAGTTCGCCAGTGTTAAGTGCGTAATAGGTCATTTGTTTATTTCCTGGATGTACATTTCCAAAATATATGGAAAAATAAACAAAACAAAGCTTACATATATTAATAGTGTTGTGTAGACTTCTATGTTGCAAGTAATATTGTTTTTACTGCTGTACCGTTCAATAGAATATAACTTGTTACGTTTGATTTCATAGTTGTATATTAATGCCCCCTTAATTTAAAAAGCAATTTTAATTTTTACTTATTTGTATACAGGGGTTGTCTACACCTTTATTATTTCAAATTGCTCAGTTAAGTAGCCAACTGAGCTCTTCCTTTATTTACTTTTATCAATTCAGGTCAACTCTGGTAGGCAGTCAATGTTACAGTTTTTTATATAATACACGGTCCAAATGCTTGTATTCTTTCTAGTTCCTTATGCAGGCATGTGTTTTTATAATTAAGAATTTCCTGTATGCTGCTGGTTTAATTATAATTAGATAAAGCGGTCGTGTTATCTTTGAAAGATAGACATACGCTTAAACTTATTTTTATTCGATATGAAACTTCTGTGATTATTTGTTCAGCAGCAATTTTACAAAAAACCTTGTGATGAAAAACGTGCTTCCTCTATTTATGTGACTGGTATTTAATCAAAAAGTGGTGTTCTTTGAACAAAAATTTTAATATTTTCAGCCTGGTTTGTAACCAATATGCTTCAGATTCTTACACTCCGTCTTTTAGATTCCTTAAACTCATGATTGGCCGTGACACAGAAGGTCTTGACTAGGCGTTATATCACTTTTTGTCTGGCTGTCTTTTGTATGCAAATTAAGTAATAATAAGATGGGTACTTATTGAAGTTGCCCATACCGCTCACAGCCTGCGTGAAGTAATATATTATGAACACCGACAGCTGTGTACTTTGCTCCTTGGCGGTATGCAGATTGCCTACATTCTAGAAATGTTAAGAAGAATACTTTAGGTTATAAGCTTTGTCGAATACTTTGAGGATTTGTATTTAAATGTACCATTGAAAATACATATCCTTTTGTGTGCTTTTAAGTTTCAGTAGCTTTAATTCAGAATGACTTCGGTCTACATCAATATAGTAAGTAAAGCACGTTTTTAGTATATGAATGTTTATTCCACTGTGTAGATATGACTAACTTGTTGTTTGCGGTAATAATACAGATTGGTATTAATTACAGTGGTTAAATGCCGCTTAGTTTTGTTATTCTAGATCATAGGTTCCCAACGGGGGCGGTACCGCCCCCCAGTGGGCGCTGTAGCTTTCAAAGGGGGCGGTAGCGAGTACAGGGGCAAAAGGGGGGCGTTAGGAGGATCAAGGGGGGCGTTCGTGACGTACTTACCTTTTTAGAAAATAAATATATTAAAATACTTTGAAAATACCTAGTTGGCATGAATAGACAGTTTATTTAGCTATCTAAAATGTCTATGTTATTGTTATCGAGAAAATATACTTTAAAACATTTAATTCAGCATTAGGTCTATGAATACCTAATTCCGTTTAATATTGTCCGCAACAAGTCTTTGCAAGTTGATAAGCAAAGACGTGATATGACTTGCTTACAAAGTGCACCGGCATCGCAAACAAGATAAAACATACAAGTTGATGCTTGTATGAAATCAAACGTATAAAAGGCAGGGATAGCTCTAGGAATGTGTTATTATTTTTGTGTGCTTCGCAAATAATCCATGTTCGTGAGTGATAAGTTATATAAGTCATTATAACCATTAATTTTATAATTATCTATAAATTCGTTGAAAAGTTAATTTATTTTAAACCGTGGCAAGTTTTGGATTTCAAAATGTCTGAATCTAAGAAGAAATGCCGGCAGTACAGTCTTTTGTATTTGAAATATGGATTTACGCACTCTCCTGTAAACCCATCATTAACCATGTGTTTACTTTGCCAAAAAGTTTTCTCAAATGAAGCCATGAAGCCTCCTAGGCTACAAGAACATTTAAATAAAATGCATACTGATAAAAGGACAAAGATTTGTCCTATTTTCAAGAACTGCAGAAGAAATATTTGAAACAGCCAACTATATCAAACCTATTTGCGTCGTCTTCTAAACAAGAAGATGATGGACTACGAGCATCATATAACATTTCATTGTTAATCGCAAAACGGAAAACCACATACCATTGGCGAGGAACTTATCTTGCCGGCAGTCAGAGAGGTAATAAAACTGTTCTTCATCATAAGACATCGGCAGATGTCATCAGAAAAATTCCTCTGAGTAATAACTCAGTGCAAAGGAGAATAGACGAAATGGCTCAAGACGTTGAAATATCATTATGCGATTACTTAAAACTTGCAATTTTCCATTCAACTTGATGAATCCACTCTACCAAATAACGAAGTACTGCTGTTATCATACGTTCGGTTTATAAAAGACGAAAAATTTATCAAGAGTTATTATTTGCAAAAATTTGGAAACTGATACAAAGGGAGAAACGATATTTAATACCATGAGTACGTTTTTCAAGAGAAAGAAATACCTATGCATAATATTTTGTCGGCAGCTACTGATGGTGCTCCAGCAATGACGGGACGTCATAAGGGTTTCATAGCTCATTTGAAACAAGCAGTACCAAATGTACTCGCTATACATTGTATTATTCATCGTCAGCACTTGGTTGCAAAAATCTGAACGAACGTTTGCATTCGTCGCTTCATTACGTTATTAGAGCAGTAAATACGATTAGAAGCAATTCATTGCATGACAGATTATTTAGCCAACTTTGTAGTGAAAATGATGAAGATTACAATCGCTTGCTGCTGCACAGAAGTTCGTTGGCTCTCAAAAGGTACTTGTTTGAACCGTTTTTTTCAACTATTTGATTCAGTACTGGACTTTCTTGAAAACAGAAACGAAAAATTGCGCGAAAACCTGATTATACATAAAAAAATGGCATCGCTTATTTGACAGACTTGTTTAAAATATTTAATGAAGTCAATTTACAATTGCAAGGTGACGAATTGAATTTAATTAAAACAAAAAACGTCATAGCTGCTTTTGTGGGAAAACTTCTTCTATTCAAACGAAATCTAGGGAGAGGTGAATACAGCCACTTTCCCACATTATCAGCAGTCTCTGCAAAACATGAAGATTTACTTGCTTACTGCCAACACTTGGACGTTCTTCATGTTGATTGTGTGGAGCGATTCAGGATATTTTAAACATGAATATACCGGGTTGGGTTTTAGATCCTTTCGCAAATGCAGATACAGCAGAATCATCAAATTTAGAAGAGGAACTCGTAGAACTCACAACTAACAAAGAACTAAAAGTAAAATTCAGAAATGGATATCAAGAGTTCTGGCTTCAAAAACCAATACCAGTTCTTTACCCTGGATTGTGGTCAAGAGTACAGATATTTTTAATTGCATTTCCTTCATCTTATTTGGCTGAGCGTGGGTTCAGTGCAGTAGCTAATTTATTGTCTAAGAAAAGGAACAGACTGCACATTACTGAACGTGGCGATTTGCGGCTGATATTAACGAAATTGGAACCCGACATTAGCAAATTGTTAAAACTTCACCAGCCTCAACTATCTCATTAATTTTTCTTCTTAATCTTTTTTCTGTTCATTATGTATTCATATTTAAGTTTTTAATAAACAAGTTTGTACTACATTTGATAGTCGTTTTAATTAAGGTTTACTTTTGCGATTTTTAATATATATACCTTGTCCAACGCTTTAGTGAACGCTTGTAATAGCAGTCAAAAGTGCAACGTTCGTATATGAGTATCTATGTATATATATATATATATATATATATATATATATATATATATATATATATATATAGATAGATAGATAGATACTATGCAACAATATTTTAATATTCGTTATAATGCACTATGATGAGGAGGAGGCGTTGGAAGTTTTTTTTCCAGTAGAGGGGGCGGTGGTTCAGAAAAGGTTGGGAACCTATGTTCTAGATTATGCGGTAAAATGTTAGGGGTGTACAATAGCGTAGTTCTTTTGTTTACAAAACACCCTTTGATGTGATTATTACTAAAAGTAATTAGTATTTAATAGTAATACGTGAGGTGTGGAAGATTCAGATGATTGTTCTTAACCCAGCAATTTAATATTATTTTCTATCTAAATTTCTAGAAATTATTTATTAGAGTTATATTTTAGGTGTGTTTTGTGTGTAATTAACCTTTCAGGTACAGATGTTCAAAGAAAAAGCGAATTGGTTTTTGTGTATTGTCGTTTCAATTACTTCGACCCCCCCCCCTCTTCCAATCCCGACTGTGCTACCCTGTGTTGCTATGTAATTCGGACGAGAATTTTGTTACTGATTTCGTTCTTTTCTTACTGATTCGCTTGTCTTATGGGTAATAAACTGGTTTGCCGATTTGCTATATGCAAATGGATTATATAACTATAAGGTCTAAGAATTTCAATGTTCATATATTCAACACATAGAACAAGAGGGAAATCTTTGATAAGACAGCAGGACTTATAACGGAATCCATTACTGCAGAGCTTCATCAAACCTAAATCTGTTTTTTTTTTGGGGCAAAACGTCAGAAATTGCAAAACAGAACATACCGTTGATAAAAGGCACCTTTCAAAGATGTGTAAAACCCATTTCAAATTTTTAGTTGATAATTGTTATAAGAATGCTGAATTTGATACAAAAAATTTAACATTGCGAGTACATAGTTCGTAATATAATACTTTAAACATTAGTTTTGTTATTAGTTTGGATAATGACGAGAAGTGCGCTGATATTTTTCATATATGGGTATTATTTCAACTTGGGATAATACAAACACTATATTTGTTAACTTTATCCATACCTACATCTTTTATCACTTACGAGATGCTAATAATAAGTATCAAATTTAGATTCGCTCGTTTATAATTTTGATCATAGTTTGTTATACAATATTGCAAATTAAGTTGAAATTAATGTTTAAAATTAACATTTCTTTGCATAACACGCTCTGTTCAATTTGCAAAAAATATCCAATGTTTCCAAGCATTTGCTTTTGTAATTAAATGGCACCGTAGGAAAAAACTAATTATTAGATTTGCAATTATTATGATATATGTCGTCAAACTGCATTTTTAATTATTGTAAAAATGAACAAATGTAAAGGTTACTTTTTGTAACTGGAATTTTACTTTTTAAGTTCCATCATTTCCTTAATATAATGTATTAATCAATTAAAGTCATAACTGCAGTTTGCAGTTTTTGTACTTGTAGTCTCTAGCCGAGTTTTAATTATTACATTGCTAATTTAAATAATGTTTTTGTTAATGGATATTTTGCATCCTCCTTGCTTGTTATATATCTAGGTGGATATAGTTTTTAACTAATCACTTAAGTGTTTATGTGTCGTATAAAATATATAGCAACGAAAACTAATACGTTAGGCAAATTTTGTAAACTTTTGGCATCATTGCCAAACGTATTCGAATTTAAGACCTCTCTTGTTTTGCGTAATTTATTTATATCATGTTGTTATCTAGAAATACTTCTGACGCATCCGCTTTGTTACGCCCTAAATTAACAGTCGTTAAATACTGTTTCAAAACATTTCAATTGGTTTGATATTTTTATTTCCTATATTGTGTAACGAAAATTTGCAAAACAACAGTTCTTTATTATTAATCGCTTACACATCCCTTGGCAACAACTCCTAGCTAATTCTAATGCAGTCACGACAATTTATTTCCAGCTAATCACTAACAGTACAAATACTAACTTCGTATAAGCTAACGCTAATCTTCTTAATTACTATCGAAGCACTATACTTAACTACCCGTACACTAATTATTAATTTATATCGATCATTACAATAATTTATGTAACATATATGGTAATATTTTAGCCGTAAGTTACCACTAATTTATTTCATATCACGACTTTATTTATAATCAAAGTTTGAATTAGAACTAAACTTTAATATTCATGGTGGTAAGTTTAATAAAGCTCTTAAATACAAATTTTTGTAACCTGTCAATCAAGTCTATCTGAAGATGTCACGCTAATGGGTGACTATCAAGTATCCCTTGGGTAAGACGCCTCGTTAAAGTTCGGCTGTATTATTTGCGTCAAAGGTAGATTAAACAATGGTACGATACACTGTACCCCTCCTAAAGCTGTTCTGTCTCATAACACTCTGTAACACGGGCGTTGGAGCCCTATGACTGCAAAGGACAGTCGGAACTATTTCTACAGTTTTTGTGCTAGTAGAAGTAGCAATCAACAATCTTTGTAGCAGGGACCATACCAATTGGATTGTAAACACACACCAAGATCTTGATCCCGGCTTTCTGGAACAGAACCTCTAGCATATTTTGTATCGCTCTCCAACCTATCCCATCGAACACAGAACCGACTTTGTGTGTCGTCAACTTCGTATCTCTAAACTTGATCATCTGGTTTTCGAGCCATATCAACACCTTCAACAGATCTTATTAATTCGATTTATCAAGAGGCCATTACTTTGTCGGCGTCGCCGTGGATCAATGTAGTAAGCGTAGCACTACAGATCCCAAGGTCCCGGATTCAAATCCCGACACGGCCGACTGCTTGAAAAATGGCAGATGAGCATTTTTTACAAAAATTACGCCCTCGTTCGGATGAGAGGTTACATGGAGGTCCCGTGTGTGAGTGTTGTCACGCACGTTAAAGATCCCCACCTTGCCTGGAACGGCAAGGGTTCGGCAAAATTCTAAATTTCTAGGCAACAAAAAACTCGCCTCCTGGCCAATGTAGTACCTTCGGGTGGAGCATTGGGAATGTAAATGAACGGTCATTACTTTGTCACCAGGCAATAGATACCACGATGACGATCCTTTAGCTGTATAGTCTTTCCAATCTCTGACCGTTGTCGGTAAAGTTGAACCAGGCCATCAAATCTATTTTTAAACACTCGAGCAATTCCTCGGGACATATCAATTTCCGCCGCTACGCAATGTGCCAGGGAGTGTTCCGTTGGTACAACGAATAGATGATCTTGAATCTCTTCCGTGATCCCGAATCTGGTATTGCCTGTGTCGCTGTACACCGACATACACCAATCATAGAACGGTTCAAACCTTTGTCCATTCTCACGGTCGTAACGGTGTGTTTGTCTAAGTGCTTGCCGTTCTTCGATATAAACGGAGTCATCAATGTCGTAGCGTGCTAACCGGTTAATGTGTACCACTATAGTCTTTTCTTAGGGAGCTTACGAATCCGATATACCACGTCGTTGATGTTCTTTATAACCTCGTATTGACCCTCCCTATCTCTTTATATCTTCGGTGATAGTCTACGCCTCCGTTTTGGATTGTATAGCCAGACATGGTCGCCCTCTTGTAAACTAGACTCCCGAGCTTTAATGTCATATCTAGTCTTCATCCGATCGCTTGCGATTTGTATATTATTTCTGACGTTACCATGGATGTGATAGATCTTCCACTTAAGCTAGTCGACGTAGCTCTCGTGCCCAATGGCATTTTTGGGCTTACACTCAAAGTCAAAGTCACATGATAAATGCATTTCGCCTTCCAGCATTGTACATACAGATCTGTGCAGTGCTTTCATAAACCGAAGACCGATAGACCAATACAAATAGATGTAAATATTGGTTCCAATTTCTTTGATGTTAGAGGACCGCCTTGGATGTCCATGATGCGGTTCATGTGGTCTACCATCCCATTCGACTGTGGCTACAATGTTGTTGTTCGCGTATTTCTCATACCTACTAACCGGAAAACTTCTTAACCGGTGATGTTCGCTATTACTACCTGATGGTCAAATATTTTGCTTCTAACTCCGATTTTTATATCTAGCACTGTTTGAATTTTCTCACTAGCCACGGTTTGTAGACCCACCGTCGTTGGTAACACTTTACCACAGTCGTGCACTACATCTGGATTAGCAATTGTCCTACTGACTCCGGTGTCAACTAAAAACTTTGCGGTCTTTCCGTCAAACTGTCCGTATATGTAAATGCTTTACGTATGTTTAGATCATGTGATGCGGATAATGGTTTTTGTGGCAGAATCGTGCAAATCGACTTTCGCCCTTTCCAGTCGACCATTCATTAGTTTTCTGGTCATTGGTTCTTTCTTGGATTGTTTACATTTGGACTGTATATGCCCAGACTCTCCACAACTCCAACATCAGAGTCCTTGTCTAAACTTCACGAAGTAGCCGTCGAGCCACCTCTTCCATGCTTTCTTGACATTGCTCCTTTACGGAGCATTCTATTTGGCTAGTACCACTATGAAAAGCCTGCGTTGCTGTTTGAAAATCCACAGCATGAGCTAGAGGATCATCTGGGGTCTTTGGTAGAGCCAGTTGTAGTGCTTGCTGGATCTCCCATACAGTGTTTCCCATTAACAAAGGCATGTACTGCCAGCTGTTCTAGGAACCTGTCCGGTATTCCTGGATAGGCTAGTTTAACCAATTGAACAATATCTGCTCCAAACCCTTGAAAATTTTCACTAGCCTTTTGGTAACGGTTTTTCACTTGAGCGTTGTACACTTGTTGCAAATGAGAGTCGCCATACCTCATTTCTAGCTTTTACATTAAGATCGCCTAGCTATTTTGATCATGGTCTGGTATGGTTCACAAAATTTTAAATGCTTCACCTTGTAACGCGTCCACCAACGCGGTTGCCTATCCACCATCATTCCAGTCGTTAGATGACGCGGCAGTCTCGAATTGTATGAAATATATCTGCCAAGTTAACTTCCGATCCAATATGGATGGTTTCACTCTAAAGCTCGACGTCGGTTTGCATTCCTTGACATCCTTAAATTCTGAGGCGTACTGTTATATCGACGGAATTGAATGTTCTGAGGCTTGTACTGTTAGGGAATTAATCCGTTGCTCTATCTCAAGCACCTGTTTCACCATTTGACGCAAATTTTCTAAAAGTTTTTTCGAAACTCTGACTTCCACTTCTTGCGAGTTGTCTACCAACTGCGCTTCCAATTTTTCTAAACCGTCGGGAAAATTTGACTTCCAGTTTTTCAGCGAATCTTATAACTTCTTGTATAAACTCCTTTCTCGATTGGCTGTAATTTTCAGTTAGTTTTTGTTCATCCGCTTTAGCGCCTTGTCTAATTTTCAGTAAAAAATTTTATGTAAATTTGTGGCGGTTTGGTACAGTTTTTCGATAGTCTTCTTGATCTAACCTATATTATCAAACATAAACATCATAGTAAATAAGAAACAAAAACCAAAATATACTCCTAATTGGCCAAATCTGTGTATCTAAACTTACTCAAATTTATTAACTATAGACACCAAACCAAATTAATCTGTACATTAAAATAAGCGTGCACCAACGTAAAAAGTCTTCTTAATAATAAGTTTTACTTATTCTTATTATTACAACCAATCACAATTATTAATTACAGAACAGGATATAATAATCAACAGGTAGAAAGCAAAATTCAATAACTTACAGATTTTGTTAGTATTTTCAAAGCTCCGAATGGCATTTTAGTGCAGGAAAAGTAATTGCAGGTAATCAAGTAATCCAATTTAACGTTAAATTAAATGAAAGCTTCCAACACTGGGCACTTCTACCCGTAACGGTATTTTTAATTTTGCGTTTTCTGTTGCTTTAGGAGCTTGTTTACTAACAATTCCAGGATTAATACCGTTACTGAATTACTGGATAATCAACCTCATCCCGCAGGTCAAAGGTGGCACTTCAATCGAATTTGAAGCCTTATAACTGAAGATAGTTAAGCTGATAGGTCCCCTTTCAATAACATCCATGGGTTTTAAAGTTTTTCGTGCCAGGTCATCGCATGCTAATTTTCGTTCTACGGCGTAGTGCGTCCAGTGGTTCGATTTTCAAGGTCGATGTGGTAATATTTATGTAAACGGTCATTTTGTTCTCACACCCTTGCATTGTGAATGTGTACAAGTAAGCCATCCTGTGCCGGTTATTTATCAAGATCTATCTGTATTTTTATAATTTTATTATGAAGAGTGTAAAGTCCCGGTCGTTATTGCTATTTGTATAAAAATGTACTAGATGCTTAGCATTTTAGTTCTTTATTCTAATTTCTAATTTAATTAAGCTTCTATAAATTTTACAAGCTGCTTCCATTCTAAGAACTCATTTAACTAACTGACATTAATAACCTCGTTTCTATTTCTTAATATTTGCTTAAATAATGCACTAGCGTCACATGGTTTGCAACAGTACAAAAGAACAATATATAAAGATGTATTTATTTTTCTTAGGGGGTCTAGTTTACAACCCATGGCATTGTACAATTTAATAAATGTCTCTGTTCCCCAAACATCAGGTGGCCCCTACATTTACTTGATAAGGAGCGGTTATCGAGGATTAGCGTAACTGATCTATGCTGTTTACTTTGTCGTAGAGAAACTGGTGCTCGAGGAAATGTGTATGCCGATACTCTCTGATGAGAAATGATTTCTTTGAAACGTGAAATTGTTAACAGATTCTTCGTAAAAGATAACGCACGGTTTGTGAACAACGTTATGAAATTATATGAAGACTGGCGTTATTGAAGGTATGATTGCTAAAAACAAACCGTTTCTAACAGGTGGCAACAAAGTTATGACGTACACCAATGGTGTATGGGAGCGCCGTATCACCAGCGCCATCCATTTCAATTTCTCTGTATTGTATGAACCGAGAAGGTCGGAATGAAACAGAATAGTTCGCTTTCTATGTGTGTTTATAAAGCCTATGCCGTTTTAGCAAATGTGGTTCGTTTGAAATTTTAAAAGTCTTTTTCGCGCACCTACTAGATTAATTGCACAATCGCTTACTTGCTGTGCGTGCCAATCTACTATACAAATTTCTATGGCCTTGTTTGAAATGCATATGGACGCATTATATACGTTACATAATGTTATTTTACAAAGATAAAAGAATTTACAAAGTACCCCTGCTACTTATGCTTATGGGATAGTAGAGCCAGACAACAGCATTACAATGTAAGAGATTGGTCAATTATATTGTCCCCACACCTGGGTCGCGTAATGTCATTCATGAATCTCTTGTAGATCCATCAAAGATCGTAATCCCTCCTCTTCATATAAAGCTAGGACTGATAAATCAGTTTTCCAAAGCTCTTGATAAAACGGGTAAAGGTTGTGAGTATTTACAAACGATATTCTCTCGAGCTTCTGACGCCAATATTAAAGACGAGGTGTTTGATGTCCTCAAGTTCGGAAAATGTTCAAAGATAATATCTTTATCAATAAAATGAACGATTGGGAGAAAGCACATTGGCTAAGTTTTCGAGAAGTTGCACAACTTCTTAGGAAACCAAAAAAGTCCACAGTATAAAGAAATAGTCGCCCAAGATGATAATGGACTATGAGAAACTGTGATATGCTTAATAAACTTGAAGCTGCATTTCCTGCACTCTCATCTTGACGAATTTTTCAAAAACCTGGGATATTTCAGTGATGAATAGGGTGAACGTTTTGACAAAGATATTAAAGTTATTGAAACTCGTTATTAGGGATAGTGGGACGTTATTATGCTGGCAGACTTTTGCTAGATATCAAAAGAGAAATGTTTGGACAAAACAAGAAGGGTAAAAGAAATCCTTTACATAGATCTTTTGAAGAGAAAAGAACTCGATGCAGCTGGAAAAAAGAGGATCATTAAAATTGTACGTTGTTTATCATCAGTCTTAGCAAACATTCCTTTTAAAGGCTACATGATGTACAAAACTAGATTGTGTAACTTCCCCGTGGTCTCCATCGGATAACGCCAATGCCAACGATGTAATGATTAAAAAACTAACGTTAGTTGATTAAACGTAAAAATATTATATAGTACAGGTATGCTTCGGGTGCTTCAGCCAAAAAAAAAGCAAAGGCAGTGACCAGAGTTATGCAGTTATTAAAACAACCTAGATATCAGGTTAAATTTCTGACATATGTGGTTATTGGAGTTGTATATTGAGTTGTAAAATTAAATGGTTAGGTGGGTTGTAGGGTTATAGGGCACGAATTTGAAGTGTCAGATTTTGAAAGTCCAACTGGCGCATCATATACAGCAGTTGAATTTTTTTTAAATTTTAAAAATCTGACTTAAGATTTGTAATTAACGACTCCAAAAATCAACAGATACCAACTATCAAAAAAATTTCTTTTAATAATTCATGCTCCATACTTGATCCACCATTTTGAATTTCAAAAATATGACTTCAGATTAGTATCAGCTACTCCAAAAACCACTAAATACTAAGTTTCGTAAAAAGCTAATAATTTGTTTCGACCTCCATACACGATCCGCTTTTTGAATTTTGAAATTCCGATTTTAGATTCGTTATCAGTCACTCCAAAAGCCCCTAACTACCACGTTTGAAGCAAATCCATCAATAATTAAAAAAGTGCGTTTGCCACATAAAATCCGTCACGTTCTTTGAGGTTGGGTCAAAAACTTGAGGTGATGGAGTATAATCCACTTCGTATTGGGTTTTAGCGCTCCAAAAACATAGTAAACATGGTCAAACCTCTAGATCAGAAAGAATTTTTTGTGTGGATGTGTTATTTTTATTAATTGGAAAAGTAACGTCATCAATTTTACAAAATTTAGAAATTTAATTTGTGACAATAAACGAAAATACAAACGGTTTTATTTAAATTGGAGCAATTTTTATTGCTTTTCAGTAGTTTATTAAACTGCTAGTAAAAGGTCATAATATAAAATTAGAAAATAACAATTCTTCTTAATCTTCTTAGGGAATTAAACCACTCATAGTTCTTAAAATCATCTTTATTTACGCTACCTCCTTCGTAGATTTTACATGGTTCTGACAAGTGCAAACCCACCATAGGGTCGCCTCAGATCCATATACAATCTTCATTGAACAATATTGGTATCTGACAAGCGTAAACCCGTCTTAGGGTCGCTTCAGAACCATATACAATCTTCATAAAACAACATTGGTATCTGACAAGTGTAAACCCGCCATACGATCGTCTCAGAACCATGTTAAAATCTACCAAAGAGGTAGCCTAAATCATAATGATTTTCCCCTTCAAAATAAATATAAAAAAACGATTGCTTAAGCCTTACGATAACGCAATCACACACTTCTTTAATAACCATCCTCTAAATTGTATAAATAGAAACGTTGAAAAATGTTTTCCGATCCCCAAGTTATTGAATTTATATAAAATTCGCCAATAAAAATTAATCAGCTGATTTCACGTTAAGCGTATTGGCTACCTAAAAAAGTCGGTTCCAGGCCGCAACACAAATTGAAGACAATCATTCTTTTAAACTTTAAAAATGTTTGCTTAGTGTACTCAAATCAAATATTTCGAACATCAATAAATCAAAGTCACCTTCAATGTATGTCATAAATGTCAAACTTGAAGTTTTTATTATTTTGACAACGATCCTACGTCATGGATCGAAACATAAATAAAAATGATTTTTAAGAACTATAAGTGGTTTAATTTCCAAAGAAGATTAAGAAGAATGCTAAACAAACCACAACAAACATACAGGTAGTATTTACAAGATAACTACATTAATATAATTTTTAAAATGTAGTACATATCATCATCATCATTAGGTCTTCAGTCCTAGAACTGGTTGGACGCGTACCTCATTGTTTCCTAGTCTGAACCAACCTACACATTTCCCTGAAATTTGCACAGTCTGCATCTATCCCTATGTGTGTGCGAAAGTCTGATCTCGGTCTACCTCTACCTATCTTTTCTTATCTCTGCTTGTAATATATCTCGTACTATTCCCCAGAAATGCCTTACAACGTATCCTGTCCTTCTATTTCTCCTATTTTTTCGTTTTTTACAGATGTCTTTATTCCTCTACTGTTTCAACAACCTATTTGTTATTAACTTTTTCTGTCCATGCTACCATCCACATACATTCCAGAAGACTTCTATCTCTTTCTGTCTGCTTTTCCTACTGCCCCTATTTCATAGATGTAATGTGCTGTACTCCACACTATGCTTTGAACAGTTTCCTTCTTGTATCTATGTTCGTTGTCTTTGAACATAGCTGCTGTTCTTTCTTGTTTGATGCAGTTCGGTCACCTTCTATTGTTATACAGTTATATACCCTATTTTCCTGATATTCAGTGGTATGTGCAAGGGAGTAAGCAGCTTCTGGCTGCCAAGTTCCCAAAGCACTTGAACCTTTGTCGAATTAATAGTTTTTCCAATTTATCCTTTCGCACAATCAACATTAGTTGAAAATATTCCACAACCAACACCTGTAGTTGTTTATAATAATCATCAGATTTAAGAACACTTTTTTTGTCATTGGGTTTTACGTCTTAAAACTGGTTGAACTTGTACCTCAGCTTATTTATGTTCTGAGATAGCATACACAGTTCCCAGAAATTCTCACAACAGCCTATATACAGCTCGATTCCCTTCTTTGTTTTGTAATTGTATGCCCTATTTCAGCGAGATTCAGTGGAATGTGAAAGGGGTTAAGCAGCCTGTGGCTGCTAAGGATCCCCCAACACAGACATTTGCCGTATTAATAATTTTCCTTTCGCACAATTAACATTAGTTGAGAGTATTGCAAAACCAATATCTGTAGTTGTTAATATTAATCACCATGTTTAAGTACAGTTATTATTTTTGTCACTAGTTTTTTCATCTTGCGATTGGTTGGAAGCGTATCTCCATTGGTTTCTATTCTGAGCTAACCTACACATTTCCCTGAAATTTCCACAGCCTACATCTTTCAATATCTGTGTGCAGTAGTCTAACCTATGTCTACCTCTACTTCTCTTTTTCCTATCTCTGCTTCTAACATATTCCGCACTATTCCCTCATGTTTTAGTATGTGGCCTATCATCCTATTTCTCCTATTTTTTACTGTTGTCCACATATTTCTTTCTTCCCCTACCATTTTTAGTACCTCTTTGTTCTTAACTTTGTCTGTCCATGATATCTTCATCATACGTCTGTAGCACCACATTTCAAAGGCTTCTCCCTTTTTCTTGTCTGCTTCTCCTACTGTTCAGGCTTCACAGCCATACAGTGCTGTGCTCCACACATATGTGTTAAGCAGTCTTTTCCTTGTTTCTATGTTTGTGATTTTTGAACACAGTAGTTGCTGTTTCTTGTTAAATGTAGCACGATCTTGTGCTAATCTTTGTTTTATATCTTTTGTGCTTTTCTCATCTTGCGTGATTTGACTTCCTAGGTATCAGAGATCCTTAACTTCTTGTAAGTTCTCGTTACCTATTTGTATTCTTGTTTTTGATTTATTTTCCCCTCTTTGGCATACTAGAACTTTAGTTTTATTTTTGTTAATTTTCATACCATATCTCTCCGTCAGAACTGTTTGCATTTCATTAAGAGCAGCTTCCAACTCTTCTTTGCTAGATGCTAATACCGCTATATCATCTGAAAATCTAAGCATATCAATCTTTTGTCCCTGCATATTAATTCCAAATGTCTTCTTGCATTTGACATTATTCATTGCCTTTTCAATGTACAAGTTAAAAATTAATGGGGATAAGGCACCTCCCTGTCTCACCCCTTTCCTATTATTTACTTCTCTACATTCCTGCTCTAATTCTATTACCGCTGTTTGTTCTTTGTATAAGCAATGTACTATCCGTCTATTCCTAAAACTTATTCCAATCTTTTTGAGTATTTCGAACACAATTCTGCATTTTTTGAAAACCTTGCTTTTGTTAAATAAAATCTATGACGAAACTAACAAATAGAAAATTTTCTGATAAACAAGTAGTTGTTACGATATAATGTTTCGTTTATTTAGCTTCTAGTATTCATTTCCTACATACACGCTGACGTAACTCGTACCATTCCTCATTTCTATGGCATTTTTAAACACAATATTGTATAATATAACAAAAACAATAGTACAGTAGGCACTATCGTCAATTAAAATCTGTTGATAAGCCATAAGACCTTTAATTCTCATTTAAAGTTATAAAGTAAATTATTCGATTTAATTAATTTTAAACAGTTGTAGGCAGAAAATTCAATGTGGAACCATATAAGGTGAAGGTTGTTCAGTAGCTTTTAATATGGCAAGGACCGGTTACATTGATCCAATTGAATTTGCACTATTTATAAATACCTTCACCTTGAAATTTCTTCCTACTTTAATTTTTTGTGTTATAGCAATTAAATTTAAGCGATTAGCTAATATCTATGAATTATATTTGTTCACAAGTAAAATAGAAATAATTCTATTAATAAAGTAAAAGCAATATCGCAAATTTAACTTCAATAACAGGAATATTCAAATATTTTAAATTAATATAAGAGTATTACACCACACTATTAACAAAGTATAGACAGCAAAGTAATATTTGCACAATGGAGTGGTACTAGAAATAATCAAAACCATTCTAGTTCATATTCATGGTTGATTAAACATTAGTACAACCCGGATTTGAAATGTATGAAAAGATATCAAATAAGGTTTCAGATTGCGCAATATATGTACCACGCTCAAATTTCACTAAAAATTATGTTAGCACATACAACGTTATTCTCTATCAAAAACGCTAGTCGCCACAATCTGTACGAAATACGAGAAAACAACATAATGTGATAGCACAGCACTCGGTACACAGTTCTTAATTTTAATGAAGAAGTGTGAATTCGAAGGTCAGTTACTACAACTTCCAGTATTGTGACGTCACAGGCATTGGTCATTTCGTGTATAAAAATGCGAGTACCGCCTGTAACAGTATCAGTCTTCTTTCGTAGACCATACAACACAGACCTCTTAAACATGTTCAAGTGGGTGGTGTTGTCTATTGTTGTGGCTGTTGCTGTAGCGAAACCAGGAGGTCTTTATCACGGTGCAGTTTTTTCCTCACATGTGGTGCCTTCTGCTGTTAGTCATCAAAACAGAATCGACGTAGTTAACAATCCAATTGTTGAACACACCGTCTACTCTGCTCCGATAGTGGCTGAAGCTGTCCACACACCAGTTGTGCATGCTGAACCACTTCTGCACACTCTGCCAGCTGCAGTAAGTCATCATAGCAGAACCGATGTCGTAAGCAATCCTATTGTAGCACATACTCCAGTCTTGACTGAAGCTGTAGCAATTGAAGCTGCACCTATTGAAGCTGTACCTTTTGTGCACTCTATTCCTGGTGCCGTCAGCCATCAAAGTAGAACTGATGTCGTAAGCAATCCAGTTATTGAACACACTGAAGTTGTCGCTCCAGTTTATGCTAAAGCTGCAATTGCACCTGTAGCTCATGTGGCTTCAGCCGCTCTCAGTCATCAAAGCCGAGCTGATTTTGTTAGCACTCCTGTAATTTCACATCATGCCATTCATGCACCCATCGGTTATACCGCCCCAGCTGCAGTAGCTCATGGTTACTATGGTCTTGGGCATTTGGGATACGCTGGACACTTAGGTGGCTATGGATGGGGACCTAGATACTATTGAGACGACTGATCACATAAATCAAGCAGTTTTTTTATTTTGGTATTTATTGTTTTGTAAGTTCTTTAACTAATTCTAAAATAAAAATATTGTGGTTATAACTAATTGTATTTATTACTTTCTAAAGTAGTGATTAAGGTTCTGCAACAAATCTAAATTGTACAGTACAGATATATTAGTAAAACTATAAGCATTTGAATTTAAAAGTACATACATTCAATAATACGTCAATACCAAAAATTACTTGAAACTTTCTAGGAATCTGACTTGATGACACGTATAAGCACTCTAAAATGCAAATATTTTATTCAATTACTCTCATAATCAGTGCCATGTGAGTCGAGTTTAACTTATTCGATTTTTGATAAATCCTTCCCCGTTTTTCTATTTTCTACCAACATTTTCACCATAATACCTTGTTCATTATCATCCTTAGGTGTTCAGTCCTGGAACTGGTTATACGCGTACATCCATTGTTTGCTATTCTGAACTAACCTACACATTTCCCTAAAATTTCAAGAGACTATATCTTTCACTACTTGCGTGCAATTGTCTAATCTAGGTCTACCTCAAACTCTCTTTTTTCCTATATCTGCTTGTAATATATACTGCACTATATCCCAAAGGCCTTAGAACTTGTCCTATCCTACGATTTTTCCCTTTTTTTTGGATTCCACATATATCTTTATTCTCCTACTATTTCTATAGCCTCTTTGTTATTAACTTTGTCCGTCCATGCTATCATCACCATACATTTAAAACACCAACATTTCATAGGACTTCTACCTTTTTCCTGTCTGCTTCTCCTACTGTCCCCATTTCATAGTCGTACACTACTGTACTCCACACATATGCTTTCAACATTACTTGTTATTTAAAATTTTGACTATTTTATTGTCAAATGACTTTCTAGTTTATTTTCTTGGTTCTGTTAATTTTTACTTCTCGGCTTTTACGTTCTTGTTTTCGAAATTATTTTTAAGACGAACTTTGCCACTCTTTTTGTTGAGTAATCAGATACTCACTATTATCAAGAATAATAATATGGATTTTAGTACATTCTTTAATATTCATACAATTTCGTTTAAGGCAAATAGACAGGGTTAGTATAAAGTCCCGGAACGGTCGAATAACTTCTCTATTTGAAGTGCATTTCTTTTTAAATAAATATGTGATTAAAGTTAATGAATCTATTCATGTCATTTTCAATTTTGTGTCACTTTCTGTTTAACCGGAAATGCTTATCACTTTTTTTTTAAATAAAACACTCCTTATATTTTTACATTTTCGGATGCAGAATAAAAACAACCTTTAAAAATATTAACTTATCTTTTCATTTTTAAGAACGCATTACAAAAAAATAATAAAAACTACGGATAACTCAAAATCAAGATGTCTTTGAAAACTATTTGAAAAGTTATTGAACCCACAAGAAATGTTCAAATTGGGCTTCTTTACCAACTTGACAGTGATATAATCGATCAATAAAATGTCTTAGTGAATTCTGTATCATTTGTGGCGTGATACGACTAATTTCTTCAACTATTCGTTCTTCTAATTCTTGTAGATTAATTGATTAATTTTTATACACTTGACATTTCAAGTGACCACACAAGAAAAATCAAGTGGCGATAAATCTGGAGAACGGGATGGCCATTCAATTGGTCCTCTGCGCCCGATGCAGTGTGCAGGAAATATTTCGTTTAAATAATCAGTAACATAGCGCGCAAAATGTGGTGGAACTCCATCCTGCTTAAAAGTAGCATCAATTAGTTATGGAAAGAGAGCTGCAGATGCTGTCACAATCTCGTTCCTCAATAAATTTAAATAGATATCACCAGTTAAATTTCCTCTAATGGAAAATTGCCCTATTATGTTGTTTCCAATCATACCATATTATACCGTTGACAGTAGGTTTTATTATTTTTTGTAATGCTTTCTTAAAAATGAAAAAATATGTTAATATTTCAGAAGGCACTTTTTATTCTGTATCCGAAAATCTAAAATGTAATGAGCGTCTAATTAAAAAAAGTGATAAGCATTTCTGGTTAAAAGATATTATTGAAAATTGCATAAATAAATTCATAAATTTTAGCCACATATTCGTGCCAAATTAAAAAAAAGTACTTCAAATGAAAAAGTTATTCGACCGTTCCGAGACTTTATACTAACCCTGTATGTTGCTTTTAACTATAAACTCTTTTGAAATCCATTATAAGATTTCATAAAATCTATATAAATGTCCTCGTTTCAAATTTTCTTTAATATGTCGGTTTGTTTAAAACTTTTCACAAAAAAAATATGTATAATGTTTTCATGACAACTTTTTCATTGTATACAGAATTAATACTGCCGTATATGTATCATTTTTATTTTTTTTATAACTTATTTAAACATTTTTTATTGTACCTTTTAAATTGCTCATTTTACATACGTTTTCGTTCTTCATCACTTCTGCCTGGACTGGAATTTGTTACGTTTAATTCCGTATTTTTAAATTTACCGTCTTCTTAACTTTAAAGACCATTTCAATATCTACTTATTTGAATCTACAGATTCCCTATACCTTAATCATTTCAAGTCAGCTCAGTTAGGCAGTCAACTGTGGTCATCCTCTATTTACTTTTATCAGTTTAAGCCAGCTCAGTTAGGCAACCAACGCTACTCGTTCATTATTTAATTCTCAAATCCACATGTTTATATTCTTTCTGGTTTCTTTTTAGGCATGTAGATGATAGGAATTTCTTGAATGTTGCTAATTTAATTGTAATTAGGTAAAGCGATTGTGTTTTCTTTAAAAGATACATATATACTTAAACTTATTTCTATTTGAAATAGAATTTCCGTAATTATTCTTTAGAAAACAATTTTATAAATACATCGGTTGAATAAGTCCACTATATTCCTAGCGCTAGTTCACGCTGTTCATTCTAGGATAAATAATATAAACGTAAGCGGGCAATTGCAAAATGCTTATGATGAAAAACGTGCTTTCTCTTTTTACGTGACTGCCCGGATTTTTAACCAGTATATTTCGGATTTTACCCTCCATTTCTTAGTTTCTTGGACTTATGATTGCTTGACCGTGACACAAAAAGGCTTGCTTTGTTGTTATAGCAAATTCTGTCTGGCTGCCACTTTGTATGCAGATTACGTTATGGTGAGAAGTACTCACTGCAGTTACCCTTACCCTTCAGAACTTGCGTGATGGAATATCATATTATGATGACCAGCAACTGTTTACTATATTCCTTGATGGTATGTAGATAGTCTTCATTCTAGAAATGTTAAGAGGAATACTTTCGGTTATTTTATTTTTCAAATATTTTAAAGGATTTGTATGTAGATGTACTATTGTAATTATGTATTTCTTTGAGTTTTCGTGTTTCAGTAACTTCTATTCAGAACGCAATCGGTATGCATCAATATAGTAAACAAGTAAGTACAGTATGGCCCTAAATAAACAGTAGTGAAACTAAGTTGGCGGTGTCTCTACGCGTGCGTCGTCATAAACAAGGTATCTTGTATAAACCGGTCAAATAAAGCGCAAATAATTAAATAGTAAGACCTAATTGTTAGAAATGGTGTTAAATAAGCTTTTATTTGTCAATTTGAAATATTTGTAAGGTTAGGTTATTAATATTCAACATTAATGGCATTGTTGTATTTTTAATTTTTAATAATTTTAGAAGATTTAATTAACAATGACATGACATAACACACACCATGGAATTTTAAATTTGCTTAAAAATGCTTTGTTCCCGCAGTGTACTTTAAAACAAATCGCTTTCTGATTGGTTTTATATGTTGTTGTAGGAAATTAGTTCACATATTTTCCGGGTCCTATGTTTGCTTAGTGGCACTGTATTAAAGATATTGTGTATGTAGAAACATACAATAATTTGCAGAAATTGCAAAATGTTGTTATTTAGCATTTAGCGGACTAACCGCAAAAGTTTTGGACGATGCTTGTAAAGATATAATCAGACGTGCAAAACTTTGTCTTGAAAAAGATGGTGATCCGTTTAGCATTTATAATTTTAGTTTTTTTATGTTAGTTTGATTATTGTTCATGCTTCGTTAAATATATTTTTTGCTATAACTTTTGTCACTACATAGTTGCGGCTGAGATATAACTAAACAGTTTGTGTTTCGTTTCAGATCTGCTTAAGCAAAAGTAAGAAATTACTCATAACTTTCTTATTTTCGGGAGCATTGAAAGAAATTAACGCCTTATGTACCAACGATACTTATGAATGCCTCATTTTTTCTGCCCAACCAAATACCATCCAATAAAAATTTAAAATAAAATAGTTTGATCTGTGTTAACCTTTATCAAATGCGTTTCTTACAATTATTCTGTACCCAATAATGCAAAAAAAAAGTATCTTTAATATTAAGAATTCATACATGGTACTTTAAAGTACCATAATACAAAACACTGATTTGATCAAATTTTTAAAATTTTTGTATTGATTCAATTTTATATTGAAAATTCAAAAAGTAACAATATTACTGTAGATAGCAAAATTTATTGTATTTATATTTATAAAACTATTTCCCGATATTCAACAAATCAGTTTTCTTTGGTTACAACATAAAAGTTTCCCACACGTCAAACACATTGAATGCGGTTTTGATTGAATTGCCTTAGAGCTACATAGTGCACATCTACCTCTCCTATCAACATACTTGACATAATGTTTTCCCAAGTTTCCTAAACACACACTTGCAGGCACACTATAGTTGTATCTTCGCTTTTTTATGTTTTTGTAGAATTTCTTTCTAATTTGGATGTATTCGATCTAATTAAACCCTGCGCAACTACAATGCTTCGTGTCTTCTCTATGGCCGGTGATAAGAAAGTTCATGCACATGCAAAAGCATAGTTTATCGATATCGCGGCGCTTTGTACAGACGCGGTGTTTGAAGTAATACACCTACATGTAATAACATTTGGATATACCAGCCGGATGTAAATAGTCAACAAATTCCAACTTCGAAAATAAATTAAACGGTAAGATATATACAATATAAATGGAACATAAATTAAGCGGTAAATTATATACAATATAAACGGAACACAACCAATTAGTAATTAAAGAGTAATAAAACATGCTACACATCCAAACCTATGCAAAGTTAATAGTATTCAATGCAATAATAAAAAAATTGAAGCGATCTTCCGAGTTTAAGGCAAACATTATCGTCACCGGAACTGGTGTTAGGTTCCTGCTTGGTGCACAATAAAGTACCAACATAGCACATACCATTTTCTTTTACAAATTCAGGTTGTGCAGCACTAATACAAAGGTGGCAGTCAAATTTCTGACCCGTTGTAGCTTAGGATTTCAGAAACCGGAAGTGCGCCTGCATTGAATCACGGTAAAATATTAACAAATCTATAAGGGTTTTGATACATCGGCAATTATTATGCTTCTATTAAAAAAATACATCAAACTTCCAAATTCACACTATAGGGTCAAATGCTGTCCAAATCGGAGGTGTGGTTGGGTTAGAGTTCGAAGCATATTGAAGCATTATCCAATTTCTAAAAATGTTGCTTTATCAGATCATTTGTGCTGGTACAGTGGTACGCAACACAAAGAGACTTTCTCTCACCCTAAAGTGTAATATTTTCGAACCTGGTTGACTTTTACATTAGTTCATAGCTACAAAATTTAAAAAGTGCTTGTTTCATATTTTTCAAATAAAACCCCCTGTATATTTGTACACCAATCGATAGATTTGTTAATTACCTTTTTTTTGCTATAAGGCTCGTGTGGGTATTTGAAGAAAAATAGACATTTAGAGTAATTTTTTTAATAAAAGCGTTGGATTTTTCGGTTAGTAGGCTGATGTCAAGAACGGAATTGACACAATCACTAATGAAAATCCTAAATGATCTATTCAGAACTAAAAAGAAATCATTAGGCAAACAACATATTATCAAAACGAATAGTTTGTTAACAATAAAACTAAAAGGTCATTATTTATTTAATTAAATGAACAAATATGTACGTCTGTTTTTTTTGACACAATAATGCAATCTGTCCAAAACAGCAGTATTCACTCTTGATAGCAAGTACTCATCAATCGATACGAATGCATTTCTTAAACTATTTTACATATCCATAAGAATGGTCGGTTTATTCCTAAATTATTTCTCTTTAATATATTCTCAAAGGAAACACTCTATGAGGAATAAATCAGGACAGCTACGCCATCTCTTGCTAGAGAAGCACTACGCAATATGCTAGGTCAGATCACTAGCGCTTATATTATAGAAAGAGAATGTAGCTCACTTCCGTAAACTTTGAGGTAAAATATATCCGAATCGTAAATGTGGCTGAGTTGGGCGTTGAAGCACTAAGAAACACTATTAAAGCACTAATGATTTTGCGAGATCCAATCATTACTGCTTCCATAACAAGAGATGATGTGGCCAACTTCCGGCAACTTTGACGTGTGATATTTCCGAAACCGAAAGTGTGGCTGGATTGGGTATTAAAGCATTAAAAAGCACTAATGATTTTGCGGGGTCAGATCATTAGTGTTTCTATAACACGAGATGATATGGTCAACTTCCGGCAACTTTGAGGTGTGATATTTCCAAGATCGGAAATGTGGCTGGACTGGGGTTTGAAGCACTAAGATGCACTAACGAAGTGCTAACAGAAAATTCGTATAAAATTATTAGTGCTTCCGGGTTGTGGCTAGATGCGAAGTCACCTCCAGAACTTTGAAATGCAATAACTACTTAGCGATAGATGTGGCTGCACTTTTCTTTGAAGCACTAAGAAGCACTAACGAAGCACTAACAAAAACCCATGTGAAATTATTAGTGCTTCCAAGTTGTGGCTAAGTGCGAAGTCAGCCACAGAACTTTGAAATACACTAACAACTTATCGGTAGGTGTGGCTGCGTTTTTCTTTGAAGCACTAACAAAAAACCTATATGAAATTATTAGTGCTTCCGAGTTGTGACTAAGTGCGAAGTCAGCCACAGAACTTTGAAATGCTATAACTACTTAGCGGTAGGTGTGACTGCATTTTTCTTTGAAGCACTGACGAAGCACTAACAAAACCCATATGAAATTTTTAGTGCTTCCGAATTGTGACTAAGTGCGAAGTCAGCCACAGAACTTTGAAATGCAATAACTACTTAGCGGTAGATGTAACTGCATTTTTCTTTGAAGCACTGACGTAGAATTACACACTCAAACACAAATTACAATATACGAACTTTCCTGCTTTTAGTTTCACTGAATTTTTCAAAATTGTATCATAATTTAGACCAGCCGCTATTTTTGCTTCAATCGATAAAATTGACAACGCTGATAGTCTCTCTTGGCCCATAGTACTTCGTAAGTAGGTCTTAATTAATTATAACTTTGAGAAGCTTATCTCAGCAGAAGCTGTAGTGACCGGAACTGTAAGCATAATTCTGATTGATATGTAAACATTTAGGTATGCTTCTTGCAAATTATTTTTTAAAATGTACTGTATAAGTTCCATTTCGAATGGACCTGCACCTTGCCGAAGTTTTAAATTACTAGAACAGGTGAAATGTCTTGCGTGTTCTAATGAGCTAAAAAGCCAAACTACAGGTCCAACCAAAGTAGTAGGGTCGTTAGTGAGGAACCAGGCTAAGACAGGTCCCCGAAAGAAAGCAGCTACTCTTTCGGTACTTAGATTGGCAGAGACCATAGGAATCGGTATGGCGGTACAAGACACACTACCGCGATGTGGAAGGCAACGGGAAACCACCGCATTATCTCCCAAGTACACAGCGTATTTAAATTGTAACAAACATGATGGCATTCTCAGGGGTAAAAGATTCCGGAGTTAAAATAGTCCTCCATTCGGATCTCCGGGAGGGGACTACTTCGGAGGATGCAATCGGAAAGTTAAAAATAAGAGTCGGGAACATTCTGCGAGTCGGAGCGTGGAATGTTAGAAGTATGAAGCAAGCAGGTAAGCTAGAGAACCTAAAAATCGAAATGAATAGGTTATCACTAGACATAGTAGGGATCAGCGAAGTTCGGTAGCCAGAGGCGGGGGATTTTTGGAGTGGAAACTTCAAGGTAATTCATACAGGAGCAGAGGGGGCAAATTTGGGTGTGGGGATGGTTATGCGGAAGATAGGATACTGTGTGGAAAATTTCTTACAAAAGAATGAAAGAGTACTCATAGTTAGATTAGAATCTAAACCGGTAAACACAGTAATAATACAAGTATACATGCCCACCTCTAGCTACAGTGACGAAGAGGTAGAAGCCATCTACAAAGATATCGAAGACATATTAAGATACGTAAAAGGACATGAAAATTTAATAATTACGGGGGATTTTAATGCCGTGGTAGGTGAGGGTAGGGAAGGAGCGGTAGTAGGTTTATTTGGTTTAGGCACGAGAAACGACAGGGGAAATAGGTTGGTAGAATTTTGCGACAAGAACCATTTAATCATCACAAACACATTATTTCAACATCATGCTAGAAGACGATATACGTGGAAGATTCTAGGAGATATAGGAAGATATCAAGTAGATTACATTCTTGTTAGACAACGGTTTAGGAATCAAGTAAAAGACTGTTGAAGCTACCCAGAAGCAGATATGGACACTGACCACAACATCGTAATTATGAAGGCCGCACTTAAATTTAAAAATGTGAAAAAAAGAAACGGAAAAAGGCACTTGGACTTAGAGAAACTAAAAGATAAAGATATTCAAGAAAGATTCGAAAAAAGTCAAATGAGTTGCTCAAAGATATCGGGATAATATCTGATACTAAGGAAGTAGAAACAGAATGGAATAACATTAAATCCAGCCTAGACATGGCGGCCAGAGATATTCTGGGGTATACACAAAAAGAAAATAAGAAACCATGGATAACAAAGGATATTCTGAATTTAATAGAAGAAAGACGAAAATCAAAAATAAATCAGACGAAACAGGAAAACAGAGATACAAAGCCATAAAATGGGAAATTATTCGAAAATGCAGGAAAGCTAAAGAACAATGGATTAATGAAAAGTGCATAGAGGTACAAACAAAGATGGAAATAGGAAAGACAGACGAAGCATATAAATAAATTAGAATGAATTTTAGGGATATAAAACCGTATAGCAAAAATATAAGAGACGCACAAGAAAACGTGATCATAGAAAACGTAGTGAAAGTAGGTAGATGGCAAGAATATATAGGGAATTTATATGCAGGAGAGGAACTAACTGCATTAGAACAGGAATCAGACATTGAAAATGATGACCTAGGATATCCTATACTTAGAGATGAGTTTGAATTAGCATTAAAGAGTCTGAAAAATGGTAAGGCGCCGGGTACAGATAAGGTGCAAGCAGAAACTCCAAAAACCGTTGGACAAGCAGTAACAGAACGTCTCTTCCAACTTGTAAGCTATATGTATGAGACAGGCGAGATACCCAAAGATTTCAAACGTAGCTTCATAGTAACTATACCAAAAAAAGAAGGGCGCGTATAGATGTGAAAATTTTTGAACAATAAGTTTGACAGCACACGTGTCAAAAATATTAACTAAAATTGTGCAAAGACGAATGGAAAAACGGGCAGAAGAAATACTAGGAGAAGACTAATTTGGGTTTAGGCGAAACAGGGGAACACGGGAGGCTATTTTAGCTCTGAGAGTAATAATGGAGAAAACAATAGAAACAGGGGAAAACGTGTATATAGCGTTTGTAGATCTGGAGAAAGCATTCGACAATGTAAATTGGAAAAAAATGTTTGAAATTCTCAAAAAGATTGGAACGAGTTATAGGGGTAGACGAATAGTATTATTAAACAAAGAGCAAACAGCAGTAATAGAATTAGAACAGGAACGTAGAAAAGTAAACATTAGAAAAGGGGTGATACAGGGATGTGCCCTCTCCCCATTGATTTTTAACTTGTACATAGAAGAGGCAATAAATGCAGGAAGACATTTGGAATTACTATGCAGGGACAAAAAATTGATATGCTTAGATTTGCAGATGATATAGCTGTATTAGCAAGGAAGAGTTAGAAGCTGCTTTTAATGAAATGGAAACGGTTCTAACAGAGAGATACGGTATGAAAATTAACAAAACTAAAACTAAAGTTCTAGTATGCAAAGGTGAAGAAAATAAATTAAAAACAAGAATACAAGTATGTAACACGAACTTACAAGAGGTTAAAGATTTCTGCTACCTAGGAAGCCAAATAACGCAAGATGGGAAAAGCACAAAAGATATAAAACAAAGATTAGCACAAGGTCGTGCTACATTTAACAAGAAAAAGCAACTACTGTGCTCAAAGACCACAAACATAGAAACAAGGAAAAGATTGCTTAAAGCATATGTGTGGAGCACGGCACTGTACGGCTTTGAAGCCTGGACAGTAGGAGAAGCGGACAAGAAAAAAGTAGAAGCCTTTGAAATGTGATGCTACAGACGTATGATGAAGATATCATGGACAGACAAAGTTAAGAACGAAGAGGTACTCAAAATGGTAGGGGAAGAAAGAAATATGTGGAAAACGGTAAAAAATAGGAGAGATAGGATGATAGGCCACATACTACGGCATGAGGGAATAGTGCGGAATATATTAGAAGCAGAGATAGGAAAAAAGAGAAGAAGAGGCAGACCTAGGTTAGACTACTGCACACAGATAGTAAAAGATGTAGGCTGTAGGGGTTTCAAGGAGATGTGTAGACTAGCCCAGAATAGAAATCAATGGAGGTACGCATCCAACCAATCCCAAGATGGATAAACTAATGACGAAGAAATAACTGTGCTTAAACATGATGATTATTATAAGTAACTACAAGAATTGGTGGACAATATTCTCGAATAATGTTAAGTGTGTGAAAGGATTTACTGGAAAACCATTATTTCGGCAAATGTCTAAGTGTTGGGGGATCTTGGTAGCCACAGGTTGCTTAACCCTCTTCACTGAATCTCGATGAAATAGGACATAAAATTAGAAAACAATAGAAGGTGAACGAGCTGTATACACATGCTGTGTGAGAATTTCAGAGAACTATGTAGGCTAGCTCAGAATATAAATAAGTGCAGGTACGTGTCCAATCAGTTTTGAGACGGAAAACCTAATGACAAAAAAATAAGCGCAGATAAATCTGATGATTAGTATAAACAACTAGTTGTTGGTTGCGAAATATCTGCAACTAAGGTTGACTGTGCGAAAAGATATATTGGAAAATATATTAAATCGGTAAATGGTTAAGTGTTGGGGAAACTTGGCAGCCACAGGCTGCTTACCTCCCTTCACAACCGTTCATTTACATTTCCAATGCTCCACCCGAAGGTACTACATTGGCCAGGAGGCGAGTTTTTTGTTGCCTGGAAATTTAGAATTTTGCCGAACCCTTGCCGTTCCAGGCAAGGTAGGGATCTTTAACGTGCGTGACAACACTCACACACGGGACCTCCATTTAACCTCTCATCCGAACGAGGGCGTAATATTTGTGAAAAATGCTCACCTGCCATTTTTCAAGCAGTCGGCCGTGTCGGGATTTGAACCCGGGACCTTGGGATCCCTCCCTTCACAACCACAGAAGGTCGGAGAAATAGGGTATATAACTGTAAAACAATAGAAGGTGACCGAACTGCATCTAACAAGAAAGAACAGCGTCTATGAGGAAAAACAATAAACATAGAACAAGAAGAAAATTGTTGAAAGCATATGTGTGGAGCACAGCACAGTATGCCTATGAAATACGGGCAGTCTGAAACGCAGACAGAAAAACGGTAGCAGCCTTTTGAAATGCTGTGCTTCAGATGTATGAGGACGATAGCATGGACAGCCAATGATAATAACAAATAGGTTATAGAAATAGTAGGGGAACAAGGATATCTGGGGAAAAAGAGAAATAGAAGGGCGGAATACGTTTTAAGACATTTTTGGGGAATAGTATGGGATATATTACAAACAGAGATAGGAAAAAAGAGGTAGATGTAGACATAGATCAGATAGTGATAGATGCAGACTGTGCAAATTTTAGGGAAATCTGTAGGTTAGTTCAGAATAGGAAACAATAATGGTACGCGTCTAACCAGTTCCAGGACTGAAGACCTAATGATGACGACTGTATAAGTTGTTTGACATCTTTGATAGAGTCTATTAGTGAATTTGATTGTAAAAGCAGAAGTTTTTCACATAGTTCGAAAGGCTGAATGTCGCTGTTTTCGCCATTCCGAAGTGTTGCAGCTAAATCATAACAATGTATAAGAAGGTCTTCTTTTGGTATAGATTTTAAATAATTTATGTCAAAACTAAAGCCAAATTGTCAAAATAATTATGAAGCGATTTGAATCGGCTTTCGGTGTCGACTATGATAGCACCTAATATCTTATTAAAAAAGTCAACTTTGTACTGCATTTCAGTAGATTGTTTTGGTTCTTCAATATTTTCTTACGAGAACATTCTTTTCTTTTTAGCCAATCTTTTTTCTTTAAATTGAGACGAAATCTCATAACTACAGTTACTCTACCATCTTGTTTCAGATAGAGATTTTAATGTTAGTTTTAATTTGGTTTTAAGGAGAGCCCAACGCTTGCTTGATCTCGTAAATAGAAGGTATATTTTATTGATCAAACCGAAAAACGTCTTGACATTTATAGAAGAATTACTTGCATCTATCAACAATAGATTCTAACTGTGACATCCACAAGGCGTGAAAAACGCTCTTGGATTAATATTAAGGATTCTAGTTTTAACTTCTTTTGTTAATGCCGACCATATTAGTGCCATTATCGTATCCCTGCCCTCGACAATTTTGAATATCTAAACCATTTCTTTCTAGTTCTTGTAATATTGAATTTGTTAAATATTCTCCTGTTGTCTCTGCGACGGCAATAATCCCAACAAAGTGCTCCTCTATAGCTCCAGTTGAAGAATTACAAAATCTTAATGTTATCGACATTTGTTCAACACGGCTGACATTCCTGGTGCAATCAAGCATAAACGCGTAGTATTTTGCTTGTTTGACTCTTTGTATAATCTCATCAACAACTGATTTAGACATTAATGTGATTAACTCGTTATGAATATCGTGACTCAAATAATGTTGATTAAGCTGTTTTTTATTAATGCGTTGCAGGTGTTCCCGTAGTGTCAGATCATATTTGGATAACAATTTAAATAGGTCTATAAAATTACCACTATTATCGCTATTTTTTAAATTAAAATTAAGAGATTCTCGATGAGCTCTAAATGCTAGATTATGTGTAAGCTAAGTAGTTAATTATATCAATCAACCTTTCAAACAAGTTGTACCAATACTTTTGCGATTCTTTAACCAGTTTCTCGTTTTCTGCATCTATTGTTTTTCCGTGTTTAATTCCTTTATAAAATTCAATCCATTTAATCATGCACACCATGTGTCCATGACTTTGTTCATGTCTTTGCAATATTCGACTCAAATCTTTCCAGTCGCAACATCCTTCTTTTACCATCTGTGTTTGCAAATAGGAAAAAAGTTTACATGGACAGCAATAAACTTTATCTTCAGATATAGAGTAAATTAACCACCTGCGATGTTGGTTTTCCCCATTACTCAATTTTCGATTAAAGTGGAATTTAGAAAAATGTCTATTATTATCGTCTCTGGGATAACTTTCGTCAGACGTCTCTAGGTTTTGGAGAGGACCGTTTTGAATTAAGTCATAACGCTGCGAGTTCGTTATTGGAAATACCCACTTCCCCGGATCAGAATCCATAAACAACGCTGTGAAATGGGCTGCTTGTTTTTGAATCATTGAGTCACGAATGTTGTCGTCACAGTCTAACTTTTTACTGTTACTGGGTTTAGAGACTTGAATAACTGTAGATTCTGCCAACTCTGGATCTGAAGTTGGTTCAGAAACTTGTACAACAGTCATCAGACTTTAATGTTATTGTAGGACCGACCGGCCCTGATGAAGGTTTCTTAAGAAATTTCATCATACTGAAACTCATGGTTTGGTTGGACAGAGCCTTTTCAACTTTTCTTTTTCTTTTTGACGCACCAGATTCCCATTTCCGATCTATATCTCTGTCTCTAGAAGGCCCTACTGACAATATAATGACGATATCAAATATAAAAAGCAAACACGCTTATACCAGCGCAGATTAAATGCAAAAAGCTTTGAATATTATATATAACTGACTTAAAATAGGGAAAGTAACTTAATAATTAATTATACAAAAAATTAAACTAACACATGTAATTCTCATCATACCCAATGTAAAATGTATGCATGTAATTCAAACAATATTAACACAGAAGCTTTTAGTATTTATAATCAAAAATACCAACAATTATACATTCTTTATCTTTATTTTAACTACGCGTTACTTTAGTCGTTGGTTATAACTTCATACTAAGAATAATTTAACTACACACTTCACGTATAAACAACAACTGAACGTCCGTAACAATTTACGCATACAGTTTAAGACGGACAAAGGAGGGTGGTTTAGTTTTGCCTGTAATTGTATACAAAGGGAGGGGGTACCGACCTAATATGTACCTGTACTTTAAACACTATACTATATTTGTATTAAACTTGTTTAAGTCATCTTGACTGCATTGTTATATGTTAAACCTTAGACTATTATTACAAAGTACGTACTCAACTAAATAGAATTCTATTAGGAACTTCTGAGAAACATTTAGCTTACAATGACTGAGCTTGTCAACCTAAGAAGACATCAAACAATGCCTAAGTAGCTTTTAGCCTGAACTTTACTCATTTTGGCCAAGAAATCATTTTGAAGATTTATTTTCTACAAAAGCTTCAATCGCAAAACCACGAAGTAGGGTTTATTTACAATTATATCTCACAAAAGTTACTAATAGTTATGGCATATAATAAATGTAAATTGAACATGTATTTTCAAATGCTCTTTGAAATGAAAGACCTTTTAACAATGGACTTATCGTAACCACTGGGTGCATTGAATTCTTCTCCCTGCCGGGACAGGTAGTCGACAGGGTCTGTTAGTGTGATGCATTGCTTGCCTTTGCGATAAGAAATACTTGCTTTTAAATAAGGGTTTAATCCTACATTTAAAGCATTGCAGAATGCTGGCGTTTGTTCTACGATAATAAATATTTTTTTGGTCAACTAATCAACTTCTGCCATTTTTTGCGAAACCCTCTTGGGCGCGAGGCCGTTGGCGGTCGCGGACGTCGCCGGCGCCTAACGCCGCCAATGTATCTATGCATCTTTCATCTTCACAGCTAGCTGTTAAACAAAGTATAGCTCATTCACTAAATGTATTTGTTCCGGTTATAGTTAAAAATGTAGTAATCACGGCTTTGTTTAAAGCTATGTACCCAAAAACCACATACTATCCTTTGAATAGAAATAAGAAATTCTGAATCATAGCCTGTTATTTGATATTTCAAATTAACTTCGACTTAATACATGGAATTAGCATTTCATTTGCAAAACATACTTTTATTATGACATAGGTGACTTGATGAAAAATATTCAGTTATGCCGAATATTTAATTTGGTAGTTAAACAAAGCTATAAAAAGAACTGCTCTCATTTACAACTATTACGATCTATGTTTTAATGCTTAAAATCACGGAAACCTAAGTCAGTTCTTGTTGTGGGCGTAGCACTTTTTAAGTTTCGTGGATGACTTAATTTATGGGAGCACCGACTTTTTTTACCTTAAACGGAACTTAGTTGGGTTTATTAAATTAGTAGTCAGAAGATTCGGTTAAATGATAAATCTTCACAACAAAATAAACTAAAAAGAAAACAATGGAATCAATTATTTGAAAAATGTAATGGAATATAAAAACGGGAAAAAATTCACAAAAATATGTAAATATACATCGAATGATCTCCCACCATAGTTACCTTAAGAGTATTTTAATTATCAAAATAATGCAAGCATTTCCCTTACACGATCAAAAAGATATTAAAAAAGGCGTCGCGAAAAATTTTTTTTACTATTATCTAATTGCTGATTTGAGATTATAAAAATAATGACATTAAATGTCATTAGTTAAAACGGTTTTTATTTGCCATTGCCTTTTGCTCTTGCAGGGAGAAAGCCTATCCGTTATCGCTGATCTCGATTTTCTACCGGAACTATAACCTAAAGTGTGGCAGAAATTACTGGATCGATATAATAATCCGCGCCGCACAGTAAATTTCTATTTAAGTAAAATTTTAAAATGTAAACCAACAGGGTTCTTTACAGATTTCGTAAATCTTCATTTTAATGCTATAAGCTCTTTAAAGGCAACTTGTGAGGTAACCGGTCTTGCCGATTTTATACTTCTTTTTTTGTGTTACCGCAATCTTACATTAAAACAAAAAGTGCGTTAGATACTAAAGTTGAATCTTCAATTCCCACTTGCGAACAACTTTTTGAATTCTTAACCCTACAGAGTAAAAATTCTAAATTTCAAGATAACCTACTATCTGAAAACCATTCTAAACCTAATACATTTTCGCAGAATAAGTATAAACCCGTATATAAACCAGTAAATTTTAACAAATCATTATTGGTAAAGAGTTCTTCGGTGGCCGCGACGTCCAAAGTTCTCAACTTTTATACTTGTTTGTACTGTGGTAGCGATCACAAAATTTATGTTTGTTTTAAGTTTCAAAAATTGGATTCACTCGATCGTTATAATGAGGCTAAAATACGGTCTCTCTGTTTTAAATGCGTAGGCAATCATAAAACTCCTTGTAATTCTACACATAGTTGTGTTTGTTCTTCGCGTCAGCACCACACCCTGTTGCATAATGATTCAGTTAAAAATGTTGCTCTTCTTGTGAAAGCTTCACAATCCTCCCCGGAAAAGAGCAATTCTACAAATATTTCTACTTGTAACATTTCTAGTACTTCTGAAAATCACGCTGTAGTCCTAGCTACTATTCAAACTAAAATTCTCGATATCAATGACGGTCTTCACTTCTTCAGCCTGTTCGATGTATTTTAGATACTGGATCCCACGTTAATGCTATTTCTGAAGCATGCGTAAATCGATTGTGCCTTAAACAGTCTCGTGACCACCAGATAAATGGTATATCAAAGGTTTCTGTAATTTCGAAAGGAATTGTAAGATGTTTTTTTTTTCAAATTACAACGACGAGCAGCTGTTTTTCCGCTTCTATATTTCCGGTAATGTTCCAGGTCGCACAATACACTCTGAAGTTTATAGTAAACTGAAAGGGTTAGAAATAGCCGATCGTAATTTTTACCTATCAACTCCAGTGGATTTGCTTTTGAGCGCTGAATTGTGTTTAAAAATTTTGTTTCCTAAAAATTCACATGTTATTCCCGGTCGACCTACCGGTGTTCGTACTATTTTCGGTTATGCTATTTTAGGGCATGTTTCGGATTTAAATGATTTATCGAATGCTGTTTCTTTGTTTTCTATTTCGGAACTCTTGCATAAGGAGATTGCTAAATTTTTGGAGAATGAGGGACTAGCTATGCCTTCCCTTATTACTCCCGATGACGATTACTATAAACAACATTTTCTAACTACACATTACCATACGAATGATGACCGTTATATAGTTTCTTTACCTTTCAAAAACAATGTTCCCCTTCCTGGGCGTAATTTTTTGAGTGCCTATAAAAGTTACGTTAATTTGGAAAGACGGTTGTTATTACAACCTGAAAGTAACAAATTTTATAACGAATTTCTTCAAGAGTATTTGAGTTTAGGAGATATTGAATTGGCGCTTAAACCTTCCAATTATGTGTTGCTTCATCACGCAGTTTAGAAATACACTAGCAGTACGACGAAACTGCGAGTGGTGTTTAACGGCTCT
This sequence comes from Platerodrilus igneus, assembly GCA_036346225.1. Lineage (NCBI taxonomy): Eukaryota > Metazoa > Arthropoda > Insecta > Coleoptera > Lycidae > Platerodrilus > Platerodrilus igneus. Next base: position 4,154,448 of record JARFIW010000800.1, read on the forward strand.
GCACCTGATTCTATGGGAATTTCTTTGAACGACTCCGTATATGCAGGTCCTAAATTGCAGAAGGATTTACCTGCAATTTAAAAATTTTTTCGTTATCACGCAGTCGCTATCTTTGCGAACATAAAAGTGATGAAACGTCAAATTTTACTTCACTCTCAGAGCTGTCGATATCAACACATATTTTGGAGACCTTCACAAGAGGATAAAATTTCGGAATACGAATTAAAAACTTTTAACTTATGGTTTATCTCCGTCTTCCTTTATTGTTCAGCGGATAATTCGTCAGAGCACGATGAAGGTCGTCCTTACCTTTAGTTTCGCACGTTGTTCTTAATAATACTTTTATGGATGACGTAATTACTGGTTCTGATTCCGTATCAGTCGCGCGTAAATTACAATTTGAATTGATCGAATTCCTGTCTTTAGGACAATTCAAATTAAGAAAGTGATCTAGTAACCACGCAGAAATCTTATAGAATTTTAAAGATGTCGATCTTCAAACACCATTAACGTTTTCCGATTACCTCAGCGGTATTAAGATTTTAGGTTTGGTATGGAGTCCCTCTACGGATATGTTTGGTTATTATATTACGCCCTTTCGCGGGCCTTGTAGTAAGTATTCAGTTTTGTCTTACATGGCTTACCTTTTCAAACCTTTAGAATGGCTGACACCAGTTACTTTTCTAGTCAAATATTTGCTTCAAAGATTATGGCTTCAGTCGCTTCTGTGGGATGACCTTCCGGATGCGGAATGATATTCGCATTAGAACAACTTTTGCCAGGAACTTCTTTTGCTCTCACAGTTAAAATTTCCTCGATAATTATCATGCCCCTACAGCATTTACCGTCTCTTGGGTTTTTGCGACGCTACTGAAAGAGGTTATTCCGCTTATGTTTACCTTCATGTGTCAGAAGGTAGTAAAAACTCATGCAATCTTTTGCAAGTTAAACGCAGAGTTGCACCTTTGAAATCTCTTTCTGTCCCACGTCTAGAGCTTTTAGGGGCTGTATTACTAGCGCATTTGATTCATTCTATTACAAGGATAAATTATTTCAATTACCCCCTAACGGGAATAAAATTGTTTTCAGATTCACAAATGGTTTTAACATGGTTAAACACCCCTCTCTATCTTCTCAAGACATTTATCAGTAATAGAGTTGTTACTATACTAGAATATACTACTAAAAACCAATGGACCCAGTACCTTAGGGTGGAGCATTGCGGACGTGGTTGAATTACCCCGCTAAAAACCTTGTTTTGATAAAGTACCGAAAACCTTGACTTTGGTTGCCGGCTAACTCAATAGGTAGGCTGGTGTATATATATGTACACGTTTGCATCTGGTTCATAAAACCATTTTTATCCTTCACTGTGACTTCTAGACGCCAGATCTAAGTCAAAGCGGGTTTTCCAAAAGTTCCCCTGCCCTGACCAAGTTTTAGAGTGATGTGTCCTTGCAAGCGATAAAAGTTTTTCAATAGAGTCGTTGCGGTGAGCAAAACCTAAGTTGTAAAATTCGCAAACGTCAACGATGAAGACTGGTCGTTTCCATCTGAACTGTGGGAGTCCTCATAATATCTGCTATCAAAAATATATAATCTATTTCACAAAAACTATATAGTAATCGCTCAATAAGATCTATGTTGTTACTGTAAATATACAAAATCTCAACCATACCAAAACAAATAACAAGAAAGCAATAAGAAATGTAATGCATATACCGCCGCATATTTTGCAATCTTATGTGGGAAATACAGGGTGGCGCAATAGAACGTGCATATTGCATCATCTTTTTTTGCGGGGTAGAAGGGGCGTGGGCGGGGGGAGTCCGATATCGTTGGATAGCGCGGTTCATAAAGTTTTAGTCACTATGAGTAACTTCGACCGGAAGCGTCGCGCATTTTGCGTGCGCGCATTTTACGAAAACTCTCGTTCGTACGTAGTTGTCAGGCGACTATTTTGTTCTGAGTATGGTGTACGGCAAATTAGGGAGGCTCCGAGTGCTAATTTAATTAAAATCTGGATAAAACGTTTTGAAGAGACTGGATCGACGTTTAAACCACACGCGAAAGGTCGTCCACGCACATCTAGGACCGAAGACAATATTGAGAGTGTTAAGCAGTCGGTACGAGAAGATCCACAAATGTCTACTCGCAAGAGATCGTCTGTCCTAAACATATCGCGACGAAGTTTGCAACGAATTTTAAACTTGGATCTTAAATTGCATCCATACAAGCCGCAATTAACCCAAGAATTGAAAGACTCTGACTTCATAGCACGGCTCACATTTGCTAATGAAATGCTCAATCGGTTTTCAAATTTTGAAAACATCCTTTTCTCTGATGAGGCACATTTTCATATGAATGGGTTCGTAAACCGCCAAAATTGTCGTTATTGGAATAGTGAAAATCCCAGACTCAAACATCAAAACCGTTACATAGCCCTAAAGTGACAGTTTGGGCCGCAATCTCTGCCAAAGGAATAATTGGTCCTTATTTTTTGAAAACGCACGGGGCAAAACATCACTGTTAATACCGAACGCTATGTTGCGATGTTGGAAGGTTTTTTGGCCCCAGAACTTGAAAATTCAAGAATAAAGAACTCTAGGACTTTTTTCCAACAAGACGGAGCTACAAGTCACACATCAAATGACTCCATGGCGGTTGTGAAGCAGATGTTCCTGGCAAACTGATTTCGAAAAGAGGTGATATCCCATGGCCTCCGCGCAGTCCAGACTTGACGCCTCCTGACTTTTTTTTGTGGGGATACCTTAAACACAAAGTCTACACCAATAATCCAAGAAACATCAGTCAGCTCAAGGAGAATATTCGTGATGAAATGGCAGCAATCACACCAGCACTACTTAAGAAAGTTTTCGCTAATTTCAGTTTGCGGTTAGAGGAGTGCCAACGTAGAGAGGGTCATCATTTAGATGATGTTATTTTTAAAAAATAAACTTCAGTTATCACTTAATAATTGCTTAGTTTTATTTTAATTATACCTTTTGTATTTATTTTTTAATAATTATTTTTAAAATGCACGTTCTATTGCGCCACCCTGTAGAAAGAATGCACCCACGAGTTAAAAAGCGTTATGTCTATAACAGTTCAACTCTGCAACTGGGATGGAACCAAATCCGGGTAGCTGAAAATGTTCTTAAATAGATAGCTGATGAGGTTATCAAAATCAAATGTTAAATTACTTCAATATTAATCACGCCTCGAGGTAATTGCAATATATTTAACTGCAACAAAGTTGGAACATTACCTGTACAATAATTGTGAAAATCGAGTATAGGACTATTGCATATTTATGTTTTCATTACAAGTACATATAAACATTCTTAAGCACAGAACGGAAAAACCAAGTATACAAAATTTACTTAGCTTAATGGAAAACGTTTTCGGTGAACAAAAATACTTTTAAATTCTTAAACCAATAACAAGAATGTACTGTGGGTACGTTAATGAAATTATACAGTTAAACAGAAAAAAACATTTACTTACGGTTAGTGTAGATTGTAGAATCGGAAATTTGGTCATAAATACTCGAAGTGATTTTTGACTGTAGGTAACTCTGAAACAACTAATAGCCATAATCTTTTGAACTTAATTCGTTTAAACCAGATCCTGATAGTACCTAGAAAAGAAAAGTAGATATTCTTCATTAACCTGCTTTTGCCCAATATGAATTTGTCAATTTAATAGGAATCAATGTGTTCATAAAATTAAAAAGTAATCCACCTGGTAGGGTATTATCCGAACTTCATTATTTAATCGCATTAGTCGGTTCGATACCTATTCTTTAAGGTTAAAAACAGCAGCTACTTAAGTTACGTGTTATATCTTTTGATCGCAACACGAAGTGCTCTATTGTTACAATTAACCTATTAGAATTAAGAGCGCCTCACGTATAGGTAGGGTAAAATATCTGGTGAAGTTCAGCGGATCTTTTAAAAATTGAGATAACCTTGCACTTGTGCAGGGTGGAAGCGCGGTTTTGAAAATAATGGAATCGCATACTGTACATCCGTATTAACTTGATTTTTACGTAACGCGGTAGCATAAGGGTGGTCATGGAATGAGACTACCTAGACAAAAAAGGGATTGCATTGCATCAAAGAATACTTTTAAGATAAACCTAAATGGTAAGATGCAGAAACCTTTTTATGACGAACGTCAACAGCAATAAGTAATTTAGTTAAAATCTGAAACTTAAAAATACATACAAGAAAAATCAATAACTGAATTCACTTTTTGTGCCACAAAAAAATACATAAAACATTATCTAAGTTCCAATAAACTTACTTTCTTGTGTGGAATTCTTATAGGTTTTATACTTGAAATTTCTAACAAAAAAAATTAATTGAATTAAAATAAATTGTATAAATAGAAACATGTTAAAAAATGTTTTCCAATCCTCAAATATCGAATGTATATGAAATTTAACATTAATAATTAATCAACTGATTTCACATTAAGCGTATTGGCTACCCAAAAAGTCGTTCCCAGGGCGCAACATAAATTGAAGGCAATTATTCTTTTATACTTTAAAATTATCGTCTAATGTACTCAAACCAAATGTATCGAACATCAATAAATCAAAGTCATCTTCAATTTATGTTATAAATTTCAAACTTGAAATTATTATTTTGACAACGATCCTAGGTCATGGACCGAAACGTAAATGAAGATGATTTTTAAAAACTATGAGTGGTTCAATTTCAAAGGAAGATTAAGAAAAATGCTAAACAAACCATAACAAACATAGAGGGAGTATTTGTAATAACTTAAACTAAAGGTAACCATGCTAACATTTTTAACCTCAAGACCGTTATGAAATTGACAGCCCTTGAGTGCGAACAATGTAAAATACAAAAATAATGCTTTCTTAGATCAACAATGTAACCTAAAAATTTATACTTCTTAAAGGAAAGAACTCTATTGGAGAGATTTTCCAATACAGAAACTATTAAAATGAAATATAAATATATACATTTCATAAAAATATCATAACTTTGCACTCTCGGCTCCGTTTGGTTGTTAACGTTATTATTTTTGTCATTTTCGCTATTTTGTTTATTATTTATTTTTATTACCTTTATGCGTTTGCATCTAATTCATGAAACCATTTTTATTCTTCACTGTGACTTCTATGCGCCAGGTCTGCGTCAAAGCGGGTTTTCCAAAGCTCTCCTGCCTCACCCAAATTTTAGAATGATGTGTCCTTGAAAGCCTATATAAAGTTTTTCAATAGAGTCGTTGCGACGAGCAGAACTTAAGTTGTAAAATCCGCACACGTCAGCGATCAAAACTGGTCGTTTGCATCTGAACTGTGGAGGTCCTCAGAATATCTGCTATTAAAAAGATATAATCTATTTCACAAAAAATTATATAGTAATCGGTCAATAAGTTCTAAGTTGTTACTGTAAATATACAAAATCTCAACCGTAACAAAACAAATAACAATAAAGCAAGAGGAAATGTAATGCATATGCTACCGCCGCATGTTTTGCAATCCTATGTAGGAAATAAAAAAAATGCACCCACGGGTTAAAAAGTGTTATGCCTATAACAGTTAAATTCTGCAGCTGGCACGAAACCAAATCCGGGTAACTTGAAATGTTCTTAAATAGATTGAGAAAGAGGTGGTAGCATTATTTATTTGATATATGGATAGTTGTTGTTATTCAACCGCGCCCTTGTGTCTAACAGACCAAATAAATGTAATTACCTACTTACTGTAATGTAAATGAATGAATAAATGCTAGTATTTTACTTTTTTGGCCGAGTAGAATTTAAAATAGTTTCATTTTTTGAGTAAAAGAGTAATTTCTGATGATACATACCGATAAACTAGAATGTTGTGATTATTTTGCTTGATATGTATACAATGAGAAGGTAGGTCATGGTAGATTACCTATAGAAATCTGCAGTGTGTGAACTATCCGGCAATAATTATAATACAATCTTCAATGTTACTAATGAAGTTGATAAAAACTAAGAAATGACGGAAGTGTGCAATAACTTTATCTAAAAATATGTAAAAAATTATCAATTCCTATCTTACATTTTTTTAGGCCATTGCTCAAGTTTTATTAGAAGATTGCAAAACGTACAAGTAGTGCATTTATATTAATTACACCTTGAAGGTTAAAGATATCAACAATTTAAGTTTGACCTCATTACATAATTAAATTACAAATACATGTATTACAGAAGTCAACGAAATGTGATTTATGTAATGAAATTCTTGAACGAAATAAACAAATAGCTGAATTTGTTTCAAAATTAGTGCGACATAATAAATCAGTCTTTTAGAGAGTCATTTCCTGCATTATAATGTCGCTACATTAAAGAATTTTAACGTTTCTGTAGACCAAGCTTTAAGTAACAAAGTTGGATTTATATACCAATGCCTGTAATTTTGTGTTAAGTACGAAGAGTTTTGCTGTCATTTTTTTCAAACTGTCAATAATAATGACTCAATTACTTGACACGTACCAAAAATGTCTCCAATAATTGTGTTATTGCTAAATGGTAGTTAAAGAATAATAATGCGGGGTCTTGGCATTGGCGAAAGCAGGAATTTATTTCAAAAGGATATAATGACCTATAAAATGCGTCATTTACAAAAAGTAAAAAGTATACGTTTCTGCATCACACAATTTGTATATTTTGCCAAAAAACGTACTAAAGTCTTATGCATGCCAAAATCTTGTTTCTCAATTAACTCATGTGTAATGTTTGTACGTATTTATTATTATATTCGATGTACATGCGGAAGGGTGTAATTCTTGGGCTTATTTCATGACAAAAAAGGCATACAAACATAGGACCGCAAATACTTCTCACCACTTTACAGACTGTTGAAATTTCAAGATTTTTCAGTTTATTCTTTATAGCTTCTGGATCAAATTTAGAACATAGGCTACGCTATAAGGCTTAAATCAGAATGGTTGTAAGAATCTACAGAGTGATACTTTTAAAGGGTCATGCTTCATTTTATCGCCCTTAACTTTTTTGCGTTGCATCTATGATCTTACTAATAGAAACGCAAGAAAAATGAGACGTCTGGACATGAAGCGCCATTTCAATACAATGACACCTGACCAAAGCGTATTTTCGGATTTTCATAGAGGATTTGTAGAAACTCTTACTCTTGCTCGTGCTCTTGTTCTTGTTCTTGTTCTCGCTCTCGCTCTTGCTCTTGCTCTTGCTCTTGCTCTTGCTGTTGCTCTTGCTCTTGCTCTCGCTCTCGCTCTCGCTCTCCATCTCCTCTCTCGCTCTCGCTCTCGCTCTCGCTCTCGCTCTCGCTCTCGCTCTCGCTCTCGCTCTCGCTCTCGCTCTCGCTCTCGCTCTCGCTCTTGCTCTTGCTCTTGCTCTTGCTCTTGCTCTTGCTCTTGCTCTTGCTCTTACCCTTGCTGTTGCTGTTGCTGTTGCTTTTGCCCTTGCCATTGCTCTTTCTCTTCCTTCGACTGTTCCTCTTCTTCTTCCTCTTCCTTTTCTTCTTACCCGTCCTCTTCTTCTTCCTCTTTTTCTTCTTCTTCTTCTTCTTCCTTTTTCTCTCCCTCTCCCACTTTCTCTTTCTCGTTCTCTTTCTCTTCCTCTTCCTCTTTTTCTTCCTCTTCCTCTTCCTCTTCCTCTTCCTCTTCCTCTTCCTCTTCCTCTTTCTCTTCCTCTTCCTTTTCCTCTTCTTCTTCCTCTTCCTCTTCCTCTTCCTCTCCCTCTTCCTCTTCCTCTTCCTCTTCCTCTTCCACTTACTTTTCCTCTACCTCTTCCTCTTGCTCTTTCTCTTCCTCTTCCCCTTCCTCATCCTCTTTCTCTTTCTCTTTCTCTTTCTCTTTTTCTTACTCTTTCTCTTCCTCTTCCTCTTCCTCTTTCTCTTCCTCTTCCCCTTCCTCATCCTCTTTCTCTTTCTCTTCCTCTTACTCTTCCTCTTCCTCTTCCTATTTCTTTTCACCTCCTCTTCCTCTTCCACTTCCTCTTCCTCTTCCTATTCCGCTTCTTCTTCCTTTTCCTTTTCCTTTTCCTTTTCCTTTTCCTCTTCCTCTTCCTCTTTCCCTTCCTCTCCCTCTTCCTATTCCTCTTCCTTTTCCTCTTTTTCTTCCTCTTCCTCTTCTTCTTCCTCTTCCTATTTCTCTTCCTATTCCTCTTCCTCTACCTCTACCTCTACCTCTACCTCTTCTTATTCTTCTTCATTTTCCTCTTCCTCTTCCTCTTTCTTTGCCCATTCCCCTTCCTCTTCCTCTTTTCCTTCCTTTTTCTCTTCCCCTTCTTCTTCCTCTTCTTCTTCCTCTTCCTTTTTCTCTTCCTCTTCCTCTTCTTCTTCCTCTTCCTCTTCCTATTCCTCTTACAGTTCTTTTCCTCTTCATTTTCCTCCCTCTTCCTCTTCCTTTTTCTCCCCTTCTTCCTATTCCTTCTCTTTGTCCTGTTCCTCGTCCTTTTCCTATTCCTCTTCCTATTGCTCTTCCTCTTCCTCTTCTTTTTCCTCTTGCTCTTCCTCTTCTTCTTCTTCTTCTTCCTCTTCCTCTTCCTCTTCCTCTTGCTCTTGCTCTTCCTTTTCCTCTGCATCTTCATCTTCCTCTTTCTTTACTTTTTCGTCTTCTTCTTCCTCTTGTACTTCCCCTTCCTTTTTCTTTTGCTCTTCCTCTTTCTCTTCCTCTTCCTCTTCCTCTTCCTCTTCCTCTTCCTCTTCCTCTTCCCTTCCTCTTCCACTTCCTTTTCCCTGATCTTGCTCTTGCTCTTGTTCTATGTTCTTGCTCTTAATCTTGCTCTTTCCCTTGCCCTTGCTCTTGCTGTTGCTCTTGCTCTTGCTCTTGCTCTTGCTCTAGGTTTGGCTCTTGCTCTTGCTCTTGCTCTTTCTCTTGCTCTTGCTCTTGCTCTTGCTCTTGCTCTTGCTCTTGCTCTTGCTCTTGCTCTTGCTCTTGCTCTTGCTCTTGTTCTTGCGCTTACTTTTGCTCTTGCTCTTGCTCTTGCTCTTGCTCTTGCTCTTGCTCTTGCTCTTGCTGTTGCTCTTGCATTTGCTCCTGCTTCCGCACCTGCTTTGCTCTCGCCCCGACCCTGTTCCCGCTCCCGCTTTTGCTCCCGCTCCTGCTATTGCTTTTGCTCTTGCTCCTGCTACTGTCCCTGCTTCTGCTTTTGTATCTGCTCTTGCTCCTGCCCCTGCCCGTGCTCCTGCACTGTTCTTGTTCCTGTCCATGCACCTGCCTCTGCTTATGCCTTTCTTCCGCCCCTTGCTCCTGCCCGTGTACCTACCCCTTCTCCTGCCCCTGTTGCTGCCCCTGCCTCTGCTTCTGCTTTCGCTTCTTAAAATACTGCAGACCGAAAAAGCTCGTCCAAATGAAATTGAAGAACATCCAGACACTGACATCCAAAAAATCGGTAAACACTTAAATATTAGTCATCAAGTTGCTTAGCGTGTATTCAACAAGTAGAGACGCTTCTATTTTGGGATTTCCTTTTAGTATTAATTTCTGTCAATGGTACCGTAATAGGCCAACAGTAAACCCCAATTTTGATTGTAAATTCGCTTTTGTCGAACCAACCAATTTTTTAATGAATTCGATTATAAATTTTTACAGTTACATGCGGGCTGAAGAAAATCCACATGGAATTGTAGACACATTTTCAAAAGCAGTACTTATTAAAGGTGTAGGGTGGTACACTTTGGTATTCTTTGATTGGTTCTTTCTTTTTGCCTGGTCGACATAATGACGACTTAACAAGCATTCTTTGCAACACAAATTGCCTCTAATATTCGCATTTGCTGAGAAATCAAACGTGGTATATGTACGATGGCACTTCAGCACATTTTTCTATTTTGGGTCTAAAGTATTTAGATGAAGTGTAAGAGAACAAGTGGAGAGAACAGTGCGGACCTCAGTCATGGCCTCTTAGATCCCTTGACTTAAATATCCTAGATTTTTCCTATGGGGGGCCTCCCGAATTTCTAGTGTGTACAACAACAATGAATACTATCATAAATTACGCAATCGAATAATTGATGCATTTGGAACGATAAGAAATATTCTCGAAGTTTTCGAAAGAGTACGAGCATAAAAAAGAAGATGAATGGGTGTATGCATAAGGGGTGGATAATGCCACTTTGTAAACTGTCAAAATTAATAAAACAATTGATTATCCACAATAAAGCCAACGCCCATTAGCCCATTTTACAGAAAATCATTTTTTATCTTTCCCTCGCTAACGATCGCAGAAACGAAGAAACTGCGAGAGACCAAAAACTTACTAAACAAGGCAGAAAATTAATTTTATATATTAAAATATACCAGCGGTGCACCGCAAAAAGCTCAAAGAAAGAAAGTAAAACATGACCCCTAAAAAAATGTCACCCTGTAGATTCTCGCAGTCATTTGTCATGCCTAGTGATGTAAGCCTTACAGCGTAACCTATATTCCAAATTTGATTTAAGTATCTCAAAAACTGTGGAGTTATAAAAGACAAACTAAAAAATATTGAAATTCTAACACCCTGTAGATCGGTGACGAAGCGTTTGCGGACCTACGTTTATATGAATTTTTAGTCATGAAACAAGCCCGAAAATTGAACTCTTCCGTATGTATACGATATTTCTAAACAACCTATATGTAGATCGAAGTAACTTGCGCCTTGTTTTCATGCTAGCAAACCTATCAATAAATGTATCCAAACTTAAATTTAAGGAAATATCTCTTTTGATGAACAAAAGTGTCAAATTTGTAAGTTTTTCTTCGGTCATTGTTGTCCTTAAGTATGTTTTAATAAGTTTTAAACGCCTAAAGGTGTTTTTTGCCGAAGCAGCTGGCATGACGTTATAAAACTAATGACTTCTTCATTTTTGATGCTATTGTTATTAAGGAAATTATTTATTTACATCAATCGAAATGGTTTATATTTCGTTTCTAGTTTTCTTGACATCACTGATAAAAATTGGACAAATTTTCAATATCGATAAGAACCTCTTCAGTGGGTTAAGACTTAAGAATCAATATGCCAGAGGAAATGAAATTTGAAAATAAACAAATGGTCGATTATCTACTATAACATTAGCCGACTTTCTAAGAAAGTACTATACCTAATGTTAATGGGGATGTCAGTCGACAGAAACTAATGCGCCTTTAGCTTAATAATAACAAATAATTTTATCTGGTATTACGAAAGTAGTTTAAGCAACAAAAGTTAAATTGTTGGTTATTTTACAAAGAGAAAAGCCAATGACCGACTTCGCTGTGGTTGCAGCTCATCAGATTGGCGGTTTTCTCTCGTCAAAACAACTAACAACATTCCTTAATTATACGCGACTGTGGCGAATCAATACAAAACATTTCCCATCGGCCCTCTATACTCGAATGTAAGCAACTAAATATCAGTGACTTTTACAAATCACCGGCATTGCCAGACAAAATTTAATAACTAGTCTATGACAACTAAGGTGAAAATAAACAAATGTCCGATTACCCACTATAATTTGGGCGAACTTTCTAGGAAAGTACTACACCTAATGTTAATGGGAAAGTTGGTCGACAGAAACTAATACGTTTCTAGCTTAGTAGTAATAAATAGTTTTGTCTGGTATTAAGAAAGTAGTTCAAGCATAGTAAACGAAAATTAAATTGTTGGTTATTTTGCAAAAGAAAAGCTAACGACGAGTTTCGTTGTCATTTCAGCTAATTAGATTTTCAAACTTCTCTGCGAAGCAGCCAACAAGGTTCTTGAATTATAGGCAAGTCATGGTGTATTAATCATTACACAGCATTTCCCATCCACTCTCTATATTTAAATGTAAACAACTAGCATTCGGCGACTCCTTTAAATCTTCAACATGATAGTAGAGATGGCATTGCCAGACAAAATTTAAGGCAGCTGCTATTAGTCAGAAGAAAAATAAAAGATTGATGTTGCTGGACATCCTTAAATTTTTACAGGTGAACTGGAACTTAAACCGACAGAAACGTTGAGGTTTTGGTTTGATTTATAAATATGTATATGTAGACTTTAAATGTAAGCTGTAAATGGTTTGTAGTTACTTATTAGGAAATTAATTTAACGTTAAATGGTTATTTTGCTAGACTATTGAATAGCGACAAACTAATTGCCTGCAGCTAAAGCTTTGTTTAACTTTACAGTGGGTTTTATATATGGTGTAGTGCCAGTTAAGAAATAAGTAACAAGAAATCAGTGCTTTTAAGGGACTATAGAATGCGAACAGGAAACGTTGTATTGACCGACGTTTTTATTTATTGTTAAGTTGACATTTCCAGCAATGGGATTCAGAATGCAACAATCAATATTGGTATAATTTTAGAAAATCAATGTGATATGAATAATATTCACATTTCTTTTATTTTTTAGTGATTACTCGCCAGTTTGATGTTAGGAAATTAGATTTTTTTAATAAAAGTATTTGTATTCACATGGCAATTATTTAATGTTAACAGAAGTTAAGTTTAGGTTGAATTATATTTAAACTCATTGATAAAATAGGTAAAATGTAGACCAATTTAGTGAATGGATATCCCCTCAGTGAGGAAGTCGTATTTGGGAGTGACCCTCTATTTTAAAAATTTTTTTGATATCATGGAATTTAGTGAGTGTCTTTAAGGTGACATATTTAGAAAACCAAAAGCAAAGGAAACCTATCCGGAATAAGTGTCTTGCATGTTGGTAGAATATCGAAGGGGTTGCTGAGACAAGACAGTTGGGTGCCCCATAATTATAACAACAGGTAAGACATTGCTAGGTAAGTGATTATTGTAACATTGTCCTCGTTATTCAACTCTTCCAATGTTTGTTCTCATTATTATTTTTTTCATAAGAACGAACTTCCGCGCCACAGTAGTTCGCCATTGCAAATATAAAATATTTACAGGGTTGCCGCCCCTTCTGGGTAAATCTACATTTGTAACGTAACAGACTCTAATAAAGCATGGCCAGATTGTGTTGTGACAGATTTCAAAACCGCTGCTGATAAAATATTCCAACCAATATGCAGTATGCATTTTAAGATTGCTGAATGCTAATGATTCTTTGTACATAAAAGTTCTAGAACCAACAACGTCGTGATACGAGGAGAACCTGTGTACAAAGAACAGATAAGTATATATAAATCAGTTACAAAAAAGGTGGAAATATAGAAAACTTTAGCACTAGTGTAAGTAAACAATATGCTGCACAAATGAAAACTGAAACCGATGGTGATAAAAATGTTTCTTGAGAAGAATTTTGGTATAGAATAAGAGCAGAATAATGAGTTAACACATTTTAAAGAATTTTTGAAAGAGTTGATGTTGAAGTAGGTCCTGATGAATGCCATTTGTGTAGTCCAGTTAAGAATTTCCCGGAATTTGTTGATTATTATCTTCTTATGGGTTTTGCAAATAAGTTTTTGAAACAAAACAAAGTATTTGAAAAGCAATATAGAAGTGTAGAGCCTTATAAGAAAGCTTTTGTGCATTCACAATTAGCGACAAAACTAAAAATTTCTATTATAGTTATAGCAAAATGGCAATTCATAGTTGACAATTTCCATTATTTAATTCTAATTTTTTTAGATTTTCCTTATCTCAGAAGTTTTTTGTTTGTACGAGTAGTAAACGGCAGACTTGGATTTAGCATAAAACACAACAGGCACTAACTTAGGAGCTCACATCTCAGAGCGCCTCCAAGTTTAAAGGTGAAAACACAGTATAGTAACCCCTAGGCACAAAGATATGAATAAAAAAATAGTAATCCCTCACAAGTGATTATTACCTGATATCAAGTACCCATTACCTATAGTCTACTATATTATTATTTTCCCATATACGTTTTCTTCTCATTTTTTTTACAAAGCTAAAATTTCTCACAAATTCTTACTTGTTTGTTGCCACTGTGCCACGAGGTCAGTTCCTGTTAAATATGTTAGATACGTGTTTTATGTCGATCCAATTTATGGTTTGTGGAAAACAAAGAATAAATTCAATTAGCAAGTATTTTTCAAATAGTAAAGAAGGACAGCATAAGTATTCAATTCCATGGCAATTTGCAGTTCCAGAAATTTCCTACAAGAAGCTTGCTTGTTTTGGTTCGAAACATATGGCACCCTTGTGTTATCTTGTGAACTTTGAATATTTGTTTAAAAGCCATTAGCTTTATACTTGCTATCTTACCACCTGTTTGTTTTGAAGTTTGAAATAGCAGGTCAATATAACATTTACACAAAATTCTTAACCTAACAAATATTTGTTCATATTAAAGTGCAACCAGAATCTACGCTGAAAGCATCAATGTTTCCGGTTAAAGTAGTGTTTGTAACGTAAAATTGATTTGCATTGCACAAGCCAATCGAGCAGTTATCAAAAAATTGCTAAAAGAGACTGGATCCATCAATTGTATTAGTGATTCATTTTTGGTGTTGATTGGTTGATTGCGTCTAAGCGCACTATTGTAAATATGTATTCATTTTGTCTTCATGTTTAATAGTTTCTAGTAGGGACAAGTTTGTCAGCGTAAATCCAGCAAGTAATTAGGTAAAAATTCTTTTTATAGTCATATAGTATTATTGGTGTATTAGAATTTAAAATCGTTTTACACTTGTCGTCATGTTTTTCATGTATCATCGAGTTCAATAGATGCAATCCGAATTGCTCATGTTGTTGTATTTTAACCGTTGTGTAACTATAGTTAATTAGGTGTTTGCTGTGTCAATGCAGGGTGTAATTCATTATAGTTGTTAAACGCTAAACACCCTTTAGTTCGATTGTTACTTAGATATAATTAATATTTAGTATTAGTACGTGAGGAGTGAAGAATTCAGATAATTGTCTTCAAACCAGCAATTCAATATTGTTTGCTATCTAAATTGATACAAGTTACTTATTAGAGTTATTTTTACATGTGTTTTGTGTTTAATTATTATTTCAGGTACGGATGTTTTAAAAGTGACGAAATAGATCGTGTCATGTTGTTTCGTTCTTTATATCGCCTCAACTTCCGATAGTGTTTGCGTGGCACCCCTTTTCTTTCTTTCCTTTCCTTTGTTACAGGTAATTCGGACAAGCATTCCGTTATCGATTTCGATCTCTTCTTACTGGCCCACTCGTCTTACGGACAGCGAGTGTTTTTCTGATATTTGAAATTTGCGAATATTTCAACTAATTTATTTTCGGTGCATTTTTTAATTTACATAATTTTAGTTATAGCATAAACGCAATATGTTAATCTCGACATTTTGCTTTTATTTATAATAATTACATTTCTTTGGAGACATAATATATCTTGTTATTTCAACACAAACTTTATTTAATACAATTTGCATTTGGAGAAATCACATTTACCAATTGACTTTCGACAAAACTGGAAAACATATTTTTTAGACGCAAGCCTTTTAACCCAATACAGGGCTTTGATTTAACATTTTAGATGCTGTTGCTTGCCTATTTTTGATCTTTCTTATTCGTTTTAAGGATATTGTGTGGGGTTGTTTCTTGTGGTACTAATAAAATAAACATGTATAATTATTGATACAACTTTTCCACGATTTTAAGAATTAAAATTAAAACTGCTTTGACAGCATGTTTGTAGTACATCAATGGATGAGTCCCAAAGAAAGGCACGTTTAATATTTTCTATGCATTAAGTTTAATTCAGTGTTGAAATAAAGTTAAGTTACTAAACTATGCGAACAGAAACCCTTTATTGGGTGGATTTCTATTTTATTAATCCGCAGTACGGAATAACTGCAGGTAATATGTAACCCATACAAAGCCCAATGCATGTGACATCTGGAAAGTTTTTCTCTACGTATTTTTTTCATAAAATTTAAAGTGATAGATTGAACCGTACCGCTAGATTTTTTAATGTCAAATAACTTTAAATTATTTACTGTTTAACTTGAACTCAATCCTTACTAAAATACTATACGATATTTTGCATATTCGCAACATTAACGTAATAAAAATGAACATTTCGTAATCTGCTGAAATGTAATTTATGTGAACAACAAAAATTCAGACGTGTTAATGCGAATAAAATTTTAATGGACTAGGTTGACTTAAATTTATAGCAATAGTAGTAATTTAGGTACTAGTCATTTCTCTTAATCATTAAATCATATCAACAAAGAACAAAGCAGTATTTTACTCTTGGTAAATATCTTCATTGGGCGAGGCTTTCTGACCGTGAATTAGAATTAGATTTGAACCTGACTCAACTGATTGAAATTTTTTATTGTTATGGGTTATGATTATAACCCGCATTAATAGAAATACCTTGGAGTTGAAAAATTTATTGTGAAAAAGTAGTTTAATGATCATTTAAAGGCCGATTTTATTTTCATTACTATTCGACAATTTGTTTATCCTAAAATAATTTTAATAGCATTTGCATTTAATAAACCTCAGGAGGTGTGTTAAGTCGCGCATATCGTTCTTTTATAAACTGTAATTACTAGTTTGCTCTATATTTCTATTGACCCTGATTACATTGCATTGCTTTTGTAACTAACGACGCGTAACGTAACTTTTCTCCATTATTCCCACATAAAATTATCTAACATCAATGTTCTAGAGGGGAACAATTGAGTAATTACAGCTCTTTACATGCATTGCAAGGTATATAAACTGTAATTATTCTACGGCAAGACAGTGTACTTTGAAGAAGTGTTTAAACATAACAACACAGACCACAAAATGCTTAAGTTGGTGGTGTTGTTTGTAGTACTTGCAGTTGTTGCTGCAGCTCCAAAACCTTCACATTTCCACACTTCTCCAATACTGATTTCAGCGATACCATCAGCAGTCAGCCATACATCCAGAGTTGATATTCACAGCAAACCAATTATTACAACGTACACTTCTCCAGCTTTAATTTCTGCTCCTATTTTAACATCGCATGCTGTTCTTGCTGACGGCCATGGACTATGGGGTGGACATTACGGTTATGGATGGGATGGACATGGAATTGGTCTCCATGGTTGGTAAATCAATCTGTAAATAATCAAATTTCTATTGTATACAATTTTTTGATTTTTATAAAATAAATTTACTTGAGTGCTATGTTGAGATTATTTTCTGATGCGGCAACGCTTCCGCTCCAATTTAATTTAACATAGGAAGCAATTTTTGCCGAATTATTGGAATCGATATTATTGTCATTCAAGGTATCAGATTAAATTATTCTATTGAAGATGCTAGGTGAGGCATTTAATAATTGTAGCTCGTCTAAGCTTGGAATTCTTGATTGTTTTAGGTCTTGCTGGAGAAATTATTCGAAAGAGTAGTTTTTTTTAGTTATTCAATTTAAATTTTAAAAGCGTTATGTTATTGCCTGAAAGTAAGTCACTTAAAAGCAGATACTAACAAAAAAAAATCTCTAATGTTTTAGCAGATTTTAATTTCCGTCTCGAGTATTTACAAAGGTGTTGAGCATTTGTAGGTGGTTGTTATAACTTAAAAAAGCAAAAGTTTTAGGGATTTTAAGAATTTTAAATTCAACTACTGCTACAGATGCATAACAGAAATTCATGTTGCACGGTTTGCAATAAATTCTTGCTATAAGTATGCACGTTTCAAATCCATGACCTGTAATTCGGATAAAAATAAATGCACTTTTAAGTGTTTAGAACATGTTATTAAGGAAGGTAACTACTAACTGAAAAATACTACATACAGATTTGAACTCTTAAAATATACATTGATTTAATTTTACCTTGTGAAATAGTTTATCAGAATGCTGTTAGGAACAGAGGTAAAACCTTTCTCAATAAATTGAGAATTTATCTATAATTCAGTTGTAAAATTAGTTTGCGACAGTCCATAACTGATTTGAGTTAAAGGATAATTAATTTCATAAAAGGAATACAAAATAAGTGAAGTATTCTATCAATATTAGTATATTTTAACTTTCAAATTCTTTAAAATTGAGGTTTAAAGCTAACCAAATTTTTATTCACGCCCTATTAATTCATAGATCAAATTTGAAGCACGAAATGACATTGGTCTATTTTTAGATTTAATTTTTTGTTTGTTACAATCTTAGCACACTTTAATTTCAGAAAGGCTTTATTTTATTTACTATAACTGTTTAAAGCCACAAATCGAAGGACATTTCTATTACTATAACATTTTACTTTGGCCTAGGTTACTTCAGTGCCACTGAATATTGCAACGTTTCTTCCTTCTGCTGAGATTTCATGTAAAAAATATAGTCAAAGATGAATTGAGATGTTAAAACAGCTTTAGTGAAGTGGAAGTCACTTAAAGACGCTAGCTGGATTCAACCCGTCGTAGTTTGATAAAACTGAGTTGTGAATTGCATATAACAAAAAGAGCTAATTCGCGTGCTGTTGTACCTTTTATATAAACTAAACAGGATACATCATCCGGTAGGAGTAAACCCACAGGAGTATGTGACCCATACACTAAACCATAAAATCGTTCAAACAACAACGTTTTAAGTAACGTTGGCAGGGATACAAAACGCCACAATGCTTGGTCAACAACTGAAATTAAATACCACAAATCAGAGATCGCCTTTTGCGTTTTGCATAAAACACTTCAGTCGTAAATTCATATTAAAACTATTTCAATTTTCTCATCACTTCTTAACACAACGTTTACATAAAAATAAATTTTTGCCGCTATATGACCTCTTAAAAGATTCAATAAAGGTCAATAATAATTCCAAATGCAAGAACTTTTCATTGTTTCAATATTTCACATGAGAGTCTATTAAAGTCCAAGATTGTTATAAATACTAAGATTCATACTATAAAATTATTGAAGTTAAAGGTCTATATCAACAACATTTTCACTCTGATGCTTATTGATTATATTATTAAAAATTTTTTAACCATTTAATACATTAACATTTTAATAACTTACAAATGGCTCACCAGAGGTTATTTTATATATATATATATATATATATATATATATATTCTGTAAACAAACTCTGATGATAATAATAGATCTATTGATTAATACAAATCGAGCTAGTATTATAGCCATTTACAATAACATTAAGCATTTTATTAACTTCACGGAAACATCCACTGACCAGACGGTTTCGGCTCTTTAAGCCTCATCAGCGATATATATATATATCGAGATACTATGAGTATATCAGTAAGCATATTATACTATGATATAATATTGCGAATACAATCTCTGTAGCTGTGGCAAAAGTATTAATAAAACATTAGCTTTATTACTTCACGGTGATGAAACATCCAACTGACCGACGGTTTCGGCTTTGTTAAGCCTCATCAGATTGAATCGAAACTACATAGTCGAGAATTCTATAGATGGCTATATCGAAGCTATTACTGGTTATTTCGAAGACAATCTGCTGTACTGTGAGCAAAAGTAAATAAAACTGCCAATCAGGTGATAACACCAACACTACTAAGCGTGGCGAGCACACGGATTGAATCGAAACTACATAGTAAATTCTATAGATGGCTATACAAGTACAAGTCTGGCTATTTGCAGTTATGCGGATATTGTTCTACAGCAATTTCTTATTGCGGACTGTAACATAACCTTTGCGTGGCGACACGGGTTTATGCTCAATTCAAATGAATAAAAGACAAGTTAGTTTGCAGTTATATACTCCATGTTCTAGCCAATCGAGAAGGTTTGTTACGTTTGCAAATAAATTTTGCTGTAACATTCCGCAAATCTCAAATGGCCTGACGTACTTGTATAGCCACCATAGAATTTACTATGTAGTTTCGATTCAATTGTGCTTCCCGTTTAGTAGTGTTGGTGTTTATCACCTGATGGCGGTTTTATTTACTTTTGCCATAGTACACAGATTGTTTCGAAATTATATCAGTATAATAGCTTCGATTACATAGGGTTGAAAAGTAATCTGCTCTGATGAGGCTTAACAAAGCTGAAACCGTCGGTCAGTGGATGTTTCCTCCCCTATGAAGTAATAAAGCTAATGTTTTGTTAATGGCTATATAACTACTAGCCTGATTTGTATTCGTCAATAGGCTCTATTATTTCATAGAGTTTGTTTACCGGTACATCTTATTTTATATATTGTTCTACAATTTCTTATTGCGGACTGCAAATAACTTGTTTTATATATATATATATATATATATATATATATATTGTCGTGGAAATTATAGGTTAAGGAGGATAGGTAGGTCTGGATAATAAAATTTTAATAACTATGTATATAGGAAATAGGAACAATTTATTTACGCGCCAAATTACTTAGTAGTGACATTGAAAACGGACGGATACTAACATAGTTTTGTATTTTTAAATTGGAATGTTAAATTTACATAACGTGTAGAAGCTTTAGAGTACATGAAAACTCAAGGAGATGCATAATTAGCTTTAATATTTTAAATCAAGCGCATCGGATAAGGAACGGAGCTTTTGGGTATAGAAAAACGATAATTTAAACGCATATTTCCATTTAACTGAACTAAACGTTCGTTTATACAAATCCTAAGAAACTCTAAAACTCGGAATTATAATTTCAAACGGACAATTTGTTTCATAGAAGCACCTGATAGTTAAAATGTTAAGCTCAAATAACTGAAATAGACGTTGGTACAGAATTTTGTAGAATCGTTTTTAACGGTCGATGCGAAAGCTACTAAAATAACAGATGCTTTGAAGGCAAAGTAAGACGGAATATCCGTCATGTAAAACAGACAGAAAACACGTATAATAAAACGTTGGTTAAAATACTCATCTAAAGTACGCGGTAGATTTGGAGGTCAACCATAATATTGATTTTCTGTTGCTTGAGTGGAATTCTAAAAGAAACAGTAAATATAGGTTAAACGACGAAAGGTAGCTAGGGGTTGGACGTTAAAAACGGGGGAAAGCAATCTAATTGGTTGAATGCTAGAAGTTTTAAGAAGCTCGCAACGGTTACATGTTGTTGAGGAGTTTTAATATAGAATCACGGAAGACTGGGAATTTTAAGACGTAGAAGTTCGTTACGTACAAAATTTGT
Organism: Platerodrilus igneus; assembly: GCA_036346225.1. Classification (NCBI taxonomy): domain Eukaryota; kingdom Metazoa; phylum Arthropoda; class Insecta; order Coleoptera; family Lycidae; genus Platerodrilus; species Platerodrilus igneus. Next base: position 4,175,415 of record JARFIW010000800.1, read on the forward strand.
AGATCCTGTTTTGAAAAATAAGCATTTCGATGGAAATAGGCTCCGTGAGGGGTGTACAAAATCATATAAATACACTAGGAGAGGTATTAAAGCTCTCTTACTTACTCTTATTTGCTCTTACTTGCTTTTACCTTTTATTAATTCTCGTACGTCGTTTATTCGTGTGACATCCTAATTTAAAAGTGTGTAAAACGTTGTTAGTAACGTACATCGATAATTTATTAAAAGTGTGATTTGCACAAGTGAGTGCTGGCTTATAGTCGGTGCTGTTACCACACGCCATGAACTAATGAAAGGATGGTACTAGGGTAAGCGAATTGAAAAGTTTGAAACAAAAATGCGTGAAGTTTAGTGATTACGGAAAGTTAAGCTTGGTCGAGACAATCATCGGGGTAGAAACACTGAAGGCAATTGCAGAGATTTGGATGGCGAAGGGAAAATGAGTTGGATCGATGTACAACAACGAAGCGTATGGACACGACGACGAGGGTTTTGGAACACTTTTACAGAGGTAACGATGGGAGAAGCTTACTTCAAATAAAAAAACTAATTTCTTGCTTTTGCTTGAACATTTGTGCTGGTATTTTGTGCTTGAGTGTTTTGACTTATTGGAGGTGTATTTTATTACCATAAAAACTCATTTGAAGGCGGTGTATGTAAATTGATATTTATTATTTAAAAATGTTAGTAAATGACATAAAAATTTTGTTGTAAGGAGTAAACGGATGTTTAAGTTTGTTTTAAACAAAGATGCGATGTTTAAAAGCATTTAGAGTAACTGGGTTATACTGAGCTCACTATAAGACAAGAATAAAAATTAATTTAGGGTTGCACGACGGGCCCATCTACTCGTCTAAAATAAAATTGTTAAAATAAATAAAAATCATGAAATTTTAAAAGGTTTAAGGATTGAGATGGTAACATTTTATGAAACTGTATATACAAATGTGTAAATATTTTCTTACTAATGGAAACTTTTTAATATGTGTAAATAAAAAGGTTGTATGTCTCGTTGCATTATTTGAGTGGTAATTTTATTGACTGTATTTGTGAGAAAGAATGAACTTGGGATGGTAGCTATCCAAGAAGAAGCAGATTTTAGAGCTAGCCAGGGTGTGCAGAAGTAAGGAGGCATTCCAGGGGTATTTGTTTTTTTTATTAAATTTTCAGAACATTTTTATGACGGCCCAATAACGCTGGAACTTGAAGGCGATCCTGATATTCTATACAGGTATCCACAGCAATATATATATATATATATATATATATATATATATATATTATAATGTATAAGGAAGCTACCAAGAGTTCTGAGGGTGGTTTAGTACAAGGTCGTATATGCCAAGCAAAATAATCCACATATTTGATCATATAAACTTAAAAATGTATGTTTCCCGTATTCTACATATGCTAAAATACCATTCAAAATGGTAGTTGAAATAAAGTGCCAAAAGGTAATATCGAAATGACTAAATGACGTAGTAAGATGTGCAGTGCTCAATGGTTTATACCGAGTTTGAATGTTAAAGGCCTTTGAAAGTACATTTGCCGTCCGGAAACCGGATGCGTCTATGAATGTTTAATATCGATTACGCATCCAGGTTCTAGTGTAATTTATTTTGGTTTTGCATTTTAAATAGAATCAACTTTTGGACAATGTTTGTAAATTCTAAATTATTAGTTATAACAACATCAAATGTGATTGATGAACTGTAATTATTTTGGACCAATGATAGAATTTAATGTGATTTATAAAAACGTAGAAAGGACATGAGCTATGGTATGTGCGACACACACGAAATGTTAGGATGTATTGGACGATTTAGTTATGGGGTAGTAGGCAAGAAAAGTTAAAATGGTTGCCGTGGAAAGCAAACAACGGGAGATTATTTTCGAACTTTATTGGTAAAAAGACGTGTTTTTTTATACTGTGCTAATTTGTAACGATTTTGAAAAAAAGTTAATAAAAGTATTTGTTTCTAAAAGAGTTTTGATTTAATAAAGTGTGGTAAAGAAGCAACAGCGACAAAAGCATAAAGTAAAGATTGGTAATTGTGCGACGGTGAAACGACGGATAAGTTAGATTTGGAAAGCGAGTGGTTATAAGGAAAGAAGTTGAATTTGGATAGCGTGTTAAAGGTAGCAGGATATTGGGAAGATTTATATAAAGGAACGGAGTTTGGATTTGGAAAGCAATTTATAGGTAGCAGGACATTGGGAAGATTTATATAAAGGAACGGAGTTTGAATTTGGATAGCGATTTAAAGCGAGTTATAGGTAGCAGGAAATCGAGTGGTTATACATAAAAGGAACAGTAGTTGGATTTGGATAGCGAGTTATAGATTGGTAGCGGAGCAGCGGGCAATTTGTAAAAGGACAGCGAGTAGATTTGGATTAATTAAGAAGAAGCGGACGGATTTATTGAATACACGACGAGCGAGATTAAGGAGAACAATAATTGGTAGTGGAGGATTCGAAGCAGAAATTAGCACAGGGGAAGTTATAGCACTGGGTATTCAAAATTCTAAATTCGGGTTAATTATTTCAGGTATTGGGGAGCAGCTTAAAATTTCAAGAACGACACCTGGAGGCGGTACAAAATTCAACCAAATAGGACATCAGTGTAAAGACGCATACGGCGACACGGATTTTGAGCCAGCAGTCAGCGCGGCCAACAACGAAGTGTAAACCAGGTGAGTGCTGAAATATCTTAAACGTCAAAAATAGTCATAAATTTTGGTAGTAATTTAATTTGGCACAAAGCGTCGTTGATCTTAATAGAAATTTTGGCATATACAAAAATACAGTAAAAATTTAGTACTAAAACAAAAGAGTGCACTTTGGTTGGACTTGGTACATCTACTTATAACAGAACTCACTATAAGTAGTTAAACACCCTGAGATTAAGAGCTCAAATAGTCGAGGCGTTGAAATAAATAATTTAATTAAAGAACCAACCAAACGTTGCAAATACGGGTGTGCGTTAAGTGTGCACATTTCACAAAAGGCGCTACAAAAAGGGGCAAAAAGAGAGTGAGTGACGGACAGTGAGTAGTAATAAAAAAGGGGGTAGTAATCATACAGATAGATAGATAGTAATAGTAGAATATATATTGGTATGCTAAGGTCTCGCGTTTGTGCACCGCTAAATTTACTGTCTCACCCTCTCTTTGGAGGTGGCGCTAAAAGAGTGCTGTGACACGATACAGCAAATTGTAAATTTGAAATTACTAACTTATCTTCCGTTCTAACTTTAATTTGCCTGGCTAGCTCAACGGAAGTATTGGAATTTACAAAATGAAATCAAACACAGCAATATCAAGGATCATCTATAAGTTCAAAAACAATGTTCTTTCATACAAAAGAATACATAATAGTTTACAGCACAATTTTCAAACATAAAATTATTCCTAACAGGTATCTATTTACTTAATTATTAAAATGTTTCTCACCTAATCTTTGTTAAAATTTACAGAACTCAAATCTCTTCTCTTGTGAAAAATTTACTTGACGTTTACTCCCACGCTTGTAAGGGTGTTTGACCAAAATTCCCTGATATATAGTCTATTTAAAAGGTCAAAATGTTTCAAAACCTGCCGCAAAATTTTCTGGTAAATATCCTTACACAAAAAAAAAATTTTATGACTAAGACTTATTTTACCTTAAATTCAAATGACAAAATACTCAAATATCAGTTGCAAACAACGGAATCTAAAAGTTGTACTTGCAAAATGAAAGAGCGCTTATCCAATTCGTAATTAACATTATTAAATACCTTCTGCTTCCATTTTAAATAGATGACAAAAGCTCAGCTTACAAGATTTTCCATACTATTTAAAATCTTCATTTAGATCATCAGTTACCTAAAGTAATTTTCTTTTTTTAAATAGTTAGCTTTACAATAGGTTTTGTATCAGGACTATCTATGTCAAGACTGTTTAATTCCCGGAATGTTTTAAAATAATTACCTTTCATATTTATGCAGAGTCGTTTTAAGAGTAACTTTTTTATTCAAAATTACATGTTAAATATTAAATAGTGTAACATGTTCGCGACTTTATGAATGAATAAATCTTGAATGAAAGTTCCCGCTTATATATTAAATATATCTCCATTTTAGAACTTTCCTGCTTTGTTTGAAAAATAATACACCGTGATGATGTCATTTTTTCAACAAAATCGGGTTTTATTACCTAATTAGTGTCAAAGGGCGTGATTTTTGTTCATAGTAAAACGTGCGGTATATCTTTGTCTAAGGTACGGAGTTGATCCTCTGTCTACCTTTTTCATATTGAAATCCGAAAAGTTATAAATTCATTCTTATCGATTTTACGACAATTTTGTTGCATGTTTAACGAAAGCGACTTTTATAAACCGACATTTTATTCATAATTAGCTTATACTATATTCTTTGGATTTAACGTATTTGTTTAGATTCATAAAGAATATTCCAGATGTAAATAGGGAATAAACAAGTGACCCGTTACCTACTTAACACTGGCGGACCTTCTAGAAAAATACTGCACCCAGTGCTACACAAGGAAGTTCGTCAACGGAAACCTATATGTTTCCAATTAAATATTAAGGAATATATTTGCCTGGCATGGGGAAAGTAAAGTAATTCGAGCATAGGGAACGAAAATTAATATAAATTGTTGGTTATTTGCAAAGAGAAAAATAGATAACAGGTCATTTGTATACTTCCTTTTTTATCTTGTTTTTTGACTCACTATTAAAATTTTATCTGGAAGTGCCATCTACAGCATCATGTTGGAGACTTGAAACAGTCATCGATAGTTAGTTGCTTATATTCGAGTATAGAGGGCTCATGACAAATATTTTGCTTTATAAATATATCTTGATTTGTGTATAATTCCAGAAATTAGTTGGTTTTTTCAAAAAGATATGCGTCCGTCTGATGAGCTGCAAGAACAGCGAAACCGGCCACGGGATTTTCTTTTTGCAAAATAGCTAACAATTTATATTGATTTTCGTTCCCTATGCTCGAATTATATTACTTTCCTTATTCCAAGCAAGATTGTTAATTAATTCCAAATTTGTTTCATTTAAAACCTACAAAGTGAATTAAATATTTCAATACACACAAAAGTCAATTTATATAATTGATTAGCTTTAATTGCTTTATTTATCCTTTGTAAATGTGAAAAGATTCTATTTTAACACTTATAACAAGAGATTGCTTTTAGTGGTAAATAAACAAATTTTATACACGGAAAATATGCTTTTTATTAAAGCGAAATGAATTTAATGGCTATCTACATGCAATACGCTTAAATTTGTACACACGGCTGTATTATTGATTTAAAATTGGAGCTTTTAAAAATACGGGAAGTGTGTTTTTCTCTGCATTTTAATAACTAACAAGTACGCTTGTATTATACAGAGTGAAACAATGAATCTTCGGAAATTTTAATACTTTCCGGATTCTATCTATTTGGGTTGACTTTATTGTAAGGATTGGGGTTTCAATGACCTCTTGTGAACTCCTTATCAAATCAATATATATAGAGGTTTTTGAGCACCATATCCTATTCATAAAACATGCCAAAATACGTGAAAAATTAAATAAATTTTTCTAATACTAAATACTTCTTTTCAGTGTAGAAATACTCTGTATATAATACTTTAAAAAACTTTATTCATGTTAGATAATAGTCAGTATAAATAATATAGTATGTAGGTTAAAATCCGTAAAAATACAAGTCATCCCTTGCTACGAATTGCCGATTAAAGCGTGTTCCAAAGAATATCATGTAAGTTGAAAGATTTGTGCAAATCTTGTACTAAAAAATAGTTATTAAAAGGCAAATATTTGTGTTTCTCAAAACATTAATTAAAAACGCGTTGAAAACCCGTGCTTCTAAAATCCTTCAGTAAAAATCATTTAAAACGAGTACTTCCTTAAAGCATTTCCACTTTATTTCGTGCATTTTTAATGCTAAGTAAAAAGCGTGTATTTTAAATCAACACTACACCATTGTCCTAGATTTTTGAAATTTCTGAAATTCACTCACAAGTAAATAAATGTTTTACATTAATTTTTCTTACTACACCTATTAAGGAACAATTTTTAATACTTAATAAATCAAAACTGATAGCGCTTTAGATGTATTAATTAACCACATTTTCAACGTGATTGCGCAAGCTTGTATGAATCAGCTCAACCAGAAGCTTATAGATTTTTCTAGATGACGTAGAAATTTTGTACTATATAAGAGCCAGGAAATAGTCAAAAAGGTGTTTGGTCACCAATTGTCTGTTTGTCGGTCAATTACGAATAATCTCTTGATTTATGAATAAAATTTAAGTTCAAATTAAAATATACGTCTAGAACAATATGGTGTAAAAGTATTAAGTATAACGATTGACGTATAAAGTAATTTGTATTAAAATATAAACAACTCAGATTGGAGGTAGAATAGTGGAGTTAGTTTGAGTTCATGAAGTACATTCCTGTATGACAAATTTAAATAAATAGGGAAACATGGATTTTCAAAGGCATTTATTGGTAGAATGCTTTTAAAACTGAAACGACATGAAAATTTAATCAACAATTTGGGCAAGAACGAATTTATGAATCCAGGATAATTTATTGGTGAAACATACGTACACAATTGTTTTAAAATATTTTGAAGGACATTTTGCTTGCTCGATTTATTTTAAGTCGGTTAAATTGCGTGTAGATGTTTTCTTGTACGTTGATAACTTCAGATTTTATTTGAGGTCGAATTTCGATATAATTTGACTATTAGAGAAGATTCTTGGTAAATGTACCTGATCAGCTACATTTTTTAGGGAGGTAATAAAAATTAAAATTATTAAAAGTTATCCATAGATATTTCCAAGAATTTGTACATAGCGTGACTTATATAAGGAGAGGTTGGGAATATTAATTACAAAGAGAGATTGTATAAACCACATCCACAAACACCTTACTTCAACACACATTATCCAAAGGATTACTTACATACAAGCATTAAAATATGCAAGAGAAGAGTATGTCTTAAGTCCAAAAAAATATTTCATAACTGCTAGATATAAATGAACCTAGTAGCTATAAAACGTTCTTTTAGACTTAAGATGTACTATTAACTTGAAGATCTTAATGCTTGTATGTAAATAATCCTTCTAAATAATGTGTGTTGAAGAAAGATATTTGTGGATGTAGCAATTATTATTATTTGAAAGACTGCTTATTAATGAATATTTGATGCTATTATAAACTTGATGTTAGATCTTCCTTGTTTCATTTAATTTGAGCTATGAGAATAATACGGGCATCTTCAGGCAATAGTACATACCAGTTTTATTGACATCTAACATAAAGGGTTTATTTCGATTCATTTTCAAATAGCAAACCTCCACAGCAATATATATATATATATATATATATATTATTATGAGGTCTTCCTGTATGATTCAATCCCTACAAATTGGATGCCATATTTATTGTGTAGTTTCCCGGGAAAGAGTCCCTTGCTTGGGAAGCCATAATATAGTGAAGTTTACCTCGGCTGCTCCGCGCTTTCACTAAAATTCTTCTGAATCTTTCAAAGAAGCTTACCTAGGCTGCTGAAAATTAAACTTCACCTAACTGCCACTAAGCTATAATCTAAAAAATACTTCCCTACAATCCTATTTAAAAAAAACGCAACTACCAAAATACATCATACTCTATTTACACAAAAAAAAATTACCTTTTTAAGCTTTGTCCATTACAACAGTTAACATACATAAAGTTACAGATCTTTGTGAAGAGAACAATTTATTTTTGAAATGTGTTTTGATCAATTTTCATTATACATATACCTTATTTAAAGTAAGTGGGCTAACCTCATACCTGACTTTAACCCTTGTCTTAATATGAGCTCACAGTAAAACCTTTTTAAACCTGTGTGCAAAAATTATAGCACTACAATAACAAAAATTCCCTTTACTTTGTACATAAACAGTCTTTGTAAAATTATATTAATGATCCTTTTCTACATGAACACATTTTTATTTAAATATAAAGTTCAATAAATTTTTAAGTCCATAGAATTCATCAAATAAGCACCCAAAAAGCACGAAGTGTCAAAACACGTTAAGTAACTCAACAACAATGTTTTTAAAAAAATGAGTTACCTGATAACCACTACACAGCCTGCATTTGCCATCCAGCCCTCAAAGATGTTGCCGTCTAGGATGACTCGGAGTTATGGAACCGCGCTCAAGTTGAATCATACCATTCTAGTCAGCACGCAGCTATCCAAATCTCACCAACTAACCAAAGAGAATGCATCCACTTCTACTTCTCTACTATTTCATGTACCATTCGCAAATCACTCCTCGATGCCTTCACAATTGCAAATCCATCTTGGGACGCCTTGCAATTCCCAACAACCAAAATAATTGTAGTCTGTACTTGCATGACTTACACAAGCTTCGCTTTTATTTGTATATGTACTTCAAGATCTTTCAAACAACAAGTGCTACAGCACACCCACTTGTATGTAATAACAACTTTTGAAAAGCACTGAATAATAGTTACTACAATTAGAATTCACGTCGATGACAAGCAAAGAAAAGAAGAAAGCCTCTGACCCTCTTACAGCTGATTATATAAACCAGAAACACCCCCTGATGTTTACTACACATAAACAAACTTTCTTGGTATCACCGTAACCGTTGGCACACTTATCAAAACACAAACTCCTAACCGACACAAAATTCTACATAATTTTCCCACCAAACATCAACGGTATCCATCGTCCTGGAATTTTCAAGCACGTACTCTACAAAATACCCACAAAAATCGTTTCTACCCGTGTAACGTCTGGTCCGCTTTGCCGAAACTAGCCTCAACTGAAAATCAATTCCTATAAGATTCACGCCACATATGTAAGACGAACCTAGCTCTTTCTTCCTTTATCTTATCTACAACCATTTCCTCTTGCATGCTTCGTTATACAAATCCCACTCAGATATGTACCCACTCTAAATCTTCGACAGTAACGCGTCCCCTTCTACCTGTAACGTCCAATTACATTTCTTAATTTCTCTCCCTATTTAAAATTGATCTTGTAAAACCATCTTCCACCTCTATATTGCCTATCGCTTTTAAATCGTCCTTGTTCGTTCGTTACCAAATCTAACCGATATCTAACATTTGCATATCCCTCCTTTATATGGTATAACCAGTTTGTCTCTGTTTTCTTATCGATCCGTACCTGCCTTAACGTCTATTTGCATTCGTAGAAAATATTGATTTTCTGATGAGATTGTTAACACACGCGCCCCATACATATAAATAATCGTTACTTGTTGTAACCGTCCAGTTTTCGTTTATTGATTTTCTTTCCTATCTCTGTCTAACAAGTTCGTGTTTTTAAATGCTATCTTAAGCTAAATAATATTGAAATGTTTCTACTTCACTACAATTATACCCGTAAATTATTAATCTTATAATAAAATTAAAGTAAATTAAAATGAAAAAGCTCTTAACTATTGTACGCCGTTCTGCTATAATTAAAGCTGCACTCTCATCCTGTACACAAGTATATTGACCTGTTTGATAGTTGCATAACATTTATTGACTCTGCTCCCTAAATATTGACATTTCCTTGCAAATATGTGCAAATCTGAAACTAATATGAAATTAACCCTAAATTCCTACATTAAATTACTTAACTGTTACATTAGATTTCTAAGATACCTATTTAACTTTTTAATAAGCAGTATTTACACACGCTAGCCTACCATAAGCTGACCTATGACCTATCTATTTATTTCTATCCTACACATTACATAGTAATATATATTGCTGTGACAACGCCGCACGTTAAGAGCGTCGCTAACAGAAGTTCTGTGACAACGCCTCGCTTTGATGCGCCCTAACAGATTGCTGTGATACAGATAATAGAGCAAATTAAAAAATTTAAAATTGTTGACTTACCATCCTTTCTAACTTTACTTTGCCTGGCTAGCTCAATGGAATTGCCGGAGTTTTCAAAATGAAATCAATCACAGCAATATAATAAACCATTTATACAGTATGAAATATTATCTTTCATACAAAAGCATATAAAACATTTACAACATCGTTTCTTTCAAAAATCAGATAATTTCTCATCATCATCATTAGGTCTTCAGTCCTGAAACTGGTTAGGCGCGCACCATCATTGTTTCCTATTCTGAACTAACCTACACATTTCCCTGAAATATGCACAGTCTGCATCTATCACCATCTGATCTAGGTTTACATCTACCTCCTTATTCCTATCTCTGCTTGTAATATATGCCATACTATTCCCAAAAAAATGTCTTAGAACGTATCCTGCGCTTCTATGTCTCCTATTTTTTTCCACAGATATTCTTCTCCCCCTACTATTTCTATAACCTATTTGTTATTAACTTTGTCTGTCCATGCTATCATCCTCATACATCTAAAGCACAGCATTCCAAAATGCTGCTACCGTTTTTCTGTCTGATTTTCCTTCTGCCCGTATTTCATATGCATATTGTGCTGTGCTCCACACATATGCTTTAAACAATTTTCTTCGTTTTACTCGCTTCCTGGCCAATGTAGTACCTTCGAGTGGAGCATTGGAAAATCACATGTAAGGTTGTGAAGGAGGGTAAGCATCCTGTGGCTGCCAAGTTACCCCAGCACTTGAACATTTGCCGATTTAATATTTTTTCCAATACATCTTTTTGCACAGTCAACATCAACATCAAATAATTTCTAAGAAGTACTTATTTACTTAATTATAAAAATTCTCCTTGGTTTATTTTAAATTTACTGAACTAAATTTCTTCTCTTAAGAATAGTTTACCTGGTTATGATTCTCACGCTTGATAGATAATCTATAAAAAGGTCAGGGTGTTTCGAACTTTGGACACAAACTTTCTTGATAAAGATCCTTACAAAAATAAAATATTATATGATTAACACTTATTCTAGTTTAGATTTAAATGACAAATACTCAACTAACAGTTACAAATAATATTTAAAAAAAATTATACTTGGAAAAACCACGAAGTGCTTTTTTATCCAATTCGTAATTAATTATCTTCTTATTTTAAATTGACGTCCAAATCTGTCTACAAGATTTTCATATTATTTACCTTTCCATTTAGAAACCAATGTGCATCCTCGGTTTCATTATTCAATAAAAAATTTAATAGTTTTTAATATCCAAGCATTTCCTATTTTCATTGTATATAATTAAATTTATTAACTTTAATTTTTTTATGCAGGTTTCGTTTAAAACATCACTTCTTTATTCATTGTAACATCGTGATTATTAAATTAAGGTATGCGTACTGCATACTTCAAATATCTTTTTTCTAAAGCAACAGCTCGAGACTTAATCAAAATAACATTCCGCAATCGAATTCATGAAATATTTAATAAAATTTCTCATTTATATATAAAAATTATTTATTTTCTAGAATGTAGTAGTATTTATGTGATTCCATTCCAAATAATACAAGCTTATCTGACGTAGTTTTATGAGAATTTCTTATTAGCGTTGAAATTATCGAGTTTTATTACCTCGTTCCACTTAATAATGACATGCGTTGCTTGTCTTTGTTTAACACCCAAGTTTATTGTGGCGTCGCATACTAATCCAGTAATTGCGAAAGGTAATAAATCATTTTTATCAATTTTTGTTACATTTTATGGGTTTTCTTTATTGTTCCGGCTGCTTCGTAGAATAAACGAAGTTGACGTATTTGTTCTCAATTCCTCTAGAACTTTCAAGAACGTGTCTTAGTTAAATTGAATTTACGTATTACACAGGTTAATTAATATGAATAATTTAAGGCTTTAATGGCTTTATAATGCAGGTTAGTTGTGTTTTTAAAAAATATTTGCTTTTACGTCAAAACGTGTTTTTATACCCAAAATTAAGACACAAAAATATTTATTTCTATCCACGGAAAATGCATTAACGAATAACTTTTGTATTTATCTTAAAATGATGATTTGCATTCGCATTTAATGCGTTTTAAGCTATTCTAAAATAATTATGCTTACTATGCTTACATAACTTGCTAAGTATTTACAATGCGCTTATATCAGAGAGGGTGATTATTTATACACGTGAAATTTGCGTTCTTGCTTGGCATTTTGATGAATAAAGGTACGCTTGTATTACACAGGGCGTAAATACGAATTTACGGAAATTTTTAATTTTTCCGGGTTCTATTACATATTAGTGGACTTTATTTGAAGAATTTGGGTTTTAATAAACTCTTGTGACACCTTATCACGTCATTTTCCTCCAAATCAAAATATAAAATTTGAAATCTTTACTGTTCCGCATATATGAGTAATCTTACTATTTTTATTTCTAACTACTTGCTAACTATAACTAATTCTATAAGCTTAATAATACGTACGCATAATCCCTTCATACTAAGGTTTTTCTCCTTTTATCAATCCATCTATCTCTATATTATAATTACTAAACTTTCCTTAACTATATTCTAATATCATCTATAATCTAAGATTTCCATTCTATATTTCTAACTTTTTCTTATTTACACATGGTTTCATCAAGTTTCATTTCAAACAAAATTCAGTTCAATACAATACATGTTATTGAATTATAGCATATTTCTCTCTAAATTAACATAATTTTGGAAAAATATGAGGTATAGAATTTTCATAAAGTTGTCCCAGCAACTATTCAGCTATACTACTTAAGTCGAAAAAGTTATGGACTCGAATTTCCCTATCTAACCTACTTGCGTTACTTTCAAATCATACATCTTTCAACTACTCTTGAAATATAAATATAAAGACTAAGATACAGGTTCAAGTTCTGTCCAAGACCTTATATTTTTCTTCTTTCAATTACTAGCTCGATTTGAAATGATCACTTGGGTTTTGCATAAAAGTCTAAGTTATTATTTCAGTTAATCAATTGTAGTACGTTAGTATTTATCAACTTACCTTGTACCAAAAAAAACTACCTAAAATATTTATATATATATATATATATATATATATATACTGCTATAATTATAGGGTAGTTTAGGGGTAGGTTAAGTCACAGGGGTCGTAGAACAAATAAAAGCAACTTCCAGTTAAAAAAAGAACATAATTCCAGATATTATAAGAATAAATAGGTCACTATACTATTGTTAATTGAGAGCACACTGTATATAAAAATACATGAGATTAAATGCATAAGAACATAGAGATATCCAAAAGTAGTTTACGAGTTACAATTTGAAAATGCAACAAAATGCATCAAAATTAAATCAACGAGAAACCTATATGAATTGGCTTTATAAATATTTAACAAGTGCGTTAAAAATATCATCGTATACGCAATCTAAATTATGCATTATTAGAAAATCGTACGTGACATTAAGAATCACATTTGTTCAAAAATCCAATATTAACTAGGAAAGAAACAAGCACCAAATTATTTCGGTTTAGATTACAATAAATAACAAACATTGAATACGTGACTTAACAAAAGGAAATTCTTGGAATTTTCCAAATAACACCAAGATATGTGAAAGTATTACGTGACAAATCAGGCATCCATCCGAATATTTGAACTAAATAATCCGTGAAAATCCCGAAGTACACAAAGATAAAAGGTAAAGGTGTCGTCCCAACACGTGAATGAACCAATGAAAGCAGAATAGAGGTACGGCTTTAAATACGATAAGAATGAAGCGACGAGTTTAGTATACATTTAAACTGGGCTACGGCTATGTTCTGAAGTGCAAATTATTTTACGTAACCAGTGTAAAGAAAATTAAAGTAAAATCATTTTGAAAAGTGTACAAATTGTGCAACGCAAAAGCCGATCTATTATAGACGTAAGTAATAACGACTTAATTAAAAATTCATTTCTAACATTAATAAAACAGGGCTTTTATTACTGATATGGAAAATGTTCTATTACTGACTTTTATTACTGACTTCTATTACTGATATGGAAAATGTTCTATTACTGATATATAAATTAGACTTTAATAAAGGTATTTTAAACTGGATTATTTTATTACTGGTATTTTAATACTGACTTTTAACACTGATATTCAAATGGGATTTTAAATTTGAAATGGTCTAGAAATACGAAAATCCAAGCGGATCAATGCTATTAACTTGAAATCGTACGTGACAAGAAGAACGCGTTGATGTTAATACACAACCATAATACCATGGAATATCCGAAAACCTGGTATGAAAGTTTATACAAACAACGAACTTTGCGCTTGTCAATAGATAGACGGTGCATTTAAATATGACCAGATTTGTAAACAATGAGGTTAAATGAACGTTCATCAAGCTTCAATTAATAATTAATAATACTAGTGATTTTGCTGACTTTTTGAGCATCTTTGGTAATAATAATTATACAATTTTATTGATTTAATTATTAGAAGAAAATTCCAGTTAAAGAATTTTAACCTTTTCATACGTTGTAAATATTTTTGAGAACATTATAATAATTAGTGCTTAATGGTGTTTTGGTTTAAAGAGTAAAACAGGAAGGAGAGGTAGATGGTAGGTTTAAAGGCTTTGTTTGTCGTATTGTCGCAAGCTCCGTGCGTAATTCAAAAACTGAGCTAGTCGACGCAATTAAAATTATATATTAAAAATCAAAAATTTAGAGATTAAAAATGTTTACCTTTTAGTTCATAAAAAGGGCGCATAGGAGTATTGCTACAGTATCCCATCAATATATATATATATATATATATATATATATATATATATATATTGCTGAAAAAATTTAGAAGGTGTTTGTAATTAATTCACAAGGTTGAATTATTTCCTTTATAACTTGATCCCCTGATTAATTTGTTCAATGTTAAATGTTCTTAACATAATCAGATAATAGATTTATGGTTTAGTGAGCTGTTTACATACCAGCCAGGTTTGGAATATTTGAATTTTGGTGCTATACTGTTGACATGAACCAGTTAAAAATATTAGCGACTTTTAAAACAGCACCATATTCTAGTAGCTGCAACAGAATAATAGCCTTCTCTTTCTAAACACTTAACAACAAAAACATACACAAATATTATTTTAATTTCACATAATAATACATATAAGGTTAGTGTAATTAATATTTATCATTCAAAAAAAGTTGTAAATAACAACCTAAGGTTAAATAGTGCTTGCCCTACTTTTCAAGAGTGCGTTTTATGGAGCGTAACGCCAAAAATATTAATAATTTTATAGGTGCTGTACCTATTCCGAACAAAGTATCAAATTGCGACTATTTAATTTAAATAATAAATTAAATGCCCAGTCATGTATTAAACATTGTTAATGCATTCCTATACAACATGCTATTATTACACATATTTTCGACAGCAATATTGTAATAACAAGTTATTAGTAGATCACTTATTTAATATTATTAAGTTTCATACATGACCTGTTATGTTATACTTAACATGGCTTTTCAAAAACTACTATTTCTTTTTACCAATACTTAAACCTTTATAACCGCTAGAAATATTACACCCATTACAATATTCTTATATCACAATGTGTGTACCATATTATACACAATTAGATATAAAGTTTCTTGGTTACAGCATTGGCTTTCACCAAGTTTTGTAGAAATATTAAAACAAAAGATAAACGATAAAGTATGACGTATTTTATTGATCATTATGGTGTACTTTATAATGTTATTTATTTTCAAGTTGTCTAAAACGTAATTTCCGCATAGGTATGTAAATATTCGATAGCTTTGACCATGCAAGGCTTTACTGCAAGAATAAATCGATATCATTTATCCAATAAATTAAGTCGCTCTTGAAATCTCATACTTTATGGTGCACGAACTCGATATTGCACAATAGAATACATTTACTTTGACCTCATCGGAAATGATTTTTCATTAACGATACGCTATGACGACATTGCTTGTTTTAAATAATGTTTAAATTTCTGATTATGCATTTAACTCTTACAATATTGTAAGGAATTTTCTAATTGTCCTTTATTACCAATGAACAAAAGTCTAATAATTATTCTTCACAATCACAAAATGCTAGAATCACTATTTGTAGGCAGTAGTTCAATCTTCTGAATACGACAAGTTAACACTATTATAGCACTAAGCTTACTGGTAATTTATATATCTAACACATTTACAACACCTAAGCAAATTTATCTATACCTTAATCTAAGTAAATCGAACTGTTATTAGGACGGAATTCAAACTAATTCTAAACTGTAGCGAGGAGGTTTACACCTTTATACGAAAATCCTTTATTCGAGTAAAAGAAGAAATATTTAAAATGAGCATCGTCAAACCCTTCAAACACAACACTATTGTATTGTGATACCTGTCAATCATTCCTTCTTATCGCTATACATATATGAGGCCGCTATAGTAAACACCGAATAATATCAATTTGACAATGTTCTATATGTTTTTTAATCACTGCTACACTACCCTCCCTCTTAAAATTGTTTTATCTCAGAAAATTTTGCGAAAGCTTGATGTACTTATAACGATAAGAGCAGCCTTAGTCTTTATTATATTCTCCCATATTGATAGAAATACCAATCGAAACCTTTAATAGCAGGTGTCAACCCATCTGGGTAAAAGTTGCATACCAAAATTTGGACCACGGGTTTTTGGAATAGTACCTCTAGCATATTTCGTACTACCCTCGAATTCAATCTATCAACCCCACAACCAATCTTAAGTACATTACATGTGATTTTCCAATGCTCCACCCGAAGGTACTACATTGGCCAGGAGGCGAGTTTTTTGTTGCCTGGAAATTTAGAATTTTGCCGAACCCTTGCCGTTCCAGGCAAGGTAGGGATCTTTAACGTGCATGACAACACTCACACACTGGATCTCCATTTAACCTCTCATCCGAACAAGGGCATAATTTTTGTGAAAAATGCTCACCTGTCATTTTTCAAGCAGTCGGCCGTGTCGGGATTCGAACCCAGGACTTTGGAATCCGTAATCTTACGCTTACTACATTGATCCACGGCGACGCCAATCTTAAGTACAGACAACTTCTTGTTCACAAACTCCATCATCTGGTCTTAGGACCACCAACACCCTCCGCAGGTTTTGGTAATAGGGTTTACTAAAGAACAATCGCATTGTCACTAGGTAATAAACGCGACCACGTTCATCTCTGAGGTGTATATTTTTGCGCACTTCTGATTGTTGTTGCCGAAGCTGATCCAGACTACCAAATTTAGTTTTCAACACGGTAGCAATCTATGGGGTCATATTGAGATTCACTGACAGGCAAAATAGTAATTCAGCGGTGCATCAAATATATTCTTATTGGACTTTTCGTTAATGCTAAACCTCACCTTGCCTGTACCGTTGTATACGGACAAGAGCCATTTATAATTTAAACCAAGCCTTAATTCGTCTTCTTGGCTTCCTACTCAACTCTTATTTTATCATGTCTTCCGGCATTGTCGTGATCATCACTGTCGTAAAGTGCCAGTCTGTTAATATACACCACTATTGTTTTGCCTTTTGGAACTGACGAATCTTATATACTACATCGCTAGTTCAGTTTGTTTCAGTATTTTGTAAGGACCCTCACAATTTTTCAAAACTTTGGCGACAATTGACGCCTTTCTCTGGTATTGTACAAATATACTTCATGGTCTGATTGAAAACCAGACTTTAGCCCTTTGATGTCATACCTGGTCTTCATCCAGTCGCTCGCAATCTGAACATTCTTTCTTGCATCTCCATGGATGTAGTGCATTTTATGATAGAATTCTTCGGCACAGCTTTTACCTACAAAGCCATTTCTAGACTTACTGCCAAACTCAATGTCACATGATAAACGTATTTCGTTTCCCAGCTTAGAACATGCAGATGTCTGTCTAGTACTCTCGTAACGCAGATGGATATATCAATAAAAATAAGTGTATGTATTGAGTCCAGTCCCTTTGATATTTAGCGATTACCTAGTAGAGGTACTTTCCCAAACTGCAGTTCATTCACTTTACGACATCACCCGATTGAGGATGCAACGATATCGTTCTGTTCATGCTCATCACGGACAACCTCTTAAAATAACGCAGGCTTTCTTTCCTGGTCAGCGTGCAGCTCTAAAGGTCTTCCAAACCGGCAAAAAAGCTCTTTGACTAATACGCTGACGACGGCTGCCGCTTCCTGGTTGCGTGTGACATACGCCTGAGTCCATTTTATAAAATAGTCTATGGTTTCCAGGATGTATTTATTTCCAGAGTCGATTTTAAGGAAGAATCTGCGATCTCAATTGCTACTCTTTCAAAGGGGTTCCCTACATTGTATTGCATCACGATCGCATTTCGGTTACCCAACGGTACATATAACTAACACTTGCTGCATCATTCCCTGACTTCTTCCTTGCAATCTACCCAGTAAAATCTTTTACGACTTTCTCTATAGTCATCTTGAGGTCAAAGTGCGCTCCCAATGTCTCATTATGTAGATTTCCTAAAACCTCGTACACCGTGCTCTTAAGAATCACTACCTAAAGCATACTCACAGATCCATCTTTCTTTTCCAAGATCGCATCAAATGCCCGTTCTCTAACTTTATGGAATCCACTGTACCCAGTACGACTTCAGCGTGCTACTTAGCGCTACTCTGCGACGATGAACTTTCCTCTCTGATTTTACAATCTATAATGGTGCTGAGGTCTAAATCATTCTCTTGTTTCATTCGTACATGGTCGTTGATTAGAGTTGTCCGACAAAGAAGATCGCATTTCGTCTATAACCCTGAACAATAGCTACTATTTTCTGCGTTAGGGTGACTTGAACCTGCTCGATGTGCAGTGTCGAAGCCAAACTGCTGAAGTTTTATTAACCATCCCGTGACCTGTCCTTCCGAGTTCCTAAACTGCAGTAGCCACTTCAGCGCTGCATGATCTGTTTTCATGTGAAGCTTTCAACTATAGAGATACTTATAAAAGTTCTCTACCGATTTCACTACAGCCAACAGTTGCTTTCTTGGAAACGCAGTGCCTACTTTGCGACTTCGAGAGCACCTTACTGAAAAACTAATAACTTTTTTGTCGGTCCTGTTTAATATGAATTTGCCTTTCAACCGAGAGTAACTTAAGATCAGAACTACTATTATAAATGTCTTAGTTGCTGGAAAGTATTTTAACAACCTTCATCCCATACGTAATCGCACCTTATTCTGTTAATTTAGTAAAAGGCTTAGCAATATTTGCAAATCCACAAACAAATCTTATATAATGTGTACATAATCTCAGTAAAACGCGTAGTTGGTGTTTGTCTTTTGACGTCGGCCACTCTTGTACTGTCCTAACTTTTTTCCGGGTCTGGCCTAACTCCATCTTTGAAGCAATTTCTCCAAATTTGTCAACTGTTCCATAAATATTTTCCCAATCACACGATCGCGAGGCATGTTTTCCATGACAGTTCACGTAACATGTTACCTATTAAATACTCAAAGATGGTAGAAGCATTACAAAGTTCAAATGGCATTATTGCAAATTTCTATAGGCCAGTGCCAATAGTAAAAGCAGTCTCGATATTTAAGATTCATATCCACTTATCAGTACCAGCTTGTCAAGTTCAAGGTCGACAACCACCCTCACCCTAAGAGCGTATCTATGGTGTCATCAATTCTCAATAATGGATAACTGTCTTTGTTACGTCATTTGACCGGTGATAGTCAATACAAAAACTTGTCGGCCCTTCTTTCTTTTTCACAAGCTTTTCAGGCAATGCCCAAGGGCTATCGGGGCGTTCGATCCAACCCTGCATTTCCATTGCTCCAACCATTTTCTAACTCCTTCGCGCTTGGCCAATGCTAACTTTCTAGGCTGCTGTCTTATTGACTGTGCATCCCGCTGTACCGTTTGTAGTTATTGTTAAAATTAACTTTAATTATAGCTTAAAATGGTGCTCGTAATTAAAATTCCCTGCCAACGTAAATATAGTATATATAGTCTTTGGTTTTACCGTGATTAACCTTCAAGTGCTTGTGTTGTGTGTGTCTCGACTGTAGTTGTACAAACGTTGGTGTCATCGTAGCTATTGTGATATAAAATTATTTACGTTTCTTGAATTCTGTTAAAACACGTCGACAGTTCCTCGTCTTGTTACCGCCGCTAAGAACTGCAGATATTACTGATAAGTGCCTGAAGGTTCCGCTTTTATAAAGTTTGTTCATATTTCTACGTCCATTTTCTCCACCATCTGTGATTATCGAAGTTAAACACAAGACATTGGTTCTTCGGATGTAAATATTGTACCAGCAAGCTACTTCCGTAATAACCGCATTATTTCTCAAAAAAAAAACCCGCTTGTCTAATTGTACCATTCGATTGTATCATAGCAGATAATCGTTTAGTATGTTAAAGTATTTATCATCAGTTATAATAAGGTGACATATATCTTTTAGCTTTATTGGGTTTGTTTACAGACTTAGTTTACGTCGCCTTCATTTCGGTAGTTTAATTATAGCGGGAAATACGATCTCATTTTTAATTTGTTATGGCGGGAAAGCTAAACGCATGCAGTATTTACAATAAACTCGCTTCATGGAATTTTTCACACTGCGCACAAATATTAAAATGACCCAAGCCTGTTGTATACAACGATTGACGCGTTAAAAGATAGCTTTCTGTTCAACATAATGTCATAATTGGTGCGTCCTCATCGGCAACTGACGCCGATTACCTATTTGAAAGAGAAGATGCAATTCGTAAACAGTTCCATACTAACTTTTTTCTAATAAAATCTAAAACTTTGTACAAGTAAACCGGCCTCGCCACAAGCAAGTTTCCGCGTTCCCCCAAACACCTTTAAATAAAAAGTGTCTCCACTGTCGCGTACCCTCCCTACTTTTAAAGAGGTTGGTTGGTTATTTAAAAGTCTTATTGACTGCTTCAATAGTTTAGTCTATCTAAATGACGAGTTGTCAGCGGTGAATAAATCTTCATACTTTCAATTAGTGCTGAAAGGTCCAACATTGCTTTCCATTAAGAAATTTGATCCTACGGGCACCAATTACCCTCTTGCGTCCAATAACCTCCGCGAAAAATATGATAATATTCGCTATATTATATCTGCTCTTTGGGAAAACATTAATAAATTCTCCAAGTTGAATTCTCACCATCCGTCAGGCTTACAAAAATTAATTGACACTTTTGTTGATTACTTGCAGGCGCTTAAGAATTTTGATCTACCTGTTGCGGAATGAAATTTCATTCTGGTATACATGATTCTGGGTGGCAAGAAGGCATTAATGACTGCAAGGTTTATCTAAGAGAATTAAAAGCCACAGATATAGTGTGGCGCATATAGATTCATGTTATGTTAAAGAGACTTGGAAAAGACCAAAGTGTGTAGCTAACGTAAATCATGATATAATTTTGAAACAACAACATTTTTAGCGACAAGTGTTAAAAAGACTTTTTAAAATCCCTTTGAAATTAGCAAAAAGCTTAATTTGTTCAGAAGAAGTAAAGGCCAAGAAACTATCGATGACATTTATAACGGCAATTTCTTATCTGATGTGTAGCTGCTTGCTGAATACGACGATGTCATGCGAGAACTAGTTAAGAAATCCAAAAATGCCATCATACATTTATCTCCCTAAATTCCAAATGAGTTAATTGACTGTCTAGGTAAAACTTTGAGAAAAAAATTGTTAGGGAATATCGTGAAAGCTTCTTGCTTTTCAGTCATTGCTGACGCAACTCATTACTTACCGGTATGTTAAAATTATGAAAACTGACATAGGCGTACCTACAGGAATCTATATTCAAGAGACATTTTTAAGTAAATCATTTTTATGTAATTTATAAATAGATTATATTTATTATACTTTCAGGGTTTTTTCAAGTACATTCTCAAACTGCTGAAGGTATTAGTAACCAGATAATGAATATTCTACAGAATGATGGTGTAAATATTAATAAGTGTCGCGGCCAAGGGTATGACTGTGCAAGTAACATGAGCGGGTATACTGGCGTTCAATCTAGAATTAAATCCATTGAACCTAAATCCCTTTACATGCATTGTGCAGCACATAATTTAGACCTAGTTATTAATGATGCAATCAATGCATTTCCCAAAATTCAAAATTATTTTGCATATTTACAAGACATTTATAACTTTTTCGGAAATAGTATTTATAGGTGGGATATATTAAGTTCTGTAACAAATGAGTCACAAATCACATTAAAAAAACTAAATCCAACCCGCTGGGCTGGAAAACTAATTTTGATATTAGCATTTAAAGTAAAATACATGAATATTATTATATTATATAATATTATTATCCAAAATAATCTTGAGAGCAAACAACGCGAAGAAATTCAGGAAGCAAACAGAATAAAGAGTAGCATGGAGAAATTTGAATTTGTTTTTCTTACGGTTGTACCGACAAATCTGTTTGGAGAAATAAATTTTGGTTCAAAAATACTCAAAAAAAAAGATTTAGATGTAATAAAGGCGTCCGAAACTTTAAAGGAAATATTTGAAAAATTGACTGCAATAAGAAACAAGTTTGAAGCTTTGAAAACAGAGGCTACACAAATTGCTAGAAATTGGAGAGTTTCGGAAAATTTTTCTAAAAAGAGAACTAAAATTAAGAAGAAATTTTTTGATAAATTAGCGGAAGTACATCGATTTACAGACGAGGAAATGCATTTTAACATTAATATTTTTCTTGGAATAGTTGATATTGCAATTATTGAAATTCGTACACGCTTTAAAGGATTTCACGAAGTGGCGTGGCAAATATGTTTTCATTCCTTATTCCTCAAAATTTACTTCAAATAGCAGACGACAAAATAATTAGAAAATCTCTTTGTTCATTTTATTCAAATGACTTATCCAATAGTTTAGGTTTGCAAATATTATTATTTACCAAAACTTTTAAAAATGAACTGAAGAAAATCAACACAATAAAAGATATTGGATTTCTACTAATTGTTAACCACTCTGATATGTGTTCCACATTCGAAAATTTAGTTTCGGTAATTCTTTTATTTTTGACAATATCAATAACTGTTGCTTCAGCGGAAAGATCATTTTCAAAATTGAAAATTATAAAAAATTATCTGCGTAATAGAATGGGCCAAGATAGGTTATGTAAGTTAGCATTGCTCAACACAGAAGCACAAACAGCCGCCAAAATGGAGCTCCAAGATTTTATTGACAACTTCGTTGCTATTAAAGCCCGCAAAAAAATTAATTTATAGTTTTGTGTTAGATACTAAATAAAGTTTATCGTAAATTTTATGTTTCCTAAAAATTTTTATTAAATCGGGCCTCATTATAATTTTTCGAGAGGGCCCCCAAATTGTAGTTACGTCTCTGGTCTAAGCTATAAATGACGGATATGTACAAAAGTTTATTTAAAACTAATAAATTACAAAGATAACAGTAGATATTTTTAGAGTTAGTGTTTTTCTACCTACTCGTAGGCTAACAACTAACTTACGAAAATCAAACACAGACTTCAAAAACTATCTCTTATGTTATAACTATCAAAGTGAGTGGCAAAAGCAAATTTGCTGTTGAATAAAATATCTCAAAAACATCAATGTTAATAAACTAAGTGCATCACATTCTAAAGAACGTTACTTAATAGCCTGAGGGTGAAGCTCTCAAACTGTTACCTAAGAACAATATGCTAAGGAATTGTGATAATTTTATTTTATTTAATAATGCCCTGCGTAAATGATTCTCGCTGTTCGAAAATTTATTAAATAACTTTTAGTCACTATCTACTTGAACAGCTTAAATTAGTAATGTTGGTATTTGATTTGCAATTTTTGCTCAAAACAAGGTTAAATAGATCACATTAGGTTATTTTTGAGTCTAATCTTCTTTTAATGATAATTTTTACACGGTCCTATCATAAGCAGAAAATTTATTAATATGTATGTTTCCAGCTAGATTTTTTTGTTTTCATCTCCAAGGTTATGGTCTGCTGTAAATTCCATACCTAAAGACTTCAATTTTTAGTATTTAATTTAATTCAATTTGTTTATGTAAATAGCTTGTTAAAATTCCATTCGTACAAGTTTCTCATTCTACCTAATTAAAAGAGATTATAATTTAGATTTATAGATATAGGTCAGTTGAAAACCTTTACTGTGGTTAATTTTCCAAAAACGTTATTATCGAGGACCAAATTGTTTGTAAATATTTTTTATACAGGGTTAGTTTTTAGCGTGGCAACAGTTGATAACTCCGTTATTATAAAAGCTACATAAACCAAATTTGGAGGCACATTAGGCATGCCTAAAGTGCACATTTTAAAAATATTTGGAAGCATACAGGGTGTTTCATAATTCCAGGGCATATTAAACTTTTTTTTTTTTTAATGGAACACCCCATATATTATTATATTTTTGAAAAGCCCATAAAAAGAGCTTTAATTTGATACCAAATTGTATCTGTCTATTCCTTTTAGTTTTTGAGATATTCAACTGTTTTTAGAAAAAATGACCCTGATTAGATACATTGCCACTGCACTAATACACAACTTATGTTAATTTTCAAGATGCAGAAAATTTTACTATTTACCATAGTATATTTGTAATTATCACTTTTTTGAAATTTCTTCACAGTATACAGGGTGTGTCAGGTTTCGCAAAATGCAATTTTTAAATTTTTTTTTAAATGGCACCCTACCAATTTTATTGCTACAACGGATAGTTCATTGAGTGTCCTTTCATTTTTGTTAAGCATTCCCTATACCTAAATCCATTACTTTCTGAGATATTTTTTATTTTCTTCAAATTTTAAGAATGTTTTTAATTTACATAACTAAAAATAACTTACTATTGGAGAATATTATAAAACAATTAATACATATTGATTAACAATTAACTACACTTATCCAATAACAATTTTTACTAAAGATATAACAACCTACAATAATACGCTAACAGAATTCTGCCAGATCAACAATATGCATTTTATAGAAAATGTTCAAGCAGGAAATTAGGCAGGCTTTGAAAAAAATAACTATTACAATTAAAATGTCATTTAGGTTTATTAATTGTAGTATGAAAATAAATGCACCATAAAATGATCACACTGGTCGACTATTTATAGAAAAATTTGATGTTAAAGAATTAAAGTTCATTGTGCCAGTTACTATACTTCCGTTATACTTCCCGTATTTCGTTCGTACTTCCTTGACGTCCTTATTACTTACCTTACTTTTTTGATACTTCCCGTACTTCCTTAATACTTCTCGTACTTCCTTGATACGTCCCATACTTCCTTGAAACTTCCCGTACTTGTTTGATACTTCCTTGTACTTCATAAGGTTTGTACACCAAACTTCCTCAGCGGTTTAACCCTCGCTGTTTGCATTTTTATAAGCATGGCATGTCGAGAAAGTAGTTCTAAGACTTCTAATATTCGCTTAAAATAAAAATGGATATCTTAAGCAAAAGTTGGCGATTCCTCCAAAACAAATAACTGCGGAATGATTCTAAAGGACCCGTTTTCTAAAAGCAATATATCTTAACAATCTGTATTTCTGGTAGAGGTACGTCTTAAGGGCGGTTTATTATAAAAACGAAATCTGCAATTTTTAGTTTCTTCGAGTACCTCTGAAGCAAAACAAGCAAACCAATTTTGTAAACGGTTTCAAACTTACTACAGATTTATCCAAATTTTTCCTTATTATACCCCATTTCTATTCGTTATAACAATCAACATCACAAAGGAGAAGCTTGAAACATGGTCATACTGTTATTAGTATTACTGCAATTCTCAGTATTTGATGGTTAACTAAGAATTACCTTGCATTTTAATTGCACAACGGCAGGTATAGAATAAATCCTTCTAGTATACTTTACTCCAGTATTGTAATAAATACAACTGAAAAATTGTCTAGTTGCTCAAGTTACATACACGAACATGCATTATTATTTCACAACAATAGTTACGTTAAGTGAATGTTCATACATGGAATTCTAAATTTATAAATGAAACAAAGATAATGAAAAGAATTATTGCAGATCCTGTTCGAGTAATTAGTAAAAATCATTGAGATTTATAGTAAAGTGTAAATTATATCTGAAACTATACTTTAGGTAATTAACATAACGAAAAGGGAATTCGATGAGTGTACAATTCTATAGCAATGAAAAAGCGAGCAAGGTCAATAAAGTATTGCTTGTAAATGAAGGTCGAAATGAAATAGTACCTGTATAGAATGGGCGTTCACCTACCGAAGTAGTATAAAACTCGAGGAAAGCTTCATTGAAATCATACACAATCTCAAGCGTTTAAGCCAACAACAACAACACAGACCTACTTCAAGATGTTCAAACTGGTGGTGTTGTTCGCTATTGTTGCTGTCGCTGTAGGTGCACCTACTGCTGGACTTTTGGGATACCATCCAATAGC
This sequence comes from Platerodrilus igneus, assembly GCA_036346225.1. Taxonomy (NCBI): domain Eukaryota; kingdom Metazoa; phylum Arthropoda; class Insecta; order Coleoptera; family Lycidae; genus Platerodrilus; species Platerodrilus igneus. Next base: position 4,201,816 of record JARFIW010000800.1, read on the forward strand.
CCACAGTGCCGTCGTTGTAGGAAGTCATCCAACGTCGATCAGTCATTCCAGCAGCTCCGTTGTACACCGGCCTGATATTCTAACACCAGTCGTTCACACCGCTCCAATCCTACACACAGCTCCCCTTGTACATTCAGCTCATTTAGTACACACAGCTCCAATTTTCCATTCTTCGTTGGCTTTACACCATGCACCATTGGCGTATGGACATCATGGACTTTTTCTCCATTAGGGATGAACCTACAAGTCTAAATTATTACCAGTCGCAATAAAATTGCAAATTGTTGTAAATATTTTGAACTTAAAATAATTAATAAAGCATAAAACGCCATCTTGTCGTTTTTTAAACAGAATGTCATGGATACTTTTTAAATTGCTTATTGACATCACTTGTTTAGATTGAGTTAAGTACTTTAGAAATAGGCATATTTTCACTTGAAACATATAAATTTACAAACAATTAGTGAATTCCTATTTTAAAGTAATTTCAGGTTGTCAATTTTATACAAACAACTTCGACAACAAAGCTGTCGTCAGCGTAAAAACTAAGTATTCCATTTAGAGATGTAATTGATCGAATAGCACAAAGTGATTTAAACATTTCTTTAGATAGTTTTCAGTCAGTGTAGCGCATTGCCAACGATCACAGATAATGAGGATATAAAAGACTTTAAGCAAAGATAACAATCAAGCCATCATGGGTATAAGTTTTAAGGGTTGTATAGTTGGCATCAGAGGCGGATTGGCAATAGTTCGGCGTTGTTCAGGTTGTTTTATATTATATATATATATATATATATATATATATATATATATATATCTAGTTATTAAGATGAAATGAAAACCCAACTTTGTATTTAAAGTTGAATTACCATTTCAAATCGAACTAGTAATTGAAAACCACTATGAGAACGGCTATAGCAGGACTTGAATATATATACATATATAAAATACTCAAATTTAGACCAGGGTAGAAAATTAATTAACGACATCAAATAATTTTAATCACCGTGTAATAAGGAAGCTTTGGAAAAAAAGTACGCGTAATTAAAGGCCTACTGTGAAGATTTAAATTATTCAATTAGAATGTAGGGTTTGTATAGAATTTTATTAGATAATACGCGTTATTAAAACCGTGGAGCATAAAAATTTATTCGTTTCATTAAAAATAAGGGATTTAAATTATTCACTAGACGCTTTCTATAAAAAGAAGCAGAATTAAAATGCTCAACTTGTATTTAATCTAATTGTTCCAAGTACTAAAACTAGCGAGAAATTACGTGCGGAATTTATATTAATTAATTCAATTTTTAAGTAACGGGTATTAAACAAAGTGTACAAATAATAATTAATATTTAATTGGTACTCGCTAAAAATTAAGGGGTAGAAGTCAATGCCATTCATTATTATTTTAATTGGAGTTAATTGAACCATTAGTAATATATAATAAGCATAAAAGCCTGTGAAAATCCAAGGTTGGTAACAAACAGCTAAAAGGAAGGTTAAAATACCATGAAACAAAGCTCGGAGAATTATATTAAAACGTTCATTAGGAGCACACACCTGCAAACTTTTAAATGTCAAATTCTAATAAATTTGAATAGATAAACATGCAGCTTCTACGTATATTGGAAACGGTCGGATGTTTTAGCAGGAAATGCTAGATGAGGGGTTATTTTACTCAAGTAGGAATCCACATGGATTTAAATAGCAGATAGTAAAGAATATCGATTTGTACCACTCAGACCAGGGTAGAAAGGGATGGATAAAACGCGTAAAGCAGAGACACTCATAATAAAGGCGTGATTTGTGAAGCTTCACTAGGGCTACGATTGGTTGAAGTAGGATGCAAACATGAGAGGGAAAAGCATAGCAGTTGGTGTGTAAAATTAATTAGTTGTTCTCGGACGTGTTTGCGAGCCGTGTAGAAATTTCTTAGATTATCAACTTGGACGTGTGCAAATTTAGTAGAATCGCTGTGCCGAGCCGTCGAAAGGGAAAAGAAAATGCGAAATTCTAAAAATTGTCCTTGCGGGACAAATTCGACTTGCAAGCGGGCCATTATATAAACCCGTGTTAATAGGTGTTTCGCTCTCTTAGATTTTTGATTTTATTCAATACTTTAAAGTTTTGCTCTTTATTTTTTGGATTATTCGATACTTTAAGTAGAATACGTGGTGATTACGTGCTACAATAAAAGTTATTAGTACACTTAGAGAAGATACAAAGTAATAAAGTCTAGTTATATTTGCGAGTATTACTGTACCAATTATCCAAATTAGTAACGATAAATAAATAAATAAAAGTATGCAATTTTGGGTATAGCGTGAAAGAATGATGAATTTCAGTGCTATTTTTCGGGAGTGAGTAATCAAGTGTTATTCGTAAACGTGATTGGGTCCACAAAACAAGATTTAGATATACATAGATAAGTTCCTGAGAAGCCCTGAAACAATTTAGACGAATGGTGGTGGAGAAAAATTTTAAAGGCGACCAGGAATCCTAGGACGTAAGCATAACCCAGCTGGAATGGTGGGATGAGCAAGTCCGATGTACATTGAAGCCACGAGTGCAGTAACCTTCAGGTAAATTATGCAATTTTGTTCGATCTTAGATGTTTTGGTGTGTGTTGAATATCTTTATAATTTGTTTGATAAAAATGGACAGTAGTAAATTTGTATAAACAACAAATTTTTAATTTTAAGGTAAAATTTTCTTGTATAAGTAGAAAGGAGTATTTATCAGGTTTATGTTTTGATTATGATGAAAATGTGGGTCTGTCTTTGAGCTCAATTAGACTAACCTGTTAAATTAACGTAAAGGGGTGGGAGATGCTCCTTTTTATTCAGACTTAGGTCTGCACATATTGTTAACTTAATTAGTATGCATCCTACAAGAACTCTTATTCTGGATGCAAATTAAAATGATGACAAATTTTAACTTTTAACCTGGTTAATTAACGTAAAGGGGTGGGAGATGCTCCCTTTGTACTCAGACTCAGGTCTGCATATATTGTTATATTAATTAGTAGGCATCTACAAGGACTTTAATTCTGGATGCACATTAAAATGATGATAAATTTAATCTTGAAATTTTCTGATACTGAAATTTATGCTGAAATTTAATTTTGAAATTTTAATGTATTATGAATATTGATGTAAATAGAGTTAACGTTGATGTTTGTGGTAGGAATGTGTTTGTTTTTTTTATGAATGAGAATGAAAGTTTTAACTAGGTGAGCAGCCGAGGCGGAGAGAGTAAAGAGGCGATTATCAGAAGAGAATCACAGCAATCTGGACGGCCCAATCTGTGGGGCTCGAATGATCAGCAGAAAGTACCAGTTCCCGTGACCAAAGGCCCATTTCACAACAATCATGACGGCCCAACGTTGGGGCTCGAATGTTTTTTTTCTCTGGTGAGGTTTTTTGTAGGTTTTACAGCAATATATATATATATATATATATATATATATATAAATATTTTTAGGTAGTTAATTACACAAGGTAAGTTGATAAATACTATCGTATTATAGTGAATAAGATGAAATAATAATTTAGATTTTTATGCAAAGCCCAAATGATCATTTCAAATTGAGCTAGTAATTGAAAGATGGAAAATATAAGGTCTTGGACAGGACTTGAACCTGTATCTTGGTTTTGCCGAAACCATGCGTTTACCAATTACGCTACCGAGACCGATGGCACAATTGGGAAATTTACAAATTTAAATCGTGTACAAAACCAGGATACAGGTTCAAGTCCTGTCCAAGACCTTATATTTTCCATCTTTCAATTACTAGCTCGATTTGAAATGATCATTTGGGCTTTGCATTAAAGTCTAAGTTATTACTTCATCTTATTCACTATAATACGATAGTATTTATCAACTTACCTTGTGTAATTAATTACCTAAATTATTTATATATTTAATATGCATGACTTTGTAAACTGGGATTTAAACGTCAATTTAAAATAAAACCAAGAAATAGAACATATTTAATACTGTTAGTTGCAAATTCGAGGAGCGTTTCTTTTTGGATTTTGCAAATATTCCTTTTAGATTTATATTGTTTGTAACTGATATTTGAATTTTTTTCATTTAATTTAAGGTAAAATAAGTTCTAATCATATAAAAAATTATGTAAGGGTATTTACCAATGAAAGTGTGGTCAGAATTCAAAACACTCTAAATTTATTTATAGTTTATCTGTCAAAGATTTTTTGGCCAAACAAACCTTACAAGCGTGGTAATCAAAGCTAGGTAAACTATCCACAAGAGGAGAGATTTTAGTTCTGTAAATTGTTAGCAACATAAGGTGAGAAACATTTTTAAGTAAATAAGTACTTGTTAAGAATAAGTTTATGTTTTGAATGAAACGATGTGCTTATGTGTGAGAGAAAATATTTTATACCGAATAGATATTTTTTTTATACTGTCGTGTTTGATTTCATTTTGTAAACTCCGTCAATTCCATTGAGCTAGCCAGGCAAAGTAAAGTTAGAAAGGAAGGTAAGTCAACAATTTCAAATTTTACAATTTGCTTTACCTGTATTACCGCACTCTTTTAATGACGTCCAACGCCAATCATTGTACAGCACAATATATATATATATATATATATATATATATATATATTTTGGTAGTTATTTACACAAGGTAAGTTGATAAATACTAACGTATTACAGTTAATAAGATGAAATAATAAGTTATACTTTTAAAGCCCAAATGATCATTTCAAATCGAGCTAGCAATTGAAAGGAAGAAAATATAAGGTCTTGGCCGTCGCTAAATTTGTCGTGGTAACGCCTCGCGTTGGGTGTCGCTAAATTTGCTGCGATAAGGCCTCGCGTTGGTACGCCTCTAAATTTGATGTGTTACTCTCTTGCTTTGGAGTAGTCGCTAAAAGAGTGCTGTGACACGATACAGCAAGTTGTAAATTTAATATTACTGACTTACTTCTTTTTTACCTTTTCTTTGCATGGCTAGCTCAACGGAAGGAATGGAACCTACAAAATGAAATCAAACATAGCAATCTTAAAACGCATCTATTCATTCAAAAACAATTTTCTTTCATACAAAGGAATACAGAATAGTTTACAGCATAATTTGCAAGCATAAAATTATTCCTAACAAGTACCTATTTACTTAATTATTAAAATATAATCTTTGTTAAAATTTACAGAACTCAAATCTTTTCTCTTATAGATAATTTATTTGACTTTTACTCCCACGCTTGTAAGGGTGTTTAGCCAAAAACCCTTAACAGATAGTCCTTCTAAAGGTCAAAATGTTTCGTACTTTGATCTCAAAACTTTCTATTAAATATCCTTACAAAAAAATATTATATGATTAACACTTATTCTACCTTTAATTCAAATGACAAACTACTCAAACATCAGTTACAAACAAAGAAATCTAAAATTAATACCTGCGAAATCTCATAGCGCTTATCCACTTCGTAATTAACGATATTAGGTATCTTCTGCTTCCATTTTTATATTGACGTTTAAAACTCTTACACCTCATACTTGATTAAGATAAACGAAATTAACCAAACTTTTTATAGTGAACTAATAAATATATACAATTTATTACTCTACATCCTTCGTATTGTCATTTACTATTTTAAATCTTTGAATCAAATTTAAAGTTAATTTGCTTATCACAAAATTATAACCCTAATTGTGCACTCAAATCCAGCAAAAATAACTATGTATTATCTCGAATGCTTCCTTGAATGTTCAATGAACCTTCCGCTTATAACGTATTTTCTACGTATCAACAAAATTTTTGATGACTCTTTATATAGATATCATAGTACATGTAAGTTTCAAATATTCAGAAAAATAAGATTTATGCTGTTAGTTAAAGATAATTGCTAACCTGGTGTTTTCCGATTATTTTCCTACGGGAGCCTCTTGGTTTGAATCAGTTGCTAGATTAGTGTATTTCAATTAATGAGCGCGTAGCTCTGCGTGCATCTCAATACTTTGAACTACCACAGCGTGTCGTTAACCAATGACTTCGTGTTGCCTTGAGCTTAACGTCCTGATTTAAAGTTTCCTTTCCTAGATTTCTTATTGATGTGTTTAGTTCGTTTTCTTATTGAGTTGCTTAGTTCGATTTCTTTATTAAATTACTTAGTTACTTAGTGCCCTAATTAATAAATCGTAGAGATTTGTTTATTACTAAATTAAATTTCAACTTATATTTTATGCCAAGGGAAGATTTCTCATACACTCGTATGTTTAAACGCGCACTTGACCGTATTATTTACTGAAAGTTTTTATTTCTCGTTACTTTGACTTATAAATTTTTGTTCCACTTCACAATTGAACTTTGCGTCATACTGTTATTTTGATCAGTACAGCTCGTGCTTCGGTTTAAGGAATCAATGACTGTTATCAGCTTGATGAGTGTTATATAAGCAAGCCATCCCACGTGCTGTCATTGGCTAACCGTGCTTTATCTTGTTACTTCACGATGAAAGAGGGATTGTACTTGGCATATCATGTAACCAGTTGGATTTTATTCGGAGTTATGTGTTGAAAGCCTTGTTCATATGCTTCAAAAATGTAATTTTGTTCAGGGATTTATGAACTATTATATTCAATCTTGCACGTACGCCAAAACGGTATGGTTCAATATTTTGTTTTCCTCATATGCTAGATTTTATTCGAATTGTGGCGATTTTACACTTAAAACTTCACGTAGGCAAATTTTATAATGGGATTCTTTAACAGATGAGTAATGCGTTTATTGACTTCTTGCGTTATGCAACATAATTGTTTTGAAAGACCTGTTTTCTATGAGCGGGTATTGATTATTTTCTTGCACTAAAGCGTAAAGTTTTAAAAAAATTCGTTTCACATTTGTTTTATTTTAGATACGCCTAATTTGTATTTATTTACATGTATTACTGTTTCTAAAATGATTTGGATTGTGCACAAAGTTATTCATCTTACTAAATGTGGTTAAATTATTTAAGAAAGAGTTTCCGTTCATTGACTGTAGTTAGTTGTCGATTTTGTACAGAGTGTTTGTTATTTGCTTTTTGCATAATTAATGAATTATGTACTTTTTATTATTCAAATGTTTAGTTTTCTTGATTTTTGCGTTGTTTACCTGAAGTATGCCTTCCTTGTGACCTTATATACCCCTAAATAACCCTATTATCATAGCTATATATATATATATATATATATATATATATTGCTGTGTTTCCCTGTATTAGAATCGAGCCTCACGAATTGGGCGTCAAGAATGCTGTGATTCCACCAAAATCCGGGAACTACGGTTTTCGAATCGTGGCCCACAGATTGGGCGTCAAGAATGCTGTGAAACCTACAAAAAGCTATTAACTTAACTGTTCCGTTGACTTTCTTCTGTTAATCGCCTCTTTACTCTTTTCCGCCTCGGTTGCTCACCTAGTTAAAACTTTCATCCTCAATCATAAAAAAACAAACACGTTCCTATCACAAACACCAACGTTAACTCTATTTACATCAATATTCACAATACATTAAAATTTCAAAATTAAAATTCAGCATAAATTTCAGTATCAGAAAATTTCAAGATTAAATTTATCATCATTTTAATGTGCATCCAGAATTAAAGTCCTTGTAGATGCCTACTAATTAATATAACAATATATGCAGAACTGAGTCTGAGTACAAAGGGAGCATCTCCCACCCCTTTACGTTAATTAACCAGGTCCGTCTAATTGAGCTCAAAGACATACCCAAATTTTCATCATAATCCAGAACATAAATACTAAATACCCCTTTCTACTTAAACAAGAAAATTTCACCTTAAAATTATAAATTTGTTGTTAGTACAATTTCACTAATGTCCATTTTAAGTAAATCAATTATAAAGTTATTCAACACACACCAAAACATCAAAAATCGAACAACAAAGCATAAGTTACCTGAAGGTTAATGCCCTCGTGGCCCCAATGTATATCGTCCTCTGTTAATCACACCAATCCAACTGGGTTATGTTTAGGTCCTCGTATTGCTGGTCGCCTTTAAAATTTTCTACACCACCATTCATCTAAAGTTGTTTCAGTGCTTTTCCGGAACTCATTTGTGTATATCTGAAGCTTGTTTTGTGGATCCAGACACGTTTACGAATCATTTAATTATTAACACCCCCGAAAAATAGCAAAGAAATTCATACTTCTTTCACAAATATACGCCAAAACTGCCTACTTTTGTGTATTCATTTGTCGTTGCAAATTTGACTAATTGGTACCGTGATACTAGACTTTATTACCTTGTATCTTCTTTTCTAAGTGCACTAAATTACATTCATTGTAGCACGTAAAGAACAAACTGTTTTAAATCACCAAAATATACGAGCAAACTGTTTAAATTATTCTATCAAAATCGGAAAACTAAAAAGCACTGTTTAACGCATTGAATCAAATCGAAAATCTAAGAGAGAGAAGCTCATATTAACCTGGGTATATATAGTGGTTATCCTGTCGGTCGGTTTTTTCTAGAATTTCGTATACTATTTTCCCATCTCGACCGCCTGTGTGTCGGTTCTTATTAAATTTGCACTCGCACCAGTTAAATCTCAGAAATTTCGACACGGCTCGCAACGTCTGGGAATAACTAATTAATTTTTATACAGAAATGTTATTTTTACCTCTCAAGTTTGCCTCTTATTTTCAACCAATCGCAACCCAGTGACGTTGCTCAACTCACGCCTTTTACTATATGTGTCTCTGTCTTGCACATATTATCTGTCTCTATCTACCCTGTTCCGAGTGGTACAAATCTATATTCTTTAGTATCGGTTATTTTCAATCCATGTGGACTTGTGAAATAACCCACCTTATTAGCATTTCCCGTAAATATTAAGCAACGGTTTCTCCAACATTCTCTGTAACCATTTGTTATCTGCAAATTTTACGCAGAACATAAAACATTTAAAAATACGCAGGTGTTCAAACATAATACTTCTACGATCTGAATATTATTGGGTTTTTACTAGCTTTTATACATATTATATGTTACTAATGGTTCAATTAACTTCAATTAAAAATAATACCCTTTAATTTTTTAGTGACTCCTAATCAAATATTAATTATTATTTGTACATTTTGTTTAATACCGGTTACTTAAAATTGAGTTAATTAATATAAATTTTGCACGTAATTTCCATTTGTTTCTTTACTCGGAATAATTAAATTACACGTAGAGCATTTTAATACTGCTTCCTTTTTTTTTATAGCAAGCGTCTTGTAAATAATTTAACTCCCTTATTTTTAATGAAACGAATGAATTTTTATGCTTCACGGTTTTAATAACGCGTACCTTTTCCCAAAGCTTCTACACGGTGATTAAAATTATTTGATGTGATTATTTAATTTTCTACCCTGGTCTAAATATGAGTAATATATATATATATATATATATATATATATATATATATATATATTAGTTAATAATATGAAATAATAACTTAGACTTTTATACATAGGACAGTATGTTTGATCCTCTTGAATCTTGCTTGGAGTTTTATACTTCTTCGATAAGTGAACGTCCATTCTATACAGATATTATTTTCTTTCAACCTTCATTCGCGAGCAATATTTGATTGACGTGCTGTTTGTGTGGTTTAATGATTTTTTATTTACTACCCCATAAAATTTGAGAGAACCTTTCGTACAAGAAAACACTGTTTTTATAGTTTAATAAACCCACATTTCTCATGTATGATGTAGAAATTGATAGGACTAATTAAGTAACTAATATGTCTTGTTCCCAAAATGTCCTAATAAATTAATTATAATGTTTTCTGTTTGTAAACTCAGAAGCTTTTAATCACTTTCATGTTGTAAGAGTATCTTTTACCTAAGTTTCATATTTATATTAGTATTATAATTACACAAGAGTAGTTTTATAATTACTCCATTTGGTATTTTGTAGCTCAGCTAGTGTAATAAATGCAACTGAACAAATTGTCTCATTTTCAAGTTAAATACACAAATATACATTATTTCACAATAGTTACGTTAAGTAAATGTTCATAACAAGGAGTTCTAAACAAGGATTATACAGAAAAAGTATTACAGATCCTGTTAGAGTAATTGATATATTAGATCTGAAACTATACTTTAGGTAATCAGTATGGCGAAAAAAGAATTCGATAAGTGTAAAAATCTGTAACATTAAAAAAGAGAGCAAGGTCAATAAACCATTGCTTGTAAATGAAGGTTGAAAGAAAATAATACGTGTATAGAATGGGCGTTCACTTACCGAAGAAGTATAAAACCCGAGGCAGGCTTCAAGAGAATCAAACACAACCTTAGCTTTTTGAAACAACAACACAGACCTTCTTCAAGATGTTCAAACTGGTGGTGTTGTTCTCTATTGTTGCTGTCACTGTAGGTGCACCAACTGTTGGACTTTTGGGATATCATCCAGTGGCCCACAGTGCTGTCGTTGTAGGAAGTCATCCAACGTCCATCAGTCATTCCAGCAGCGCAGTTGTACACCGGGCTGATATAGTCACACCAGTTGTTCATGCCGTTCCAGTTGTACACAGCGCTCCCCTAGTACATTCAGCTCATTTAGTACACACTACTCCTGTTTTGCATTCTTCCTTGGCTTTAAACCATGAACCTTTGGCGTATGGACATCATGGACTTTTTCTCCATTAGGAATGAACCTACAAGTTTAAATTATTTCTGGTCGTAATGAAATTGCGATTTACTGTAAATATTTTGAACTTAAATTAATTAGAAAATTATAAAACATGGTATTTTAAATTTTTTTTATTAACTTTGCCCATTCTAAACAGATCTGCACCTTGAAGAAGTTTTAAAATACTAGAACGGCTAGAATGGCTTACGTGTTTCACTATGCTAAAGAATCAAACCATATGTTTAACCAAATTAGTGGGGTCTTTAGTGAGCAACCAGACTAAGACAGACCCCCGAAAGAGGGCAGCAGTTCCTTCGGTACTTAGAGTGGCGAGACCGTGGAGGTCGGTATAACACTCTAAGACATGCTGCTGCGAAGTGGAAGACAGCGGGAAATCACCACATTACCTCCCAAGTATACGCATACGGAAAAAGTGATGGCATCCTCTGGGGTAAAAAATTCCGGAGTTAAAGTAGTCCCCCATTCGGATCTCCGGAAGAGGACTACTTCGAAAGGTGTGTTTGATAAGTTTAAAAGACGAGCAGGGAACATTTTCAGAATCGTAGCGTGAAATGTCGAAACCATGAAGCAATTAGATAAGCTAGAGGATCTGAAAATTGAAATGATTATGTTGGTATTAGACACAGAGTGGATTGGAGAAGTTCGGTGGCCAGTGGCAGGGAATTTTCGGCGCCGGGACTTTAGGGTAATTCACAAACGATCCGAGGAAAGAAATTCAGATGTGAAGATAGTCATGCGGAACGAGATAGGACACCGTGTAGAAAACTACTTTCGAAAGAGTACCCATGGTTAGATTAAAATCTAAACCAGTAAATACGTAATAATACAAGTATTCATGCCCATCTCTAGCTACAGTGGGGAAGAGGTAGACGCAATCTGCAAAGATATCAAAGACATACTAAGGTTCGTAAAAGGACATGAAAATTTAATAACTACGAGAGATTTTAATGCAGTGGTAGACGAGGGCAGGGAAGGAGCGGTAGTAGGTTTATTTAGTTTAGGCACGAGAAATGACAGGATACATAGACTGCTAGAATTTTGCGACAAAAACAATTTAACCATCAAAAACACATTATTTCAACATCATGCTAGAAGACGATGCGCATGGAAGATGTCAGGGGACATAGGAAGATATCAAACAAACTACATTCTTGTGCGACAACTGTTTAGAAATCAAGTAAAAAACTTTAGAAGCTACCCAGAAGCAGATATAGACACTGACCACAACATAATAATCATGAAAACCGTGCTTAAATTTAAAAACTTAAATAAAAGGAATGGAAAGACATAGGAAGATATCACACAAACTACATTCTTGTTCGACAACTGTTTAGAAATCAAGTAAAAAACTTTAGAAGCTACCCAGAAGCAGATATAGACACTGACCACAACATAATAATCATGAAAACCGTGCTTAAATTTAAAAACTTTAAAAAAAGGAATGGAAAGACGCTCTTTTAGTTTGACAAACTAAAAGATAAAGATATCCACAAAATATATGAAAGAAAGACGAACAAAGTTCTAAAAACTGTCGGAAAACTCTCTGATACTAAGGAAGTTAAAACAGAATGTAATAATCCACGAGAGCTTTTCTGGGGTATACACAAAAAGAATATAAGAAACCTTAAGTAACAAAGGATATTTTAAAATAATAGAAAAAAGGCAAAAATACAACAATAAACCAGACGAGACAAGAAACAGCGATTCAAAGCCATAAAATGGAAAATTATTCGCAAATGTTAGAAAGCTAAAGAACAATGGATTAATGAAAAGTGTAAAGAGGTAGAAACTAAGTTGGAAATAGAAAAAGCGAAGCATTCAAACTAAGTAGAATAAATTTTAGGAATATAAAACCGTACAGCAAAAATATAAAGGGTGTGGGAGGAAACATCACTACAGAAAATGTAGAGAAAGTGGTTAGATGGCAAGAATATTTAGAAAATTTTGCAGAACCAGAACTAGAAGCACTATAACAAGAATCAAACATTGAAAGAGATGACTTGGGATGTTCTATACTTAGGGATCAGTTCAAATTATCATTAAAGGCACCTGGTATAAATAAGGTGCACGCAGGAACTCTAAAAGCCACTGGACAAGTAGTGACGTCTATTCCAACTTGTAAGTTATACGTACGAGACAGGCGAGATACTTATAGATTTCAAACGTGGCACAATAGTCTCTATACCATAAAAGAAAGATGCGGATAGGTGTAAAAACTTTTGAAAGAAATAAGTTTGACAGCACACGTATCAATGACATTAACTAGAATTGTACAAAGGGAGATGGAAAACGGGCTGAAGAAATACTACGAGAGGATCAATTTGGGTTTAGGTGAAACAGGAGAACATGAAAGACTATTTTAACTTTAAAGTGTTAATGGAAAAAAACAATAGCAAAAGGAGAGAGCGTGTATATAGGGTTTGTAGATCTGGAAAAAGCATTCGACAACGTAAAATGGAAGAAAATGTTCGAAATGCCCAAAAAGATTGAAATGAGTTACAGAGATAAAAGAATAGTACACTTTCTGCTACGTAGGAAGTCAAGTAATGCAAGATCGCAAAGTGCAAAAGATATAAAATGAAGATTAGCATAAGGCCGTGTTGCATTTAACAAGAAAATGCAACTACTATGTTCAAAGACAACAAATATAGAAACAAGGAAAGATGTTCAAAGCATAAGTGTTGAGCACAGCACTGTACGCCTGTGAAACTTGGACAGTAGAAGAAGCGGACAAGAAAAAGATAGGTGCCTTTGAAATATGGTGCTACAGATGTATAATAAAGATAGCATGGACATATAAAGTTAAGAACAAAGAAAAATGGTAAGTGAAGAAAGAAATATGTGGAAACAGTAAAAGTATGAGATAAGGTGATAAGAAAAACGATGTTCTGAATTGTAAGATATGCTTCACACTGTTATGTGCCGTACCTACATGTAAATATTTTCGTTCGTACTTAAATAAATTTTGTATTCCTTGCTGTCTTGACGGTCATTTGAGAATTTTCATTAACAATTTCGACTGCTTTTTTAACTGAAGTGGTTGCTTTTTATCATCCTGTATGTTATAACTTAACGTAATTATAACTTAAAGTATTACAATCTATTTTATTTTTGACATAGCGTTTAATTGTGGTATTTGTTTTCAGAAACATTACAAGTGATGTACGTGTATTCTGCAAGGTTATTTGCGGCTGGTTCCACTGCATAGGTAAAATTTGGTTATTCGATTACGATTTGGAGTTCGTTTGTGAAAATAAAATCATAAGTTGGTTGTAAGAGATCTCATTGATCCCTTTTAAGAAACAGTTTAGTTTCTTTCGTGTAAAATTAGAAATACGCGATTTTCTTTAATAAAATGGTAATTTTAATACCCAGAAATGGGACTAAATTCAGTTGCTACTATTGGAAAATGTGATCCGTCAGACGTCGACTAGAGAAAGTAGTTATGTCCAACAATGAATTTTTAGAACCTCCAAGATCATTCTTTGAGAAGCTAAGAAAACAGGAACGTCATGCCAAGCTGTACGGCTTGCTGTATCTTTTCTACATCGTTTTAATGATATCCCTCACGGAAAATTGGGTCTGAATTTTGTTTAAGTTTTTAGGTTGCTCTTCGCACAACTAAAGAAGTTCCAGCGTGGAAATTACTTGCTTCGTTCAAATCGCCGGAATATGCTAATGCGATAGCTGTTACTGATTGAGTATGACATTTTAAATAATAACAGCCATTACTGTCCATAAAATCTTTTATATAAAAATTTAGAGTTACACTATTATTAATGTATGTATGACCTTATTGCTTAATCATCTTTTTTGTTTTGTGACAGCTGCGGCTAAATGCATTTCAGCCGGTAGATTATGCTATTCCCTTTCTATTGCTGGTGTCTACTGTTACATTATTTTTTGTTGCATTTATTTATCGCTCTTGGATACTATATAAGCATATAGGTTTTTTAGTAATTTTTGTTTTATGTGAATATAAAGTTTTTAAGAAATTGTATTAAACAAGTGACAGAACACATATTTATCAATTTTGTCTTATGTAAATATTAAATATGAGGGTAAAAAAATAGTTTGAGATAATCAGGGAGTGTGTTAATTATATTTCCGAAGATTTGTGTGCTATGTGAATTCTCCGGGATATGTTGGATAAATATTGCTTTCTTCGCGGGTTGGTTTACCTTCTTCTAACATGTTTTTAATTAGAGGTGTTTAAATAAAATTCTCTTTTTGAGATTTTCTCTTTCTTTTGTGACTCACCCCACTCTGCGACTTTTTAACTAGCACGGCATTCTTTGCGGTACTCGATGCGGGCGATTTTCTTGGCTTACTTTACGTTTCTTTCTTGTCCGTAAGGAATTCTGTAACAACATACAACTAGCAAATTTAGAGAAAAAAAAATATTTTCAGTTTCTATACAACTCTGCATTATTTCCTACGGGTAACTCCATCTATACGTGTATGCAATACAATGCTCTCACACATTTAGGAAGTCTGCTTATATTAAAAAGAAAACAACCTGAGTTGCCCCAATTTTTTATAAGTTTGATGGCATTGAAATGAATTGAGTTGAAGTCTGGCAAAACTTCTTAAAACCTTAGCTATTATTGTGCTGGTGATAGATTTAAGTTTACTAAAAAAATCTTTTGCAACTTGTAAAAGTGAGTGTGTTGCTAGATACCTCAGCCTTACCAGTAATATATCTGTAAGAGTAACAGCAATATTCCTACATAAAAGGTTAATAAATATGTGCCAGAAAGAAATTATTTACATGCTCGTTTTTAAAGCATGAACTTTCGTCTGATATTTCATACACAATAAGGAGGGCTACCTCCTTAAACATGATTGAGTCTCATTGTAAAATTTTATGGAAACTTGAAGTTTTTTACTACATTTAACAGTTCTAGAAAGTCTACATCATTGGTGATATGGTTCACGTCCACAATTTGCGCAATACCTTAAAAATTTACTGCCAAATAATAATATGTGGTATTAAGTGTAATTAGTAGTAAGGTTATGTTTTCATGGAACGCACCTTGAACTGAGAAAAACGACCCTCCAAGAAGCTGATCCTTGAACCAGTGATCAAGACTGATTTCTTTCCATAAAACAGATGTTCCCTTTTGAGCTGTGGTACATATTGAACTTAATCTAAATTCGCTCCATAAAACCCACCCTTTATTACTTACTAATTCGTTACGTACCTACACATTGTCACTCAATAAAAAAAAAAGGTAAAAAGTAATGTCACAAAATAAGGAGACTTAGGCGTAACGTTCATAAGTAATGGAAACTCAAATGTGCGTAAAAAGCTATAGATTTATAAACCTACAGATTTTTCCATACAAAATTATTTATTTTTGCCTAAACCTCAAATAATGAGTTCAATTAGGGGTCCCTATACAAAGACCATCGAGGTAACAGTTTTGGTAACATAAGCGTTACGAATTTATCTCAATAACAGACAAGACCCCGTAAAATGACTTTGACATTTAACGTCGAATAATTCCTGTATAGTTTATTACCACTTGAATTCCTTGATATTAATACAAATTTTGAGAGATGCTATAATTAAATCAAAAATATTGCTCTCGTTGTTAACTGACGCATAATTAATTCTAACAAAAATTTACTTTGTACGTGGTATATCAAAGTTAATGTGTGCTTAATGATTTATATAATTAGTTGTTGATATTTGCGTTGAACTTGAAAAGGAGTGTCAAAAGAAAAATCTGCAAGTCATATTTCATTCATAAAATAAATTAATGTGCTAGTTATCATTTAATTTCGTGTTTATGTATTCTATTAACTATTTGCACAAATTAAGTCTTTTCAATTATTACGCAATGTTGTCTGGTCTTTGATCATATAAAATTAATTAAAATCGAGTTGTTCTCAAATATGCTAATGCTGTTTTTCCATTACCAGTGATACCATTGCAAACATACTTTTTAAGACAAGTATGCGTGTAAGTACCTGGAAGTTAAGTAGTAGTACATATCGCTCTAAAAAATTATTACTCTACTTTTAAAAAGTAACTAAAACTTGTAGTCATTAATTTAATTACGGTGTACTACCCACATTACTAGAAACGCGGTCTACATAATTTTTAAGTTTAGTAAAAAAAATGCTAAGGAAAAGCGCACTCTTTTCAAAATTTTATTGTATTTTATACAATTTTTACGGGTAAAAATGACGTTGTGTTACGAATTTTGATTTGCCTAGAAGGGGTAGGAACACCGTAACAATTCTTAGACTGCACCAGCTAACTACAGTGATACGGGCATGGGTTCCAAAAAAATGGTAAAAATAATATAAATATAAACGTGTAAAATTGACCGAAATACAAAACTGTTTTATAAGTACCACTTGCCTTGAAAGCCTTTACTAGTGGTCAAAAGTAAAGACCACCAAATTTTGATATGTTCGCTAGCTGGGGGACGGTTATTCCAGATAGATTTCCTTGCTTACGATGTTCTAAAATTTCGTTACCTCATTTTTTATCTTATAAAACCATACCTTAAAAGCATTCCTTAACTTTCTGATAAATTAAGACAATTCTTCTAAATAACGACCTCTATCAAAATACAACTTCATCACTAGGGTAGCTGAATATTCTGTCAGCGATATCTTTACCTATCTAATAAATAGCGCTGAATAAACATCTATTCAAGTTTAAACTGTATTAACAATAAATTTTGAAATATGAGTACACTACCCTAAAAAAGAAAACGGAATGTAACATCCAGCTGGCCAAATATCATTAACAGAACTCCTTAAAAAGCATTTATCCGTAAATAATACTATATTTCTATCGTTTTAGTTTGTTGGATTGGTTTACACGACATTTTAAATCCCATTTATTTGGAAATACCCTTAACCACAATACAAAAGAAAAACATAGGGTAATACCAACTTCTGTTTTTGCCATTCCAATATCCATTAATAATATTAAATTTACACAAAAAATTTACATCAAATATATCCCACAATTAAAGCAAGTGTTGAAATTAATACACACATCTTTCTTAGCGTTTCAAAAGTTTCGAACTTCCTTTCCAATAATATTATGCTTAAATGTATACAAACCAATTCCAGCGCTCTATGAACCAATTACAATTTAAATCTACAAGTTGGCATGTATATATTTATCAAGTGTACACAAAAAAACAAGAAATGTTCAAACAGTACTCACAGTAAAAAGATCTAAGTATTTACAGGTTAACCCTACTAATTCACTGGTTTGCTTCGTCTGCATCTTAGGTCCTAAATTCCAGCTGTTTGAATTGCATCATTTAGTTACAGAGTGAAAACCCACTTATTACCCTTTCATTCAGAATTTCCTTATTTGATGCACCACCGACGCGATTTAAATTCCACGCTTAACCCACGTCATAAATTCTTTTTTTGATATGATAAACTGTAACTTTAATTGTAATGGTTGTAATCAAGGCATTGGTCTTTATTGACTATTTGAAACTGTGAATTCGTAATACTTTTACAATTCATATAAAACTACTATAGAATGGCTGGATACTTATAATTGAATGGTAACCAGGCTAAAATTCATTTAGAATTTTGGTTCTTCATCAGCCAACAATTCATTTAAATTTGATTTTCCAATATTGTAAATCCTTCTCCATACTCTCGACCTTGAACGTGCATCAATGTTCAACACAGTAAACACCCAATTGAAAAATAAATAAAGCAGTAAACATAAACAAATTTGATATAGAAACCTTATTCACCCAAGGTTTGTTGGTAATGATTCTCATCACTAACACACACGTGTCTCGGGACACAATTATTTTTGGCTGTTTCAAGGTCATGTTTGACGTATAAATGTTAACCTCTCACTCTTTACAAATAATTTCCTCTTCCATAATACTTATTAACAAAACTTATTATATAATCCTAATTCTATGCAAAGTTAAAACAAATAAAAATGAAATTCAAAACCTATATGGCGCGGTGCGGTGATGTTTTATAATTATAATATTTATGCGAAAAGTATATGTTTCATTTTATGTATAGATCTATAAAATATAAATGGAAGAGGCGTTTTAGCAGTTAGATTTCGTTACCGTTCAAATTCAAAGATACTATTATAGATAGTTTAGTTTAAACGGATAATTTAAATATGAGGTTAAACGGAAACGTCAAAGTTGACCTTGAAACGGTCAAAAATAATTGTGTTCCAAGACGCGTGTCACTAACACAAGATAGCGGACCCACACTGGTAATTTTACGTTTTAAAAATCCTGTTGATGTCTTAATAGCCACAAGGCGCACAATATTGTCTTTACGCCCCAGTATGATCGGTAAAACAATAATGAGTCATCATAAACACTTAACATCATAACATCATAACCGGTTGCAATTTCTAGCTCTCCTCAAAATGCTGTATTAACTTTAATAGTTTCATCAGTCTTCAGAGTATTCTAGATCCTTCTCTTGAACAGGCTTTACAGTCTGTCAGGAACGCCTTCACATGTTTGTACTTGTAGTTGCTAATTAGTCTAGTTCTAATGCATCCCCTAAAAGCTTAGATGGAGTCCTCCCAACGGACAGGCTTTTTGCCAGTTTCTCTTCTAGCCATAAATTCAGGCTCCTTCTTCTGCGCAACTTTGAACTGATATCACATAGTTTATAAGTTTGCCAACGAAACCAATAATTTTTGCTTCTAGAGACTTTGATTTTCTTTTCGCATTATTTATACGACGAATCCCAGTTCTGCATTCACAAAGACCATTCAATATTACAACATCACATAAAGTCCTTACTAATCCAAGAACAGCAGCTTAATACAGCACCACATCACCGCAGAGACACATGTTGTTCGTTCTACAACAGCCTGAGAAAATTAGCGCAAGCTGCAGTATTATATACTATACTCTCAGCGAATAAACCTATATATCCATATACCTATATACCATTATACACATATACCCATGTACCCATATACCCATATAATCATATACCCATATACCCATATACCCATATACCTATATACCCATATACCCATATACCCATATACCCATATACCCATATACCCATATACCCATATACCCATATACCCATATACCCATATACCCATATACCCATATACCCATATACCCATATACCCATATACCCATATACCCATATACCCATATACCCATATACCCATATACCCATATACCTATATACCCATATACCCATATACCCATATACCTATATACCCATATACCCATATACCCATAGACCCATATACCCATATACCCATATATCCCTATACCCCTATAGCCATATACCCATATACCCATATACTCATATACCCCTATACCCATATACCCATATACCCATACACCCATGTACTCATATACCCATATACCCATATACCCATATACCCATATACCCATATACCCATATACCCATATACCCATATACCCATATACCCATATATCCATATACCCATAAACCCATATACTTATATACGCATATACGCATATATCCATATACCCATACACCCATATACCAATATACCTATATAGGCTCGGGCTATGGATTTCTTATCAATTCGGGTATTAATCATTATAATGCAACCACAATTTGTGTACTACTTGTTTGCTAGATATCGCCATAAAAAGGTATATAATGGAGTAAGAGCAGGTAATCTTACTTGCCACCCAATTGAGTATCTTCTTCCAATCCACCTATTGGGAAACACTTTGTTGAGATAGGTCCATATATTTTGAGCAAAATGTGGTGGTGTCTCGTCTTAGTAAAACCACATCCGTTGGTCAAATAAGTCGGAATCCAAATTATTGGTGAATAAAACCGTTAAAGCAGGAACTACTTCATCTTGGAGTATAGTTAGGTATGTTTGTGTGGTTACATTTTCATTGAAAACTACAAGCCCTACTGTGTAATTCCCAATAGTTCCCTCCCAGACACTGTTCTTTTACGCCTTTAAGTATGGTATTCAAGCATTCAGTGGAGATTTTCGTAATCTCAATAACGGCAGTTATGCCGATTGACGTGCCCATGTAATGTGATCGTAGCTTCGTCAAAAAATAGCACCCATTCCAATGCATTTGCCCACCAGCGATATAAGCCATTATTCGTTTGCAAAATTCGAGTCTATAATCAAGATCATCTCCGTTAAGCTCGTGCAGGTTCTGCATCTTAAATGGGTGTTTTGTGGCTTTTTTCAGAATTTTTAAAACGGTCTTGTGACTGACACCATGAATGCGAGAAATTTTCTTAGCTGGAATAAGAGGATTTTCTTCAACTTCTAATAACAAATTCATCCGAGTTTCTTTGCCAATTAAAGGCCTCCGTCGAGGAGCATCACTCCAGTGTTTTGATATCGATTTTCGATTTTGCTAATCGTTTTTCGAGTAATTGAGTGCAATTCTAGACGAACTTCAGGAAACAAACAAGCGACTTCAACCTGCGTTCGACTTCTGTCCTTATATCCGAACATAATTGAAATTTCGATACGGTGCTAGATTGGTTTTGGGCCTTTAGAGCTTCTTTTTAAAAACATATATTTCTCAAAAACACTTCAATCAAATTTATTCTTAACAGTAATTACAAAAATGGTTTATTTCTTCTATAACAACTTGTACGTTATGTTCATTAGCGTGACTTACTTTAGTTGACAAAAATAATCAAAGTTAATACTTTAATAATTATCAATGAGTAGCTTGAACTACCAACGATGTTAAAGTTATGAAATTCAAGACTGACTGGCCATTAGGGACTCCTCAAGGTATTTATGGAATCCCTGCTCTCACTTCATCTCGTGGGGAAATACAGATCTCACGTCTGCTACTTCTTGATAAACATACATTGTCTTATTCTAAGTAATTTTAATTAAGACTGTTTTATTGCAGTTTATTATGTCTGCACCTGCAGTGTCAGGTTGCGTCTGGAATACAAAGTAGTTGCTTCCGTTCTCATGTCTGATATAAAGTTTGATTAACCTTTAATATTATAACCTTCAATTAATACATTGTAACATTTAATTTTATATACATATTAATATGGGGATATGTAACTTGCGTCTCAATTAAAAAGAGCATTTTCTTATTTGTGGTTTTTAATTTGCACCTTAAAATGCAAACAAGTACTAACAAATCAATCACATTTGATGCCAATTGTCGAACAAACTATTGCACAGGTTTGAAAGGATATGGAATTGTTATTGTGGCTTATCAGGTAAGAAATAATTTTGTAATAAAGTAAAAGAGCTACCGAATGCGCTTGATTTAGTAAATTCCTTGTAGAATTTTATTTGTGCCTCAGCCAAGAGGTATGCTATGTTTGAAAAAATTTGTCTACAAAGTACAGACTAACCAAACTGCAATGCCTTTTCGATGAAACATCCGTCACCATACTGTCACAATATTATTACCAAAGTCCCAAAAATTTTGGAAACTTTAATTTTAATTTCCAATGACATGTTAAATGTAGAAGTAGCAGCTAACGCAAATGGTTTGCTTAAAGTTATGTGTGATTTTGAGTCTATTTTTTTCCTGATATTTTTACATTGCATCCTGCCGGTGACTGACTCATTTTCCAAATAACATCAAAGCAAAGATTTGGATATACTGTCATAGTTCCGCAAATTTGAAACACTAAATAAGTGATTGAAATCGCATAGGAACGACGAATTTTATAACTCCATGTGAAAAGAAGCTGTGAACTGTGTGATAAAGTAGAATCGAAGATGTTCAATACAAAAAATCGTAAACTCACTATGAGAAGAAAAAGGCAAATACAAGCATAAATCGATAATAATCGTAGTGAATCAGGATTTTCTAAGATTCACCTCAAATAGATTTCAAATTAAATATTTACTTCAGAACTCGACGTACTTCTTTCCAATCTACGAGCAAGATTTTTAAAATGTATTTGACAATTAACAAAATTGGTGGTCTATTATTTGGGTGGTCAGAGACCATAAATAAAAAAGCAGCATATGAGGTTCAGCACCTTCATCCCCTTGAAGATAGCTTCTACCTTGAACTTCAATGCTATATAACTTTTACTAGCTCCCTCTTCTTCAGAGATACTGAACTCGGCGGAACTGCTTTTTGGAAAACAGACGAAATTACACCCCCTACCCCACGTTTACAAAGAAATTTGTTGGTATTATTATAAACCACACAGTAATAGAGTATTTAGATTTTTGTTTGAACCTAGTATTCGAACGGCTTTATTACAACTATAGCAATTTATTGCTTTCAGAATTGCCTCACTCGACCGCATTTGCGTGAAAACTTTTGCTGGTATTATTATAAACTGCATAATATTGAAGTATGTTTGATTTTTATTTGAATTCAGCATTCAATTGTCTTCATACCAAAAATAGCCATTTATTACTTTGGGGATGATTTCCGTCCCCAACCACAATTTCGAAAAAACTTTTTCTGTTATTATTATACAAGAGTATTTTTGATTTTTTTTTGAAATTATTATTCGATTACTTTCGTGGCAAAAATGACCATTCCATATTTTGGGAAAGAATCCCAGCCCCCCAAATGAGTTTCCAAAAAATCGTTTGCTAGTATTATTATAGCCTGCATAATATTTAGAGTATATTTGATTTGTGTTTGAACCCAGTATTCGATTGCTTTCATGACAAAAATGGCTATTCATTACCTTGACGATGAATCCCACCCCCAAATACATTTCCGATAAAACCTTTGCTGATATTATTATAAACTGCATAATATTTAGAGTATCTTAGATTATTGTTTGAAACCGGTATTCGACTGCCTTCATGGTAAAAAGACCAATAACTTTTTGGGAATGAATTCCACTCCCAACCACGTTTGCGAAGAAACTTTTGCAGATAATATTATAAATCACCTACTGTTAGAGTATATGTTTTTTATTTAAACCCTGCATATAATTGACTTTATGGCAAATATAGAAATTCATTATTTTGTGAATGAATCGCACCCAAAACCACGTTTCGGAAAAAACTTTTGCTGCTACTATTATAAACTGCATAATATTAGAGTATTTTCGACTTTTTGTTTGAACCCAGAATTTGATTGCCTTCATGACAAAAATGGCCATTCATTTATAATATTTGATTATTTTGATCTTTGTTTGAACCAACTGTTCAACAGCCTTAATCGAATGGAAATTTATTACCTTAGGGATTATTCCTACTCTCAAACATCTTTACAAAAAATCATTACTATTTTTTTAAACTACGTAGTATTGGAGTATTTTTGAATTTGGTTTGAACCCTGCATTTCATTGCCTTCATGATAAAAATGGCCACTTATTGCTTTAAGTATGATTTCCACTCACAACGACGTTTCGAAAAAACCTTTTCGCTATTATTATAAACTGTGTAGTATTAGAGGCTTTTTGACTTTTGTTTGCCTTTATGGCACAAATGGTCATTTATTAGTTTGGGAGTGAATCCCACCCTAACCACGCTTCCGAAGAAACTTTTGCAGGTACTTTTATAAACTTCATGGTAGTAAAATATTTTTCAGTTTGATTTGACCTCAGATTTCGAATAACTTCTTTTTTACTTTGGGAATGATTTCCACCCCCAACAATGTTTATGAAGAATCTTTTGCTGGTAATATTACAAACTTTATAATATTGGATTATTTTTGATCTTTGTTTGAACCCATCACTCTATAATCTTAATCGCATGGCAATGTATTACCTTAGGGATGATTTAAAAGAAGCTATTTATTGCTTTGAAAATAATTCCCACCGTCAACCACGTTTCCGAAAATACTTTTACATGTATTATTATAGACTACATAATATTACAGTATTTTTAAGTTTTGTTTGAACCCAAAATTTAATTCACTTCATAGCAAAAATGGTAATTCATTACTTTGGTGATGAATCCCACCCCAACATCGTTTCCGAAAAAGCTTTCGCATGCATTAGAGTATTTTTAATTTTTGTTTGAACCCTTCAGTCGCATGGCAGGCAGCACTTTAAGGATGATTCCCACTCTCAAACATGTTTCCAAAGAAACTTTTACTGATATTTTTTAAACTACATTGTATTAGACTATTTTTGTCCAGCATTTCATTGCCTTTATGGCAAAAAATTTCACTCCCAATCGCGTTTCCAAAATAACTTTTGCAGATATAATTATAAACTGCATAATATTAGAGTATTTTTAACTTTGTGTTTGAACCCAGAATTCGATCGTCTTCATGGCAAAAATGGTCATTCATTACTTTGGTGACGAATCTCACCACAACATCGTTCCCAAAAAAGCTTTTGCATCTCTTAGAGTATTTTTGATTTGTCTTTGAACCATTCAATAGCTTTAATCGTATGGCAGCTTATTACTTTAGGGATGATTTCCACTATTAAACGTGGTTTCGATGAAACGTTTTTCTTTAAATATATAGTACTGGAGTATTTTTGAATTTGGTTTGAACCCAACATTCTATTGTCTTCATGGTCAAAATCGCCATTTATTGCTTTGACAATGATTCCCACCCTCAACCACGTTTCCGAAAATACTTTTACACTTATTACTATAAACTACATAATATTAGAGTATTTTTAACTTTTGTTTGAACTCTGAGTTCAATTCACTTCATGAAAAAAATGGTCATCCATTACTTTGGTAATGAATCCCATCCTAACATCGTTTCCGAAAAATCTTTTGCATCTATTAGAGTATTTTTAATTTTTGTTTGAACACACCATTCAATAGCCTTAGTCGCATGGCGATTTATCTCAAACATATTTCCAAAGAAAATTTTACTGATATTTTTTAAACTACATTGTACTAGACTACTTTTGATTTAGGTTTGAACACAGCATTTCATCGCTTTTATGTCAAAAATTGCCATTTTTGCTTTAGGGATCATTTCCACTCCTAATCGTGTTTCCGAAAAACTTTTGCAGATATTATTATAGACTGCATAATATTAGAGTATTTTTGACTTTTGTTTGAATTCAGAATTCGATTGCCTTCATGACAAAAAAGGTCATTCATTACTTTGGGTATGACTCCCACACGGAAGAAATAAATTTATGTTGGTATTATTATAAATTGCAAAATATTAGAGTATTTTTGATTTTTGTTTAAACCCAGCAAACAGAATCATTTATTACTTTGAGGATGATTCCCATACTATATTTGTTTTTTTACAATGCTTCAGAAAGCGTTTTTTAACCTAAAAATTTTTTATTTTGCCGAGCCCTTCCTGTTCTAAGCAAGGTAGGATCTTTCACTTGCGTAACAACACTCACACGCAGGACCTACATTTTACCTCTCATCCGAACGAGGACATATTTTTGTGAAAAATGCTAGCCGAACGTTTTTTTAGAGGTTCTTATCGTAAATCGGACCCAAGACCTTGGGCTTAGTAGTCACACGCGACCCAACTAAGCCACGGAACAGCTCGGAGGACTTCCACGCCCAAACACGATTTCGAAGAAACTGTTGATAGTATTATAAACTGCATAATATTAAAGTTTTTTGAACCCATTATTCGATTGCCTTCGTGGCAAAAATGGATATACATTATTTTGGGGGAAGATTCCCACCCAAACGATGCTTTCTAAAAAACTTTTGCTGACATTTTTATAGACTACATAATAATAGAGTATCTTTGAATTTGGTATGAACCCAACATTTGATTGCTTTCATGGCAAAAACGGCAATTCACTACGAGATACGGGATAAACTGTACTACACCTTTTCGAGATGGTTTTATGTTGACCTATAACAACTGCCAATGCTGAATGCTCTTTTTCATGTCTTCGCTGTTTAAAAACTTTCCTGTCGACGTACAATAGGAGAAGATTGCTTATCGTTTATGACTATTTAGAAAGAGATAACGAAACAGTTTAAGACGCCAGAAGTTATTTGTAGCCTTGTAGCAAAATTTGCTACATACTCATCTAGGCGAACAATGTTTTATTAATTCATTTTGCGACAGATATTATTTAATTGAATGCTGTACTTGTACTTATTAAATAGATTAGTGTTCTACGCCTCTTTTACTTTAAGTTGTATAAATATACTACATATGACATCCTTTTAAGCAGCATCACCGGACCTTCTCCAACTTTAGGGACCATTGTATTGCAGCTGCAATAACAGCTTTCTGCTTTTAATTACAGAATCAAAGAAATTCAGAACACTACAAAATCAACATTGTTTTCATTTCCGACACGAATACAATTGTTAAGTGTAAGACATATTTCCGTTCAATTTAGTGGGTCTAAATATTCATTAACTTCAACAATTGTTTGCCTTTACAACAGCAAGTAGGTTTTCAGTGAAATTAGTTCTTTCGCGATTGAGGCCATTTACAATCCAGCGTTTGGAAGTGACATTTTATTAAATAAAGTTCAGCTGAAAGCTTTTTATTATCGCGCCTACACTAATTAAAACCGCGACCTTCTACGTAAGATACTCGTGTACCGATGTATTAAATTATAATTTCCTTTCGATTAATAATTAATAGGAAACCAGTTAAAGCATGTCATTTTTATAATATAATTTTTTAGGTATATTTTTTTCAGGGGAATAAATGGGTATATTATAGCAGCTGACGTTAGCAATCAAGAAAAATTTTTCGTTTAGTGTTGCTAAAAGCGACCTTAATGAATATATTCCGGACCTACATAAAGCGCGCTTTGGGTTCTACAACAAAAAATTGCTGTTTGAGCTAATTAAAAATATCGATTAACTTCTTTAATGACCGTAGCATCACTGACCTTTTACCGAACCGACCTTAAACTCTTACTTCAAATTAAAACTCTATAATTTGTAAAAATGTAACTCAAATTACAGAATTTTTTTAACACTTTTGTACTCAATAATCACAGTGTAAAGTATTTCAAATTTTTTCCATGTGAAATGTCCAATTTATTGCATTTCAAAAGCATCACTCGTTTTGATAATCTGTCACGTGTTAAAAAGCGCTTCAGAAAAATTTGTAGAAAATAATTATTTGTAAGGGCTCTTTGTATAATTAATTTAAGTATATTATACATAGATGTGTAATATAGCATATTAAATGAGGTTTTGGTGTTTCACATTCATATTTTAGAGAAAATAACTTTTTCATT
Organism: Platerodrilus igneus; assembly: GCA_036346225.1. Lineage (NCBI taxonomy): Eukaryota > Metazoa > Arthropoda > Insecta > Coleoptera > Lycidae > Platerodrilus > Platerodrilus igneus. The sequence continues at coordinate 4,229,571 of JARFIW010000800.1, forward strand.
ATCGTGTAATTTTGTAGTAAAAACGGTTCTTGCGGCTCGAGAAAATATATGACGTTTTCCGATCAATCAAGCCGCGTAAGGATAAGCGGTGGTGGTGGACAAGTTGTGGTGAAGGCAGCTGCCATGAATTTATTTCTTTCTAAACTGCCTTATCGTTAACTACTTGTGCGGGAGTAGTGCATTATAAACTATGTTTTGAAGTGTTTACCCTTAGATTCCCATACCCACTCCCATTCGCTATTATCTGGGTTCCCATGTATGTTGGGAAAACTTACGTGCTGTTCTACGGACACGTGGTCTAGAAATGGCAATTTGCATCCACACGGCAACCCTGAACTAAAGGAATAGTCATCTCTTAAATAACTTGCTAATGAGCAATAACTTACATCGTTAATTTAAAACGTAAATTGTGTTACTTTCTTTATAATTTCTGTGACAAGCTCTGTATATATCCAAATGTCTGAAAATATTACCTTAATCTTAAAAAATATTAAATAAATTTGTCAAGCTTAGTAAAAATATAACCTAACTTTTATAGAGAGCTTTTAAAGCATCTTTAACTTGAAGCTTTGTTTAATTAACTTTCAGTAGTGTAATTGCTTTTATAAATTTGTCTAGCCATTTATTCTTAAACTGGTGTCTGAAATTGATTTTTATAAAAACAAAAACGTTTTGTACCTTAACTTTTAAAGAGTTTAAACTTTTAATAGAACATCTGTAATAAGTACATCTTGTGTTTCATTTTATCTATATATTAGATTATCTACCATGAACTGCTACACATAATGTTAGATTAAACTGCTTTTGGATTTTGAAATTAAATATGAAACCAAACAATCTCTTATCTAACGTAACTAACAAAATCTCTGTAAAATTATCTCCGAAATTTATTTTATCTGAAGTACCTTGTGTAGTTTTTCATTTATTTATAAATTACAAGATGCCGATGGCAAGTTTCAAGTACGAAGGTATATTAAAGGCCTTAAACCAACTTCTTGTATTTCTAATGATCAGTAATCACCAGTACCTTTCTTATCTTTATCTGAATATACTTTGTCTTCTCTGACGAATCTAAATTGAATTTCTATCTTTTGATTTCATCTTGTCGTGTATAACTATATCTTACCTAAATTACTCCAAACCTTCTCGTTTCCCAGATACCTTATTTATCTCAAAATTTCACAATTTCCTCGTCCCTAGTTTTAAAAAAATTATCTTTCACTACATTTTAATAATTTCATTTTTCTTAAATTTCCATCTTTTATTTCCTTATTATTCTTATTGTCACACAACCCACCGCATTTTTTGTTGTGGTTGACATATCTTCTGTTTGAATAACTCTTCTACTAGCTGATGTTGGATTGATGTTTTGCTTTCTAGCCACATATAGTCGATTTCCACAGTTGCGACTACGAGAAATTTCTATTCGGTGCATTTTCTTCAAATACCCCAATTACTTTTTACAATTTCCGCCGACAACAATTTTTGTATATCATATGGACGTTTGTAATTTTTTTGTTTTCTCCTAAATGTATTGGTGTTGGAATGTTCCCTTTTGAGGTTCGTAGTTAATTCCTAATTGTCTCTACTTCTATCTTCGAATAACTGCTTATCGTTTGATTATTTCTGTATGTTTGCGGTAGCTAATGTTTTTGAAATTACCGTGAGGGTATATTTAAGTTGTCTGTTTTTTTATAGCAGTGAATGCACTCAGTAAGAAGATGATCCGTCTAGGTTTCATCTGGGGTCTAGTTACTTTTTAATCAACGTGTTAGAATATGGTTGTAGGTGGTCTCTGAGACCGAACTGCCTTTACAGGGACACCTCTTCTCTCGATCCACTTTCTAAGATGCTTATCCTAAAATTCTTCTTTTTTATATCCTCGTATCTCTATTTCAGGCTTATTTTTTCTTCCCTGAACCTGTCTATTTCCGAAACAACCTTCCATTACATAGCTTTCACGAGCTGCTGACTACGACTACATTTTGGCTGGTTGAGCAGTTTTTGCTATTCGTCTTTTTTCTATCGCTTTTGCTCAATGCGAGTTATTCTTCTTCTCCTTTTACCTGGTGATTATGAAGTTCAAAACATACCACCCCCCCCCTATTTTATCTTTTCCATTTCTTCTATTTTTCTTTTTTTATTTTCTAAGTCGCTGCGTAGTTTGTAAGTTGTGATCTCAAGGTACTAGGTTGTTGGTGTAGAGACCCTACATTTGATTTTCCAATGCACCGCCCAAAGGTACTACATAGGCCAAGAAGCGAGTTTTCTTTGTACCTGGAAATTTTGAATTTTGCGAAACCCTTGCTATTCTAAGCAAGGTAGAAATTTTTAACGTGTGTGACAACACTCATACACGAGACTTACATTTTACCTCTCATCCGAACGAGGACGCATTTTTGTGAAAAATGTTCGCCCTAACATTTTTCAAGTGATTTGTGTCAGGAATCGAACCCGAAACCTTGGGCTTAGTAGCACACGCGAATTAACTATGCTACGGACTGGTCGTGTATGGGGACCTCCATCTGGCTTTGTATCACAACTGTCTTTCGCTGAGCTTTACAATAAAGCCATCAATAGCGCAATTTCCTTTCGATTTGACCTTCGTACTTATTCTCTTTTAATCAACGTTGGGGCGCAGGATCTGAATCCACGTTCCTACCTGGTAGTTGATGCCGTTCTCTTAAACGGATGCCGCTATACGGAATCTCTTCTTCTGGTTATTAGGTTCTTGACCGACCACTTGAAGTTTGACATTTATAAAAACCTATAGATTCTGTTAGACGTATAAATTTATTTTCGAATCATTAATTCCGTGATAAGTTAAATACAATCATCTGCCTGAAATAACGTATTCTCAACATATGTGAACCGTTCTTTTTCAAATTTTCTGCAGAAAAAAATATATATATTGCTATGATAATAGGGTAATTTAGGAGTATATTGAGTCATTAAGGTCGTACGCTACAGGTAAATATCACTAAAGTTTAGGAAACTAAACGATTTCATCATAAAATGGAAGTAACTCGACAATTATGCAAAAAACTAATATCGAACACACTGTATGTAAATCACAACTAACTTTAATTTATGAAAGGAAGCTCATTTTTCAAAATTCAAATAATATTTAGTAAGATAAATATCTTATACGTAATATAATGCATTTTAAATTAAATATACAAGCATAAAATTGAAAATAAATACGCAAGAATAACATTTTAAACGCAAGGAGTTTTATCGAAATAAATACGCAATTAGTTAAAGGAAATAACCTGGCATACTAGCTATAGAAGAATCCCATTAAAAACATTAACACATAAAATTAATAAACGCATTCAAGCACGTCATCATAGAAATTTGACTACGTGATCTGTACATCGCAAATTCATATAAAATCCAACAGATTTTGCAGTACTAAACAACAAAACAAACGTTTGGTTACGTGATAAATTAAACGGGAAAAATTTAAGTAAATGCAAATATAAACAAGCGGACGTGACTTGAAAAAAGTTTAAAGTATGATATTCAGAGAAATACACTATACAAATTATATGCCTACGTGAGGAAATGCATAACTTCGACACGACTTTTGTGGTAACTTTATAGGAAATCCGAAGGCTGCAAGATATGGCAAAGTAGAACGCATCAATTAACAAAGTACGCTCGGAAAGCCAATGGTACAGGTGAATGGAGTAACCTTTATATAGATCACGGACTTGGTAAACAATCAGCCTTTTTTCGACCAAGGCACAATTTATAACTGTTCAAAGTATAATATCACGTGGAATAAAAATAGTAAAAATTAAATAATTATTTAGTAAAAGTTGAGATAGAAAAATTTTAAAAGAATAATTCTAGTGCAGATCTACGATAAAAGTTGCTGTTAACTTTGGAAACGTAAGTTAGAATTATTAATTAAATCTAATTTTAATATATAATAATTTAGGGTTCTAAGTAACTACTCTGGTGAACGAATCTAAGTAACTACTCTGGCGAACAAATATAAATAACGTACTCTAATAAATTCTAAGTAACAACGATTGAACTAATTTTAGAATCGGATTTAAATAAAGCTCTAGCGAAGATATATAATTAAGCAATGGTCTACATAAGCATTGAAGGGAGAAATTAATCAAACTATGGGTTTGACTGGGCGAGCTGTACTACGCAGTAAACAAGAGAGTTTAAGTGGAAACAATCCAGGGGTGCTGGTCAATCATATGCAGATGCAGTTCTAAGAATTGGAAACAAGCAAGGAAAACACAGGTCAAAAATAAGAATATTCTTTATTAGTATATGGCTTTATTTCAATTTACATTTTTGCATATATTGAAGTATTTAATTTCTGAAGAGTCATCAAAAATCTTTTAAAAATTTACGTAGAGAAAAAGAAGGTCGTTTGAACGTTCAAAAGGTACTTCCAGTAGTATACAGTGTTATTTTTGCTGGCTTTAAGGGAGTTATAATTTGGGCATAATCAGATTGATATTATTATATTGATTTAGGGGTTAATTTATGAATAGTAAATCAAATTATCAAAGTTATTAAACTGTGAAGTGTATATATACGGAGTCATTATACAAATTTTGGTTTGTTTCGTTTATATCATTCAAGTAGAAAGGAGTTAAAGTAAAAGGGAGGTTAAACTTTCTTTGTTATCGTATCGTCGTGCACTATGTGTAGATTAAACTGAGCTAGTCGTGGCATATAGAAAGAGGTATATTTAAAATTTTGAGTTTAGAGACACACAGCGGTGGCGTTTAGCAAGAAACTGAACGTTAATCACATCGGCGTGCGGTGGTATTACAGCTATATATACATATATATATATATATATATATATATATATATATATAGCTCTAGGGTAGTTTAAGAGTAGATTAAGTCATAGGGGTCGTAGGATAGATATAAATAACTTTAACTTTAAAAAAATTAAATAATTCCATCAATTATAGGAGTAAATCGACTATTCTACAAAAAGTCAATTGCGACAACACTGTACATAAAGAATATATAATCTAATGCATGAGAAGGAAGCTCATTTAGTAATAATCCGATACCATTTAATTAGAATAGTAATGTGTGCGTCGTATAATATGTTTAAGTATAATTTACGAGTAAAGACAAGGTTTTAGAAGCAACTAATTGCATCAAAATAAATTATCGGGAAACATAGATAAATTGAAATTCCAAATATTTAATAATTACGTCGAAAATATCAACGCATCTATATGCAAACGCATCTTAATACGTCATTACTAGAAAATGGATACGTGACTACCTAGAATACATTTGTTCAGAAATCAACATTCTGTAACAAACAAATAACACCAGGCGGTTTATTATATGATAAGTTTTGGACTTATAAACTACAAACATAAAATTATGTGCCTGAATGTGGGTACTAATTGGGAGTCCTGAGAACTAACCATATAATACCGAACGCTTACGCGACTGATAAAGCATTGTCACCAAGAATTCGACAGGAATTTTGAGAAATACCGAGTTCTGCCAGAGATAAGGCGAAGTACAGGCCTTGATCAATAAACACGCCAATGGAAACGATTGGTGGGAGGTGCTTATAAATACAATAGAAAATGAATAAATAGTTCAGCTCATATTCAACCAAGCCCAAACTATGTTCAAATGCAGTAGAATTCTACGTAATAAAATTAATTAGTAAAACGTTAAAATTCAGAATAAGCAAAATTTGAAAGTGCAAAAATTGTGCAACGAAAAATAAGCCGGTCTACAAATAGACGTAAGTTAAACAATTAATTAAATTTATTTTTAATATTTAACAAAACAGGGCTTTTGCTGAGACGGCTTTTGTGGATGCCATTTTGTTGAGAAGGCTTTTTTTGATGCCATTTTGTTGAGAGGGCTGTTATTGATGCCACTTTTGTTTATGTCAGTTTCGTTGATGTCATATGTACAAAGTTGATATTTAAGTTTATATGCAAGTCCATATTCATGTCGGATCTAAGCCTTAACACAAATCTAAAAATACGTCTGAAAGTGAGATCAAAAGGGTACTCAAAGTTATTTCAAGTGGATAATTCTGCCCAATAAGTAGAACGGACACAGCAAGAGATGCAGACCACAGACACTATGAGGGAACTCCAGTGACCGTTCGAGGTTAGCGATTTTTAAACATTTTATTAATTAAAGACTGTTTCAAATTTAATATTTGATATACCCTATGTATTTGTAAGAGTCATCAAAAAGGTCGTTTGAAAATATGAAAACAGGGAAAGCATCTTAGAACGCTCAAAGATTTTTTTGCTGGTTTTCAGGTAAGCATAATTTGGTAAATATTCTGTACAGAGAACAATTTTGAGGTTACACAACATTGTACATATTATCAATTATTATATTGTGTGATTTTGAACTGTTTTATTTGAATCCATTCAAAAGGCAAAATAAGATTTATTATTAGGCAGTCAACCATTCAGTGAGCTAGTTGTCGTGGTAAACAAATAAAATATAACGTACAGATTATGGGGCTTAATAAGGCATATCAAAGCAATTTAAATTTATATATATATATATATATATATATATATATATATATATATATTTATATATAAATATTATAAGTAGTTTTTACACAAGGTAAGTTGATAAATACTAACGTATTGCAATTAATTGTCCAAGGCCTTATATTTTCCTTCTTTCAATTACTAGCTCGATTTGAAATGATCATTTGGGCTTTACTTAAAAAGTCTAAGTTATTATTTCATCTTATTAATTTCAATATATCTATATATATATATATATATATATATATATATATATATTATGTTATGTATGTTGATATTTTATGTGAAATGCTGCTTTAATATACGAGTAAAAATAATAGGTGCAACCTGTAATATGGTGTTAGTCTGTAAATGGTTAAATTAATACTCTTTCAATTCAATTATGCCACGGCTTTTTGAAACTCTTTCTCAGGGAAACTGAATCTAGTATTTTAACTCTGTAAGGAGAAGTGGGTTCTTTGTCCCCTTACAGGTATTGAAACACAGGCGCCTAAAGCGTATGCGATCAAAATCAACTTAACCTCTTAGTTGCGCTTACATATACCGATTAGACAAAGATTGATAAATCTATTCTGCAATTATTTATTCTAGTTAACGTTTGAAATTTAATTTATTCAAAAATAACTTAAATATGAAGAGTAGATAACATTAACTTTTATACCTGTAACTCCGTTGAATGTGTCTGGGTGTACAGGGTTGGAAACAGGATACACAAAGTTGCCTCAAACGCTTTCGGTGAGTACCTAATAAATATATGTTTTAGTATAAATACAATAAGGGTTTTCCTCTAGTTTTAGGTTCTCTTATGGAAAACTACTTCAACCACTATTTGTTTTAATTGCTCTACAACTACAAACACCTTATACGTCACCAATTAACTGATCTGCAAAATTCGCTATTTCAGCTGCACTCTTTAACCACAACAAAGGATGCCCCGATGTTAGTATACTTTAATTCTTCTTTCTTTAATAAATTAATTTTCGTCGTTTAACTTTCACTTTCCTTTTACCACATTGAAATGAAATGCATGCACTTTAACATGTATATTTAATTTTAGAAAAATTCTCAGTACAGCTCTTAAGCCAAAACAAATTTATCAGTCTACAAAAATTTATGTGTGCAAACTCTTTCAAAATTTCATAATTAATTAATTTAAAACAATTATCACCTAGGACAACAACAAAAACAAACTTATTTCTAGCCTACTAACTAATATAACATAAGGGATGCATTCAACAAATTCAACTTAAATCTACCTAATTACTATTTTAGAACAGCTTTGATATTTAACATTTTATTTTGACATTTCATAAATTTTATGTTGCTTTATAATTTAAATGTATTAAACATCTTTCATTTTAGGTAACTCAAACTTATAAGTGGCCTACAGTATCCTGCACAAATTACAAATGCTAAATTGAAGACAAAACCTATACACATTCAATCGAAGATACATTAGATACCCTTCGTATATGCAAACAATGGAAAATGTTTTTTAAAAACCTCAAACGCTGTATTACTAGTACATAATATCCTATATATGCCTTCAACAAATAACTATTCATCAATCTTTGTTAACCGTAGTGTTTTTAACTTTTAGTATAGCTTGATAAAATGGTAAATTTATGGTTTTATCAGTAGCACTAACGAACTACCTTTGTAGAACCTTTGATAAATGTCAAATGTTATAATATATATATATATATATATATATATATATATATATATATATGTGTGTGTGTGTGTGTGTGTGTATGTCTTGCTTTTAAATTGGTAACTTGAAGTTGATAGTTTAAAATGTCAAAATGATGTAATTATTTTTTGGGATATTTCCTACAATTGATACATAAATATTGAAAATCCATCTGCATTTATTGTTTACGTTTCGGTTTATTTAAAACCTTAATCATAACCTAACACATTACAAATAGAAATAGTTACAATAAAAACTTAAACTAAATTATAAAAACCTTACATGGGGTACCGATTTTGAATAGATTTTATATAACTGTCATTCAATAACTACTAGATACATTTGTGTTTTGGTCTTGAAAGGTATGTGATGTGTGTAACAGAATACTTTATAAAAGAACAGAAGTGAAATTGTTGTTTTTGTGAACTTTTTTAAAACTGTACAGATATGTGTATATAGTGTTTAAATTTATATATATATATATAGATATATATTACTCATATCTAGACCAGGGTAGAAAATTAATGGATTACATCAAATAATTTTAATCACCGTGTATAAGGAAGTTTATTAGATAATACGCTTTATTAAAAACCCGTGGAGAATAAAAATTCATTCGTTTTATTAAAAATAAGAGATTAAAATTATTTACAAGACGCTTCATATAAAAATAAGCAGTTTTAAAATGCTCAACGTGTAATTTAATTATTCCAAAGTAAAGAATCAAATGGAAATTACGTGCAAGATTTATATGAATTGATTCAAGTTTGGGCAACGAGTATTAAACGAAACGTACAGATAATAATTGAATATTTAATTAGGATTCACTAAAAATTAAAGAGTATTAATTTTAATTGAAGTTAATTGAACCGTTAGTAACAGATAATATCTATAGAAACTTGTAAAACCCAAGATTATAATACCAGAAAATAAAGCTCTGAGAATTAATATTATTTTGAACACCTGCGTAGTTTAAATATCACATACGGCGTAAATTTTGTAGATAATTAATAGTTTCAAAGAATCTTGGAGAAACCGGGGCTTAATATTCACGAGAATGTGCGATACGGGGTTATTAAACCCAGATAACAGTCCACATGGACTAAAATATAATCGATAATAAAGAATATCAATTTGCACCAATACGAACAGGTTAGAAAAGGAAAGAGAAAATGCGTCAAGCAAAGACACATATAGTAAAAGGCGGGATTTAAGCAACGTCACGAGGGTCACAATTGGTTGAAAATAGGATGCAAATATCAGAGGTAGAAACAACAATTTCGGTATAAAAGTCAATTAGTTATTTCTCGGACATGCTTGCGTGCCGTGTGTTGAAATTTCTGAGATTTAAATGGGACGAGTGAAAATTCGTAAAATCGATGCGCGAGCGACAGACTGGGAACATAGAATGAGGAATTCTTTAGAATTACCCGTTTTGAGGACAAAAGCGACGTGCCGGCTTTTTGCTATATATACCGAGATGAATATAAACAAGCTCTCTTAGACTTTTGACTATTCGATGCGTTAAAACTCTTACATCCGCGACTTGATTGAAGATGTTAAACAGTGCATTTTAGTTTGATAAAATAATTTAAAATTTTGCTCGTATATTTTAGTGATTCAAAATAGTTGGTTAGTTACGTGCTAACATGAATGTACTTCAGTGCACTTAGATACAAGGTAATAAAATTTAGTTTCACTGTACCAATTAGCAAAATTTACAACGACAAATGTATACACAAAAGTAGGCAGTTTTGGCGTATATTGGTGAAAGAAGTATGAAGTTATTTGCTATTTTTCGGGGTGTTAATAATTAAATGGTTCAAATACGTGTCTGGATCCACGAAACAAGGGTCAGATATACACAGATGAATTCCGGAAAAGCCCAGAAACAACTTTAAATAAATGGTGATGGAGTAAATTTTAAAAGCGTTGAGAATTAGAAGCCGTAAATATAATCCTGTTGGAATGGTGTGATTAACTAAAGGGACGATGTACTTTGAAGCTACGAGGACGGTGACCTTCAGGTAAATTATACTATTTTGTTTGACATTTTGTGTGTGTTGAATAACTTTATAATTGATTTACTTTAAATGGACATTAGTGAAATTGTACTAACCATAAAATTTTAATTTTAAGATGAAATTTGCTTGTTGAAGTAGAAAGGGTATTTAGTTTTGATGTTCGGTAATATGATGAAAATTTGGGTATGTCTTTGAGCTCAATTAGACAAACCTGGTTAATTAACGTAAAGGGTGGTAGATGCTCCTTTATACTCAGACTCCGGTCTGCTTATATTGTTATATTAATTAGTAGGCATCCAACAAGGACTTTAATTTTGGATGCACATTAAAATGATAATAAATTAATCTTGAAATTCTTTTTAAAACTGAAATTTATGCTGAGTTTTAATTTTGAAATTTTAATGTATTCTGAATATTGGTGTAAATAGAGTTAACGTTGATGTTTTTGGTAGGAATGTGTTGTTTTTTTTTATGAATGAGGAGGTTTATAACATTAGGTGAGCAGCCGAGGCGAAAAGAGAATCACAGCAAAACTTGGTGCCCAATTCTAGAGGATCGAATATTTTTTTTGTACTCTGGTGAGGCTTTTTGTAGGTTTCACAGCAACTATGGCGACCCAAAAGTGAGGCTCGAGTTCCAAATAAAATTTTTGTAATTTTATTCCAGGAAACTGGCGATCTGAGAGAGAGAGAGAGAGTTTCTGTTTGTGTATAATTTTAAGAGTATTTTAGAGTGTGTGTGAGTGATTAGAACGTATGCAGAGAAAGGAGTGGTTAAGGAGTTAAGGAGTGGAAATTGGAAGTGACGATAGTGCATTGTGTGAGAAAAATTCGAAAATGGAAGAAGCTGGAGGCAGTAGAGATCAGTCGAGGACGGAATCAGGGGATCAAGGAAACGAGATGATAATGAGAATGCTAGAGAGGATGAACGAAGAATCGAATAGAGCGAGGGAGGAGTCCAACCGAAAATTAGAACAGCTAAGCGATGAAGCTAATAGAGCTAGGGATGAATCGAATAGAGCGAGAGAGGACTCAAATCGAAAATTTGAACAAATGAGTGAAGAATCGAACAGGAAGTTAGAGGAGATTAGTCAGAAAATAGATAAGACGAATCAAGAAGTTTTAGAATTTGAAAATAGTCTTACCGTAAAACTGGGGGAAGTAGAAAGTAGGGTTGATAGAAATGAGAGAAACATTACAGGTCTTTGACAGGAAATGGGACATTTAAGGTCAGAAGTACGCATTTTTTGTGAAGAAGAAATAAATATAAAAATGACTGAAGTAACGGACTCATGTAGGGATCAGTTAGGCAGGGTAGAACGTGAAGTTAGTAGTATCAAATACAACATGTCAAGTTTAACGGGGGATGGTCCCAGATTTTATACAGGTGGCGTATCATTGGACCAACTTATGAAATTTTATGGCGATAACAGGGTAAATCCACAAATTTTTATTAATAGCGTAAGAAATCTAGTGGGAAATTTATTCGACGAACAGACTAAACTCAATACGATAAAGGCTTTATTGAAAGACAATGCGGAAGCATGGTACAATTTAGTAGGACAGGACATAGACACATATCAGGACTTTGAAAACAAATTTTTACAACATTACTGGAGTGATCACAAACAGGATCAGATTAGGGACGACTTGATTACAGGAAAATTTAAGGGAGAGTTTGCAGGTTCTAGGGAGCAATATGCCATTCGAAAGTAGAGTGTGGCCAAACAACTTCATCCACCATTGACGGACAGACAAATAATCAAGTACCTATCACGACATTTTGAACTGGAAATCAGACAACACGTGGCCTTACAAAACATCACAGAACGGGAGACATTTTTGGAATACTTACAGAGATATGACGATGTATGTGTTGGACGGACAAGAGAGATACGAGAACGAAACGTTAACACAGTTAGGTTTGACAACAGGACACCGAATTATCCGAGACGGCCTGACTACAACAGAAATTTTCGACCGAATTGGGAACGACGAGGACAGGAATACAGGAGCAATAGTGCGACTAGGGGACCGACGCCAAGACCTAGTTACACGCGACAGAACAGTTTACCGGAGGTAAACAGGACTGTGACCAGCACGCCGAATAGAGACAGGGACACGGATATTAACACGAGGAGGACGTACGCACAGGTTGTAGAAGGACAACCAGGACCGAGTAGGGAATACAGACCTGGACAGGATTTTTAGAACGCGACAGACCACTAGATTTCAGTGTAAATGTATATGAACATCCACGTGAATTTTTCAAAATTGAGGAGGAAGTAGAGCCAGAAACTGAGGAAAAATTATGTTTGCCAATTGTTAATATAGGAATTTTTGAGAATAATGTAGAAGTATTACTTGATACAGGGTCAGAGGCAAGTTTAATATCGGAGGAATTCGTCAGCAAAATTAGGGATAAGGTTTGTGATAGAATTATGCCTATAAAGCGTAGCCATTTAGTAGCTCCAAATAAAAAAAAGTTTGCTGTAGTAAATAGTGTTGTGGTGCTTAGGATAAATATAGGAGGTTTAAGCTGTGAACAGGAGTTTGTAATTGTACCTGGACTGAAGTTTCAGAGCATTTTAGGTGTTGACTGTATGATGCAGTTAGGGGTTTTGATAGATAAGGGAAAGGAAGGTAGTAAGGATTAATGATAGGGTAGTGCCATGGAAGGGCAGTTATGAAGTCACAGAGGATGACACGGGGTTTAGTATTAATGTAGTAGAGTTAGAGGATGATGAAGTTAAACAGATCAACACGATAATATGTCCAGAGGATAGGAGAGTAGAGGTTCAAGCTTTAGTACAAAAACATGCAGAATTAGTGGTGGTAGAAGGAACAGCAGCATATGGGGAGCAGGTGAAGGCAGAAATATTTTTGACGAGGTTAAGTGGCAAGTTTGTTTTTAATAAAGTAGATTTAAGGAATTCATTCTGGCGGATTCCATTACATAAGAATTCTAGAAGGTACGTAGGATTTTCCGTAGAGAGAAAAATCGATAATTGTAAAGTAGTATCGTTTGGTTTGTCAGCAGAAAGGGAAACAATAATAAATGAGAAACAGACAAGTGTAGGGACTGAAGAAGAAGTAATATTTAAGAGTCAGGATAAGAGGGATGATAAGTTTATTTTATGTGAGATAACAGGGATGATAAGTATAGATATAGAAGGGGGAGAGATAGGGATGAAGAGTATTAGGATGGTGAGAAGAAAGACGTGGAGGGTCAAGAAGAGAGTTAGATTTAAATAGGATAGGGATAGAATAGGTGTAGATAGAAGAGTAGAAGTAAGTGTTTATAGAAAATAAAGCTAGGTATAGGATAAATATGGGAGATAATTAGGAATAGGTTTCGGATGAGAATAAAGAGTAAAGGTAGGAAGAAAATAAGATAGGTTAAGTGTAGATATTTCATAGAAGATTAGTGGAGAGTTAGGAATAGAGTAAGAGTAGGATAGGCATATAGGATTAGGTAGGGGGAAGTAAAGTATAGTGAAGATTAGTTAAAAGTTAGGAATAGCATAGGTATATAGGATGTATATAGGATTAGATGGATGAGTAGGATGAAGTTAGGGATAATTTCAGTTTATAGAATTAGGTGAGAGTTAGGAATAGGATAGGGATATAGGATAGGTGTAAATATTTTTTTGAATTGGAGATAAGGTAGGTAAGTTAGATAGATAAGGGTAGAGAGTGATAGGCAATTTTTTTTGTAATTTTTTTTTGGGCTAAATGCTTAATATTTGCATTCAAATAAGTGGGATAATTTGTATTCAAATAGGGTGAAAATACTCATATCTAGACCAGGGTAGAAAATTAATGGATTACATCAAATAATTTTAATCACCGTGTATAAGGAAGTTTATTAGATAATACGCTTTATTAAAAACCCGTGGAGAATAAAAATTCATTCGTTTTATTAAAAATAAGAGATTAAAATTATTTACAAGACGCTTCATATAAAAATAAGCAGTTTTAAAATGCTCAACGTGTAATTTAATTATTCCAAAGTAAAGAATCAAATGGAAATTACGTGCAAGATTTATATGAATTGATTCAAGTTTGGGCAACGAGTATTAAACGAAACGTACAGATAATAATTGAATATTTAATTAGGATTCACTAAAAATTATCATCATTTTGTTTTCGACCTTACTTAAGGTCGGTTTGACGCAGCTCTAACTTCTTTTCTATTCTGTGCTAATCTAAAAAGCTCTAAATACCCTTCACAACCTAAATTTCTAATAATTTGACTAATATAGTTTGGTCTAGGTCTTCCTATATTCTTCTATCTTTTTCCTATCCACCTGGCTCTACATAGATATTAGCAACCTGATGTTTGTTAAAGAACTCTAACATGGTCACATAATTACCATTTATCAGGAAATGAAATATAACCTGGTTATCCGCTTCAAAAAGGAAAAGTGTTAAATTATATCTTATGGTAAGGCTTAAGCAACGAAACGCTACCAACATGCCAGACCGCTAACTAATTGTGAGTTATGTCATGGTGACATTTAGTTACCTGATTTTTATTTTTTTTTTGTTTTGTTTTCGAACTTACTTAAAGTCGGTTTGACGCAGCTCTAAATTCTTTTCTATTCTGAGCTAGTCTAAAAGGTCTGCATACCCTTCACAACCTAGATCTCTAATAATTTGACTAATATAGCTTTGTCTAGGCCTTCCTACTCTATTTTTATTTGGTAGTCTATAATCTAAGACTTTACTAAATAGTCCCTCATGTCTTAACTGGTGCCCTATCATTCTATCTCTCCTGACCTTTAATTGTTTCCACACACAGGGTTCCTCATATATCCTTCTATAAACTTCCTCGTTTGTTACTCTATCTGTCCAACTAATTTTTAACATTCCCCTATAACACCAAGTTTCAAAAGCTTCTATCTTTTCTTATCTACTTCTTTAATTGTCCAAGTCTCACTACCATATAGTAGAACGCTCCATACGTACGACTTTAAGAAACTTTTTCTATTATCTAAACTAATACTATTAGCTATTAGTAAGTTTTCTTTTTAAAACATTTTTCTAGCTTGAGCTATTCTAGCTACTATATCCCTTCTGCTACGTCCATCCTTTGTAATTATACTACCTAAATAGCAAAATTCATCTACCTCCTCTAACTCGGTATTACCTATTTTTAATTTTGGTTTAGAACTAGGCTGTAACTCACTTGTCATTATCTTTGTCTTTACTGAGTTAATTCTCATACTATAGTTACTCCGTAGTATCTCATCTAAAATATTTAAAACTCTCCTAACTCTTTTCTAGACTCTGCTATAATGGCTATATCATCTGCAAAACGTAACATGTCTACTTTCTGTCCCTGTACACTAATACCTATCTCTTTTCTCTCTCTAGCTAAGTTTAAAGCTTCCTCAATATAAACATTAAAAATCAAGGGAGACAGTATACAACCCTGTCTAACACCATTTCTAATCTTAGCTTCCTTTTCTATTTCATCCAATCTAATTACTACGCTTTGGTTTTATATAGACTGTAAATAATTTTTCTATCCCTATGAGAGATTCCTATTTTTGCAAAACCCTGAACATAACAATCCAATTAACCCTATCAAATGCTTTTCTAAATCTACAAACGCAAAATGAGTCTTTTATTTTTTGTAACCGTTTTCGATAATTACCCTAATCATTAGTATGGGTTCTCTAGTCCTCTGTCTTTACGAAAACCATATTGGTCTTCGCCTAAATAATTCTCAGTCAAAGCTTCTACTCTATTTTTAATTATTGTTGTTAGTATTTTGGAAGCATGAGAAGTTAAACTAACCGTTCTAAAATTCTCACACCTATCAGCTCCTGACTTTTTTGGGATTGGGATAATAATATTTTTTCGAAATCTATTGGAACCTCACCTGTGTCATATATTACTTTTATTAGTTCATATAATCTATCTAAAGTTTTCTGACTAGCATATTTTATTAATTCTGCGGGAATATCGTCTATCCCTGGCGCTTTATTTAGTTTAAGATTCCGAACAGCTCTATCAAATTCCTCTCTTAATATTGAGAACCCTATTTCTACATCCTCTTCTTGGTCGTTCTCTAACTCATCTATATCGTCTCCCTTATATAAATCTTCTAAATATCTTTTCCATCTATCTGCTACCTCAACTTTATTTATTAGAAGCTCATTATTCTCGTCTCTAATACCATTATATTTTTCCTATCTTCCCAAAAACTTTTTAACTGCCCTGTAAGCCCTGTCTGTCTTACCTACTCTCAAATCATCTTGTATTCCTTACAATTCTCCTCCATCTATTTATTTCTAGCTTTTCTACACTCATGTACTATCTTATTTCTAACTGTATTATATTTTGCTTACTTTCACTATCCACTTCTCTGAAAGGTTTAAGCTTTCTTCTATTCTCTATTAAATCTAATATCTCCTTTGTTACCCAGGGTTTTCTCGCTTCTATTTTTTCTTACCTATAGTCTGTGTTGCTGTATCATGTACAGTCAGTTTTATTTCTTTCCATCTATTTTCTACATTCCCTCCTACAGCTATCTCTTTGCTCTTATTATCTAATACTTGTTTATATTCCTCTTTTACCATACTATCATTAAGCTTACCTAGATCCCATCCTCTCTTTTAACTTTTCTCAATTTTTGAATTTTAGTTTACACTTCATTTTAACTAAGTTATGATCGCTATCTATGTCAGCCCCTGGATAACTACGACAGTTTTAACTTGGTTTCTAAATCTTTGTTTAACTAAAATATAATCTATTTGGTATCTAGCCCTATCACCTGGCGCTTTCCAGGTATATCTTCTCCTAACATGTTGTTCGAATAGGGTGTTTACAGTTACTAATCTATGTTCCTGGCAAAACTCAACTAATCTTTCTCCTCTATCATTTCGTCTGCCATACCCAAATTTTCCTACCATTTTTCCCTCACTACCTTCTCCCACTGACGCATTAAAATCGCCCATAACTATTAAATTCTCATCTCCTTTACTTTTCTCACTATACTATTTATATCCTCGTATACCTTTTCTACTTCCTCATCCTCGTACTGAGTTGTTGGCATGTAAACCTGTACTAAAACAGTGTCTGTGGGTTTTGTACTCAATCTAACCATAATTATTCTATCACTAAATTGTAAGTACTCTTTAACTTTATGCCCTAATCTTTTACCTAACACTATTCCTACCCCAGCCTGTCCATTAGTTGAAGAAGTTGTAATTATTCTATAATTATCTTTCCAAAAGTCATTACTATCTGGCCATCTCACCTCACTAATACCTAAAATGTCCAGCTTTTCCTTTCTCATTTCGACTAATAAATTCGTTAACTTATCTACTCTAAGTAATGACCTTACATTCCAAGTCCCTATCACTAAATCGAATTGTTGTTTTATATTCTTGTGATAACGAGCCCCAAGTACCCCCTCCCGGAGATCCGAATGAGGGAGTATTTTACCTCCGGACAAGAATTTTACTTGTGAGCTCTCCATCATATGTATTTCGTGTTTTAGGCCACGCACACCTGGGAAATATTGTGGTAGGCTCCCATATCTTTCCACAACGCAGTTTTTAAAGATTTTAGCAGAAAGCCGTATCCGTCACGGCCAACCCCCAACAAGCTTGTAAATTATTGAGGATCGCCCGAGACCAATCGACCCTCCTCCAATATCTTTTAGCCAGCAAGGCTGCTGCCCCTTGCTGCGCCTTTTAATCGCCTTTTACGATAAGCAGGCTTACTATAGTAGTATTCTTTATCCCCTACTATAGGGATACTAAAAATTAAAGAGTATTAATTTTAATTGAAGTTAATTGAACCGTTAGTAACAGATAATATCTATAGAAACTTGTAAAAACCCAAGATTATAATACCAGAAAATAAAGCTCTGAGAATTAATATTATTTTGAACACCTGCGTAGTTTAAATATCACATACGGCGTAAATTTTGTAGATAATTAATAGTTTCAAAGAATCTTGGAGAAACCGGGGCTTAATATTCACGAGAATGTGCGATACGGGGTTATTAAACCCAGATAACAGTCCACATAGACTAAAATATAATCGATAATAAAGAATATCAATTTGCACCAATACGAACAGGTTAGAAAAGGAAAGAGAAAATGCGTCAAGCAAAGACACATATAGTAAAAGGCGGATTTAAGCAACGTCACGAGGGTCACAATTGGTTGAAAATAGGATGCAAATATCAGAGGTAGAAACAACAATTTCGGTATAAAAGTCAATTAGTTATTTCTCGGACATGCTTGCGTGCCGTGTGTTGAAATTTCTGAGATTTAAATGGGACGAGTGAAAATTCTTATAAACCGACGCGCGAGCGACAGACTGGGAACATAGAATGAGGAATTCTTTAGAATTACCGTTTTGAGGACAAAAGCGACGTGCCGGCTTTTTGCTATATATACCGAGATGAATATAAACAAGCTCTCTTAGACTTTTGACTATTCGATGCGTTAAAAGCTCTTACATCCGCGACTTGATTGAAGATGTTAAACAGTGCATTTTAGTTTGATAAAATAATTTAAAATTTTGCTCGTATATTTTAGTGATTCAAAATAGTTGGTTAGTTACGTGCTAACATGAATGTACTTCAGTGCACTTAGATACAAGGTAATAAAATTTAGTTTCACTGTACCAATTAGCAAAATTTACAACGACAAATGTATACACAAAAGTAGGCAGTTTTGGCGTATATTGGTGAAAGAAGTATGAAGTTATTTGCTATTTTTCGGGGTGTTAATAATTAAATGGTTCAAATACGTGTCTGGATCCACGAAACAAGGGTCAGATATACACAGATGAATTCCGGAAAAGCCCAGAAACAACTTTAAATAAATGGTGATGGAGTAAATTTTAAAAGCGTTGAGAATTAGAAGCCGTAAATATAATCCTGTTGGAATGGTGTGATTAACTAAAGGGACGATGTACTTTGAAGCTACGAGGACGGTGACCTTCAGGTAAATTATACTATTTTGTTTGACATTTTGTGTGTGTTGAATAACTTTATAATTGATTTACTTTAAATGGACATTAGTGAAATTGTACTAACCATAAAATTTTAATTTTAAGATGAAATTTGCTTGTTGAAGTAGAAAGGGTATTTAGTTTTGATGTTCGGTAATATGATGAAAATTTGGGTATGTCTTTGAGCTCAATTAGACAAACCTGGTTAATTAACGTAAAGGGGTGGTAGATGCTCCCTTTATACTCAGACTCCGGTCTGCTTATATTGTTATATTAATTAGTAGGCATCCAACAAGGACTTTAATTTTGGATGCACATTAAAATGATAATAAAATTAATCTTGAAATTCTTTTTAAAACTGAAATTTATGCTGAGTTTTAATTTTGAAATTTTAATGTATTCTGAATATTGATGTAAATAGAGTTAACGTTGATGTTTTTGGTAGGAATGTGTTGTTTTTTTTTATGAATGAGGAGGTTTATAACATTAGGTGAGCAGCCGAGGCGAAAAGAGAATCACAGCAAAACTTGGTGCCCAATTCTAGAGGATCGAATTTTTTTTTTGTACTCTGGTGAGGCTTTTTGTAGGTTTCACAGCAATATATATATATATATATATATATATATATATATATATATATTAATATACGTACTCGGTGTCAATGACGTTTTCTATAACTCCACCTCTCTGTTTTTTCTACTCAAATTTAATTTTACTAATTTTTATTATTATTATGCCACGGCTAGCTTTATCTAATCTACACAGAGTGCACAACGTTACGATGATCAATTTTTTTCTCTTCTCCACCCCTTTATGATTACCTATTTGTTTGAATTATAAAACTAAGTCAATTAATTTCATATAATGAAAAGAAATATTATTTACAAGTTTTGAAAAATATTAAAATACACTCCTCAATCAATCAATATCATATGTATCATTTACCCCCAAAATTTATATGCTTTGAAATCTAAAGTCGCCAAAACTACCTCTTTTTACCAAAGATACCTCGAACGTTCTGGACCCCTTTATAATGTATTACGTACTTTTAACGTATGCAATGTTTGTTGCTGACTTCGTTACACTTTTTATATAAATTAAGTAAATTCAGTATTGAAATCTAAATAGAAAAAATATCTTAAAACTAATTAGATCTGACCTGTTACAGGTGGTCCTTTGGATTGTGGATCAACAGCCCTTTGTTGTCCTCATTCATCTATCACTGCTCTGTTAAGTTGAACCCCTCGTTTTCCATAAACTACTTCGTGCTTCTTTATTTTATTTGCATTAAATCTCACAACTCAAAATTGTACCAGAATTGTACCAAAATCGACGACGCTGATTTGAAATATTCTGATTAACTCATTTAAAATATTCTATCTCCAAATTTAAAATATTATATCAATCCACACATTTGAAGTATTATACCATCTATTCGAATTATCCATACATTTGAAATATTATCATCACATTCGGATTATAAAAATTGTACCATAGATTCGAAATATTCTCATCACATTTGAAGCCCTATTATTATATTATTAGTTTAAATAAATTACCCCAAATTCTACTCACGTTAAACGGCAAAAGAAGGCTTCATAATTGTAGGACCATTATCACTTGATATATTTTATTAAATATTTAAAATTACGCGTGACTTTTTTGATTTACACGCAGCTTTGCCCTGCTTGAGTTTTAAACTGAACTCTCTTATCATTGCTCGCTGTTAAATATAGGCTCTTCCCCCTTGCATGTGGGCTGGCTTTTCAACAAGTCTCGTAGATATCTTAACCAATAAGGTCTTTGTATTTCCTGCATCTTAAAGTGGTTTCTGATATAATTTACTTGGCTTTCCGTGTAATGTGTTTATTTGATACCTTATTATTTGCTAGTTTGACCATACGTTGTTTTGTTTAGATATCGCTTTTTTGGATAATTGAACAAATAAATGATGTAACTTCAATTTTACTTTTGTTTATTTTTATTTTTGAAACTGCGTTTTCTTATCAAAATGTTTATTATTTCTGCGTAATTCCGTAAAGCTTTGTTGGGTTTTATCTCTTATCTTCGTATTATATTATAACTAATTAGAACACTTCTCAACGCGTGTTTAATTACATTTATTATCATTTTCTCCTGAAAACGCGTGCTTTTACTGAAATATATTCTCACTTTGCATTACTTAAAATTAATTATGGTCTATATACAGAGTGTTAAATATTTGTTATTTTACCTAATGTATGAATTACCTATTTTCCTGCTAAATACGAGTACTATTGTTGTAAGATATGCTTATTCGCATTGCTTAAAGCTAACTATGATCTATGTACAAGGTGTTGAATGCTTACTATTTACATAATATACGAATTACTTATTTTTCTGCTAAATAAATGCAGTGTTCTGCTTCCTATTGCAACTTAAGGTTACTGCACAACCCTTGCTACTCAACACACCCCTAAACAACCCCTTATCACAGCAATATATATAAGATGAAATAATAAATTAGACTTTTATTGTAAGCTTAAATGATCATTTCAAATCGAGCTAGTAATTGAAAGATGGAAAAATAGAAGGTCCCGAATAGGATTCGAACCTCTAACCATTGGCGTTAATCACCTACACACCAACCTATTAAGTCGCTAAAACGGGCGATTTCAATTGGAAAAATAGACAAATTTGAATCGTGTACGCTACCCTACACCAACCTAACTTTCAATTACGATGTATGGTAATTGGTAACGAACACAATTGAAATTTATTTTCAATGCAATCACGAGTCTTAGTGTTTCAATTGGTTGGCGCACCGGAGCTCAAAGTAAAACGTTGTAGATTCGAATCCTGTCCAGGATCTTGTTTATTGTATCTTTCGATTACTAACTCGATATATAATATGACAGTTAAGAATTGTGTTTTTGACAAATAATTATTTATTATACAATGGAAAAAAGTACTAGATTTTAGTTCGAGATGTGTTTGTCTCCCGACGCGAAAAGGAGGGAGACAAAACACCGAGAATTAAAATCTTACATTTTTACCTGTGTATAAATACACTATTTTTTCTGTGACGGGCAAAACGATGATTTAATATTGAAAAAATATTACAATATATTAAAGTCAAAAAATCAATCGATGTCAAATTCGAAGTTTCAAACAAGCAATCAAATATCTGTCGATTTAATTCTGCGAGTGGTTACTTATTTGCACATACTCGGGACAAAAGTACTCATTTTTTTTCCCGTGGAAAAAAGTAGATTCATAAAAAGTGACATTTTGTAACCTGCCAAGAAACATTAAATGTCAAATTTTTTCCCGTCACAGAAAAAATATATTTTATTTCGTTTATATGTAGTTCAACGCAGTTCTAGATAGTTTTCATATCTATATATAGAGTTTGCTGATGGCGCACATCCGAATCATTGCATGAAGAGACACACAACAGCATCAAATTAATTCACATGAAATTTGGATTACTTTCCTTTTATAAATTAGCTTAAGTAAATTTGAATATAACAAATTTTCCATCCATTATTATTATGTGTACAGTTGAATATTAACAATTGTGCAGTTAACATTAAGTATTTACTATTGCCTGATTAGTGTATCTTGTATCTAGTTACTAAAGGATCTATCTACACTTTTTACTTTTAAAGGATTTCAGAAGTGGAAGTTTTAAATCAACATTTCATTAAATTGTATAATATACTAAATTGCAACGAAAAATAATTCTCACATTTTACTAGACTGACAGAGCCATCTTCACTGAAGCTTAAAATTTACTACTCGACTTAATTGCCAGTATTTAGATTACGTATGCTTCTAAAAGTAGAGATTTAAAAGTATTTGTTTTATGCTATTATAGAAAAGATGGCAGCACATATTTAAACAATAACTTTGAATGCTACTAATTGTTTAATATTAATAACATTTAACTTTTAAAAATTTTCAAAAATTGTAAATTATGTACACTTCTAAAGGGTAATGTGTTAAATTGTTTATACCACTGTACGAAGCTCGCGCATAAAAATTGAAAAGCTGGGGATACCAGTTACTTAAAAATTCAGTAGATGTAACGATCAACATTGAATAAAAAATTATATCACTTGATGTAATTACCAATTACTTAATGGTAGGTGATGCTTGCTCAATACTTTTACATTACTTTTCAAAGTAATGGAGACACAACACTTTGTCGACAGACTGTAACTTACGTTTAATTTGCCAAACTTAGTTTTATTTGTTCTCGAGTAAGAATCAAACTAGGCTCATTTCATTAGAAGTTTGTACTGGTCAAAATTGATGTTATGTGTCCTAGTAATAAAAATCAACATAAAATTTGTGGATGTATGCTTTTTCCTTTATAATACATTTGTTATGCTTATAATTATAAAGATAAACCATAACATTAACATAAAATTGGCGCCTAATGCTATATAATGCTATATTACAAAGGACAGCCAATCACAAAATTCGACGTTAACCTTATACTATTTTATACGGTATAAATTTACCGTATCAATAAAAAATACTTCTTACGAAAACACACAACACATAAAGACGGACCTTAAGAAAAATTATAATATTATCATGTTAATTTCTCAAATATCTAACATTGGTTACACAAATTATTTGAGAGAAAAAGTGTAAATCTGCATATTGCAGAGAAATTTTATCGAGACAATCATATCATTACTTATCTTTTATTTTTATACAAGGGTTAAAGTTAAAAAAATTAAAACTATTACATATATTGCTGCGACAACCTCTGTGAGTGTGAGCGCCCCTAATTAATGTTGTGACTTAGGTACAGCATACTGTATAAATGAAAATGCAATAGGAAAATATTGTAGCGGGCTACTATTAACGCGTTTCACTAATTTAAAACAAGTAATAACAAAAGTCTTTATTACTCATTGTTCACAAGTCTAATTAACAGTAGATGCCTTATTTATAGATGTTTTCAGTCCAATTAACAATGAAGCACTATCACGCTAATGCTATTTACAAGCACTAATCACTTAAATTAAATCCTTATCCATATGTCTCCTTAACAACACTAAACACTACTATAATTTATTTATTACACTTTTGTCTATTTATGTACAGGCTGGCGGTACGATATACACGTTCATATTACACAAATTTATGTTTACTAAAAGACTTTCAGAACGTAATAAACAACTAACTATATACGAGATGATTTATATACGACATTCTGATATATACTAACTCCTACATTAATCACCGATTTTATATATGCCCTATAATTAAATAGATGACTCATACTCCGGTATATGCTAGAAGGTTCTAGGCTTCTGTAGTATATACTTTGCTTACGGCGCTTGTGTGTTTGACGGGTTGCCTAATCGTAGCTCGTAACACTGCCCCCTCTTTAAAACCGTTACATCTCGTAACTGTAAATACATTTTGATACCAATTCGATGATTGATGACGGTATCGGCAGCTATCTCCTCTGGTGCATCCACCGCGTCGTTTGAAATAACAGTCAACACTCTTTCTTAGTCTTGGTAGACAACCGGTTGATAACAACAAACAAGGACCTGGACGTTGGTTCCCTGGAAAATTATTTCTAGCATATTTCGGACTATTCTCCAATCTAAGCGATCCAGTCCACAGCCTAGCTTGGGCACCACTAGGCTCGTTACTCCATTTCCATCATCTGCGCCTTAAGATTCAGCAAAGCCTTCCATAGATGTCCATAACTAGGTTTCTGCCATGAAGAATTTTTGGTGACCAGATAGTAAACATAACGATTTTTATCCTGAAGAATCAAAGCTTTTCCTACAGTTGGCTACTGTTGTACTAATTCATCCACACGGTCAAAGTGTACCACTTTCGGTTTACCACAGGGAGATTTTCTGATCCGGTACAATACATCATTAATTCTTTTTAACACTTCGTACGGGTCTTCCTATTGTCTTTGTAATTTTGGCGACAATCTACGCTTTTTTTGTGGATTGTACAACCACACTAAATCCTCAGGTTGATAACCACCTTCTTGTGCTCTCGTGTCATATTGTGATTTCATTTGATTGCTTGCTGCCTGAATATTTTTTCGGACGTTTTCGTGAATGCTACTTGATCTTTCGCGAAGCTTACTAACGTAATCTTCACCTGCGATCTCTTCTCCAGGTTTAAATCCAAACTGAAGACCACGTGGTAGCCGCAATTAACGTCCTAGCATCACGCAAGCGGGAGAATATCCTGTGCTGTCATGTACCGAAGATCGGTACGCCAGTAGGAACAAATGTAAATATTGATCCCAGTCTCGTTGATGTTTAGAGATAACTTTGGCTAGGTACTTTACTAACGTCCTGTTCATTTCTTTAACCATTCCATCCGATTGAGGATGAAGTGGCGTGATTCTAGTCTTCATGATTCCAGGATGCTTGCAGACGTTTTGAAACAACGCTGATTCGAAGTTCCGACTCTGATCGGAGTGTAATTCCAGCGGAACTCCAAAGTGACAAAACAACTCTCTCATTAGTACATCTGCAACCGTCTCGGCTTCTTGGTTAGGTATAGCATACGCCTCCGGCCATTTGGTAAAATAATCTATTGCAACCAAGATGTATTTATTTCCTTTCTCTGATTCAGGAAACGAACCAGCTATATCAATGACCACCCACTCAAAAGGATTCCGCACGTTATACTGTCTCATTGGGGCTTTCCGTTTTGTAACCGGGCCATATCCAGGGGCACACAACTCACATTTCCGGCATCACTCCTTCACATCTTCTTTGCAGTTCACCCAATAGAATCAATCCCTCACTCTTTCGAGAGTTCTTTTCGCGCCAATGTGCCCTCCGAAAATACTATCGTGCAAGTGCTGCAGCACTCCTGGCACTCTGCTGCTCGGCACTATCACTTGAAGTCGTCTCTCAGTGCCATCTTCACATTCCAAGCGTCGTTTCAAGATTCTATTTTCAATCACCAAGGAGTCCCACTGTGCCCAGTATGTTTTCAGGCTCCCAAGCTGGTCGTTGTCCTCTACTTGTCCACTCAATAATACGTCCCAATTCGGAGTCATTCTCCTGGTTTTCTCGTATTCTTTCGGGTTGCCAAGTATCATCGGTAACCGTCATTCTATGAATGACACTTATTTTCTCTTCCATCTTGGAACAATGATTGCAGTCTGCCGGACAAGGTCTTCCTTGACAGAGCATTTGCATTCCGATGGCTAGTTCCTACACGATGTTCTATGTCAAAGTCATATTCCTGCAGCCGCTCTATCCACCTTGCAATTTGCCCTTCAGGATTTCGAAACTGCAGTAACCATTTTACGACCGTATAAGTACTTATAAAAGTGCTTTACAAATTTGACGACGGCCAACAGCTCCCTTCTTGTGACACAATAGTTCCTTTGTGGCCGCGACAGAACCTTGCTGAAATACTCAATAACTTTTTCTTGTCCGTCCTGCACGCTTCCTATAGCTGCGTTACTGGCAACGGTATACAATACAAATTTCCCTTCATCCGTGGATAACTCAGAATTGATGCTGTAACTAGTAGCCGTTTCAGATGTTCAAATGCGCTGTGGCAGTCGTTATTCCAATTATATTCTTGTCCATTTTCGGTTAAATTCGTCAACGGTTTGGCAAGGTTTGCAAACCCAAGTATAAATCGTCGGTAACATGTACACAATCCTAGAAAACTGCGTAGTTGGTGTATATCTGCTGGTGTAGGCCACTTTTGTACCGTTTCTATCTTGTCAGGGTCAGCTCTTATTCCGGTCTCCGAAACGACACGTCCTAGGGATTTCACCTCTTTTCCAAATGGGCGACATTTCTTAGGGCTCAAGGTAAGGTTTGTCCCGCGTAATCTTTGGAATATCTCCTCTAGGTTCTTAAGGTGTTTTTCAAAAGACCCGCCTAACACTATCACGTCGTCTAGGTACACCAGACATCTCTTCCAGGACAGTCCACGCAGTATCGACTCCATCAAACGTTCAAAAGTAGCAGGGGTATTGCATAGTCCAAATGGCATGACCTTCAACTGTCATAATCCAGTTCCAATTGTAAACGCAGTTTTCTCTTCATCGTTTGGCTCCAAACCTACCTGCCAGTATCCGCTTTTCAAGTCCAAGGTCGAAAACCATTTAGATCCGGATAGAGTATCCAAGGTGTCATTAACTCTAGGCAAAGGATAGCTGTTTTTCTTTGTCACATTGTTTAGCCGCCGGTAGTCTACACAAAACCTTGTAGACCCATCTTTTTTCTTGAGAAGCACTACCGGGGATGCCCATGGACTATTCGTGGGTTCAATCACTCCCTGTTATTCCATGTCAGTAATAATTTGCTCGGCTTCTTTACGTTTTGCCAAAGGAAGTCGCCTGGGATATTGTCTTATCGGTTGTGCATTTCCAGTATTGATCTTGTGTTGCACAACATTCGTCCTTCCTTTCTCACTATCATTCAGTACCTACACACCTCGATATTGTCCGACCAGTTCTTTTACCTTGCCCAGTTAGTCGCTGTTTAATCCTTGACACGAAGGTATCAACATATCCAGCAATTTCTGTGAGCAACTGTTTGCTGGTTTATCTTTTGTGTCGTCTACACAACGTTTAATATGGCATACTGGAATGCAACTTCCCACAATCATGTCTTTCTTCAGGGTCACCGTATGCGGATTAAACTTTAGCACCCTTACTGTATCATATTTCGATCCTTTACCACCATTCTTCCAATCAGTAATCTCTCCTGACCCATTCCCGATTCAATTGTTTCCATCATGCATACTTGGTCTTCCCGGAGCGTACTATCCGGGCGTCCCATTACTATCATTCTCGCCTTCTCGGGTATTTTCATATCACAAATCATTCGCACTTGCATCGTCTGGTTACCCGTCTCTTGAAATGGAATCTCATCATCATCTATCCGAAGCACATTTTCTTTCATGTTCACATGAAACCCATATTCTCTTATGAGATCCATTCTGTGTAAAACATTTTTCCAAAATTCAGTTTCTTGTTTTAATAGTAGAGTATCTTTCTTATCTATGGTATAATTTTTTTTCCACATATCGTAAATAAAACAACAAGTTAAATGAGATTGAGCAAGCAAATGCTCTTTAATTTTTTTTGATAAACCCTGCCAATCATTAATTCCGGTCGTCCAACTTGACCTTACTGAAGCAAACAGCCAACATGGTTGACAATAAACACAATTTTTTAATTTAGAATAACACAACCACCCATTTGAATTGTGTGGTAAGTTTAACGTATTGCTTTTATTTTCGCTTGCAGTTATTAAGTAATAATAGTGAACTGAAAACTTCTATTTTTATTATCTTTAGGAAACGCACCATCTGGTCTACACAATCCGTAATTAATTATTTCTTTTCTTAAATTGTCATGTTGTAAAACATTGATTTTTAAAAATGTGCAAAATCGGTTGGATATTCTTTCGTCAGATCCATAGATAGTTCATTAAGTGAAAAGTACTACTCACATTTACCTCTGTAATTGTAGTGGTATCTAGTTCCAAATTTCTATCGCGGCCGTCATTATGTGATGTACTTGCGCCCTGGGTGAGAGTTTTAAAATTGTTGACGACTGCTGTTCGTCTGTAGCGGAACTAGTAGATGCTACTGTCGAAAGCCCAATTTCTTTCATAGATTGTTCTTGTTTTTCGGACTCTTTAGAAGTAAAAAGGAACTTATTTTGGAATCTTGCTCTTTGATTCTTCCAATAGTTTCCTTTTCGTTTTTTGCAGCGCCGCTTGTAGTGCTCATTGTATATTATTTCCTGCAATTTTGAATGAAATTAATTATAATGTAATTAGATAAGTAATAATTATTTAAAAGCCTTTTGAAATTACAAATAACACATACATACTTTGCTTTAAATGCTTTAATTAACAAAATATAAATGATTTTTATTGAATGCTTAAAGATTTATTTATATGTATTTCTCAGCGCGACTTCAACTATGATCAAATCAATAGTAGTTTAATAAAAATAGATATAAATACTTACGTTTAAATATGAAAGACCTCCTGTAATACGAACACAACACTATTGAGTAAAACGTACTGGAATGCTTTTTACTTCCTTTCCGTTATATATAATGCAGCTAATGCAAATACGTTGCAACCAGCTGACTAGAAACCACAAAATGAATTTCTTTCTAGTATTATATTTCTAGAAAGCGAAGGTTACTAAGCTACCTGCCATCCTGTGAATCTGTACTGTACAGACAATAGCCCTTTTATTCCTATTTAAAATCCCACAAACCAAACTAACCCTACTATACGTCGTTTAATAATGCTTTACCACTTTATACAACTTATCACTTAAGAATAATATAGACATCTTTGTTATTAAAGTTTACAGTCTCTTTCATCTGTTTATTAACCCTTACAAAATAGGACAGAACGGATAGAAAGAAGAAAGGATGCAGGCTGCAGGTGGTGTTCAGTATTTATCTTAATTATTATTTCTTGTATTTCAGCAGTTCCTAGTAGTAACATCAAGAAAACGTTCGTTAACCTGCGGTTTCTGAATTATCTGCAATATTTTCTTGACCGTTTCTTACCTGCCAAATACGTTGAAGATGAATAAGTTGAGTTTATTATCGTTTGGGCCTTCTTGCACTTGGGGCCCCCCCGCATAGCGGGGGCTGGCAGGGGTGTAGTTACGCCACTGCGCGTTTCACTAATTTAAAACAAGTAATAACAAAAGTCTTTATTACTCACTGTTCACAAGTCTAATTAACAGTATATGCCTTATTTATAGATGTTTTCATTTAATTTAACAATGAAGCACTATCACACTAATGAATTTACTAGCACTAATATCTTCTTAAACTAAATCCTTAACCATAAGTCTCCTTAACAACACTAAACACTACTATAATTTATTTATTACACTTTCTATTTATGTACAGACTTTTAGAACGTAATGAACAACTAACTATATACGAGATGATTTATATACGACATTCTGATACAGACTAACTCCAACATTAATCACCGATCTTATATATACCCTATAAATAAATAGATGACTCATACTCCGGTATATGCTAGAAAGTTCTAAGCTTCTGTGGTATATACTTTGCTTACGGCGCTTGTGTGTTTGACAGGTTGCCTAATCGTAGGTCGTAATAATATGAAATTATTTTCTTACCTTCCTATTCTTTTCTTTACCCAGCAAGCTCAACGGAAATTATATTGTGGAATTTACAAAATGAAATAAAACACACAAATCTCAAGAGACATCTATGCATTCAAAAACAATTTTCTTTCATACAAAAAATTCTCTTAAATTATAAAATAGTTTACAGTTTAAGTTCATACATAAAATTATTACTAAACGTTACTTAAAGGTAATTCTTACCTAATCTTTGTTAGCAGGTACAAAATCCTTTTTTATGTGGATAATTTTCTGCTCTGTATTACTACGCTTGTGTGTATAATTGGCCAATGATGCTCCACAGATTATTCAGTAAGTCAAAATACTTTCTTCTACCTTAAGTGCTAACATTAAATTATATTTATAGGTTACAAAAACAATTAACAAGTTATACTTGCTGGTATTATTGTCGAATAACGCTTATCAAAAACTCATTTCCATCGTAATTAACGGCATTAAATATTCCTTGGTTCTATTCAACATCTCCAAAAATATAAGTTTGCAAAGTGCATTTTATTTTTAGTCAATGTATTTTTGTGCAAAATGATTATTAATGTGGAAGTTTATTCAATTCTCGTAGTGTTTTACAAAACAACTTACTGTTTTATATTTACGCAGAGTTACCTTCTAAGAATTAATTCTTTACTCAAAGTTATATGGTCGATCTCGAAAAATGAATCAATAAATTCTTTACTCAAAAGTTGCATCTTAAATGTCAAATACTGTATGCATACCGAATACTGAATTTTCCTATTTGTTTAAAAAGATTAGTCACTCTAAGTGATGTAACATTCCGGCAATTGCACGGTTTTAACAATCTAATTAGTGGTAAACTACCGCGGTCGATATGCTATATGATTCTTGTAAAACACATTTCTTTCTTTTGTAATAAATAAAGTTATTCGCTGCTTGTTTCATATAGAGCAGTTGAACTCGCGTTATCTGATCTCGGTTTCATTTTATGACTTTCTAGTAGTCGCGGGTTTCCCTGTATCGGCGTTTAATCATTGATACTAATAATTAATTGACTTTTAAAACATTTCTTAGTAAACGTAACGTATTCGAAAATTCTAGAATTAAAATTTTATTTAAAAGTCGTTATCACATCAATATACAGGGTGATTCAATTTCGAGGGCAACCATGGGGATCTCCTGTAATATAAGTGATAGCGAGTAGGTTTAAATTTGGCACATTTATAGAATTTTATGATGAACAATAAGCCATAAAGAAATTTCATGTAACTGCGTTTGTTTCCATGTTATGGTTAGAAAACCAAAAAAGTTGATTTTCGTTTTTTATTTATAACTTTGTTATTTGAAAACATATTCGAAAACTGTTCAGGCATTTTTAAGACATTTTTTTATTTATTTTTATTTTATTTATTAACGTTTGGTTTTTCTTGTACCATCATCAACTTTCTTATTTCTTATGGACGCCGTATTAACTTTTATGCCGTTGTGTAGAGAATTTTTTCCTGATTTCAAAAATGTATAAAATCCCTATAATATTGTTACTAAAAAATTTATTATTCTCAATACCTTTCCTGCACAATCAAGATACTGTCATAAAGAAACAATGATATTACAATTGCCAGTAATATTGTTTTTTAATTTAAATATTGTGTTAGCTAGCAATTAAACTGCATTTTTATAATGAAGAACAGCTTGATATGCTACAAGTTTATTACGCGTGCAACAAGAATTGCAAAAATGCGTGTATGGCCTATTAAAGAAACATACCCTAAAAAGCGGCCTCCGAATGAAACTTACTTTTTAAAATTACATCGGAATTTAGCTGTGTATGGAAATTTTAATAGAACCAAGGCAAGTTATGAAGAGTTGTAGAAGAAAATAGAGAATGCATAATTCAACAGGTAATTCTCTGTTTGCTGTTTGTTTATAGTATTAGATAGTAATGTGTGAAATATTTTTTAGGTTCATAATAATCCATCGATGTCCACTCGAGAGATAGCTGCTAATTGCATTTGCCTTGTACTACAGTTTAGAGTGCATTAAAACGCAACAATTACAAACCGTATAAAATACACGTTAGCCAAACATTATAAGCTAATGATAACCACAAGCGTTAAAATTTTTGTAATTGATTGCAAACCAGAATTACTGACAACTGGAATTTTTTAAATAACATTATGTGGACAGATGAATGTCACGTTTCGAATACCGAAATGTTCAATCGCAATAATGAACATTATTGGTTTATTGCAAATCTAAGACGAAATAGAGAGATTCGAAATCAACATGGATTTGACGTTAATGTTTGGGCTGGTGTTTGGAAAAATCTAATTATAAGGCCATACTTTTACGAGGGATCCTTAAATGTAGAAAGGTACATACAGTTTTTGAGAGAACAATTAATGAACTATCTAGACAGCATTGCGCTCAATCAGTTGCAAAATATATGGCGGCAACAGGATGGAGCCCCACCACACAATGCAGTAAGGGTAACTGAATTCTTAATGAAATTTTCCAAATAAATGGATTGGAATCTCGGTATAACCCTATGGCCAGCCAGATCTCCCGATTTAAGTATATTAGATTATTTTGGGGAGCAATTAAAACGTCAATATCAAAATATTGACGAATTGACAAACGTTATTACATTATACAAAATTTCTCATACGGTCCCACAATATTCTGCATAGCTTTCACTAATGCAGCCGTACTTGAGGACAAACCAAACGGGACCACTTTAAATTGGTATATTCTTCCTTCTGCCGAAAAACCCGTATATTTCCTTGATTCTCACGCTAATGGAATTAACCAAAATGAATTCTTTAGGTCTATTTTGGTAAAGATTCTCTTACTATCTATTCTCGCCAATATGCTATCCATCGTTGGTGGACAATTGTATTGCGGTTTCATTCGCTTATTAATCTTTCTTGCATCTAAGCATAACCTGATGCTATCATCACTTTTCTTCACGACGACTAATGGATTCACAAAGTGTGTACTCGAGCTTTCGATGATACCTTTACGTAACATTTCTTGTATTTCTTCCTTTACTCTATCCCTGTATGCTACTGGAATAGGATATAATTTAGTGTTAAACGGTTCGGTGTTTACTATTTCCAACTTGTGCACATAACCTGTGGCAATTCTTGATTTTGACTCAATTAATTCTGAATGCTTTCTCAATAACAAATTTACCCTGTTTCTTAAATCTTCTGGACATTTAATCTCTTCATTTGTATTCCCCTCATTATCTATCTCATCCTTAAACTGATTAATATTTACGCAGTCACCCTCTATTTCTATATTACCCTCTTCATACCATTTAATATACTTCCCCTTGCACTCTATTTCTTTGCATTCTGCATTTATCTGCAACCCCAACTTGTCTATAATATGCATCTTAAATATAATATCTATCTTTAGTCCAGATACAACCATAAAATCATTCTCCCATTTTACATTTCCCATTTCACATCTCAGGATTACCATTTCATTCATTTTCGCAATTTTCTTATTATTCGGTGCCACCAAATTACACCTCGTTATAGGTAACGCCTTATCCCTCAATCTCCCTCGTTTAACAAATTCTTCCGCAACAACTGATGCTTCTGTCCCAGTATCAATCAATACTCTAACTATTTTATTTTCCACCTTTAAATTAACTATCGATAATAAGTTTCTTTCAAATCTTCCTAATTCAATTTCCATCTCATGTTTAATAAATTCGCGATGATGTTCGTATCCGTTTATCCGCAGAAGTTTACTTGGTTCATCCGCATCTAAAAATTTTTGTTTCGCGTGGAAGGTCCTGCCTGACTCGTTATCTCTGCTTGTGTGCAATTAGTATTCCTCGTTTGTGTGCGATCAATATTCCTCGTTTGCATACGTCGATCCCCATGTTCCTGTCTATTTATTTCTCGATTATTATTTCCCTCATGATGAGTCAGTTTTATTTGTTGTCTTGGTATCTGACCCGTATTTCTACTTCGCCTGAAATCATTATTAAAATTGTTATAACTCCACCTATTAAAATTTTTCCCATAATTATAATTGTTTCTTTGATAATTAATTCTCCGAGTCTCAGTGTTTCTGTGCGTCCTTATAAAATTTATGCATCGATCCCTAGTATTATTTTCCGTTCTATGATTTGTTTCCAACTCATCATACCTTTGAAGATATTCTATAAATGTGTCCCGGTCTACTATATTCTCTATTGTGATATATCGTTTTGCTTCTGCGTTGAAATGCCCTGCCAAATATTATATAATTTGTTTATCGTGTAAAGGAGTATGTAATTGTTTTGCTACGGTAGACTACCCTATAGCATATAATATCCCGCGTCATTCCTTTATCTGAATAGTATTTTCCCATGCTCCGGTCATTCCTAACTTTATCTTGTTGATTATCCCCCCAAAAGTGTCGTAGAAATTTATGTTCGAATTGTTGTAATGCTTCTATCTCGCTTTCAACTAAGTTATACCACATTTCAGCTCCTCCTTTCAGCATCGATTTTACTAAGTTTAATTTATATTGCTCGTCTGTTGAGCCCTGTACTAACATTTTCATATTTTTCAAAAAGATTTTTGGATTTAATTTCCCGTCCCCGTAAAGTTTCGTATATTGGTCAATTGAAAGATTTGGTTGAGTTAGCATAATTGGTTCCCTACTATTAAAATTTCCTGAATTAGTTTTTAAATTACTTATTTCCCGGTATATCGTCCTGAATTCTGTTTCACAATTTTCTTCTACGTTCCGTAGTTTAGTATCTACATTCGTGAGTTTATCATTTGTCCCACTTTCATACTCCTCATGTCTGGATTTCACTATTCCAACATGATCCCATACACAATCGATTTCCTCCGTGATTCTTACAATTTTCTCTTGCATTTGTGGTCTCATTTCCGCAAATGTTTGGTTGGATTCCCTTAATCCATCGCTCAGAATTTTGATTTCCTTACATAATTTTCTGTGCTAATCTAAAAAGTTCTACATACCCTACACAACCTAAATTTCTAATAAATTTGACTAATATAGCTTGGTCTAGGTCTTCCTACTCTTCTATCTTTTTCTTATCTACCTGGCTCTACATAGATATTAGCAACGTGATGTTTGTTAAAGAACTCCAACATGTTTACATGATTCTCATTTATAGGGAAATGAAATATTACCTGGTTATCCCCTCCAAAAGAGGAAAAGTGTTAAATTATATGTTTTGGTAAGACTTAAACAACACATCGCTTCCAACATGCCAGACCGCTAACTAATTGTCAGTTATGTCATGATGAGACTTAGTTAACTGGTTTTTTTTATTTTTATTTTTGTTTTCAAACTTACTTAAGGTCGGTTTGACGCAACTCTAAATTCTTTTCTATTCTGAGCTAGTCTAAAAAGGTCTACATACCTTTCACAACCCAAATCTCTAATTATTTGACTAATATAGTTTTGTCTAGGTCTTCCAACTCTATTTTTATTTGGTAGTCTATAATCTATGACCTTATTAAATAGTGCCTCATGTTTTAACTGGTGCCCTATCATTCTATCTCTCCTGACCTTTAATTGTTTCCGCATACAGAGTTCCTCACATATTCTTCTATAAACTTCCACATTTGTAACTCTGTCTGTCCAATTAATCTTTAACATTCTCCTATAACACCAAGTTTCAAAAGCTTCTATCTTTTTCATATCTACCTCTTTAATTGTCCAAGTCTCGCTACCGTATAATAGAACGCTCCATACGTACGACTTTAAGAAACTTTTTCTATTATCTAAACTAATACTATTAGCTATTAGTAAGTCTTTCTTTTTTAAAAACATTTTTTTAGCTTGAGCTATTCTAGCTACCATATACCTTCTACTACGTCCGTCCTTTGTAATTATACTACCTAAATAGCAAAATTCATCTACCTCCTCTAACTCGGTATTACCTATTTTTAATTTTAGTTTAGAACTAAGCTGTAACTCACTTGTTATTATCTTTATCTTTCCTGAGTTAATCCTCATACTATAGTTATTCTGTAGTATCTCATCTAAAATATTTAAAAACTCTCCTAACTCTTTTCTAGACTGCTGTAATGGCTACATCATCTGCAAAACGAAACATGTCTATTTTCTGTCTTTGTACACTTATACCTATCTCTTTTCTCTCTCTAGCTACGTTTAAAGTTTCCTCAACATAAACATTAAAAATCAAGGGAGATAGTATGCAGCCCTGTCTAACACCATTTCTAATTTTAGCTTCCTTATATATTACAAGCAGAGATAGGAAAAAAGATGTAGAGGTAGATCGAGATCAGACTTTCGCACACAGATAGTGATAGATGCAGACTGTGCAAATTTCAGGGAAATGTGTAGGTTGGTTCCGACTAGAAAACAATGAGGGTACACATACAACCAGTTCTAATACTGAAGACCTAATGATGATGATGAGTTTATATAATCTGTCTAAAGTTTTCTGATTTGTATATTTTATTAATTCTGCGGGTATAGCGTCTATCCCCGGCACTTTATTTAGTTTAAGATTCCTAACAGCTCTATCAAATTCCTCGCTTAATATTGAGAACCCTATTTCTACATCCTCT
This sequence comes from Platerodrilus igneus, assembly GCA_036346225.1. NCBI lineage: Eukaryota > Metazoa > Arthropoda > Insecta > Coleoptera > Lycidae > Platerodrilus > Platerodrilus igneus. Next base: position 4,266,516 of record JARFIW010000800.1, read on the forward strand.
CCTTGGTCGTTCTCTAACTCGTCCATATCGTCTCCCTTTTATAAATTTTCTAAATATCTTTTCCATCTATCTGCTACCTCAACTTAATTTATTAGAAGCTCATTATTCTCATCTTTAATACCATTATATTTTTTCCTATATTCCTCGAAAAACTTTTTAACTGCCCTGTAAGCCCTGTCTGTCTTTCCTACTCTTAAATCATCTTGTATTCCCTTACAATTCTCCTCCATCCATTTATTTCTATATTTTCTACACTCATGTACTATCTTATTTCTAACTCTATTATATTTATGCGTACTTTCACTATCCAATTCTCTGAAAGGTTTAAGTTTTCTTCTATTCTTTATTAAATCTAATATCTCCTTTGTTACCCAGAGTTTTGTCGCTTCTACTTTTTTCTTACTTATAGTCTGTGTTGCTGTATCACGTACAGCCCTTTTTATTTGTTTCCATCTATTTTTTACGTTCCATCTTATAGCTATCTCTTCGATCTGCTTATCTTATACATGTTTATATTCCTATTATATCTCACTATCATTAAGCTTACCTAGATTCCATCCCTCTTTTTTAACCTTTCTCAATTTTTTGAATTTTAGCTTACACTTCATTTTAACTAAGTTATGATCGCTATTTATGTCAGCCTCTGGATACCTACGATAGTTTTTAACTTGGTTTCTAAACCTTTGTTTAACTAAAATATAATCTATTTGGTATCTAGCCCTATCACCTGGCGCTTTCCAGGTATATCTTCTTCTAACATGTTGTTCGAATAGGGCGTTTACAATTACTAATCTATGTTCCTAGCAAAACTCAACTAATCTTTCTCCTCTATCATTTCGTCTACCATACCCAAATTTTTCTACCATTTTTCCCTCACCACCTTCTTCCACTGATGCATTAAAGTCGTCCATAACTATTAAATTTTCATCTCCCTTTACTTTTCTCACTATACTATTTATATCCTCGTATACCTTTTCTACCTCTTCATACTCGTACTGAGTTGTTGGTATGTAAACCTGTACTAAAACAGTGTCTGTGGGTTTCGTACTCAATCTAAGCATAATTATTCTATCACTAAATTCTAAGTACTCTTTAACTTTACGTCCTAATCTTTTACCTAACACTATTCCTACTCCTGCCTGTCCATTAGTTGAAGAAATTGTAATTATTTTATAAGTATCTTTCTAAAAGTCAATAATATCTGGCCATATCACCTCACTAATACCTAAAATGTTTTGCTTTCCTTTTCTCATTTCGACTAATAAATTCGTTAACTTATCTACTCTAAGTAATGACCTTACATTCAAAGTCCCTATCACTAAATCGAACTGTTGTTTTAATCTCTTACGATGACGAGCTCAAAGTACCCCCTCCCGAAGATCCGAATGAGGAGCTATTTTACCTCTGAACAAGAATTTTACTTGTGAGCTCTCCATCATACATATTTCGCGTTTTAGATCACGCATACCTGGGAAATATTATGGTAGGTTCCCATATCTTTCCACAACGCAGTTTTTAAAGATTTTAGCAAAATGTCGTATCTGTCACGGCCAACTCTCAACAACCTTGTAAATTATTGAGGATCGCTCGAGACTAATCGACTCTCTTCCAATATCTTTTAGCCAGCAAGGCTACTGCCCCTTGCTGCGCCTTTTAATCGCCTTTTACGATAAGCAGGCTTACTATAGTAGTATTCTTTGTCCCCTGCTGTAGGGACTGTTATTTTGTACCTATTTGTTTCTAGTTGGAGAACAACAAATAGTGATCTTGGTTTAATTAATTATATATTTTCATTTCAGGAATATAGTATAAAGGGTTGGTAGAAGTCCTTTTTTTATAATCGATATCCATTTAACTCTTTGAGGAGTAAAAATTTAAGCAAAATAAAGTTCCTAGTGGAGCAAAAAGTTTTTATTTGTAGAATTGTAAATCATAATAAATCACTGCATATGTAGGTGGATAGAATATGCCTAGCTAACAAAAAATACATATTCTTACAAAGTATACCTTTTTTTTTGAAAATTTTGGATGGTACTCAAAATGTACCATCAATCCACTACAAACAAAAGTATTTTCTTTTGTGTTATTTGTAATACATATAAAGTAAACTTAAGCAGTAGTATGCTATCTTTGAAAACAAGATTTACTTTTACTTAAACATAATGGAACATGACATACATTGCAAATCCAGTTGGTAGGCACTTGCCTAGATTTCGTGCTACACAACGCACATCTTCTTCGGGAGCTACGCTCTGGTTGATGAGCGGAAGAATTTAACCTTACTTCAACTGGAGTGAAAGGTTTTGATTTTTTTATTTGGATCTTTTCCATTGGCATACCCGACGATTGTCTTATTTTATAAACTAGCAATAACTGGTCGGCCAACAAATCATTCATTATCTCACGTCGAAAGTCTTTAGTAGTAAGTTTTGATAATCCCAATAATTTGTAAATACAATATGAATTTACAACTGATGCATCTATCAAGTAAAAAAAGATTCTGTGCCACCATTTCTTACTACGCCGATCAATTTTGTAACTGCTTAGCAGTTGATCGAGTTTATCAACGTAATTCATGTTATGATTATACTCGATAACAGCAACAGGACATGGCACCTGGGTAATGTTGCCATCTTTTTCTTTCCGTTTCACTTCACCTACATCTTCTGGGTCATGATAGTTTGAAATAATATGCACTGCTCTTGTGTCCTTCCATTTGATAATTAACAATCCTGAATCACTTGTGAACCACTGATATTCACCACGCTTCATGGTTTTATCTGGCCGAAATGTAGGAAGGTAACGACGTGACATGTTTACCGTACCTACAGCATGAATATTAATTTTTTTTTAATTCTCCATGAATGCAACGTTATTAAAATAATTATCGAAATATAGGATATGATTTTTTCACGCAGAGAAGATGAAAGCTGATTGATGACGCGAGCGCCAAGACTTTTTTCTGGGGCATTTGTCTTGCCCGTGTATAAATCAAATTTACAATACTATCCAGATTTAGCAGCAAAAACCCACATCTTGTAGCCTCGTTCTATTGGCTTTTTTAGCATATATTGCTTCAATGAGCTGCATCCCTTGAATTTTATCATGGAGCCATCGATGGCTATTTGTTTGTCGGGAACCAAGCATTTTTCAAAATTTGCTGAGAAAACATCGATCATTGGACGTAATTTGAAAAGCTTATCAAAATTAGGGAATGTCCTTTTAGGCATAACAGAGATGTCGTTTACATGTAAATGTGACAGTAACCAACTAAATTGTCTTAGAGATATTAAGTTACTAATAAAGGGATCGTTGAGATCAGGTGTACTAGACCAACAATCTTTGTAGCTAGGAGAATGTTTGATACCCATAAGCAAATTGATTCCCAAAAACGTTTTCATTTCTGTGATAGTGGAAGAAATATAATTTTTGCCTAATAATTTTTTTTTTGTTTTGCATATAGATTGGTTTGAAACACCAAGTGTTCGATGAATTCCTCTGGTAGTAGCTGTTGAAAAATTTTATACGGCGTGATGTTTTCTACATTTCTGATAAAATCAGGCACAACAACACTATGTGTAAATGTTGGAAGTGGCATTGGCTTGAAGTTTTTCGCCCACGTTGGTGGTTTATATTTTTCTGTGACATTTGAACTGGAAACAGGAAGAAGATTTTGAATAATCCTATCTCTAAGAGTTCCTAGTGGTAGGTCGCCGTGGATCAATGTAGTAAGCGTAAGACTACGAATCCCAAGGTCCCGGGTTTAAATCCCGACACGGCCGACTGTTTGAAAAATGGCAGGTGAGCATTTTTCACAAATATTACGACCTCGTTCGGATGAGAGGTTAAATGGAGGTCCCGTGTGTGAGTGTTGTCACGCACGTTAAAGATCCCTACCTTACCTGGAACGGCAAGGGTTCGGCAAAATTCTAAATTTCCAGGCAACAAAAAACTCGCCTCCTGGCCAATGTAGTACCTTCGAGTGGAGCATTGGAAATGTAAATGAACGGTAGGTCAGATTCGGACTCTTCACTTGCAGAAAATGAAATGTCTTCGAGTTGACTTTCAACATTCACTGCATACTCTTCACCATCGGATATGTCAGATTCATCTTCAGATTCTAATCCTGATGGTATTGGTACAGCAGATATATCCATGTTTTCAATTTCTTAATACAACTCATCAACTGACATACCCACCAGTCTAAATGGCAAATCATCTTGCCTCAATCGTGACATTTCCCTATACAAACACATTATTTTATAAATCTATAAATGGAGTGGTGGTACATAATAAGTACCACTATAAATGCTTGTTTATCTTTAAATATAACCAAAACTGCATATTACTAGTGCAATAATACTTACCAATACACAAAAATCTACCACTAAATTTAATATTTACAGACAAAACTAAAACTTTTATAGAAAGTAACTTCCAAACATTGATACTTCATCATAAGGAAACAAACAAGTGAAATACATAACAGAATATTCAAGTAATCCTAGTTTCAAACTACAGCAGTAACTGTTGAAGCTCCCTAGATGTCTCTCATTCAGTGGTTTAGGAATTCTACCACTCAATCATCAGTAGAAGGTATTACAAAAGTGGTGGCATCCTCCCTTATTGTGTTTTGAATGACGAAAACAAGATCGCTCCACAATCACGTCTCATGCCAAAGCACTGAAGTAATTTTCAAAGTTAACCGTTTACCCAAATAGCAGTTTCCTTTTTCCCTTAGCCACTTACCAACCAATTTTACTCTAGGGCTATCGTCATACTCAGGAAGCTTTCAGCTCATCACAGCAGGTTACCTACCATCTGCGCGGGTTGGAGTTAGGTAGCATAGGGCGGGACAAGATGTCGAGATGAAGATATTCATTAGAAAAGGATATGAAGTTTAATACTCCGCCTACTTGGTTTTTGAAGTGCTAGGGAGCACATATAGATGGCAGTGTTGTGGAACTTATTAGTCCAGTTATAAACCTCACAGATATTTTAATTATACATATTCTCTAACATTTATAACCAGTGAAAACCTTTGAAATTTCGATATCTAATGTTAAAAAAAATTATTAGGAAACAAGAAATTACAAGATATAACAATCCTACATTAGCATCGCACAGTTATTTTACAATTTCTAATATGCAATTGACAAAGCTGTTATATTAATTAATTGGCCAATAAATGGAAAAAACTGAATAATGGTTTAAACGTATCTCTAATAAAAAATGATTAGGTAAAGTGTCAAGTGGGTTTTGATTACAGTTTGTAAAAAGCTACAAATATTGGTTTGGTTGCTTTTCTTATTACACCTTCGTTTCCTTTATCATTTTTTAACAACAAAATAATAAACAAAGTGTACTGAATCGGACACAGTAAACATTCTTCTAGTAGAATAAAAATGCATGCCTTGCACTTTTAAGTAGTCCAAAGTTTGTTTTGCTTTTATTTATTTACGTTTTGCATGCAGCTTGTCATATTTTTGTTCCATCACAATTGCGTATGGGACTTTGTGAATGGTGAATTTGTATCATAATGAACAAAAGTCTTTTACGTGTATTAGAGAAGTTTCAGGATAAAAAAACTTAACTAAACATGGTTTGTAAATTGTAATTAACCCTAAGAATTTTTATCACATTATTCCTTATTACTACACAAGCCTAAATATGAGCGAAAAATTACTGGTGACTTTTTAATTTATACCAAAACATTAATTGAACTTCGGCATAAAAATTAAACAATTCTGTGTTTATTCTTTTTTACAAGTCTTACACTACACCCATTCTTTTACCATATTACAAGCCAGTTTTTCATCAACTATATAGTATATTATTTCAAATTTTTTTACAAAATATAAAATACTATTGCAATGCAGTCTTTCATTATTATTTACCTCAAAACTGGGGGAATACCAATTACTTACTTCAGTAAATAGTAAGCCCAACAAAAATTTATATAAATACAAGGTTATGAAGAACAACTCGTTTCAATAATTGCCGAGGTCCTAAATAATATCCATAATGAAAGTTATAAATAGATTTGAGAGCAATTACGATTATAATCGAAAACTCTCATAATGATAGTTTGATCTCAATAGTATAGCGTTTCCTGTATGTTTGTTGTGCTTTGTTTTGTATAGCATGTATTCAAACCATTTCTATTTTACAATAGTGTGTGACATGGAAGTTCTGAATTTTTACACGGCAGCACATCGCAGGTGCATTTTTCTAAAAAATACTAATATTTAATTTATTCGATAAATAAAGTGAATTGTAGTGTGTAATTTTAATGAAAATTCATAAAAATTATTCACACATTTGGGAAAATTACTGATTTTGTTTAAATCGCTATATTATCAGCAAAGAAATTTTTTTTTCAGTAAAAACACCTAAATGACTTTCTCACATAGACAATTATTAAATAAGTAACTTTTATTAAAACTGTTTTTAATTTGGGTGCCTAATAGGAAAAAAATTTGGATCTTTAGAAATTTCAAGATGGCCGCTACTGTGATGAGCTCTTAAATAGCGATTACCATCATTAAGAAAAATAATATTTCACTGGCGCCCAACAAAGCGGGGTTGCAAATAGGTAAAAAAAAAGAAACTAGGTTACAATAGAATGAAAATATGATGAGAGAACATTTCAAAATTTTTAACAATTGATTCGTTTATAATAGATAGAGCAAAAGTTGGTAATCTATAATTTATATATTTTTAATAAAATATATTATGCAGCAGCTAACTAGACGGAAATATAAAAAGCTACAATCAATAAATCTTAGAATGCATTAGCTCTAAAAAAATAACTACCTATTGGCAACGCTGCTTTGCGAGATAAATTGAATAAATATAGTATTCTAGATGGACAATTATCTTAGAAAAAATATAAATATTAGTTCATACGAATACGATTGATCACGTGACTACCTTCTTTCGTATTCCTGACTATATGTTCTCAATAATAAATCTTTATACATAATATTTGGATCAATGAGTAATTTAAATTTCTAACTAATTATCAGGATCGTGAAAAATAAAATAGGAATGCAAAAAGACAAGATTATTCAAGTTACTCTAAAAATAAATAAGATTCACTTTCATGGTTAAATATAAACCGACCAAGCAGAGTATTAAATAACAAGATGACCGGGCACGTAGCTGCTGTTATTGTGTGGTTCCTGTTATAATATTACACGACATGATACGCCTTTAAAAGGTTCTTCAACTTGAACGTTTTACTCTTACTTACTCTTGATGTTGTTTAGCACTTTCTCCCGGATCTCATTTTGTAGCTTTATTACCGGTGTGGCGGCAAATAATAACCCACTCACTCAAAGGTATAGGCATGAACGAACTTTGTGGGCTAGTTTTATATGGGTGATTTTATGTTTATTTAGTTTTTTAATTAGTCGTGACTATTATTATAACATTTCAAAAATTAAAATTCTATTGCATGACTACCAATATTATATTTGATACTATTTAAATTAAATATTATAATGTTGCAACTACGAATTTTCTGTCGGAAGACGACTTTCAAAGTTGTGCAAGAGTCTTTGTCTTACAAATATAAATATCATACTTTGACTGGATTTTCCAAAACGTTTATTGGTAATAAAGTTTTTGGGTCCGGAACCATTACAATGACGTCACTGGCAGCTTAAGTATACCGCATTATGCAACAGATGCAGGTATATCGATGTTTATACATTTTATTTATTTAACATGTCGATAATGTTGCCATTAACATAATGATATCATTAACAGGAAACAACTACAAATAATTGCTATTACAAAATTGGCAACTAATAATTATATGGAAGAGGCTTTTTAGTAAGATTGCCACAAGCTATTATCGAAGCCATTAGTCATACATTGTCTTCTGAAATGAATCTAAGTAATGTGCACAAGTAGCATTTAAATGGCTAACACTTTGATGCAAAATTGGATAGATGTTGCTTAAAGCCTTTATAAGAAAATTACTCGATAGAACATAAATAATCTTTTATCGGCCGTATGTCATACGAAATATATTGCGGTTGCACCAAATTAAAGTGCGTGAAGTTGGCCGTACATGTGATTTCCCAATGCTCCACCCGAAGGTACTACATTGGCCAGGAAGCGAGTTCTTTTTACCTGGAAAATTTAGAATTTTGCCGAACCCTTGCTGTGTCAAGCAAGGTAGGGATCTTTAACGTGCGTGACAACACTCACACACGGGACCTCCATTTTACCTCTCAACCGAACGAGGGTGTATTTCTGTGAAAAATGCTCGCCTAACATTTTTCAAGCGGACCGTGTCGGGATTCGAACCCGGGACCTTCGGCGTAGTAGTCACACACATACCACTACGCCACGGAGCCGCCTCGTGAAGTTGGCCGCAACATTTTTGAATTTTTCAAAAAAATTTATGTCCTAATTAGGCGCCATTTTGCGCCGCTAAAACTAAATTTTGCGCCGTCTTGGCAAACAAGTTATTAAGAAAATAAGATTTTTCCGGCCAAGTTCACGAAGCCGCACTTTTTTTTCAATTTTTAGGAAATCTTTATTCCATAATTTAGCGCCAATTAGGCGCCACTTTGCGCCGTTGAAACGAAATTTTGCGCCCTCCTGTGTAACAAGTTATTTGAAAAAAAAGCTATTTTTCCGAACTATCTAAAAAAACGTGAAGTTGGACGCGACTTTTTTGAATTTCGAAAAAATTTTTGTACCACAATTAAGCGATAATTTGGCGCCATTTTGCGCCGTTGAAACAAAATTTTGCGCCCTTCTGTCTAAGAAGTGATTTGAAAAAAAACTATTATTCCGAACTATCTAAAAAAAAAAAACGTGAAGTTGGCCGCGACTTTTTTAGTTTCGAAAAAAATTTTGTACCACAATTAAGCGGTAATTTGGCGCCATTTTGCGCCGTTAAAACAAAATTTTGCGCCCTTCTGTGTAAGAAGTTATTTAAAAAAAAATATTTCTCCAAACTAGCCAAAAACGTGAAGTTGGCCGTTCATTTACATTTCCAATGCTCCACCCGAAGGTACTACATTGGCCAGGAGGCGAGTTTTTTTGTTGCCTGGAAATTTAGAATTTTTGCCGAACCCTTGCCGTTCCATGCAAGGTAAGGATCTTTAACGTGCGTGACAACACTCACACACGGGACCTCCATTTAACCTCTCATCCGAACGAGGGCGTAATATTTGTGAAAAATGCTCACCTGCCATTTTTTCAAGCAGTCGGCCGTGACGGGATCGTGAAGTTGGCCGCGACTTTTTTGAATTTCGAAAAAATTTTGTACCACAATTAAGCGATAATTTGGCGCCATTTTGCGCCGTTGAAACAAAATTTTGCGCCCTTCTGTGTAAGAAGTGATTTGAAAAAACTATTATTCCGAACTATCTAAAAACGTGAAGTTGGCCGCGACTTTTTAAGTTTCGAAAAAAATTTTTGTACCACAATTAAGCGATAATTTGGCGCCATTTTGCGCCGTTGAAACAAAATTTTGCGCCTTTCTGTGTAAGAAGTGATTTGAAAAAACTATTATTCCGAACTATCTAAAAACGTGAAGTTGGCCGCGACTTTTTGAGTTTCGAAAAAAATTTTGTACCACAATTAAGCGGTAATTTGGCGCCATTTTGCGCCGTTAAAACAAAATTTTGCGCCCTTCTGTGTAAGAAGTTATTTAAAAAAAAATATTTCTCCAAACTAGCCAAAAACGTGAAGTTGGCCGTTCATTTACATTTCCAATGCTCCACCCGAAGGTACTACATTGGCCAGGAGGCGAGTTTTTTGTTGCCTGGAAATTTAGAATTTTGCCGAACCCTTGCCGTTCCATGCAAGGTAGGGATCTTTAACGTGCGTGACAACACTCACACACGGGACCTCCATTTAACCTCTCATCCGAACGAGGGCGTAATATTTGTGAAAAATGCTCACCTGCCATTTTTCAAGCAGTCGGCCGTGTCGGGATCGTGAAGTTGGCCGCGACTTTTTTTGAATTTTGAAAAAAATTTTGTACCAAATTTAAGCGATAATTAGGCGCCATTTTGCGCCGTTGAAACGAAATTTTGCGCCCTCCTGTGTAACAAGTTATTCGAGAAAAAAAACAATTTTTCTGAACTACCCAAAAGCGTGAAGTTGGTCGCGACTTTTTTGAATTTTGAAAAAAATTGTGTACCAAATTTAAGCTGTAATTACGCGCCATTTTGCGCCGTTAAAACAAAATTTTGCGCCCTTCCGTGTAAGAAGTTATTTAAAAAAAACTTTTTCTCCAAACTACCTAAAATCGTGAGGTTGGCCGCGACTTTTTTGAGTTTTGAAAACATTTTTGTAACAAAATTAAGCGGTAATTAGGCGGCATTTTGCGCCGTTGAAACAAAATTTTGCGCACCCCGTGTAACAATTTATTTGAAAAAAAAATACTCTGGCTATCTTAGACGCGTGTCTTCAATGTTGAAATTACCGTTCTTTACAATAAGTATCGTAGTTGAGAGATAATTGTATTATTTTAAAACGTTACATACAAGGAATGTGCTATAGAAATATTATTGTAGTCTAAACAAATAAATACATTATAACCAGTAGCGTCTTGCAGTTTGCTGAGTACACAGGATTTATTTAAGTATAATATAGAGTGAAGATTTAAATAAATAAAAGTGAAACACAATTCGCTGCTGACTTTCACAAAATCTCAGTTAGAAAATTAAAATCGGCATTTAGGATCTTAGTCTTAAATAATAAAATACTTGTATAAGCTTTTTTTAAGAAACAACTCTTAAGCGTGTAGAATAGAGAATGAAAGTTGGTATGAAAATTTTATTTCCTGTTATTAACTTGAAACTTTATAAAAATATATTATTAATCAAGTATGTAAATTATGTAAAATTACTCCTAACCGGGGGGTGTAATTCCATGATAATACTTTCAAATATGATAAAAAATAATATGCAATTTACGAATTCTTCATGCATGAAGAGGCGGGCGACAGCTAATTTTTGATAAGAAGACACCGCTGGTGGCCAACTATATTATATTCGCTTACTAGCTGTGTCCGTTAGTTCTAGAATTTAGTATAAATCAAGATATGAATGTATATACAGTTCGGCAAAATAGTTTTTTTCAAATAACTTGTTACACAGGAGGGCGCAAAATTTCGTTAAACGGCGCAAAATGGCGCCTAATTACCGCTTGATTGTGGTACAACAATTTTTTCAAAATTCAAAAAAGTCGCGGCGAACTTCACGATTTTGGTTAGTTTGGAGAAATAGTATTTTTTAAATAACTTCTTACGCAGAAAGGCGCAAAATTTCGTTTCAACGGCGCAAAATGGCGCCTAGTTACCGCTTAATTGTGGTACAACAATTTTTTCAAAATTCAAAAAAGTCGCGGCGAACTTCACGATTTTGGCTAGTTTGGAGGAATAGTTTTTTTTAAATAACTTCTTACACAGAAGGGCGCAAAATTTCGTTTCGACGGCGCAAAATGGCGCCTAATTACCGCTTAAATTTGGTACACAAATTTTTTCAAAATTCAAAAAAGTCGCGGCCAACTTCACGATTTTGGCTAGTTTGGAGAAATAGTTTTTTTTAAGTAACTTCTTACACAGAAGGGCGCCAAATTTCGTTTTAATGGCGCAAAATGGCGCCAAATTACCGCTTAACTGAGGTACAAAAATTTTTTCAAAATTCAAAAAAGTCGCGGCCAACTTCACGATTTTGGCTAGTTTGGATAAATAGTTTTTTTTAAGTAACTTCTTACACAGAAGGGCGCCAAATTTCGTTTTAACGGCGCAAAATGGCGCCTAATTACCGCTTAAATTTGGTGCAAAATTTTTTTCAAAATTCAAAAAAGTTGCGGCCAACTTCACGCTTTTAGGTAGTTCAGAAAAATAGTTTATTGCGAATAACTTGTTACACAGGAAGGCGCAATATTTCGTTTCAACGGCGCAAAATGGCGCCTAATTGGCGCTAAATTATGGAATAAAGATTTTCTGAAAATTGAAAAAAGTGCGGCTTCGTGAACTTGGCCGGAAAAATCTTATTTTATTAATAACTTGTTTGCCAAGACGGCGCAAAATTTAGTTTTAGGGGCGCAAAATGGCGTCTAATTATGATATAAATATTTTTGAAAAATTTTAAAATGTTGCGGCCAACTTCACGCACCTACCAAATTAGACCTCTAGTTTTTTTGATTAATGTTCAGTTTCATTCATGGTCCTATAAACATGATTTGGCTCTTTTCAGCTTGGTCCATACTATAATTTTGACAAAAAATGTAAAATTTAGCCAAACGTGAATCAACTCAAGTGGAGGAACATTTTAAAGATAGAAGATATATAATTACCAGAACAGTTTCCTGAAAATTCTCCTATCTGTAATGTGCGTCTACACTGCATCAAATAACGCAACACGAGTATTTTTTGAGGTTTTCACAGGCGGAGTCATACGTGTTCCATGTTAGGACCGATTCATATTAAACACTAATGGAAGAGACGTTTCTCCCACTTTGTAAAGTGAATTATGCATCATTAGGACATGATGAAAGTCACTAATTATAAACGTACAAGCTTACGCCCAGTTGCATCGAAAAGTGTTTCGCAGAAGAATAAAGATTACAAGGAAGATCACTGCGAGTCGTATCGTCCAGAAGCAATTAAGTGCTTTACTCTCAGACAATTTTCACCTTAAGTTGGCGTCAGTGTGTTCATTCAAAAGCAGTGACCCACACGACGACTTGATACAATCTCTTACAGAAATGGGAGGATCGTCGACTTTAAAAGTATTAACATGGCATGATTTAAAACAGGAACACGTATTATCAATTGCAGCAAGTTAAACCGTCGCAAACATTAAAAAGTATCTGTGATAGGCACGATAAAGTGGTCCAAAAATGGGAAACGGCATTTTCTTATTAAAGTGCATGGCAATCATAAAAGCTGAAAAGACTTTTTGCTCTGTAGTGTCATTAAGAAGCGTCAGTGGAACATAAAGTTCAAGGTACTGTTATCAATAGACGACTGGTTGAATAAGTCTTAAAGATCTAGCTGTAAACTTTATCTCAGCGTTTGAGTGACAACTGGGAAGGAGGGTTCAAGAAAATTGAGCGTCACTGCACCTAAACATATAAAAATAAATAGCTATCCTAGAGATGGTGCAGAAACCACCTTAGAGTCACGTACCGTAATGACAATAAATAAAAAATTAGCCAAGAGCGAGTTGAGCTCGCACTATTAGGGTTCCGTACCAATACTACACTGCCGTCTAAAGCGAAAAAGTCGTAACTTCATTAAGCGCGAAACTGATACAATCTCGTTTAAAGGTTTCGTGCTGTTTTTTACTGTAGCTTCTTTACTAATCTGTTTTTAAACTTTTTTTGTGTGGATTTCAGCTTACTAAGGTTCAATAAATTAATTTTCAGAAAAAAATGCTTAAAAATATATACTGAAAAAGCTAAGAAATCGCTTATGGCTTATGTGCTGTCATGTCCCAAGATAATAAGTTGTATGTAGTTCGCGTTACTCTTACGGCTTATTCGCCGAGGACGCGAGAACCTTGTTGTTCATATTTGTATAATTATTTAGCAGAATGCTGGTAATGTTTGCTTAAATCAAAACAGTTTATTTAGACATGCAAAAAATATATAAACTAATAATTTTTTATTGCACAAAATTATAAAAGACAAAAAACGAATCACTATATTCTATTTGTATAAAAGATATTTTCAGAAATACACCAAATAATAAAAATTGTTTTTAAGCTTGTGATGATGATGAACTACAATCCTCTTCATCTTCAGCAGTTAAAAGCAAATTTTTCCAAAAAATTTTTCTATCTTCTGGAATAATGGTATCCAATGCTTTTGATAGGATTTCCTTTTTTTCCTTTGAAAATCCATGTGGTGCTTGAAGACTATTGATTTTACATAAGAGTTGGGTTTTTTCATGAACTCTTTCTTTAGAAAATCTAAAATTTTCTCTTCTCCAAAGAATGAGTTTTTATATTTTAAATTAAATTTGCCTCGTTCGGTAATGACCTGGCAATGTCGGATAGATACGGACGATTTGTTATTTTTGCTTTAATTTTTGAGCCGATGAAAAATCTTTCCATTTACAAAAATCATAAACTGTCATTTTTTTAAGATCAACGTTTCCTTTACTGCAAATACCGACAGCATCGGCAAAATCATCAAAATCGTATAATTTCCGTTTTCTTTTTATTGACAGCTCCATCTGATGGTGGAAGCTGTCAGCCGACATGAAATGTGGCTAGGTTCAAAATAATTAAAATATATTTTCGTTGTAGAAATTTTGTCTGAATTTAATATTCTGACCAAAAAAGGAAAGAGCGCCCAATTTTTGTTTTGTCTCGCACAGTTGTCCAAATGTCCTTTGACTTTAAAAACACATTAAACGTGCAAATTAGATCTTCTTTTCAGCGTTTACTTATAGCTTCGTGCCATATAACTGTATACGGTTTGTTCCGAGAAGAAAATTTTCCTACGGGTACAAAGGTTTCGTTGTATGCAACTTATCTTCTTAAAAGTATGACACTTTTATACATATCCACCATGCGAGGCAACATAATGATTTTTTGCAAATCAGCTGATACACAAACTGTATCATCATCAAAAGTGGCATTTGAATGTTCTTTGTACATTTCTCATGATTCTCGAGCACGAGTTTTGTGATATACACAGATTTTGCAAGTTTGGCAGGCATGTTGGGTTTATTGTGAGGGTGAAGATTAAATGCTTCACAAAGATCACACTCTTAATGTCCCAATTTTGTAAATAAAATTTTTTTTGCTTTAACTTTTCTTCTAGAGGTTTCGTATGAAACTATAGTATCCTAATATTTTTGTCTGAAATCATTAAACATTAGTGTAATGGTAAGTAACATCGCTGCTAAGGCAGCGAGCATTTGATGCATGTTCTCTGCGGTAGTGAGACACAGATGGGTTAAATGACTCAATATGTGAATTAATGTCTGCTTCGTCAATTTTGTTTGCAGGTATTTTCCCTTTATTTCCATGTGGTAGAGGTTGAAGACGGCCTTTTGGAGTTTTCGACAATCTATTGTAAATAACTTCGTCATTGTTTTTTGATATCCAAGCGTGATAAGAAAAAATGTTTTGAAGACCTCAGCCCTTTGACCACTTTCGTCGTCCAAAAAATATTTAAAAGTATTGTGCTTTCTTGATCCATCTCCAATGGTCCGTTGCGTTTTCAGGCGTTGGCTTGAACTTAAAAAGAAAGTTTTTCTATTGTTGTCGTTCGACATTTTCCAAAATTCTTTATTAATATTTTCCCTGGGTTGATTCGAAAATTTGGATGAACATTTCCGTTTACATTTATCGGCACAACCTGGTAATATGCCATGTTTTCTAGCAATTTTGTTATGTTTATGGATCCTTCTTGTGCGCGCGTCTAACTTTTCTAAAAATTAATCAAATTCGTTTTTACTGGAAGCTAAAAAGCATATTTTACCATTAAAACTTGCAGCATTGTCAGTATTCGAAATAATCTTCTTCTTTAATACAGATAGATGGACATCATCGTCAGAGCTACAGCTGTCTGCTACAACATCTGTATCATAAACAATCTCATTTGCAGCAGCAGTCTGTTGCAGTTCAACGAATTCTGAAAAATACAAGTAGTAATTCAAAATCCAAGAAACATCGTTTAGAAATAACTTACCATTATCCACCAAAGTCGCAGCAATTTGGTTTGAATGGTGGGGCACTTCATTTGTGATTGCAAATAAGCTCTGAATGTAACCGTCAATTGCATATGATTCGCCCAAATGGGTTTGCGCTTCATTGGTTTATTATGAAAAAATTTAAATTGGATAAATTAATATTGAATTTTATACCATTCTCAATCAGACTGTCAAATTGGTCTAAGTTACACAAAATTTCGTTCTCATTAGTTGTAGATGGCATGTTATAAGCAAATACATTTGGGTTTCCTACATCGGTTGGGGTTTCTAAAAAATATGTCTAAATTTGTTAGTTTTATGTATTCAAAATAAGGTTTTACCTTTGTGTGTGAAACTAGCAATCCCTAACATACAATAACTATCATAATGAGACTCTAATGTGGTCAAATTCGTTTCAAAATATTTTATTTGTTTCTAACCTCTAAAATCAAAAATAACAATATTTTGAATACTTATGTATAACTTAATTTTTAACCACCATTATAATTATTATTCTTGTAGTTGGGAGTCACATGGTTTTCTACCCAAGAAATCACTTTGTCATTGGACAATATGTAGGGTTGATCCAGTTTAATAAAACCCAGTTTGGAAATTAACGGTTGTAATTCATGCAATTCATAATTGCTGTTATTATGACTACCACACTCTTCAATTATAATATTTGGTCTGAAATAAAAAGAGTAGATTTATAACAAGCGCATCGACGGATCAAAATCCAAGCAAAAGTAAACATAGCTTTATTTTTAATTTTTTCTAGAAATCAAACAGTTTTTATTGTTTCTTATTGGCTCAGTACTTAATTACTTAACTGCCGAAAATAGATTCTACATAACTTTAGAAATTTAAAACAATGCAAAAATAAAAACTCTATTGAATTTACTCACGTAATATTTCTTACCTTTTTTGAAGATTATAATTATTATAGTTATTATTATTGGTGTAATTTTCTTCTTGTGCTAAATTCAGTATACGTTGAGTCCTACTGTAAAAAGGCATGTTGGATAAGCAAAAAAATTCGCACACTTCTTCATTAATTTTAGGATCAATTATTATAATACCTAAATCCAAAACAACTTACTGCCGTTTATTTTTAGCGTAACTAAAAAAACATGAATTAACTGATACGCTTTGCAACGCAGACGAGAAATGAATGCCCCTTGCACACCGAATAGGCAGTATCATTCTCCTGCACAGGAAAAAGGTAGTAAATGTACTAAACGGTGCCACTCATACGGCCATTTCCTTCTTTAAGAATTCTGCAGTTACGGTAAATTCCAACATTGTTTTTCTGGTAGTTAGAAAGTACATTATGTGGTTCTTGAGTTATTAGGATATAGTTTGGTCCACTAAAAGTTCAAATATGTGCCTAACTCAATTTTTGATTTTTCTGCAGTTACGGCCTTTTTGGTTTGGAGGGCAGTACAGTGAGCAATCAATAAACCAAATTAAGCTGTTTATATTTTTATGTATATCTAAATCTTATCCAAATTTGATTGTGACAACTGAACAATGAATATATTGTCCCACATTGTACTGGTACATGAGTAAAACGTTGTATATTACTGTGTTTAGAAATTTTTTCCCAGCAACTATTACACTGTCAAAAACCCGCAATTTCCGATAATCTCAATAGCTACTATTCCTATTAAAATCAAAATTTTAGTTTTGGAAATGTAGAGAACAGGTGGGGGACGGTCACTTTTGGCACATTTTGAGCTATATCGTGAAGACTACTGGACCTTACACAATATATTTATTAAAACTTTTTTTCTTCTGACCGAATTAACCCCCGCCATTTTAATCTAAAATATTTTTTTCTATTTTCTGACTGTCGACATATTTCCTACGTTACAGAGTTTTCGAGAAAAACCTCTGTGACAAACGGACGGACGGACACGAGAGTGATCTTTTAAAGGTTCCGCTATACCTTATAAGTTACAGAACCCTAAAAATCACGAACATGAGGATTATACCTGAAAGAACACATTTTAGTGAAATAAACACGAGGCCGCAACTTACGTTTCAAAATTCAAAAATAAAACAAACTCTAAATATACTGAACCAAAAAAGTTTCTAAATTCTTGTTACTCAAAACTTCTGACTTTTACTCAAATATGTATACACCACTCTGTATAAGGTAGGACTGCTTCTACAAATATCGGTGTCACTTTTAAAAGTTTCTGATCCCACTCATATGTAATTTAACTTACCAAATATATGGTTTGCAAATAAAATTTCGCAAGCAGTTCGTGTATATAATTGTAAATTAATTATTCAAGAACAAAGAAAATTAGACATCAAAGTGGTAATTTAAATAAGTAATCTTATTTTTTAACTCAAATAGGTTATAACTAAACAAAATAATAACGTACAGTATGTTAGAACATCTTCTAACTATTGTTATTTAAGCATCAGTTGCTCAAAGTTTTAACAACTTGAAAGATTTATCTCACAAAATTATTTCTAAAGTAGGCTGGAAAATATTAGCATTTTTATTTATGAATGCTAACAGAGACTAGTTCTTTAAATTATACAGGGTGCCGAACTTAACATGTCTACCATTGGTAACTTGCTTATTTTTAGAGTCAGTGTTTTCATTATCTTTTTAAATGACAAAATACATTGATTCATCGTTTCCAGTTTAACCGTGCAACATGTGAATTTGCCGTTGCCTCGCCATGTTACATTGAGCGTCCCATTTCCTTCCATATAAAAGTATTATTCATTTTAATTTTATATTAGTACCGTTTAAAATCACAAGTTAGTTTTGATATATGTAACTGTTGCCTTTAGTATTATAAAATAATACACTAAAGATCTTTTAGTTCTTTTAGTTCTAAGTCAATGTTCCTCCTTTTGTATAAATAATATAAATAATTATGTTCAGACGTAATTTTTTAATTGGTAAACCTTTGAATTATGTCCATAAATACACAACTGGTGTATACATGAATCTGTCATTTAGGATGGTTTTCTTGTTTGTCACTCTCTCAAAATGTGTGGTTATTTTCGAACCAGAATAAACTTTCGTTTTCTTGATATCCGACTGCCTTATAGTGCACATGCCTTTTTCCGATAAAGAAGTTCCTTCTAAGGCCAAGATGTCGTACCTGAATATTAGTATAATGCATACGAAGAAAGCTGATCTGAATATAACCCATTCAAAATGTTTAAGAATGGGTTCTCTGGTTAGTTGTTTTCTGGTGGAGTATCTACTTATATATGCTAGGCCAGCTAAGCCTATGCATTAATTCTACTACCTTACAAATATTATCTATTATCGTACAAAAATTATATTTCGCCGTTTAGATACCTTTTAGAAATAAATTAAATGTCCGGTAACAAAACATATGGTTGTGGAACAAAGGAATTGCTTCTTACAAATTTGAAGTTTGAGGTTAACAACCAAACTAAATAGGAATGATGTTCGCCTTACAAGCCTTAAGAAGAAACTAAATATCCAATAATTCTGAACAAGCATAAGCTCAATACATAAGTATACGTTTCTTTCAAACTACATGAATACAGGTATGAGTTTGATTTTATTTACTTTTGTAACGGAACAATGTGCATTTGTTTCTGATTTAATCTTAAATATCTAGAAAAATAAGGCATTTACAATTTAAAGCCTTTCTTTTACTTACCTATTATATTAAATAATTTAATATTACATTTGCTTTCCTGGTATAACCTTACAAGTGTAAACATAAAAGCTTTTATGAAACTTTTTGTGGATTATGAGATTATGTCCAATTTGGATGTTTAATACAAGTTCTCTTAACTATGTTAAATACAACAAAGCGTATTTATGATTTCTTTTTACTTAAAACGTCAATTTAAAATTGTGTCTAAGTACAATAATAATTTTAGATTTTCTAATATCTTATCTGGTAGAGTTTAAGACAATTTGAAAATTATGAGAGAGTAGATATATATAGACTACACTTAGTGATTTTATCACATGAAAATTTGGTTGTAAGAAATAAGGGTGTATATTTTGATTTTCTATTGTTATTAACTGAACGTCAATATATAAGTTGTATTAAGGTATTTTCTTTTGTCATGTTTTAAATTACATCCTCATAACTTGTCTGGATAAAATTTAACTTTGTTCTCAAAATATCTAAGAGTAAAAACCCCTGAGATATAATCTTTTGCAATGTACCGCAGTCACAAAAGGTTGATGCTAGTACCGCCAGAGTTTTGTTTAGACTATGTAGTACATCCATTCCCACCTGTTAAAAGAAAGGGTGTAACCGAAAACAACCGGAAATAACGGAGTTATTTTTCACTGATTCTTTTACTTGTTTGAAAATAAATCTATCTATCCGTGTAAACAATAGACGGCAAAAGCAATATGATTTAAACAAGTAAGTGTCAAATCTGTGTTTGGTAGAATTTGGTGTGCTACCAGTGGCGTAACCAGAGGTGGGAGCTTTGGGGCTATGGTCCCCGCGCTCAATAATTAAAAAATTTTTATCATAAAATCCTGTGTTAGATAATGTCTGTATGTAGATGTAGTTGCGTCGGTTATAGTTTAGGAATTATTAGGTCGATTTGCACAAAACTTAGCGTGTGAAAATGGGGTGATGTACAAAAAAATAGGATGTTTTTATTCTAATATTTTGAGGGCACATTGTAAAGGGTATATCATAATTTAAATCCGAAAGTCCTAAGTTTTTATATATATATATATATATATATATATATATATATATATAAACTACAGGTACAGGGTGCTAAAAAACAAACTTTATGCTCTTGTATGCAAAAATGAATAAAGCTAATGCTGCAACATAAACGCTGTTTAACAGCACGTCACCTGCTAAACTACTCGAAGTAGCTTCACTGAAATACTGAAATAGCTTTTCTTTAAGTTTTCAAAAAGGGACTCTAACGATTTTCTTTAAATTTTCTCCACCAGAAGGCATGAAGTGTTCTTGGGAATAAATCTGGGTGGATTTAAAAAACTGTCTTTTTATGGCTTCTAGAAATTTGTTAAATTCATGCAAAGCATTTTTGCATTCTTTGGTTTTTCTTGGAACTAAGTGTACAATCCATCGACAGTTTATTTATCAATTTTATTTCAAAATAAATACAGCTGTGAAGCTATCTTTAGTTATGTAATACAGCTTACAGTTGTAATTGGTGCACAGGTACGCAAACTCTTGGTAAGGTTATTTCTTGTTTATTTTTATAAGCAGCATAACCTTGTTTTCAGATTGATCTATTTTACCTTAGCATTTAGGTCCATTTTATTCCAAAATTAATACTTTGTGTAAATAATAGTTTTATATTATTCTAATCATCTTAACCATTATTTACCTGTGTTTATTGCGACCGCAGTATTCATTGAACCACCAGAAGCGAGTTTTAAGTTGCGGTTACACCAGTTTCTACATTACTATACCTACTTGTGGCCAGGAACAGATAGAAAACGGAAAGGATAACCCATCCACTTCGGGGGCCGCGTGGGGTAAATTGTGATTTGGAGTTTTGTCAGTTCAGTTGCTTGATTTACATGGTTCGGTATAGTCAAACCACCTGAAAACATATAAGTAGGGTATTTTGGGGGCTTCTGGGCCCACATTTGCTCCCAAATCCCACATTTGCTCCCACATTTACATGTAAATCCCCATAAGGAGCAAATGTGGAGATGAGTGATAGTTTGGTGGAAATGAGGAGAATCCCTCATTTCCACACTCATCTGGACCAAATAGTTTTCTTCGACTAACCATTTTTCATCTTTCGAGATAAACCTATCTTAGCATCCACATTTCCACACACAATCCACATTTGCACCCAAATCTGAACCAAAAAGATTTCTTCGTCTAACTAATGCATCTTTCGAGATAAACCTATCTCGTTTGGTATCAATTAATATTAGATTTTTCTCAGCTACCAGAATCTCTAAGAATTTTTGAGATAGCATCATTCCCCAGGGAGCTATCCCAATTTTAAGATTTTTTACCAAGATCAATTTCTAATCACCTCTCCTTTTTAACATCTAGAATCCTTTAACCAACCACTTAAGGTATTAACACAAAAGAAATTAACCACACAAAAGTTTAATAATTTATTTTATCCGATTTACAGTTTAATAAACTAATAGAATACAATTTTACAAAGTATAACATTATTTTGTTTGTGTAGCCGAATCCAAGCAGTTGAAAGTAACCTGTAACAAAAAAGAGATTAATGGGTTGTTTAAATAGACCTGTAACAAAAAAGAAATTAAAGTAAAGGAGAGGAAACGTGTTTTCGGTCAATAAGACATATTGTTGTTAATCCAACAATATGTTTTACCGTCCAACGAGACCACGTGGAGGTAAACACATATCGCCGGGAACGAAGGAATTTTAAGGATGGGGATGGTAGGTATGCTTATAACTAACTTATATACTATATATACACACTAAAATAAATACAAATATAAGCAACTATCTAATATCCTTATGCCCCCATGCATATGTGGAAGTACTACCAGGGATGACATACCTTTTATCATCTTCTGCCGATAAACTAATTTTATTGATTAATTGGGTGTAAAGTTGATGTTTTTTACTCCGAATACATACCATGCTATGCATAAGGGCACCAGAATTATTATGCACAATGTCCTTGAAACTATCTAAACTAATCCCCGCCACCACACCACGCGATACCCCCTTGATCTTTTTAATTACATTCTTCTCACTAAGAATACAATACGACTTGACCCTAGTCCCAACAAATTGTAACACCAAGTCGCCGTTGAATTCATCCTTAAACTTGCCGGGGATCTTTTTGTTCACAAGAGGCATATTGTATTTGTTGTCTCGAGGGTAGTCACTAGTGTCGAAATTATCTATAATAGCACTTATGTCACTATACAAGTCTTCTGTTCCCACACTATACACTAAAGAGTCAGTGTCTGTGTAAAGTAGTGAGAGTTTGGATCCATACAAATGTTTCATGGTGTTATAATGGAATTCATACATAAAGGTCTTTGAAATATCTAAAACTGAAAAACCTGCATATATAGGCTTGTTGTAAGTGACTTTTACCCTATCCATCTGTATAATAACCAAATTCTCACCCAGCACTATACTACTGTTAAAGTTCGGGCGGGCGATAAGTCCACTCGCGCACAATTTTTTTCCATCGTGTCCCCACCGCGTAACAATCTTCATATCCACCCTCTTGTCGACATTCTCCATCGTTTTTCCAAAGACGGCATTGTTCATTAATTTAAAAAAGTCTTTTTCAAACGCATTTCTGGCGGATGTCCTAAGGGTGGTGTTCAAATCGATGTAGGGTTTTAACCAAGGCGATTGGTCGAATTCCAATACTCGATGGATGCCGGTGAGTTTAAGACCATTACGTAGCGCCTGCTGCAGGTTTCTGTAGTGTATGATGTAATGACTCTTGTCGAGCAACGTGGCGAGTAGCTTCGGAGTCTTGGACGACGGTGTTGGGGGTACCATGGTCTGCGGACAAAACGGCAAATCGTTGTGCTGATTGTGTAGGTCTTCTGGATACTCCAGATCTACTTCCAGGATGTACCCCTTGTCCCATGTTACAGATATGTTGTCGATGTGGGCTGTCAGGAGGTTAAGCTCTTTCTCTTTCAACCACCTGAATCCGCCTATCGGTAGCGGTTGTGACATGGCCCATCCATACAAATTATTGGCATCGTAGTAAGCCAAGTATTTGGAGGGTTTGCTGGGAACGTAATTCTCCATATACTTATTATTGGCTTCGGCATACCGAGCGCTGCATTGGGTTAGCCCACCGCGAATGCCTTTCTTGACGAAATGATGCATTTCTACATCAGTAAATAAATCCAGTTTAACTCCAGTATATTTGAGCATGGCGTCCCAGCTTAGACTAGGTGCTGTCATATATTGGCAGGGATCCAACTCGTACGTTTTCAAGCACACACCCCGGAAATTTTCGAACACGTCAGCTAATAATAAAACATCGGTCTTCAAGTAGAGATCACTATATTCGCCGAGTGTGCATATGTTGAAGGCGTTCCATACATTCTGAGCGTGATCGTATTCAGACAACGAAATCACAGTATTCGTGAGATCATTATAGAATTCCTCTCGGGGTGGTAGACTTGTGTTATTTAATACTGAGGCGTCTGTCACATATCTGTACGGGAACACACCCTTTCTGCGTAGAAAAGACATGACCATATGACCACATGACCATATGACCACATGACCATATCACCATGTTAGGTTAGGTTAGTTGGTTGTGTGGACTTGGGTTAGATAAAGGAAGAATTGATAGGTTGGGTCAGCGCCGCGACGCTGACCTAACCTATCAATTCTTCCTTTTATCTAACCTAAGTCCACACAAATCCAACTAACCTAACCTAACATGATGATATGGTCATGTGGTCATATGGTCATGTGGTCATATGGTCATATGGTCATGTGGTCATATGGTCATGTGGTCATATGGTCTATTGTATCCTAACAATACCATTATATATAAATAAAACCAACACGTTTGAAACCATAATTATATTTCAATTCAAATACTTAACAAGTACACTACACATAGAAATATATTTTTATTCATTAAAACTAATACACACACAAAAGTCACTTTTTCCTCCTTTTAATTGACAAATGTGTAGTATACATTTCTAAATTTTGTACACGATTTTCGTTTGATTTGAGTTCCTTATAGAGTGTAGCTTTTGGAACATTGTAGAGTGTGAGTATCACAATTAAATATCAACCAACTAGTTGGTAAGACAACCTCTAGGTTAGGCAAAATTCCACCACCTCTTCGTGGGGGGTCCTACATCGAGCTCCCCAAATGGGTGAGGGAGAAACATGCCGTTGTTAACGTGCAGAACAACGATGCCGCATGCTTTGCCTGGAACGTTGTAGCAGCTCTTCATCCCGTTAACGAGCACACTTATCGTGTATCGAGCTATCCGCACTACTCGACTATACTCGACGTAACAGGAGTGCAGTTTCCGATGCCCATAAAAGATATACCAAACTTCGAGGAGCAAAATAACATCAGTGTCAACGTTTTTGGTATAGGAGGCAAGTCCATCGTGGGACCGCTTCACTTTACATCACGCAAGAGGGATCGGCATGTCAACCTTTTGTACATTTAGAATGAGGATAACACACATTACTGTTTGATCAAGGATTTGGGGAAGCTGGTGAGAAAGCAGCTGTCTAGGCATAAGGAGTATAAATGGGTTTGCGATTGGTGTCTTGTCTTTTTCCGTTCGGAGGATAAGCTACGCAAACACGTCGAACAAGACTGCAACCACGTTGCGACAAAAATGCCCAACCACTTCAACAACGTATTAGAGTTTACGAACGTGCACAAGCAAATGAGGGTACCGTTTGTTGTGTACGCGGACTTCGAGAGCTTGTTGAAACCCATTTCTTCGGCAGCACAGGATACCTCCCGCTTCTTTATTAACAGCACCCACCAACACGAACCATACAGCTTCGCCTATTACGTTAAATGCTCCTACGACGAGAATTTGGATAAGTTTGAATTGTACAGAGGAGTTGATGCCGCCAAAGTGTTTATGCAGAAGTTGAAGGAAGAAGCCTGCAGATTGGGTAAAATTCTTAAAACTAATGTACCGATGACAGCGTTGGAGCCTTTAGACGAATTATTATATTATATGGTAGATGATTGCGGTATCTGCAAGAAACCATTGGGAGATGATCGAGTAAGGGATCACTGCCATCTTACAGGGAAATTCCGCTTCGCAGCACATCGCCAGTGTAACATTCAATACCGGATGCCAAATTTCATCCCTGTGGTATTCCACAATTTAAGTGGGTATGATTCCCATTTTATAATTAAGGAATTGGGATGTGATAGGGAGCGCATTACAGTGATCCCAAATAACAAGGAAAGATTCATTTCTTTCACAAAGCATGTGAGACTATATGGCGAAGAACCGGACGTAGAAGAAGATGATGATGAATCTAACAATTCCGCAGTACAGCTGCGATTCATCGATTCCCTGCGTTTCATGGCATCAAGCTTGGACAAGTTGGTGAAAAATTTGGAATGCAAGCAGTTTGTTGAGATGAGGAAGTGTTTCCCCGACGACATACAGTTTTCTTTTCTACGCAGAAAGAGTGTGTTCCCGTACAGGTATGTGACAGACGCCTCAGTATTAAATAAGACGATCTCACGAATACTGTGATTTCGTTGTCTGAATACGATCACGCTCAGAATGTATGGAACGCCTTCAACATATGCACACTCGGCGAATATAGTGATCTCTACTTGAAGACCGATGTTTTATTATTAGCTGACGTGTTCGAAAATTTCCGGGGTGTGTGCTTGAAAACGTACGAGTTGGATCCCTGCCAATATATGACAGCACCTAGTCTAAGCTGGGACGCCATGCTCAAATATACTGGAGTTAAACTGGATTTATTTACTGATGTAGAAATGCATCATTTCGTCAAGAAAGGCATTCGCGGTGGGCTAACCCAATGCAGCGCTCGGTATGCCGAAGCCAATAATAAGTATATGGAGAATTACGTTCCCAGCAAACCCTCCAAATACTTGGCTTACTACGATGCCAATAATTTGTATGGATGGGCCATGTCACAACCGCTACCGATAGGCGGATTCAGGTGGTTGAAAGAGAAAGAGCTTAACCTCCTGAAAGCCCACATCGACAACATATCTGTAACAGGGGACAAGGGGTACATCCTGGAAGTAGATCTGGAGTATCCAGAAGACCTACACGATCAGCACAACGATTTGCCGTTTTGTCCGCAGACCATGGTACCCTCAACACCGTCGTCCAAGACTCCGAAGCTACTCGCCACGTTGCTCGACAAGAGTCATTACATCATACACTACAGAAACCTGCAGCAGGCGCTACGTAATGGAAAAACGATGGAGAATGTCGACAATAGGGTGGATGTGAAGATTGTTACGCGGTAGGGACACGATGGAAAAAAATTGTGCGCGAGTGGACTTATCGCCCGCCCGAACTTTAACAGTAGTATAGTGCTAGGTGAGAATTTGGTTATTATACAGATGGATAGGGTAAAAGTCACTTACAACAAGCCTATATATGCAGGTTTTTCAGTTTTAGATATTTCAAAGACCTTTATGTATGAATTCCATTATAACACCATGAAACATTTGTATGGATCCAAACTCTCACTACTTTATACAGACACTGACTCTTTAGTGTATAGTGTGGAAACAGAAGACTTGTATAGTGACATAAGTGCTATTATAGATAATTTCGACACTAGTGACTACCCTCGAGACAACAAATACAATATGCCTCTTGTGAACAAAAAGATTCCCGGCAAGTTTAAGGATGAATTCAACGGCGACTTGGTGTTACAATTTGTTGGGACTAGGACCAAGTCGTATTGCATTCTTAGTGAGAAGGATGTAATTAAAAAAATCAAGGGGGTATCGCGTGGTGTGGTGGCGGGGATTAGTTTAGATAGTTTTAAGGACATTGTGCATAATAATTCTGGTGCCCTTATGCATAGCATGGTATGTATTCGGAGTAAAAAACATCAACTTTACACCCAATTAATCAATAAAATTAGTTTATCGGCAGAAGATGATAAAAGGTACGTCATCCCTGGTAGTACTTCCACATATGCATGAGGGCATAAGGATATTAGATAGTTGTTTATATTTGTATTTATTTTAGTGTGTATATCTAGTAGTATATAAGTTAGTTATAAGCATACCTACCATCCCCATCCTTAAAATTCCTTCGTTCCCGGCGATATGTGTTTACCTCCACGTGGTCTCGCTGGACGGTAAAACATATTGTTGGATTAACAACAATATGTCTTATTGACCGAAAACACGTTTCCTCTCCTTTACTTTAATTTCTTTTTTGTTACAGGTCTATTTAAACAACCCATTAATCTCTTTTTTGTTACAGGTTACTTTCAACTGCTTGGATTCGGCTACACAAACAAAATAATGTTATACTTTGTAAAAATTGTATTCTATTAGTTTATTAAACTGTAAATCGGATAAAATAAATTATTAAACTTTTGTGTGGTTAATTTCTTTTGTGTTAATACCTTAAGTGGTTGGTTAAAGGATTCTAGATGTTAAAAAGGAGAGGTGATTAGAAATTGATCTTGGTAAAAATCTTAAAATTGGGGTAGCTCCGTGGGGAATGATGCTATCTCAAAAATTCTTAGAGATTCTGGTAGCTGAGAAAAATCTAATATTAATTGATACCAAACAAGATAGGTTTATCTCGAAAGATGCATTAGTTAGACGAAGAAAACTATTTGGTTCAGATTTGGGTGCAAATGTGGATTGTGTGTGGAAATGTGGATGCTAAGATAGGTTTATCTCGAAAGATGAAAAATGGTTAGTCGAAGAAAACTATTTGGTCCAGATGAGTGTGGAAATGAGGGATTCTCCTCATTTCCACCAAACTATCACTCATCTCCACATTTGCTCCTTATACGGATTTACATGTAAATGTGGGAGCAAATGTAGGATTTGGGAGCAAATGTGGGCCCAGAAGCCCCCAAAATACCCTACTCATATGTTCGTGTGATTGCTGTAACTTATAACTCCGATTAAGTTTTATATGATTTTGCATTTGTTGTCTATTTGTGCTAGTGCAGTTTAATCTTTTATGAAATTATGGATATCAGGCCTTTTTTGTAAGAGACTAGCAACTGACGAACTGAGTGTAGCGTCTACTTCTGCAAAGAAAATTCGTATTGCGGAAAGTTACAACGGAAGTGGTGATGATATTTAAGCTGAAGTACCTTGCAGCACTACAGATTCGTTAAATACAAACAAAAATTTTGTAGGGCAACATATAGAAAATATATCAAAATCTGAGTGATGTTCTAAAATATAAACTAATAAGGCAACCCTTGATGCCTAAGCCTAATTATTAGTTTCCCAAAACTCAAGAAGAAAAACAAACAATATCATTTAATTACAATTGGCTTGCTAAGTTTTCTCGGTGGATAGTTTATTCTGCGAAGTTAAGTGGCGCTTTATACAAATTTTGTGTGATTTTTGCGCATGTTCTCTCGGGTCGGTTGTTGTTACGCCCCAGTAACGTTACAGTCATACCCTGTAACACATAAAATTAAATAACAGATACTAAAACAATTTATTGCCCGTTAATATAGATTGCAGAAATAATAATTTTGCAATGTTCATTGTGATGTAACACACATGGCACAAGGCAAACATAACTTGACCATACGTCCCGCTTTGGGCGGGACAGTCCCGCTTTCACACTGTCTGTCCCGCTGTCTCCAGTAAGAGCAAAATAGTCCCGCTTTAGCTTTAGGCTAAAAGAATGCAATATTGATCACCAAGACGAACATCAACAAATCATGTAATCGGCTCCATTCTTACTTGAAAACGAGACCCGATATTTTGAAACAGATTTACTCCGCTGACAAATATAAAACAAGTCTCTAGAGACGTTATATTATTCATTCACTTTCTTATTATTAATACATAAAAACCAGTTAAAACAGCAACTAGTTTTTGTTTTGTTAAAAATTCTGCAGGGGTCCCGCTCTGACGAAAAATATAAATGGTCGCTTCAGGCAAACAACATATATACAAATACAATAACTTAAACGACATTAATTACAGGTAAATATTTACAAGTAAGTTTTGCAATTTATCCTTTCGCACAATCAACATTAGTTGAAAATATTTTAAAACCAACACTTGTAGTTATTTATAATAATCATCAGATTTAAGAGCACTTATTTTTTCGTCATTAGGTTTTACGTCTTGAAACTGGTTGGACACGTACCTCCACTTATTTATGTTCTGAGCTAGCCTACACAGTTCCCTGCAATTTTCATTACAGCCTATATACAGCTCGATTCCCTTCTATTATTTTCTAATTACATGCCCTATTTCACCGAGATTCAGTGGTATGTGAAAAAGTAAGGCGGCTTCGTGGCGTAGTGGTATGTGTGTGACTACTACGCCCAAGGTCCCGGGTTCGAATCCAGACACGGTCCGCTTGAAAAATGTTAGGCGAGCATTTTTCACAAAAATTCACCCTCGTGCGGATGAGATGTAAAATGGAGGTCCCGTGTGTGAGTGTTGTCACGGACGTTAAAGATCCCTACCTTGCTTGGAACAGCAAGGGTTCGGCAAAATTTCAAATTTTTCAGGTAAAAAAACTCGCTTCCTGGCCAATGTAGTAGCTTCGGGTGGAACATTGGAAAATCACATGTAAGGTATGTGAAGGGGGTTAAGCAGTCTTGGCTGCCAATGATCCTCCAACACTTTGCCGTATTAAAAATTTTCCAGTAAATCCTTTCGCACAATTAACATTAGTTGAGAGTATTTCAAAACCAATATCTGTAGTGAAGTGTTCCAGAACAACAGCAATTTTTTTTTTTTAATTTTTTTTTCCCTACTGATGATGACCACATGGTGGTCGAAATACGTATCTAGTAATTTAAATATTTGTTAAGGGATTTTATTTAATTTTATTTCACCATGTCATTAGTTTTTTCATCTTGCTGCTGGTTGGAAGCGTACCTCCAGGGATTTCTATTCTGAGCTAGCCTACACATTTCTCTGAAATTCTCACAGCCTACATCTTTCACTATCTGTGTGCAGTAGTCTAACCTAGGTCTACCTCTACTTCTCTTTTTTCCTATCTCTGCTTCTAATATATTCCGCACTATTCCCTCATGTCATAGTATGTGGCCTATCGTCCTATCTCCCCTATTTTTTACCGTTTTCCACATACTTCTTTCTTCCCTTACCATTTCTAAAAACCTCTTTGTTCTTAACTTTGTCTGTCCATGATATCTTCATCATACGTCTGTAACACCACATTTCAAATGCTTCTACTCCATACAGTGCTGTGCTCAACACATATGTTTTAATCTTTTCCTTGTTTCTATGTTTGTTGTCTTTGAACACAATAGTTGCTTTTTCTTGTTAAATGTTGCACGACCTTGTGCTAATCTTTGTTTTATATCTTTTGTGTTTTTCCCATCTTGCGTTATTTGACTTCCTAGGTAGCAGAAATCCTTAACCTCTTTGAGTTCTCGTTATCTACTTGTATTTAGATTTATTTTCCCCCTTTTGCATACTAGGACTTTAGTTTTAGTTTTGCTAATTTTCAGACAGTATATCTCCGTTAGAACTGTTTCCATTTCATTAACAACAGTTTCTAACTCTTCTTTGCTAGATGCTAATACTTCTATATCATCTGCAAATCTAAGCATATTAATCTTTTGTCCCTACGTATTAATTTCAAATAGCTTCCTGCATTTGACAGTATTCATTGCTTCTTCTATGTACAAGTTAAAAATTAATGGGGATAGGACACATCCCTGTTTCAACCCTTTCCTATTATTTACGTCTCTACTTTCTTGCTCTAATTCTATTACCGCTGTTTGCTCTTTGTGTAAACAATGCACTATCCGCCTATCCCTAAAACTCATTCCAATCTTTTTGAGTATTTCGAACATTCTTTTCCATTTTACATTGTTGAATGCTTTTTTCAGATCTACAAACCCTATATATACGCTTTCCCCCTTCTTTATTGTTTTCTCCATTATCACTTTCAGAGCTGAAATAGCCTCCCGTATTCCCATGTTTCGCCTAAACCCAAATTCATCTTATCCCAGAATTTTTTTCGGCTCGCTTTTCCATTCGTCTTTGTACAATTCCAGTTAATATCTTTGAAACATGTGCTGTCAAACTTATTGTGCGAAAATTTTCACATCTATCAGTGCCTTTTTTTATTGGTATAGTTACTATGATGTGACGTTTGAAATCTTTGGGTATCTCGCCTGTCTCATACATATAGCTTACAAGTCGGAACAGACGTTCTGTTACTGCTTGTTAAGCGGCTTTTAGAGTTTCTGCTTGCACCTTTTCTGTACCCGGCGCCTTACCGTTTTTCAGACCCTTTAATGCTAATTCAAACTGATCTCTAAGTATAAGATATCCTACGTCATCATTTTCAGTGTCTGATTCCTGTTCTAATGCTGTTAGTTCCTCTTCTGAATATAAATTCCCTAAATATTCCTGCCATCTAGCTAGTTTCTCTACAACTTCTAGTTTCTTCCCGCGACCCTTATATTTTTGCAATATGGTTATATATACCTAAAATTCATTCTAATTAATTTGTATGCTTCGTCTGTCGTTCCTATTTACATCTTAGTTTGCACTTTTCATCAATCCATTGTTCTTTAGCTCTCCTGCATTTGGGAATAATTTCCCATTTTATGGCTTTGTATCTCTATTTTCCTGTTTCATCTAATCTATTTTTGTATTTTCGTCTTTTTTCTATTTAATTCAGGATTTCCTTTGTTATCCATGGTTTCTTATTTTCTTTTTGTGTATATACCAGAATATCTCTGGCCGTCATGTGTTAAGCAGGATTTAATGTTATTCCATTCTGTTTCTACTTCCTTTGTATCAGAAATTTTCCCGATATCTTTGAGCAATTCATTTGACTTTTTTTCAAATCTTTCGTGGATATCTTTATCTTTTAGCTTCTCAAAGTCAAAGTGCCTTTTTCCGCTCCTATTTTTCAGATTTTTAAATTTAAGTGCGGCTTTCATAATTACGATGTTGTGGTCAGTGTCTATATCTGCATCCGGGTAGCTTCTACAGTCTTTTACTTGATTTCTAAACCGTTGTCTAACAATAATGTAATCTATTTGATATCTTCCTATATCTCCTGGTATCTTCCACGTGTATCTTCTTCTAGTATGATGTTGAAATAATGTATTTGTGATTGTTAAGTTGTTCTTATCGCAAAATTCTACCAACCTATTTCCCCTGTCATTTCTCGTTCCTAAACCAAATAAACCTACTATTGCTCCTTCCTTACCCACACCTACCACTGCATTAAAAACCCCCGTAATTATTAAATTTTCATGCCCTTTTACGTACCTTAGTATGTCTTCAATATCTTTGTAGATCACCTCTACTTCTTCCTCACTGTAGCTAGAGGTGGCCATGTATACTTGTATTACTACTGTATTTACCGGTTTAGATTAAAATCTAACCATGAGTACTCTTTCATTTTTTTGTAAGTAAGTATTTAGAAAGCAGCTTAGATAGGGCTTTTATTAACTGCTAAAAAAAGAAAAAAATCATGCATACATAAACAACTTAAACCTAACAAATGTACTGTCTACTCATAATACATATAAGTCCTTATTTACATTATTGTTCAACTTAAAACTAACTGAAACACTCGCGTAATGGCGTTGTTCTCCGTTTCTGAAGTCGAAGAAAAGGCGCCTTTTCAGCAGCAGTCTCGGAATTCGTGACCTAGGATTTAGTACAGCTCTGCGAATTCTCGGATACAGGCCTTGTAGATGGAGGGTTGGTGAGGGTCGGTCGGCAGGACGTTATCGAGCTGGGTGTCGTCGTAAAGGATTCAATAATGGATAGTTCCTCGTTCATTGTAGGAAGATCTTTGACGTTTGCTTCTTGCCATTCTTACAGGGTAATGGCAGAGAACATTGAGTCTGGAACAACATTCCTTGAAAAATGGATAAATCCCCGCTTTCTTGAAACCATTCATAACTATTTCTGGGTTTAAATCGCGCCAAATATCTCCAATCATTGCTGAAAACTGTTGTTTTGGGAGCTTTACTTCAATATGTCTTCTCTGCCACGTGACTAATTTTTGGTCCCAGGTTGACTTTAATGGTTTAAAGACACTTAGGTCTAAAGGTTGGAGTATGTGACTTGTATGTGGTGGAAGTTTTAGAATGGTAACATTTGATTCACGAGCTTTTTCTATTAATTTGACGCTAATACGGGTAGCATGCCCATCATATATTAATAAGGTTGGACGGCTTGAATCAATACATTTCAAAAATTGCTTTTCAAAATATTTTTCAGAAACAGTTGATTCCATCAAACCATTGGCAGTCGCAGCATAGGTGGTTCCAGAAAAGCCAGTATTCTCGGGGGCAACCCATTGGTCCCAGATATTTTTCCTTTAAAAATAATAAGTGGTGGGACTTTTTCACCCGAAGCAGATGCTGCTAGTAGTACTGTTATGTTATTTCTTCCAGGAGCACTTATTACTCGCGTGCAAGGCACGTTTTTATCACCAACCACTTTAGTTTTAGAAGGGTCATTGCAGAAATTAGACTCATCTAAATTCCAAATACTGGAAGGAGTGTTTTCTAATCCTAGTTCTTGTATGGTGTTCTCCAATAATGTAAAATATTGTTGAACCGTAAACGGATTACAACCTCGTTTACGGGCCACTTTTACCGCTTGCGGTTTTTTTATGCTTAAATTATGTCTCCTTTTAAAACCTAGAAACCAATCTTCTCTAGGGAGATCGTCTTTGAATGGGGTTTTTAGTTTGTTTTCTTTAATAAACTGCCTAACTAATTCAAACACCTCTTTTCTAGACAACCCAAACCCATACTTTTCCATTGTCAATAGGCAATCAGCAAGCTGTTGTTAGTGTTCTTTCGAAATGGTAGTTGATCTGCCAAGTGACCTATTTATGATGCCATGTTTACCTTTTAAGCGATTCATTATGGTGCTGATCGGAATTTTATATTTTTTGCTGTCGTTAAATACATTTGTACGTCCAGCTCTAATGTCTGCTAAGGCTTCTTCAAACGTCTCTGTTGTATATGATCTTCGACTTGTCTTCCTAACGTAATTTCGAACCATTTCGGAACTAAAACTTTTTATAAAT
The DNA here is from genome assembly GCA_036346225.1 of Platerodrilus igneus. Classification (NCBI taxonomy): domain Eukaryota; kingdom Metazoa; phylum Arthropoda; class Insecta; order Coleoptera; family Lycidae; genus Platerodrilus; species Platerodrilus igneus. The sequence continues at coordinate 4,300,922 of JARFIW010000800.1, forward strand.
AAGTGTTGAAAGAAAATATCAGAAGAAATAACCAAAATATATGAACAGCGCAAACTACTTCGGTCTTACCCCGTGCACTAATATTTTCGGGACAAGACCGAAGAAGTGGTTTTCTCAGTAAATTTTGGACATCTGATCTAATTTATTTATTTAATGTAAACTTTACACAATATTTTCCATACTTACCAAAAATAGACTAAAAAACACAAAATTTCCTTAAAAATCACGACACTTTGTTGGACAACACGAACTTAGATGTACACTGCACCAGAACATGTGCTTTTTGATGAATATCTAATAAGATAATTCCCCGCATACATGAAAGACATCTCTAGGAATCGCTTCATATTAATTTAATGCAGGTCTCTAACTATGAGTTATTTTATTCGCATTTATGTATGAATAAATATAGGCCGTTTACGATCTTACCCCGTTTACGATCTTACCCCACTGCACCTTATAAGCAAACGTGTGAATCCGTTGAAGTTTTACAAAACAATTTTGAACAAGTATTAAGTAAAATTGATAGAAAGGCATTATGTTGCCAATGCAAGAAGATCCAGCGACGAGCACAATTGTGTATAGATAAACAGGGGAACAATTGCGAGCAGTATATGTAGTAAATAGGTATAAGTACTAAATATTTACAAACCGTTATTATAATAAGCTTTGTTATTTTTATTTAACAAATTATGATTCTGCATACATAATGCCTATACATTAATTAAGCTATAGTTGTTTTCTATCCGAAATATAACAATTAGAAGTGCAAAGCAGGTACTATTTTCGGTTAACCCAGAAGTGATAAAAATAATATAGTTTGCTACTTGAAACGACAATGAAAAACACTGGGTCTTTCTTCATTTAACCTAGTTTCTATCTCTAAAAATAAGCAAGTTACCAATGGTAAACATCCTGTATATACACCCAAAATTTTATAATTAGCTATTTTTAAATTCAGCTAGTTTCTCACGTCATGTGCTTAAGTCGTAAAATCGTGTATAAGAAAATTGCCACTATACAATATTCAACAGATGTAAATATTTTGCACAAATTTTATAAAAATATTACTTTCAACACTACCTGTAATCTCTTGTTAAACCATTTTATAAAAGTATTAATTCAGAAACTTAAGATGGAAAAATATAAATCACATTTTAGTAAACATTGTACTTATAAAAAGTGGATATAAACTTCTCTCTATATTTCTATTTTGAATGTGTTAAACTTTAAGCTATAAGTTTCATCTGTTAATTTTCATTACTCCAAGGTTGATATTGCAAAAGCAACCTTTAAACGTTGAACGACTGTTTGGCAGATGAGAAACAAAAACGACATCTGATACACTGTAATATAAAATCCGCTTGCCAATATCTGAATTTTACAAACCCAAGACATGAAGCTCCATTATTCTTAATATTCGACAGAAACTAGAAACTTTCAGAGGAATATTTATCAAGCGTTTTGAATACCTGTTGGATGTCGAAGTTCAACTTTCAGAAAGCATAAACCTATAAAAAAACAGATCTCCAACGGGAGATATCTGCAGATATACAAATTATAATTGCACTTATTTTAGTGAAATATTTCGGAAGTGAAGATCAGATTCTGGGATCGAAACTACTAAGAAGAAATAATATAAGGACATTGTAAAGGAAACTTCACGCGCAGTACGAGTTGAAGCATGGGTTATTAGAAGTCTAGATAAAGTTCATATATTGGAAGATAACACAGCAGTTATAATTTTATTAACAATAACGATAGCATTACCTCAATTAGAATTAATACAATACGCTAATCACAATAGTAGGTGTTTACATGACGAGGAATAAGTAGTACTAAAGGAATCAGCAGAATACGTTAAAGCGGATAAAAATAATTGGAAATCAGAATACTGAAGTCGTCATAAGCAATCCTCAAATTGTAGAAGTACATGGTTGGGAAAAAAGAATTAAATGGTTAGTGGAGTTTTGTACAAAATATAAAATGGTAACTGCAAATATTTTTTTAAACTACTACAGAAGATTATATACTTTAAAGAAAGCGAGAGCTAGATTGAAATATCAGATACACTATATTATTCTAAAGCAGAGGTTTGGAGATAAATTAAGACCTGACGAGTATATCCAGGAGTAGACGTAGATGGTAACTACCACTTGATTTTAAATACCCAACAAGAGGATTGACATCAAGAAGTGGAATTTAAAGTGGCTACAAGTAGAGAAAGTGGGAAAGCTTTTTAAAAAAATATTTTAAACAGTCTTAGTAGCAATGTAGAAATAGCAAAAATTCAGAAGAAAAATACATAACGATATTACCAGAAAATAACGAGTTAGCAGAAAACCTTGGATAGAAGAGGATATATTGAAGCTAATGATTGAACGCAAGAAATACATAAACTCTAAAGATAAATTTGGAAAATAATATGCTAAGAACTTAATTCTATAATAAAATGAGAAATGTAGTGCAACCGCAGAGGTACGGATTAGTGAGTTATTGCAAACAATTTTGGTTCAGGAAACAGGGTAGATATTTTACAGAGAAATCCGGTGCAGTACACTGTCCAGAACTTTGTAATCAGGGAAATTGGACTTCGAGTAAACAACAAGGCAAATTACAACGCAAGCGCGTTACGCTAGCTATAAAATTAAATGGGTATGTAAAATTTAGTAAATTGAATGGACAAATTAAATATTATGCACGTTACTAATAGATTTCACACATAATTTAATCTTAATTAAGCATAATATTTTCATTTCTTTGTTTTTAGTGAATATAACTTCAAATAGGGCAGTTTGTATAATTAAAGTAAGAAAATCTTGAATTTCCTAAAATAAATTGGTACAATTTAATACAATATTCAGAAACGCATTAGTCATTCAATAGCAAAATGCCCCGACAATATAAACCGCTATAATGATTTTATATATATATATATATATATATATATATATATCATACAATGTAATAAATATGTAACAATGCAGGGCGTCATTCATAAACTTAAACCACAGTATCGTAATGTTAAAATAAATATTAGGACGGAATTCAGGTTTATAAATTATTTTAAAATCACAAACGAGGAAAACGGATTTCAATGTTATGCATTTCTCACATAAAATTAAGGAAGCGTTTCTACATTGGTCACTAAAAATAATTCTATACACCCAAAATAATTACAAATATAGTTTACAATGTATCCAGCCAAGATAAAAATAAGGTTATTAGAATATTGTTAAACACAAATAAAGGGCCTGTGAGTTATTGAAATCTACAAATTTAAATTACAAAGCAAACATCATCATAGGTATAATATTACAATGTGTTCAATTAATACTGCTGAAGACAAAAGGAAGCCCGAACGTTAGCCTAAGTAAAGCACATGACACCACAAGTCATAAACCCAATAGGAAGACTATACTATAACAAAAAACACCAGACTAAACATAAGAAAGAGGGGATATTAAATGACAATTATTACATCCGACTAGAAAATGAATTAATTATTGCGCGAGCCCGTAACAAGAGCATGTCAAAATGTAAATATTCGATCGCGTAATACTGCGGTAGACCCGCTCAGTTGGGGGATCAGTGTGATGGAAGTTAAGTTTTGAAAATTAACATTAGAAAAGATAAAGCTCACAGAAGTTAATTTAGAACGTAAAAGGTAGTAATACGAGCAAATACTGGAAAATTGAACTAAACTAGTTTCAAAATATAATTTGGCTTTCACCGAAGGGAAATATTTTAATGGTGGGTAAACTTTTGTGAAAACTCGGTTGCAGCTTTTGCAAGGAATGTTTTTCCGTGCGCGGAATTTTAAAATTTCGTGTGTGCCATACTTGCGAGAACAACTGAAATAAGTCGATTGTGTTCAGTTAAGGGAGTTGCGTTAGTCAAAATTAAAACGCTGAAGCTTTCTAGATATTCTCAAATTTAAGGAATCTGAATTAAACCATGCGAAATATATGAGCTTTTATATTTAGATTTATTAATTTTATACCTGTGAACTGAAAATATCAATAATTTGTATTTATATAATAGAAAGTTAATCAAGTTAAAAGTAATTATTTTGTTCCACTAATTAGCGATGGAATAAGCTTACACGGATTTATAAGAAAATTTTATTAGCAAAATTTAGTGCGAGTTAAAGTATAAAAATTTAGTATCTTGGAAAGGACAATAAGGGATAGAATGATAAGTTGGTATTTAACTGTTTGCTATGTTCATTATTGAAAAAACTTCCAAAATTGGGATTTACAAATTTCATTTAGTTTAATATGAGAAACGAAACAATTTGGGGTGATAGGTTTATTGATGAATTAGATTTAATGTCTTTTTAGGATCTTTTTTAGCGATACCTGACCAGAGTGAGGTTAAAAAATTTAGATCTTTTTAGGGAAGCACATTTGAATTTTTATTGAATTTGTTTAATGTTAATAGAGCTTAAGTTTAGGTTCAATTTTATTTGAATTCATTTAAACAAGAGATAAACAGACACATTTGTAAAGAATATTTAACCACCCTAGTGATAGAAGCTTATTAGAAAAGCCACTTTATTCTTCAATTTTATTTAATTTGAACAAAATTTAAGGTACTTTAGAGAACGGTAAAGTATAATAGAAAAAGCTTAAGAAACGGAAGCAAAAGAGACCTATGCAGATTAACCGTCTTACGTGTAGGGATAATATTGAAGAGATTGCTGTGACCAACGGTTCGGCGCCCCTCAATTATAACAAGTAGAAAAAACTTTTTAGGGTAAGCGATAGTGTAACGTAGTTTTTTCTATATCAGCCATTTATTTATTATTTTATTTATTATTATTAAATTTATTGTTTTTATTTAGAATTTTTGTATTTTCTTTTATAATTTCCTCCATAGGCACCCACTCCCGCCCGACTTCAGTTAGCCAACACACCCTTGTATTGTTATGCGTTTCTAATAATTTGTGTACGCCTCGTTTTTATGACCTAAGTCGGCTCCTACATAAATGACCGTCACTTACAAATAAAAACTAGAAAATTTGTTATATTTCTCTGAAACTGAATAATTATGAAAATATGGTGCCTGAAGCAATATTACGAATAAAGGTCCGTAAAGTTTCGTTCGCGTATGTTGATCGTTAAAATTGATATTGGTTTTATAGTAACCCCAATTAAATGTATGGTCAGATATACCAATGAATCTTATCTGAATATTTTAGCAATCGAAGTAGCAGTTGCAATAACTGACATCATTACATACCATTCAGCAATTTTTCATAAAATCATAATTTTTCAGGAAAATGAAAATGCGTGTCATTATTCTGTTACGGTATATAACTGTTTAATCATGATTGTTCGAGGAGATAGATTGAACAACAGAATTGATCACAGAATAACCATTAAAATCATTTGATTGTTCTTTAGAATATCAATAGATTATTTGTCTAAAAAACAGAAATAAACTTTCCTACCTCTGACAAAAGCACACTTTTTTTACATTAAAAGTTCTGTATAAGTTATCACTAATTTACTTGAAAGATGATTTTAAAAGTTAATTAAATAATTTTTACTACCTACTAGTTTATCGGAAGGTTTTAGACATGTACCCAATTGTAATATGCTATTGAATTCCGCTCCTACAATTTTTAAATTTAAAAGTCACTTAACCTCTTTGCCATTTAAAAAAGCATAAAGGAATATGGTATCAGCTGAATGGGGTTACAAGGAAAACCTAAACTTTTATACAATAATATAGCACAGTTAATTTCAAAATCAATGAGTGGGTATTTTGCTTTATATTTCAAACAAAGAAGTTTAAAGAAGAGGAAATTGGGCAACATTTAGTTGCCTACTTGTAAATAAGCAAAATTTTTTTAATTACAGAAAGATGTTCTGAGCTGTTAATCAAAAGTAGTACTGAATAAGTTACCTTAGTACACTACAATAAATTTTAGTTTAAAAAGGTTGTAACGCGTTCACGTTACATTAAGTGTACTAGATAGGGAAGATATATTAAGATTCTAGTAACAATGAACGCTAATTAAGCTTGATGTTTTAATTCTTTTGTTATTAAAATATTTAGTTTTAATTAGGGCAGTTAGTATAACTAAAAGTAATAAAATAATTTTTCATAAAATAGATTGCAACAATTAATACAATACCAAGATAACGCATTAGTCATTAGTAATACCGTAACAACCGCATATGCATGTAAACACTAAAATAAAAGATTTCATAAAACTAACAATGTATTATTCATTGATAAATACGTTGTTATATATAATACAAGAATGATAAATGTGTGAGACTGAATAATACTATTAAAATAAAACGTGAAACGTCATGTAATAAGCAATACCATAGAATATTTATTAAAGAGATAAATTAACGCCTGAGAAACGCCACAACCTTTAAAATGCAGAACTATATTCAAGACAATTAGCGTGACAACAAACTTTTATTCAGCATAGATAAAATATATTACAATGTGTTAACAGATTTTGACTATAACTAATAGAGATTATCAGTCAAATGGAGAATGGTTAACAAAAAAAAACGGGGAAGTTAAAATTTAAAATGTTTGTGTAACCATAAAAATATATAACAGTAGGTCGTAGGTCCCTCGGTGTAAGTGGCTGGCGTGAATTGTTTTAGAACTTTGTTCCATAATTAGGCCAGAAAGCTCAACAACGTGTATAGCATGGAATCTATATGGGTCGGTCGGGCATCAAACCATCAAATTATTCAACAAAAGGGTGCTAGACTGGTTTCATTTTACAACAAAATATTGAAATTTAGATAGATGGAATGGGATGATTTAACGTGCCGAGTAAGTAAAAACTCAATCATTGACGTTTCTGAACGTTCTTAACTTCTAGAGATGAATTGAAAATAAACTATGAGTAAGTTTAAGTTTTTTGTTTATAATTTATAAATATGTACTTCCGGAATTTTAATTATAAGTTGTAAATAGTTTGTAGCTATGTAGAGGGAAATTAACAGGACGTGGAAAGGGATATTTTGTTGGTCCACAACATAACAACGGAACTCGTTTTGTTTTAAATTTATATATAATACTATCGAATAAGTTTAACATTAGAAAAATTAGAAAATAATTCTGTATTGACTGATGAAAGGAGACGTTTGTATTATATTGTTTCCTATTTATTGTTATTAAGGGTATTTCCATAAAAGGAGTTTAAACTGTCACGTGCATCAATATTAGAAACTATAAAAACTATGTGGTATCTTATTGATCGATTTAATGTTTCTTCTTAAGGATTTCTTTTAGTAATACCTAGCCGCTTGAGGTTAGGAAATTAGGTTTTTAAGGAAAATATATGTATTCATTGCAATTATGTAATATTAGTGGAAGTTAAATTTAGGTTGAAGTTTATTTGGAGTCATTTATAAACTAGGTAAAAATAAATAAATTTGTGAAAGAATATCCAGCCACCCCAGTAATGGCGTCTTATTTGAGAGAGGCCCTTCTTTTTACAATTTTCTTTAATTCAATCAAAATTTGGTGTTTTAAGGTATTGTAGAAAAAGGTACCGTATGAGGTGACTGATTTAGAAAACCAAAGGCAAAAACCGTCTTCTGTGTAGGGAAATATCGAATTTGAATTGTTAAGGAGGTTTACCTCCTTTCTGGGCAAATCTACATTTCTAACCTAACGTTGCTTTTACCCGTAACAACGTGATGTATTTGTTAACATTTTTTTTTAACAACACTAGGCACTTAAACGTTACAACTTAAGGCTATCCAACACATCAAATTACATTTATCATTCGTTTTGAAAATCCTAATAACTCGCACGGTTTAAGGTTTGTTGTTACTACATTGCATAACTGCTGGTTATTATGCTGCTTATTATGAATGAACCGTTCGTTTCGCAATTGGAATTTAGTATATCCTGTCACGGTGTATACTATTTATATATGGTATATTAATTAGGAATCCCCCATTGCATTTATTTTGAAACTTATTATTTCAAACTAAATTCAGATCAAGGCTGTCTTGTGTTACTTGTAAAGAAATAATCTATTCAAAACCTATCTTATGAATAAGTGTCATGCTATAATTATTTTGTAGAGCGTGTATTGAACTTATGTGGTTATAGCTTCCAAGCAAACCATCTGATTTCTTGGTGAATTCAGATTATAATATTTTTGGTTTATGTGAAACTTGGTTGAATCCTAGTTTTAACGATAATGACAAAGCTAGGGGCATTACAGTGGCACGATCAGATCGTGGAACTCGTGCTGGAGACGTTGCTTTGTATGTTAAAAGTAACTAAAATCTTGAGATCGTTAAATTGTCAGAAATTATTGAACAAGTTTGAATAAAAATAAAACTTCCTCCTGTAATATTAGGCATGGGAGTCGTATGTACACCTCAGACTAGGAGAAGGTTGCCCAATTTGGACCGCATTTAAAAAAATTATTTGCGACCAAAGTATTCGTATTATCCAGGCAAGTTTTTAGCTACATTATAGCGACACTTTTAGCCAAATAAATGGATACCTAAAATATTTACAACTGTTTAAATAATTTGCTGCGACTGCTTAAAACAACATATGAAATCAGACCAATATAGGCACTTAGTTGCTTAATTGGTACCTCACAGTTCCTAACTTAGACCATCCAATAAACAATCACGTAGCAAATACTTTTTTTTATTCTCAAAAGTAGTATACTAAAAATCTGCTTGAAAAACAAAAATAATACTAGTTATAAACAAGACAACATATGAAGAATTTAGCGAATTGGGAAGTTAAATTGAATTCCAAATGTAACGTAGGACTGTTGACGTTTCGTTTGACCGTGTTTCTGATGGTTGGGTAATTTCATCTTTATGTTACAATCATCTATAACAGAAATGTCTGGCACAGTTGAGAAAATGCGTTATTTACTTTAGTGGACTTTGGCATAAAGGAAATTTCGAAATGACCAGCAACTGTTTTCTCCTGCACAACTTGTCCCACGTAGTAAATGTCCTTTTTTTCTCATCTTTTAAACAAACCGAAACATAGTCGTCTACTTTTAACTGATCATGATCAAAATATTCAAAGTCGTCTATTCCAATAAAATCATCAGATATCAAGAAACCATCCCCATCTGAAGATGAACCGCTTGCTTGGAAGTCTTTTGTTGAGTCATCACTATTTGATTCCACAATTTTTTTCTTTTTGGATGTTTTTTTCACCACATCACTAGCAAATAAATCTCTTTTTAATGTTTTTGTGGACTTTGTGATTTTATTTGCTCCAAGTTCTCTTTGTAAGGTGTGCTGGTTAGAACTGTGGCAGATTGTTGTTGTCTTTGCTTTGAGGTACCAGGTTTTGCTTGGGGCAATGGAGAAACTGTATGTAAAGATTCAGAAAACGTTTTTGAATTTTCTGAAGTGGTGATAATGTTGCCATCTGACTTTTCTTGCAATGCTTCTGAAGCAGCAACATGATGATCTTGAAACACGTGCTGATCAACAGGCCAAGTACCAGAAGCTTTGAACGCATTTTCAGCAGCCCCAATATTAGCTGCTTTGCCATAAGCATCAGCAAGTAATGCAACAACATCGTATCATGTAATCTGTTTTCCTATGTTCTTTCGTAAATATTTTTCTTGTGATTGCACATAGTAAATTCCAAGAGGACGAAAAAACCCAACATCAAGAGGCTGCATACGGTGTGTCGTATGACTAGGTAACTGAAGCATAATGATTCCATTTTCGCGCCCAATCAAAAGTGCATCCAGATTTTTACTCTGCGTAGAACGGCCGTCTATAAGTAGCAATACCGGATCCTTTTTTGAGCATACTACATTTATTTTAAAAAATTGAAGCCACCGTGCAACGAGTTCTGTTGAAATGTAGCATGTTTCTGAAATCACCACTTCACTTCCCACAGGAACTCCTTTTGCTAATTCTGGTGCAAATCTTTTTCTTTTAAAGATGAACATGGGCGAAATATAAACACCTGCAGCGCTTACACAACATACAATGGTAGTATTGACTCCTCGTTCACCACTACTTGCGGCACCAATTTGATGTTTGCCTTTTAAACCAATAACTTTTTGTGGTTTTTTAACTGTAGTGAATCCACATTCATCCACATTATAAATTCTTCTACCGGTTATTTTATATTTGTCCACCTGCTCTTCTAGAAGATTAAAAAATGCATTTACTCTATCCTTACCAAAGCCTCTCATTCTGGCAAGAGAGGTAGCTTCTGGCTGTCTAAGTGATACCTTAGGATTTCTTTTCATAAACCTATAAAACCATTTTTTCCTGCCAAACGCTTTTTAACATTAAAGCAGTATTGAACACCATTCGCTTTGGCGACGTTAAACGTAAGTTTCCTGACATCTTTTATTGGTAAGCCAAACTACCTTTCTTCAAACTTAACAATGTGGACTGCTAGATCTTTCTTCATCTCTTCAGTAAAAACAGGACGTCTGCCACGAGGTTTAATAATGGGAGGGGCTGCATCTCTTTGTTTTAGATAACGCTTTAGTGTTGTTTGTGGCAAACCATACCAATGAGCTGCTTCATTAATTCCAACTTTGTCTTGTTGAACTGCATTTACTGCCAATATCAAATCTTCATCAGTCCACTGACCATGCTTTCTTTTACCAGACATTTGTTCTGAAAATAAGTTTTTTTAGTAAAAGGAACACAGATTCGTGTTTATTACTGATAATGGATATTTCCTAACATACCTACATAGTAAATATAAATTATTTATATTTAGCATTATAATACCTATCACTTTCTATAGGTACTAGTTTTTCAAGATGAGACCAAAATAAATCTAAGGGTTTCCTAATTTGGACCAGTTCAACAAGGGCAACTATGATCGACCCAATTTAAGAACCTACACCATTTTGTAAACAATTTCATATTATCAAGAAATTGATAGAGGTATTTAAACTAATGATAAATAAAACTAGTACTAAGAAATTTAAAAATATCAATGCGTTATTAAAATAATGCTTACCTTTTTATGTAACAACAGTTACTTACGTAAAAATGCGGAAATACTATTTTATAAAATAAAAATATCAAAGCTCTTTTTTTCACGTATCAAGTGCTACTGAATGAAGTAGGAATATGCATTTGCAGTATGATGCGTAGTTACCCTGTATCACGCCAGAGTAGCAGCACTTTCTATATCCCATTTATGTTTTGAGCCACTGGTCCAAAATAGGAAACGGTCAAATAAAGGCAACTTTCTTCTATAGCTTATGAAACCATTTGCGATGCTTTGGAACAGTCCTGTACCTTGATGTCCTCACTGTGTGTACGTCTGTTGCGGCGATTTAAATTTCAATTTATTGCAGCGTTCAAATACCAAAACTTTATAATTTACATCTATGCCAGGAGACTATAAACTTTGTGCAAATTATAAATGGAACTACCCGCATAAATGAAAAGTCGTCAACTCTGATAAATTTATTTATTCTGTCGGATGTGAGTCTGATGGGTCATTCTGGAGTTCTAAACGGCTTATTCTCAGACCACGAATTATTGTATTGTGGACTCATCAGTAATGTAAACAAATCCGTTCTCAGAACTAAAACTATGAGATCGTATAAGAATTTTAGTATACATGATGTTTGAACAGTACGCAAGGCCAAAAAAGGCGACGACGAAACTCAATAAGTCACAGTATTTAATTTAAAGTTCATAATAGGATCAGACGGAAAAAATCTCCAGACGATACGTTGATAATCACGATGAGTATCTTTAACCAAAATCTGCCGATACATTTGTTTAATATCAGCTGTAATTACGATAGGATGTACACGAAAGTGCAATAACAAAACTGCAATGTCTTTTTGCAGAGTAGGGCCAATAGCCAAGCTATCATTTAACGAATTTTCAGATTGATCATAACACGAAGCATCGAAAACCACACGCAATTTAGTGGTAGTGCTATCACGCTCATGTACAGCATGATGTGGAATGTAATACATCCTCTCATGAACCGACGAATTTTCAGGCGATTCCACTTGAGCCATGTGACTGCTTTTCAAATAATCCTCCATAATTTTTTTATAATCCGAATACAATTCAGGATTTTTTAGCAAACGACGTTCTAATGACAAAAATCTTTTAATAGCAATGGATTTCGTAGCCACGAATGAGGGTTCAGAAATTTTAAAGGGCGAGGACACTACAAAACGACCGTCCTTGTTACGTTTATAATTTTCCACAAATTCCTTTTCGCGCTTTTCTTCTTCAGGGAACGTGTTTCTTGAAGAGAATATTTTCTAATTCCCAAAATCGACGAATGTCGCTGTCTAAGGGCTCAACGAAAGAACACAACGACGTAATAGAATTCTTCGGGCAAACGACCTTTCCTGTTAACACCCAACCAAAGGTTGTTTTAATAGCAACTGGTCCGTTAGCGACATCCCAACGAGATTCGTTCAATAAAACCCGAGCAAAGATTTCAGCTCCGAGTAGCATGTCAATCTTACCAGGAATATTAAAATTAGGATCAGCTAAGGCCAAACCTCGAGTATGCGACCATACCTTGACCCCTGTAAACGACGAAGGTAGTTGATTACAAATGTTTGGTAAAATAAAACAATCAATTTCATATGCTGGAAACCTCGCTCCCGAGGGACCAACGACGAATTCAAGCCAAGTCCTTGAACAGTGACATTGGCTGTTTCTTTAAACCTAATTTCAGTCATAAAACTTTTCATGGATCCGTTATCTAAAATTATACGAACAGGTTGCAATTTTCCTGTATAATCAAGGACCGACACCATTGCCGTAGCTAACATGGAAGTTTCACAAGAAAAGCAAAAATCTACTGAAAGGCATGGTTGTTCTAACCTAGAAAGGGGTAAGACATTATTTGTGTTTCATTTTTCCTGCTAAAACGGCAAACTTGGAACTACAAAAATAGTAACGTAAATTTCTTACTTTGCATTAAGTATTAGTTATACTCCATTGTATGCATTATAGCAAAGATTTTAGTGAGAAATGGAGTTAATATTGGTTGATCCAACTTGTTGCTGTGTAATGCAGATAATACTGTTGTGCAAACGCATTTCCTGAAGTTCATTCTTATTTCAAATCACAAAAAATTATTACAATGCAATTTTTATGCTTTTTGAATTGTCCGATTTAGCATTTTAATGTCAGAACTCCATATTGCAAGTTCTCATTTCAGACTCTTCTGGCCAACCGTCCTCTGGTATACAGTCAGATATTGGGTCATTTATAGAAGTTCAAAAACACGATAATGATGATAACTTGAACACACCTTGTGATACTATAAAACTCAAACAATCAAACCAACTAATTCAGATAATAGAATAGTTATACATTCACGTAGTAATGTTTCTGAAATAGGTAAAAACTGCTTTAATATTCTTTTTTTCAGTTCAGTCTTGTGCCGTAGAAACTAATTCAGGGATTATGTGACATGTAATTCAATATTATGATGAAGCTGAAATTACAGATGATGTTATAAGTAGTGAGAAAACTGCCAGTCTTGCAGATTTTATTGGCATAGATTCTGATGACTCAGTAACTGATGTAACGTATGAACCTAAAAGTGATGAAGAATTCGAAAGTGATGTTGAAGTAGAATATCAAACAACTGACATGGTAATTAATGCTCCCATTTACAAGGATAAAAAAGAAAAATCAAATCCTGAAATTTGGAAAAAAAAATTTACCAAAGAAAAAGGTAGTTGGCGGAGAGGAACATCAAACCAAAAAAAAAATTATAAAAGCAAAGCAGGTGGGTGCACCATGCAACGAGTACTGCAAACTCAAATGTAGTAGTAAAATAACTGAGGGTCAAAGAAAATTTATAAATCCTGAATTTTGACACCCTAACAAAAATATGGATATGAAAAGACAGTTCGTAGCAACGACGGCACAATGTGTTCCTGTGAAACGAAGACGTGAAGTAACTGGGCATCGATCTGGTAGAAAACAATTTATTAGGCACTGCACATTCGATATTAATAAAGTAAGAGAGATGTATGCCAAAAGTTCTTCCTCTCTACTCTGTGACGGAAAAAATAACTGTGCTTAAACATGATGATTATTATAAGAAACTACAGGTATTGGTTGTGCAATATTCTCGAATAATATTAATTGTGTGAAAAGATTTACTGGAAAACTATTAATTCGGCAAATGTCTAAGTGTTGGGGGATCTTGGCAGCCACAGGCTGCTTATCCCCCTGCACATACCTCTGAATCTCGGTGAAATAGGGCATATAATTAGAAAACTATAGAAGGGGTACCGAGCTGTACGTAGGCTGTGTGGGAATTTCAGGGAACTGTGTAAGCTAGCTCAGAATATAAATAAGTGGAGGTATGTGTCCAACCAGTTTTGAGACGGAAAACCTAATGACGAAAAAATAAGCACAGATAAATCTCATGATTATTATAAACAACTACAGGTGTTGGTTGTAAAATATCTGCAACTAGTGTTGACTGTACGAAAAGATCTCTTGGAGAAAATATTAAATCTGCAATAGTTCAAATGCTGGGGGAACTTGGGAGCCACAGGCTGTTTACCCCCCTTTACAACAACTGAATGTCGGAGAAAGAGGGTATATAATTGTAAAACAATAAAAGGGGGCCGAACTGCATCTAACACGAAAGAACAGCGCATATGATGAAAGACAACTAACAGAAACAAGAAGCAAATTGTCGAAAACGTGTGAAGTACAGCACAGTATGCCTATGAAATACGGGCAGTAGGAAAAGCAGACTGAACAACGGTAGCAGACTTTTGAAATGTTGTGCTTCAGATGTATGAGGATAATAGCGTGGACAGACTAAGTTAATAACAAATAGGTTATAGGAATAGTAGAGGAATAACGATATCTGTGGAAAAAATAGAAGGCATAGACGGGCAGAATACGTTCTAAGGCATTTTTAGGGAATAGTATGGGATATATTACAAACAGAGATAGGAAAAAGGAGCCAGGTGTAGACCTAGATCAGATAGTGATAGATGCAGACTTCAAATTTCAAGAAAATGTGTAGGTTAGTTCAGAATAGGAAACAATGAGGGTACGCGTCTAACCAGTTTCAGGACTGAAGACCTATTGGTGATGAAAGAAATTTCAACATAAGTCTCATAATAATATTCTAGAAAACATGTTTATACAATATTTAAAAGTTACCTAAATCCAATTAATTGCAAGTAGCATAACAATCTTTCGGTAATCTGGAACGCATACAACATTGAATTACATAAATTAGTCACTTTCAGTTGGTCACTCCTTTTTTATTTACCTATAATTTTTTAACCACATCATCAGTGGTTAACTTTAGTTTCAATAGCCAAGTTTCGTAAATCTAATAATATACAATATAACTTACAATACGGGTACACGTTTCACACGTTAAATGTCAGGCTTCATAGGTGCATGCCATCACAAAACAAAAAGAAAACTTATAAATATCTACACTAACCTTATAACTGAGTGCGTATTTAGTTAAAGCCGACCATTTTCCTAACTGGAATCCACATTAAAAAAGACTATTTATTTCTCACCAAAGTGGTATGGAACTGCTCTGTCCAAATTTTATCTCGGATTCTTGTCGGGTTCTCGCCGGATTTACCGTGTTGAACGCCCGGTTGCTACTTCCTAGCCAATGAGGTTTTTCGACTACCCTTTTCAACAGTAACCTTTCACATGTCTATTCGTTACTGGTTTGCGAATAATTAAGTAATTGGCTCCAAGGACTGTCTAGCTTCCATCATTTCTCCTACTTCTCGTGTATTCGGGAAGGGTTATGTCATTGTTTAACACTGCATTTGTATCAAAGCACGTGAACATTGCATGACTTCCAGTGGTTTAATTCATGCTTAATTTTTCCTTATGTTACTGGGTCGATACATGGTATCATAGTATTTATATGATGTTTGGTTTGTAGTGTAATATCTGTTGATTTTGCTGATTCATTGGCTCTCTTTTTGTGTTTAACAACATTGTAATAACCTTATTTTTATCTGGTCTTGTTACATTGTAAACTATAAATGTAATTGTGTGTAACGCGAAGACGTTTCGGTAAATAAAAACCGCATACAAAAGAAGAAAAATCAATTTTAAGCAAATAATTAATATTGCTATATCTTGTATATTCTGATTTTATATATGTGTTCAGTAAGCAAGGCATTTCTGTAAATTGTAAAGATAATAACCACAAAATTATCGTTTAATATTTGTTAAATTAATATTGGAACGGAACTTAGGGTCATAAATTATTTTAAACCACGGAAAAGTAAAGCTAGTGTTTACCTCAGTAAATTTTCTTAACGAAATCATTTCATTCTAATAAAGATTTGGTATTATGAAGTAAATAACAAGGAATTCATTAATTTGCATCTCAAATACAGGAGAGTTTCTTTTACAAGTCGCAGTTATATAAATTAAAATCAATGTTACATAGTTGAAATCAAATGTAAAAAAGGAAATTAACGAATAATAGATTGCAGATAATTTAATCATTTTATACATTATGTTAAAATGTATTTATATTATATTGCTGAACAGAAGGCAACACGATCGTTAACTTCAGTAAATCATATGCTACCACAGATACTTTCCCAAAAAATCATTCCATAAAAACCCTACTCAAAAAAAAGAGGGGAAAATTAATGACAACAATTACATCCGACGGAGAATAAGAGTTAATTATTCGCAAATCAGTAACACGAACAGGTCAAAATGTAATCACCTAAGCGCGTAATGTGGCGGTAACCCCCGCTTGCAGATTTTGCAAGCGGGCTAATCATACGGGGGATCTAGCGAGGGTAGGTCAAACAAGTGGGTTAAGTGTATTAAGAGAGTCGTAATTTTTCTTTTTGTGGAAAACAAGTAAGAAATGGAAATCCTGATGATTTCTGGAAATCTTTAGAAATAAAGATATATTTGGAATCAAAACGATAAGTAAAGTTTTGTGCATTTATGTCCATACTTTGTAATAATAGCTATGTGAAGTTTAAATGTAAATTGATTGGTATTAAAGTAATAAAAAATGAGACGAACGCTAAAGTTTACCTATTTTGTTAAACAATTAATTCGCAACGTAATTAGTGTTGGTTAAATCTAAGCATGATATTATCATGTAAGGAAGTTGGAATAGTTTGGATCATTTTAAAGTATTAAGAAATATGTACGTATGAGAATTTAAATGAAACCTTTATTGCTAGAATTTAGAGTTAGTTAAATAATAAAGAATTAGTATTCATAAATGGACAATAAAATGATGTAATGAAAAGCTGGTGTAAAACCGTTTCCCATGTTGGTTATTAGACACATTTCCAGAAATTGAGATTTATAAGTGTCAAATAATCTAATATGGCAAACAGGAAAGTTTGTAATGAGAATAGAAATATTCATAGAGTAGGTTGAATGCCCTTTTAGGATTTTCTTTAGCAATACTTGGTCATCCTGAGTTTAAAAACTAAGTTTTTAGGCATATTTGTGTGTATATTGCAATTACTTTATGTAAACAAAGTTTAAGTTTTGGTCGAACTTTATTTTAACTTTATTTTACTTTATTTAAAAGCTAGGTAATCAGACAGTCATATCTGTAAAGGATATCTGGGTACTTCAGTAATATAATCGTATTTGGAGAGATGTTGCATTTTTAAATTTTGTTTAATATTTAATTAGTATTTTAAGGTAAGTTAGAAAACGACAAAGTGTAATAGGTAGAGCTTAGCAAGGGAGGCTCATGCGGAATAATCGTCTTTCGTGTAAAAGTAGTATCAAAAAGGACTGCTGTGACAACCGGTTTGGCTCCTTTTAATTATGACAAGAAAGAATTTTTTAGGGTAAGGGATCAGCATAATGTAGTTTGTTTTCTTTTTAACCATTTCATTACATTTTATTATTTTACTTTTTTCCATTTTCTTTTATAACTTTTCCGTAGAAAGCCACTCTTGCACCACTGTAGTTAAGCAATGTACCCTTAAGTCGCTACAGGAGGTCCTGGCCCTTCAAGACAAATTAATTTTTATAAACCTAACGCTTATTTTACCCGTGTTTTGGTAATTATTAAACAGATTTATTTCTAATAAACGGTGTACCAAAATTTTTTAATTTTATTGGAAAAGTACATAACATTGAAATCTGTTTTCCGTTAATTTTTGTGGTTTTAAATAATTTATTGGCCTGAGTTACGTTTCAATATGTATAACACAGAGATAAAACTATGCCTATATGTTTTTTAACTTATGACCTGAATTTTCATTAATACAACTAAAAATTTATTGAAATGTCATGCTTAATAAACGCTACTACTCGCGAAGTCAGAAATGTACAGGATACTTCAATATTAATTTATTCGCTTTAGATTAATTTTTCTCTTTTGGAATCTGGTTTCAATTTAACGTAACGCCAACGCATTACAAGTGTCTTCCCTACTCTTTATTTTGAACCAAATAACATTTTATTTGGATTAAACAACGGTTCTATTTGACCAATATGACTTATCTAGGTCAAATAATTCTTTATTTGTACCGATTGAATCTTAATTAGATAAAATAACTCCTTTTTTATTTACAAATATCATTTACCAGGCTTGATTTTTATTTAAATCAGTGTACTACTATTCGGCTCAGATAGCTTTCTATTGGTAACTGCTGTTGGTAGTAATACTCATTCCAACCAACTAGGTACTTAAATCGAATATAGACAATTGTCGCCTACATAACAAGTAAATATTTGTTTCCAGCATAAGAGACAAATATCTGTATCACTAAGCTTTTTTTTTCTATGCTGAAATTTTTTTTTAGTATACAAGGCTGTATGGATCCTATTTGTATTCATTTCTATTTTAGATACTCTAGTGCTACAATTTAATCGTATTTTAGGAATTTTATAGATTTTTAATTTATATACTACAATTGTAACACGATTACGGTATGCTATAGATAAATTTGATTCGAAAGAAAAAATCAGTAGATTTGGATTGACAGACTATATTCTGATGCACCTTGTATAATAGATTTAACGAATAATTAATATTAATTGAGCATTAAATTTCAAAATTTTGTTTCTCTAAAAATTATTCAGTTAATAAGACAACATTATTTTTTTAATATATTGTAAACGTAATAATTCTTTATTTTAAAACCGCGAATGTTCCAAAACGCTGCGATTTTGTTTACTAGAGAAAGATAATTAACAATAGATAGTTATCGCATTATAATCTTATATATGAGCATAGATTAAAGTTGTTGCATTGTATTAACGGATGTTGGCCACAATTAATAGGGTAAAATGCAATATAACAACTAAGCACTGCAGCTGAAAGTACAAGTTCAGAATAATTAGAACGGTAAAAATGTAGTTATACAAGGATGTAACAAGGCGAAAGAACCGCGCTGTTGGAGTCGGTATGAGGATTTATTAAAAGTTAGTGGATGAAACGCAGCTGCAAGCTGTAACGTGCCTTTCTCCGAAGGAGAAACTTAAGCGGTGCGTAAGCGTTTGTATAACTTTGTTTGAAGATTTGGCAAGGAATATTAATCCGTGCAGGGGATTATAAAAACTCGTGTGTGTCGTAATAAAAAGGCTAGCTGCGGGTATAGCTTAAATAAGTGGTTTTGGTTGTGTTAAGGAAGCTGCCATTTGTGGAAAATGCAAGTAATTGATAAAAAGGATTAATGTTGCTGACACCCTTAAAATTTCCACAAACTGCGTCATGTTGATGATTTAGAATTATGTACATGTGAATTTTAAATTGAGCTACAAATGATTTGTATTTGTGCAGTAGGAAATTAACAAACCCAGAAAGTATTTATTTTGTTGGACTAGATTAACGACGGAATTTACGTATATTGATTTTAAAGCTAAGCTTTATTAATGAAACTGTTGTTGGTTAAAGAGTTAAAATTGAGTACGTTAATGGAGATTGGAATGGTAAACGAAATAGTTGGTATGCTTTTGGATGTATTATTATAACGAGCATTTCCAAATATTACTTAATTCAAATTGATTTATAGTATAATATACAATTTTTTTTAATCTTCGTTGGGAATTAAACCACTCATAGTTATTAAAATCGTCTTTATTTACGTTTCGATCCATGACCTAGGATCATTGTCAAAATGATAAAAATTTCAAGTTTGACATTTATTACTCAACAATCATACAGGGAGTACGATTTCGCAGTTAGTAGAAATCCGTGAATACTGATTCCCCTTCATAAATATTATTTTGGGTACTGACAAATACAGTGTTTTGCCTGCCAGTGCGAACAAGAAATACTTTAAGGTCTAATAGATGCTTTAAGCTTATAAGGGTAGGTGTTTACCATACGTCTTCTGAATCAGTTCCTGCTTGTTCTACAGCCCTCGAACCCCAAACATATAATTTCCCAGCAGCACTAATAGCAAAGGAAGTAGTGGTCCTACTGCTTACATGGGTGATAGATTTGTTTTCAGAAAAAAAGGGATCAGCGTTAGAAAATTAGCACTTTTGTATTATTTTTCAATCAAAGCCTTCTTATTCTTTGTGGCCTATAGAATACACCATTTTCATCTGATCCTACTGTATATTGTTCTGCACTACAAATTAGCTTCCATTTGTACTGGGAAAGAAATGGCGATATTTATGAAGAGAATTGTATATTAGATCCTCTTAAACGCAGCTGGTTATTATTATTGTTATTTAATCCGAATACATAGACCTGATCTTTTTTGGCAATCTTGGCAAATGTAGAATATGAACCTGCCTTAGTATCTTTAAAATGCAATTTTAAAGTTGGTTTTAAGCTAATGGGAAAAGATGTTAATAATTTAATTAGTTGATAAACACCCGCTACACCTCTGGCGTTTCCATTACATTCACGGGAACTAGTTCGACCCCACTGTACCTGCTCTCCACAACCACATGTATAAATTGCTCCTTTATCATTGTAACGAAGTACTATACCTTTCTTTTGTAAGACAGGCAGTATGCATATCCCCAGTTCTAGAAACAAGAACCACGCCATTTCTGCTGAGTGATAAGTTCTATTTTCATAAATAAAACATATTTTTATTGAACAAAGTTTTTGAAAATATTTTACACTCGTAAACAGATCTTGTTCTATTTTCTTTTACATGTACATGTTTTATTGGAAGATTGTTTCATATTAAATCCTTTTTTTTCTATTGTATGCTTCAGATCACTATCTGTTAAAATTGAATGACATAGCTTAAGGTAAGACAGCTGGATCTGGATAATTTTGTTTTCGATAAAATGAAATGTAAGGAGCTACAGGTGGTTCCAAATCGTATAATTCTTGGAAACTTGTGCTTGTAACATATAACGTCATTAAAGGTATACCATTTAATGTTGTTAGGTGTATAAGTATAATAATGACCGGAATCAACGTTAGGTCCAGCATGTATCGCAATTCCAGAAATAGAATTTAATATGTCATATAGATCAATTTTCGAAACTAGAGCAATGGCATGGTAGGATTAGTTATCGATAAGTGTTTTTTTTTTAGGATTTCTGTTAATAACACCTGGCCAGTTGAATGTTACAATAGGTTTACTTTTCTTTAAGTAATGTACGTGTATTTATAATTCAGGAATTTATTGTTAATATACTTTAAGTGTAGGTGGAATTTTATTTGAAGTTATGTACAATATACGAGGCTGGTTTGAAAAGTTCGCGAAATAGAGCATAGATGGCAGCATCAGTTCGAATAAAATATATGCAATTGATGGATCCAACTATCTAGTGCGCAGATGTTAAATTTGACATTATTCTGTCAAGTAGTATTAATTTGGTGTTATATGAAGTAAAGTTAGTTTTGTGAGTTTTTCAAAATGGATAAAACTGAAACGCGCACTGTTATCAAATATTTTGTAAAAAAGGGTTGGAAAGCAACAGAAATACATAAAGATATGCAGGATACATTAGGAGACCCCGCCCCATCATTTACAACTTTGCACAAGTGGGTGACGGAATTTAAACGTGGTCGTGAGAGCCTAGAAGATGACTCGCGCAGCGGACGACTAAAAACTGCCACCACGCCTGAAATCGTTCAAAAAGTTAATGATATGGTTACGCAGGATCGTCGATTAAAGGTCTCCGAAATTGCTAAGGATGCAAGTATCTCAGATGAAAGAGCATTTCATATCTTAACTGCGGAATTAGGTATAAAAAAGCTTTCGGCAAGATGGGTGACGCGCATATCGACAATTGATCAAAACCTTCAGAGGAAGAGAATTTGCCAACAGAGTTTAGACCGCCTTAACTCCAATAAAACCGATTTCGTCCGACGATTTGTTACGACAGATGAAACTTGGGTTCACTATTATGCCCCTGAAACCAAGCAACAATCTAAACAATGGAGACATAGGGATTTTCCACCACCAAAGAAAGCAATGTCCGTGAAGTCAGCTGGAAAAGTAATGGCATCAGTTTTTGGGATGCTAAAGGTGTCCTACTAATTGACTATCTTCCCAAGGGCCAAACAATAAACGGTGAATATTACGCTAAACTTCTAGGCCAACTGGATAAAAATATTCGTGAAAAAAGACCTGCATTGCGTAAGAAGAAGATCATTTTCCATCATGATAATGCACGTCCACACACAATTGCAGTAGCAATGCAAAAATTGAATGATCTGAAGTACGATCTGTTGCAACGTCCACCTTATTCGCCTGATTTGGCTTCTACTTACTTCACCTATTTCCACGACTAAAAGTTTTCTTTTGGGGAAAGCGATTTTGCACGGACGAAGAAGTAAAAGCAGCTGCCGACGACTATTTTGGAGGGCTTGAAGAATCGCACTTTCGTGATGGCATAATGGGTTTGGAACATTATTGGATGAAGTGTATTCAACTTGACGGAAATTATGTTAAAAAATAAACTATATTTTAAAAACAAATTTATTTATTTTTCCCTTCGTTTCGCGAACTTTTCAAACCACCCTCGTAGGACAGATGGGTAAATTTGTAAAGGGATATCCAGCTACAGCAATGATAAGTCGTATTTAGAAGAGGCCTTAATTTTAAGAATTTTTTTAATTATGACAAATTTAATAAATGTTTTAAGTTATTTTAAAGAAAGGTAAAGTTCATGTGATAAATTTAGGCGACTAGACACTAAGAGACCTATTCGTAATAACCGTCTACCGTGTAGGGATAATACCGATAGCATTGCTGAAACAAGACGGTTTGGCGCCCATCAACTATGACAATTGAAAAGCGTTTGAGGTATGTGAAAATTGTATCGTAGTTATTTGTATGTCAGCTATTTCTTTTTCCCATTTTTATCATTTCTCTTTAGGAACCCACTCCTAAACCACTGCAGTTAGTCAGTGCATCCTTTAAACTGTTTTGGAGTCTCCGCCCCTTCAGGGCAAATCAAAATTTATAACGTAACCCTCATTTTACCCGTATCACAGAAATAGAGCTTGACATATTTTATGGATTAAGTAGCAATCAATTAATAATAAGTCAGCGTAAATTATAACAAAACCCAATAAAGAGTATAGTCGTTCCCAAAATTTATCTGACTGCGGCCTGGATAGGGAATTTTCGGACATCATTTCTTATCTTGGAACTATGATTTTTCTACACATTCTAAGTTTAATGCAGTAAAACACTTTCAAAACAACGCACTTTATACATTTAACCTCTTGAAGTTTGTGTACACACTCTGAATATAATTCATAATAATTACTCAACGCAAATTCGTAATTGTGACATAAGGAATGCCTAATACGAATACAAATTGCATCAAATAAGGATATGTGCGATTTGTAAAAATTGCAGTGGAAAGAATTTCCAAAACAGATCCGTTTCAAGCTCAATTAGTTGCTTAACCACTCGTATTATTAACTTATGTGCATTATTCTCATCATTCCCTACTAAAATATTCTTCATATAAAAGCCCTACTTTGGCAACACATCTTCAGTCACCAGTAAGTGTGCACAGGTGGATAGAAAGTAATTGCCCCCTCTAAGAAGGGAAACTATATAATTACCATCGAGTGAAAATAATTTCTTCAGTGCAGTGTAGTGAAGTCGTGTAACAGTGATATTTTTTTAAGGTAATTTTAACATTAATAAGTTTATTCTTACGTAGTAATAAATTGTATATTAACCAAATCCCAAAACAAATTTTACTCAAAAATATAAACGCATGACCTAGATATGCTTTGATGCATTGTTTATTCGGAGAAATCAAGTTTACATACTTTTAATACATCTTTTGCCTTCAACAAAGAAGTTCTCACGTAATAATGAACTTGAGTGTGATGACCATGAACAAAGAAAGATCCGAGAAAGTGTATACATCTTTTATTTCATTTTTCATAAATCCAATAGACTATTTTTAATTGAACAGTGTATTTCAATTAATCTTACATCACGAGACATAAATTTACATACAAATAAAGAAAGTAAAAGAAAGTAAAAGCTAATTTACTGACCACCTACAGTAACACTTTATTGGATTTGATAGTGGGATGATACGTACGATTTCTTCAGTATAACATATTTTTTATTTTTAGAAATGGGTTGTAAGTTGAACAAATTTACCCTGATTGGGCTGCTCCTATTGCAAACAATTTATTGTGAAGAACAAGGATGGTCTTGGAGTGATGCTTCAGAATCAGATCAAAAAGATCAACAAGCAACTGAAACCACTGTAGTCACTGAAACAGCTGAAAATTCAAATTTAACGGATGTGTACGATGAAATTATTAACAGTATTTTAAAAACAGGAAAACAGGGACGAAGTTTAGATGGGTACGATGAGGTTTATACGGATCCTAATGTTCAAGAAATAATTCAAAAAGGAGATGAAAGAGAAGCAAAAAATATTATAAAGGAGAGGTTGTGTGTCCTTGGTTTAGTTCAGGTAAGCAATGTATATTTTTAATTGAATAATTTAATATCAATCTTTTTATTTTAATTCTACTTTAAGACATTTTTCTACTTTTGATTTGATTCGATAATTAAGTTACGTAAACGCTGTAATAGTATATGTCGATACTTAGTTTCTAAACTTAGTCATAATTTATGCAATACTTTGGGAATACACACTTTCGTCTTAGGTAACGTTTATGTGTAATGTGTAACGAGAATAAATTTATAATATTACAGACATCTACATAAACACCATATTTAATATGTTGTCGTTAAGCGTCTGCAATTCCACGAATCTTTGTTATCGGTACTATCAACGAAATATCTTATTCCTAAAGTAGATAGTGTAATTTACATCTCACTGAGAAAACACAAAAAAAACGCATTTTATTATAATGGCAAATTTTGCGATAAATACATGACACAAATAACTGAACTAAATCACCGATGACTTTAGAAACACAGCTATAGTAAACGCATTAGTAAAATTATAAAATGATTTCGATAATTATGCAAACACTTGTAAGACTTCTGCCCGTGCTTAAAAATCAAATTAATTGTTTAATAAATTTTATTATTGAACAAAACAAAAAATTTTAATAAACATGCCTGTTGTGTGTATATGACGAGATTTCCTTGTTCTAAGTTCTTAGAAAATTTCGGTTCAAAATTACTGAACTAATTCGAATCGCTCTATGATTAAACAAAAAGTTTCGAAGATTAAATTAATAAGCCTGAGGTGTTAAAAATTTTGTTTTTCTAAAGAAATTATCTTTAGATTACATGATAAAAGACAAAATATTTAATAGTTGGTTTTTAAGTCAATGACGAAGTCTTAGATCTTTAAGTTATTAACGTAATTCAAATATGAAAATCAGATCTGTCTTCTTTACAAATGTACATACGAGTTTTTAAAACAAAATTCTTACTTCAAATTGTATTTACCGAGATACTTTCTAATGTAAAAATATAGTTAATACAAAGTTGCCTTTAACAACTATAGCAAGATATTTAAGAATCAACTTTATAACATAAGGAAACAAAAGCTGTTGAGTATCATACGGTTGCTCCCTAGAAACAAATACTAAAGGCTCACTATATTTAAGTTTTATAATAGTTTTGGCTCTAGAACATATTAAATAAATGTGTAATAGTAATTTTTATAAGATTCTTGACAACAAATGTACAACCAAAGAAAATCTCTAGTGATAATCAGACAGACGTTTTCAGTTCAACACACATAGTGTAACAGATGTGACTTACTTTCTACAAATCAGAAATGTAAAATCTACGTGTTCTACAAATATCTAAGTTTCGGAATGAGCCTCATAAGAATAAAGCATAAAATCTTAAATCCTCTCCATAATTTACAACATAGAAACAGATAATTACTTCTCACAAAATAACAACTGCATGATGTTTAATTAGGTAAACCTATTATGTAGTTAGATCATAAATTATATAAAATTTTAAAAAAATAAAATTACTATAACATTACTTCTGAAGATGTTAATCCTTAAATTATGGAAAACGTTAATAATATAAAACAATGACAACATTATTTCTAAAGATTGTAACGCTTAAATGCCCTGTTAAAAAATATATTAAATGAAATCTTGTATTTATTTTAAACGAACTGTTGGTTAGAATGGAAAGTTAGATTTTTGTAGGATATTCATCCTACCTACTACAAAATTTTTAATGCAATTCGCAAGTCGTGTTTCAAGATTACAAAGACCATTTTAATTCGGCTGATATTTGAACGCGACTGATTTCGTTACGTCTCGCTGATTCATCCGACAATAAGAAACATATGTTAAATTAGGTTTTGGAAGACTACAAAAAATATGGCTCAAAATATCAGAGCGTTATATAAAACGTAGTATCAAACCCTACATGCATTTATTCCATAAGCAAACGTTATTACTAATATGGTATGTAGATAGACCGTAATGTTGCATAATAGAGTAAGAGTTTTTGAAAGTGTTACACGATGAAAACAAAATTCACTGTGCCAAAACTACATAAGAAATTTTTTTATTGTGATTATAGTTTTTAAATTTTGGGAATGTATAACTTAAACCCCTAATTCATTAAAAAAAATGGGTTTTTATTTATTAATCATTCCTTTTTCCCTAAAAACTCAGATTGTTAATAATCTATAGCCATAAATTATTGTTCCTATAAATTATTCTATAAGTGACAAAAAATCGAAGTTAAAATTAAATTAATTATTTAACTTTTTAACTCCCTATTTGTTTAATTTTGTTAAAACTACAATTCATTTGTATTATTTTTGTGACATTTATACTAAAGAAAAGTTAGCGCAGCTGTATTATATTAAATATATTTTATCATATAAGCAACATCACTAATAAAAATACATAATCCTTTAAAGCATATTCTGTACATTTAACAAATTTAATTCACTATTCTCATAAATTATACTCTTAATATTTTGTGCCGCAACCCTTGGCGTTTATAAAATTTCCGTATTTTCAATTTTCTTTTTTTATTTATTACTGAGCTCATATTGAATTCGTTGCTTTTTTATAAACTGTTGCTGTTTGATAAAACTAATAAACGCCTTTTACTGAATTGTAAAGCAAAAAATGTAGTGCTACACTTTTCAGTTTTTGTACTTGGCAAACAAAATTATTTTTGACACTATAGAAGATAATCATATATGGAAACTTGTTTTCAATATTTTCAAAGATGGTACAAGTATTGGATAGTAAGGAATAATATAACACGGTTTAGAATTCAAAGAAACCACTGGATGCTGATTACATTTTGAAATGAGTTATGCATAACCGAATAAAAAGAATTTTTATTTGATGACCAACTGTTTTGCAACAAATTTAAATGTCAAGTGAATATTTTTGCAAATATTGTATGTGATTAACCATCTTAAATGGAAACAACCCCTTACTAAAGCACGATCATATTCAACACTCAATGTCAGCAAAGAGAAAATATTTTTGTAGTATAATTTGGCAGTATAATATGTAAAAACAATTTTTAACTGATCATAGAATACTTAGATATTATCTTCATTAGGTATGCAGTTCTGGAACTGGTTGGACGCATACCTCCATTGTTTACTATTCTAAACTCACCTACGCATTTCTTTGAAATTCACACAGCCTACATCTTTCATTATCTGCGTGTAATAGTCTAAACTAGGTCTACCTCTACCTCACTTTTTTCATTCCCTATTTCTAATATTTACCGCACTAAACCCCCTCTCTTAGAGCGTATCATATCAGCCCACCTTTCCAATTGTTTACTGTTTTCCACATATCCCTTTCTTCCCCTACTATTTCTAGAACATCCTTGTTCTTTACTTTGTCTGTGAATTATACGCCTGTAGCGCCACATTTCTTCTGTTGTCTACATTTCACAGCCGTACAGTGCTGTACTGCACACATATGCTTTCAACATTCTTTTCCTTGTTTCTGTGTTTGTTGTCTTCGCACATAGCAGCTGCTTTTTCCTGTTTACTGCAGCACGGCCTTGTGCTAATGTTTTCTTTTTGTATTTTTTGCACTTTTCCCCTCTTGCTTTACTTGGTTTCCTAGGCAATATAAATCTTTATCATCATTAAGTCTTTAGTCCTGGAACTAGTTGAACGCATACTTCCATTGAATTCTATTCTGAGCAAACCTACACATTTCCCTGAAATTCCCACAGCCTACATCTTTGACTGTTTTTGTGCAATAGTTTAATCTAGGTCCACATCTATCTCTCGTTTTTCTTTTCTCTACTTCTAATATATCCTGCACTGTTTCCTCATGTTTTAGAACGTATCCTATTTTCCTGTCTTCCTATTTCGCCCATTTTTTACCGTTTTTCACATATTTCTGTCTTTCGCTACACTTTCTAATACTCCTTTTTTCTTAACTTTGTTTGTCCATGATATCTTCATCATTCGTCTGTAGCATCACAAAGGCTTCTTTTTCCTGCCCACTTCTGCTATTGTACATATTTCAGTCATACATTGCTGTGCTCTACACATATGCTTTTAGCAATATTTTCCTTGTTTCTATGTTTGTTATCTTCGAACATGGTAATTACTTTTTCTTGGTAAATACAGCAGAGCCTTGTGTAAACCTTTGTTTTATATCTTTTGTACTTTACCCATCTTGCGTTATTTGACTTCCTAGGTAGAAGAAATCTTTAACCTTTTGTAAGTTCTCGTTTTCGATTTTTATTCTGGTTTGATTTCCTTTCTTGCTTTTTTTTAAGTTATCAATATCATTGAAAATAATATTATTTCATCTACTATTTGTAAAACTTGATGTATCTAATCTGTCGTAAGATAGAGTCGATCTGAATCGAAATCCGAATTAAGTTTTCCAGGTTTGCAGGATAACCATAATAATATTTCATAGCTGCCTCTAATTATTTCGCTACACCTGGATAGCACTGGAAACTGAAATCTCTGTTAATCCGTTCTTAAGCTGTTTAAGTCTCTTATCTGTCTCTTTTTAACTATTTTCCGTAATTTCCATTTTTATTATTACTCCAAGCCTTTCTTATTATTCTTTAAACGCTATTTATATTTGTCTAAAAAGTGCCGGTAGTCTTTAAAATAACAAATGGGCAAAACTAACAATTAAATAAAATGACTAATTACAACTTACACAATAATGTTTAACAAATGATGTTTTTTTGTGATTTGCCTTTTTACTAAAAAATTTTAAAATTTTACTTCAATTGACTTTAGGATAAATCTGTTATGATTCCGTATACATTTGTTTTTGTATTTTCACTATGAGTTGACAAGTTTTACTTTTAGTGCGAAGAAGAAACTGTCGAAGGCAAGCGTCCATATATCTCACCAGAAGAATTAGTCTATGCACAACCCGTTCATATAAAACCAATTGGTCGCCCAATTCCATCTATACCCATAGGCGCTCAACCACATGGAGGACACTACGGTCCACCACATGGGGGACACTACGGACCACCTAAGCCAATTCAATTACCCGGTTATCCAGGAAAAGGAGGACCACCAGTGCCACCACGTCGTGGTTATGGTCCTATACAAAAGCCCTACAATCCAAGTGGTCCAAACAAAGCATTCATTTCAGGAGGTGGATCTTCTCTAAATTACTTTGAGCAGCATGGAGGATTTGTTTCGAAACCACCTGGACCCGTATTTGATCAACCTATAGAACCTGATACGCCATATGATTTCGAAGCCGTTAATAAAGAATTTTATCAAAAGGAGAAGAAACCTGTAGGTATTGTAGTTAACACGCACAGTGGACCAGCGGCAACAGGAGGCGTGCAACAGCATGTGCATCATCATTTTCACCATGCTGAAGGTGGGAACGATGTGAAGGTACCTTCGCTAGGTCTTGCTGACACAAATTTAGCAAATCCTGTTTTCAAACCTGCGACATCGGGTTTTATTGCATCAAATTATGGAACGGGTTATAAACCAAAACCTGCTTTAACAATTGGTGGATCTGGTTTCGGTGGAAATTATGGCAGCCAAACTATCGCAAGTTACGGAAGTGGTGGTCTTTCTAGTTTTGGAACCCAGAAGCCTGTTGTTGAAAACTTTGGTCCTCAAACGTTCACGTCTTCAAACAATTTTGGGACATCTGTTGGTTTATACGGTAACACGGGATCTTACGCAAATGGCTCGCCCTACGCAAGTAATGAATTGTACAAAAAAGAATTAAATGTTCTTAACTCTGGAAATTCAAATTCAATTCAAACTGATTATACACAATCTACATATGCAAACGGCTACGTCTCAGCAGAATCAGCTCGTGCTGAAAACTATGATTGCGTTTGTGTACCTTACAATCAATGTCCTGATCGAGACGTATTTGGTCGAAAGGATGATTTATACCTTGCAATTGATCCCAGAAATCTCAAAAGTGATATTGAGGCTCTAACTGAAGAAAGAACTTTGACCGATGGAAATGGAACTATGACAGTAATACGTGTTCCTAAAGAAACTATTATACAGGAGAAAGAAATTAAGACTGAAGACCAAGAAACCAAGCCTAAGGAAATTGTAAAAAGAGAAGTTCCTGTTGATAATGGCAACAATACAGCAGAAGCCGTAAGTATTTTCATATTAGCAATTAAATCTAACAATGTAGCTTTATAATCTGTAATCCAGCTAAAGTAATTAGCAAGCTTATTCCAAGCATCTCATTTCTAGGTAATATGACTGTAAATTGCCTTAATTATACCATCGTCCTCTGACTGTTAATTAACTAACTCATAAGGTGCGGGTTCTTACAGCTTATATGAGTTAATTGACTCGCTGCATTTTTACAGCGTCAAGGAAGTTTTGACAACAAGAAGTTGAAACCGACTTTTGGTATATCATTTGGTTTGCCATACAGTGGAGGGGGTGGATATCCTTTGAATCCCTATAGCCATGGTTCATTTATTAATCCTTACGGTGGCTCAATCGGAGCTGCTGGAATTAACTTAGGACTAATATCTGTAAACCCCATTGTGGCAGTGGAAGTCACAAAGGATGATTACGGAGAAAAGGTTGTCAAGCCTTTTGTTAACCTACATGTAACGCCAAATAATTTTCTCGTTCATAAAGTCCAAGACTTTCTATCTTATAAAAAAGGTTATTTTTATAACAAGTTCGAACATTTTCCCCCTGGTCATTTTAAACCTCATTACTTTCAACGACCACATATATATCCAGCATACGATGGACCGGAATACTTTGAACCACCAGAGTCCATTCATCATTCTGACCCACCTCCACCGGTTCATTATGAGAACCCCTCCAGTTACGATATAGATTACGGAAGTGGTTTTACTGATGACTTTTACGGTAGAACTATTTTAAATACTTCAGTGAAATTTTTGGACAATGGACAGACTCAAGATGACAGTACCAATCAGTTTAAACTTACAAGCGGGTACCCAATTTTAGAACAATATGAACAACAGCATAATAATGATAATCAGCGATATGGTAACGATATAATAAACCCATTAAGCCGTCGAGGTAAATATTTTTCTCCTTTAAATCCTATAAAATTTCCAAGTAGCCGACGAAGACGACGTGACGTAACACAATCTTTAAACACAGATGTTAGGAAAAGTAAGCTAAAAAAGGTGAGATGTCTAGTGTTTTCAAAAATTTGTTGATATCTTTCTAACGAAATATTGACTGATACTATTTTAAATCCAGCGTCAATCATATTATCCTGGAGGATTTGGAAGACCAGTCAACTGCGGTCCACGACACGTTTGTTGTAAAAGGCCTTTGAAACCGCAAGTACCAACTTCAAGTTTTGGACAACTACGTCAGTGTGGATCAAGAAACTCTCAGGGTATTAATGGGCGTATTAAAAATCCCGTTTATGTAGATGGAGATAGCGAGTTTGGTGAATACCCATGGCAAGTTGCTATACTCAAGAAAGATCCGAAAGAGAGTGTTTATGTTTGTGGAGGAACTCTCATTGATCCGTTACACATTCTTACAGCAGCGCATTGTGTTAAAAGGTATGATACTTGTTTATTAATAACAACAATTTAAACATTCTTTATAGTTATACTGCTTTCGATTTACGTGCTCGTTTGGGAGAATGGGACGTAAACCATGACGTCGAATTTTTCCCATACATCGAGAGAGATATAGCCTATGTAGAAGTGCATCCAGAATTTTACGCCGGAACTCTTTACAACGACTTGGCTATACTACGAATGGATAAACCGGTCGACTGGAATAAACATCCTCATATAAGCCCAGCATGTCTTCCTAATCCACACGATGAGTACGCAGGTCAACGCTGCTGGACCACTGGATGGGGGAAAGATGCTTTTGGAGAATTTGGGAAATATCAGAACATTTTGAAAGAAGTAGACGTTCCAATTATTCCATTTGGTCAATGTCAACAACAGTTACAGCAAACAAGGCTTGGTTATGAATTTAAACTGCATCCTGGCTTTATTTGTGCAGGTGGTGAAGAAGGTAAAGATGCATGCAAAGGTGATGGTGGTGGCCCTATGGTATGTGAACGTGCTGGAACTTGGCAAATTGTCGGAGTCGTCAGTTGGGGTATTGGATGTGGTCAACACGGAGTCCCTGGTGTTTATGTGAGAGTATCTCATTACTTAGACTGGATTCGACAAGTAACGCAACGCTTTTAAATAAGTATTGTTTGTGAAAAGTTGATAAATTATTTTGTTTTTTAATTTATACTTAGTATTAAGAGTATTAATTTATTATATTTGTCTACCTTGTAGAATATCATTGTAGATGTATCTACGTCATGCAAAGTAATGCTGTAGCATAACCTGAAACAGTCGATAATAAAAAAATTATTTTTTCTTTTGTGTTCTCGAAATGTGCAGTGTATACAACAAGGTTCTGTCCCAAGAGATTAAAGTAAGACAAGTTAAAATGTGCTAATTCAATAATTAATAAAACTATCATAATATTTTTTAGTACAGCGATCAAAAAAAATCTTATTTAGAGCAATAACGCAAGTTTTTTTAATTTTTGGTGACTGATTTGTTTTGACATAGATTGTTTCAAATTTTTATGAAACAGATTCAGCTTAAAAATTGAACCAATTGTGAGACAATTTTAATTTAAAGTTAATTTTGTAATTAAAAATTACAGCTCATTATTGTAAAAAAAAAAAGGGTTTTCAATTATTTTTTGATAAATACCTTTTGGGCAAATCAAGGAGTATAACTTTACAAAAATTGGTAGATAACAAGCAAAGTTTAAAGTATCGTACGTTTGAGTCGTATGGGTGCATTGGACTTCATTCAGTAGATTGCTGTGAACTTTGTTGATAATTTACAATATACTGGAGCCACGATGTCAAGAGATAAGGAAAGGCAAAGGATAGCTACAGGTAATTTTAATGTATTACAACGCACTGACTTGTAACTTCAACTTTTACGTACTGTAACCCAGAACGGTCTGAAATCATGGCGCTTGTTCTCACTAACGTCGTACGTTCTCATCACTCGAAGCAATGACACACATCACTTCGAAGAGTGAAAACACGTCTTTGCTGCAAAATACGGTAATAAACTACAAATTATTCCCCTATCAATGCTGAGAACTCAAAACCATATTTATAATGGATCATGACTTACCTAGCTAATTATTACTATTCGGGTAATTATTAAAATTAATTTATTCTGTAATCAAATGAGGCATAACAAAATATTCAATTGGAGTCTCCGGTTTTGATCAGAAAATAGTTGTAAAGAAGTAACTAATTTTTTGTCCTTGTGCAACTGCTTATAAAGGCAGTCTTGTTTTTGTTTAGTGAGGTAATGGAACTCTTGCAATAAATTCTACTGGTTAAAAATGCTGCTTGCGCCGTATCTAGTAATTAACAATATTTTATTAATTGAACCTTAAATAAGTATATACATTATTGTTAACTTTCATGCGATGTGTGTAAGCGAAAAGTATTGTGAATGTTATTGTTAATACAACTCGCGGATTTCAGTCGTGTTAGCGAGTGCGCTTTTCTATTTTAGGCAATCTATTTTTCCTAACTTCTTTTCCGCCTGTTACGGTTGGCTTTTGTTACATGTGCTCCAAGGAATTAATTGAGTGCAACTTTCTATTAACATTATTTGTTATACATTAACTGAACGTTTGAGTACATTAACTATTTTAAGCGATAGCATTGCTTTTAGGCGGCTCTGTGGCGTAGTTGGTATGAGTGTGACTACTATGCCCAAGGTACCGGGTTCAAATCCCAACACGGTTCGCTTGAAAAATGTTAGGTGAGCTTTTTGCACAAAAATACGCCCTCGTTCGGATGAGAGGTAAAATGGAGGTCCCGTGTGTGAGTCTTGTCACGCACTTAAAGATCCATACCTTGCTTGCAATAGCAAGGGTTCGGCAAAATTCAAAATTTCCAGATAAAACAAAAACTCACTTCCTGGTCAATGTAGTACCTTCGGATTGAGCATTGGAAAATCAAATGTAAGAATAGCATTGCTTAGGCAGGTTCGTGGCTTAGTTGGTTCACGTTTGACTACTAAGCCGAAAATTCCACGTTTGATTCCCGACACGCGCCAATTGAAACGTGTTAGGGGAGCATTTTTTTCAAAAATACGCCGTCGTACTGATGTGTAGTAAACTGTAGGTGCCGCGTGTGAGTATTGTCGTGCACGTTCAAGATCACTACCTTGCTGGAATAAATAGCAAGAGTTCGGCAAAATTTAAAATTTCTAGGTAAAAAAGACTCGCCTCCTGGCCAATGTAGTACCTTCGAGTGAAACATTGCAAAGTCAAATGCCGGAATAGCTTTGCTCAAGCGGCTCCGTGGATCAGACAGATTTGCGTATGACTGCTGATCCCAAGGTCCCAGGTTCAAATCCGACACGGACCGCTTGAATAACGTTAGACGAGCATTTTTCACAAAAATACGTCCTCGTTCGGATAATAGTTAAAATGTAGGACCCGTGTGTGGGTGTTGTCACGCACGTTAAAGATCCCTACCCTGCTTGGAATAGCAAGGGTTCAGCAAAATTCAAAAAAGAAGTGATGTAAAAGCTCACTTCCTGACCAAGGTAGTACAATTGGGTGGAGTATTTGGAAAATGAAATGCGGTTCAGTGTATCAGATAGATTCACGTATGACTACTGATCCCAAGGTCTTGGGTTCAAATCCCGGCATGGACTGCTTAAAAAATGCCAGGTGACTATTATTCACACAAATATACCATCGTTCGAATGCGAGGTAAAATATTGGTCGCGCACGTTAAAGATTCCTACCTTACTTGCAATCGCAAGGGTTCGGAAAAATTCAAAAGCTTCAGGTAAAAAAAAACTTGCTTCCTGGTCAATGTACTACCTTCAGCCTTACTCGCAAGGTTTTTATACCAGTGCGCTCTCCAGATATTGAAGTGCTACGAACTATGAATACTGCATCTTCGCATATTTGAAAGCATGATTTGCTTATTTAGCAAATATTGTAATAATTTTGGTTTTTTTCAATGTCCGACAGCAATAGGACGTGCTATAACATAATTCAGCACTTGACAGTCAATAACAGAAAGTATTACATTTTAGTAGCAAATTTAGAGCAAATTTAAATATTACCGCACCTATATAAAAAAATTGGCGACTTGAAATTATATAAACTACAAAATGTTGCGTATACCCGTTCTAACCATGACAAGTGAAAATGTATAAATTTAAAAAACGTACTACTTTAGGCTTCTGATTAAATCAGCAATATTTTTAATATAACTTACAAGATTATGAAATCTGCTAGCCGCTTTTATGAAATGCATGCTAATAGTCATACTACTCATACACTTGTCGTTCTAGTGCTCTACCCGAAGGTACGTCATTGACTAAGCAGCGATTTCTTTTACCTAGAAATTTTCAATTTTGCCGAACACTTGCTGTTTCCAGCAAGGTATAGATCTTGAACCTTGCTTGGAACGGCAAGGGTTCGGCAAAATTCTAAATTTTCAGGTAAAATAAACCTACTTCCTGGCCAATGTAATACCTTAGAATGCAGTATTGGACAATCAAATGTAGTGATAGCCTTACTCGAAGACGGCTCCGTGGCATAGTTGGTATGCGTGTGACTACATGCCTAAGTCCTGAGTTTGAATCCCGACACGGTCTGCTAAAAAAAGTGTTAGGCGAGCAGTGTCGTCATGCACGTTAAAGATTCCTACCTTGCTTGGAATAGCAAAGGTTCGGCAAAATTCAAAATTTCCAGGTAAAAACAAAAATTCTCTACCTGGCCAGTGTAGTTCCTTCGGGTGGATCTTTGGAGAATCAAATTAGGGAATAGCCTTATTTGTGCGGCTCTGTACCTTAGTTGGTTTGTGTGTGACCACTAAGACCAAGATCTCCATTTTCTTACCGACACGAACCGCTTAAAAAATGTTACGCAAGCATATTTCATAAAATACGTTCTCTTTCGAATGAGAGGAAAATGTAGATCTCGTGTGCAAATGTTGTTACGCACGTTGAAGATTCCTACCTTGCTTAGAATAGCAAGGTGTTGGCAAAATTCAAAATTTTTAGGTAAATAATAAAACTCGTTTCCTGGCCTATATAGTACCTTCGAGTGGAGCATTGGAAAGTTAAATGTAGAAGTACCAAGACTAATACCATGTATTTCCTGAAAGCGGCCGACAGATTACATAATTTTGAAAGTTATGTTAAAAATATTGCTAGTTTAGTCTAAAACCCAAAAAAATTATTTTTTCTTTAATTTATTCATTTTAAATGGAAAATGAAGATAAATTTCTGTACTCAATATGATTCAAACTACTTTCGAGTTCCCAATTTTTTTATATAGGCGCGGTAATCTTTAAATTTGTCCCTAAACTATCAGTTTCCTGTTATGACTGCCAAGTGCTGAATCCTATCAAAGCATTCCCTACTGCTTTCGGACACTGAAATAAACAAACACTATTACAAAAATTGCTAAATAAACAAATAAATTACTTACACATTATGCTTCCAACGGAATACAAAAATATAATTCGAAAACCGGAGAGCGAGTTACATATCCCCCAAATCAATATATATTGCTGTGTTAATAAAGTCATTTAGGGGTAGATAGGACCACTGGTATAGTGCGCTTTATGAAAACAACATAAGGGCTCAGAAAACTAGACGTTTCTACGAAGAAAATAAGAAATACAACGATTAGGCAGGAAAGTAAATGACAACGCCCAGTATATAAACTATAGTCATAATTAATTTAAGAAATAAAAAGTACTTTAGAAGATTTGATTAAATAAACGATTTTGCAAGTCATAAGACAATGTGGACGGAAGCTGAAACACAATACGCTATAATAATGCATCATTATTACGCTTAATATTGAACAAGCAGGTTTAAAAATGCGTAATAGAAAACACATATAATTTAATGCATAAATTATATTAAGAATTCGTGACCAGAAAGGAAAAATCCAACACCTAATAAATTCGAAATAAACACGGCATGGTGAGAAATGCAAAGTCCATCGAATTTATTGTACAAACAACAAATTTACATGAACGAGGAATGAAACATCCAATAAAACGAATGCGTTAACTTGAAGTAATACGTGCCAAAAGTAGTGCATCAATTTTTTGTATACAGCAAAATTCCATATAAATACATAAAACTTGGTATGTACGAATCCACGTGTAATGGCGTAATCGTTGAACTCTGTGCATGTTAATAGATAGGCGATCCCTTTAAATACGACAGGATTTGTAAACAAACCAGTTCAACATGAGTTAAGGCATGGTCCACATCACTTAGAAAAAACTATTTACGTGAAAAGATTTAGAAGTAATTTATTGTTAAGTAATAAATAGTAGTCGTTTTAATCCTTTAAAAACGTAAGTAACTAAAGGTTGTTTTAAATTAAATTCTAATATTAACATTAATAAAAGAACTCTGAATAATTACTCGATCCGATTTAACAAACATTCAACACTTTATGTGAGGGTCAACAAAGATCGTTTTTTAATACACGTTATAAATTGCGTAAATTTTGAAGGAAGTTTAATGAACGTTCATGGGGCTTCAGAAAATAATAATAATAATAATAAGGGTGATTTTTGCTGACTTTTTGATTAATTTTGGTCATGATAATTATTAAAAGAATTTTTATTCAATTATTAAAAGGAAGTTCTATTTAGAAAACCCTTAAGCATTTCATACATTGTAAATATTTTTGGGAATATTATAGTAATTGTGCTTAATGGTGTTTTGGCTTAAAGAAACGGGAAGTAGAGGTAGAAGGAAAACTTAAAGGCTTTGTTGTCGTATTGTCGCAAGCTCCGTACGTAGTTAAAACTGATCTAGCCGAGGTATTCAAAATTAAAATTAAATTAAAAATTAAAAACTGACAGAAAAAAATTTATACCTTTTTATTTCACAAAAAGGGACACCGGGTTATTGCAACTATATCACAACAATATGTATAGTTAAATGGAATTATTAAGATTTAAGAATTATTGTTGCATTGTATAATTGAAGGACATAATAAAAGGTTAATGAAAGTTCACACACAAGACATGATAACGGAAACAGTTACATTGTATTCCAAAAGTAACATGACATTGCAGGTGTAGGTCACAGTAGACAATAAGACAGCAATTATTAGAATCAAGATTATAAAAATGTAATACTTTGTATTGTATCAAGAAATAGCAGATATGAGATCTGCATTTCCCACAAAGTGATGTAAGAGTAAGGATAGCATAAATACCCTCAGGAGCCCAAGATGGCCAATCAGTCACGAGCTGCACAACTTTAACATTGTTGGTTGTTCAAGCTACTCATCATAATTTTTAATTATTAATTTTTAACTCCAAGTATTTTGTCAATTATTTAAAGTTTAGTGAATATGAACGTCTAAGTTGTTGTATCAAAAATAAGTTATTTTTTGTAATTAAACAATTGAAATTAAAATACACTTGATAGGAGTGTAAATTTAGAAATAAAGTCTTTTTAAAAAGAAGCTCCCAAAGCCCAAAACCTATCTAGCGCACTGATATAAAAAACTTGTGAGTAAGCAATTTATTAACTGTTTTATCTCGACATGTGACGAAGCCAACCGATACATGTGACTAACCCAACCCTGTTATGTCACGAAGAAAACCCCAACATGGGATATTATCTTCTGAAATATATCTATGCATTCGTAGAAGCCACGAGGACGTAGTTGATCCTTGCTATTCTAGAACTGCGCCAGAAAATGGTGATAAATCGACTTAGTAAGTGCAGATTTTTCCATACTTTTATTGTATTAGGTATACACTTTTCTTAAATGTGGTAAGTTAGCTTTAGGAGCGGTTCCAGTTTAAGCCGTTAAAGAATTATAACCAGTTTTAATTAAACATAGATTTTTAAAATTGAATTTTTGATGTTTACAGTCAATTATATTACAAACACACAGTCTAGCCAATAGTAAACAGACAGGGAATCAAATAGTGGATTCTTATCGGTTGGCCAGGTGCACAATTGTACACTACATTTATTTCTACTTTGGTTAAGAAACATGGTATTAGTGGCCCGGTATGACGCGGCATAACCCAATATGGCCCAATATTGCTCGATGTTACCCGCCATAGCCTGATATAACCCGATGTGGTTTGATATGACCCGCCAAGTAGCGTTACGAGTTTATGCCGTTAAAGTTCGATTGATTGTATTATACGAGGGTGCTCGATATGTATCGGGAATAAGTAACAAAAACAAATCTTAAAGTGTGAAAACATCTTTAGTGTTTTCTAAATATTCTCCACAATGATTGATACACTTTTGCTACGTTGGAATCAATTTTCATAGCTTTTTCCATTCCGATTGAGATATCTCCAAAACATGGATTTTTAACGCATCAACCGCCTCTTCTGGTGTCGAAAATCGTTGTCCACGCAGTTTGTTCTTCACGTGTGGGAACAAAAAGAAATCAGGACTATACGGACTATACGGCGAATGACCCATCAATTTGATGTTTTGAGTGCTCAAATAGTCACTTGTTTGAGCCGATGTGTGAAAGCTCGCATTGTCATGATGGAGAATGATTCGGCGTTGTCGGTTTATTTTTCTTACTGATCCGAAAACTTGTGGCAAACAAATGGTTGTATACCATTTTCTTCGAAGTGCACGGACAACTTTTGTTGGATTTCATTCACCTTGGAAGACCCATACAGTCGACTGCTGTTTACTTTCGGGTTCTTACGACTAAATCCAAGATTCGTCACATCTGTAGATATTATACACTGCTTTTGATGCACCGCAATCGTATTTTTTGAGCATTTCTTTCCACTAATCGACACGAGTCTTTTTTGAGCGATTGTCAAATTATGTGGGCTGCAACACACGCAGAGCTTTTTCACAGCTAAATGTTAATATAATATCGACTGTATACTTGTCATGCTAATGCTTAGGGATGCCTGAAACTCACGATAAATCACATGACGATCTTGCATCTCAATTCGCGAACAGCATCGATGTTTTCTGACCGATTTTGGATGACCTTCTTTAAATTCACCCGCTAGTGAAAATTCACTATACCAACGATATACAGTGGTTTTAGTTGGACCTTTTTCCCAAAAATCGAAATAAGTTGATTCAGGCACTGTTGTGGAGATAATCCACGTTGGAAATCGTAAAAATCATCGCACTAAAATGTTCTCGAGTTAATTCCATCTTTTGGCCGAGACAAAATTTTCAGCTCAATCAAAACAAAACAAATAGTGTTCATATAGCAAAATGTTATAAGTATGAGAACTGTCAAAAATTTCAAACTTTAGGTTAGAAACGTCAGATCGCACCTAGCAACACTAGTGTTGTCAGTTCCCGATATATCGAGCACTTCACGTATAATTCTAATATCCCTCTATAATAAGAAGATTATTACGCAAAAAATAAAGAATGTTTTAAAAATAAATATATTACCTTAAATATAATTACGTTCAAAATATTGTAAACACCTAGGAAAAATGGATTTTTAAAATCATCGGGATTGTGAATAGTATGAAGATAAATTATTACAAAAATTACAAATTTCTTGTTCAGAAACAGTTATGTAGGATCTTTAGTAATAGTTTGCGAGGTAAGCTCTCGAAAATATATACCTGCTAGATATGGAGTAAAGGCCATAACATGTGGTTGTAAATAGGTGAGTAGATAGAAGGGTTGGAAAATATATGCGGGAAAAGATTCACATTCCATATGTGTTTCGTCTAGGGCGCAACTAACAAACGCAAATCAAAGAATTTGTTAGAGGAACTACCTAAATGTATCAACTCGAATAATGAAGATTGCTACAAAGTGTATTAAATGCGATATTTGGTCGTGTTTGCATGTTTAC
Source organism: Platerodrilus igneus (assembly GCA_036346225.1). NCBI lineage: Eukaryota > Metazoa > Arthropoda > Insecta > Coleoptera > Lycidae > Platerodrilus > Platerodrilus igneus. The sequence continues at coordinate 4,342,609 of JARFIW010000800.1, forward strand.
ATGCAAAAGTTGTCTATTTTTGTGGCGTTTGCGTGTTTACACGTAAAAAGTATCTTATTACTATCGTTTTCCCCGTTCAATCCCCAACTACATTCGGATATTTTCGACATCCTTCGGTTTCTCTTAAAATGTATAAGAGGATATATTGCTATGCTTGCACTCTGGTAGATTTGCCCAACACTTTCGTTTCCAACATGATCTTCGATTTTGTTCGCATGGTTTCGACATCCTTCAGCTCTTGCTCTTTAGAGTATAGATAGCATGTTTCTTATACAACTTAGTATTCAACGGTGGTAGAAACAGACTACATAGGTTTAGCATTGGAGAATTAAAAAATCGTTTGACGTATTTAAATTCAAATGTCTAACTCGAATAAAATAAGATTAAATTACGAAATTGAAAGTTTTTTATTTTAATCGGAATATATAACCACGCGGAAATAATCTGATGCTTTATGTATAACTAGCGAATAAATAGGAAGTCACATACTTACATGTGATTTTCCAACGCTCTACCTGAAGGTACTACATTGGCCAGGAAGCGAGTTTTTTTTACCTGGAAAATTTGGAATTTTGCCGAACCCCTGCTGTTCCAAGCAAGGGACCTCCATTTTACCTCTCATCCGAACCAGGGTGTATTTTTGTGAAAAATGCTCGCGTAACATTTTTCAAGCGGACCGTGTTGGAATTCGAACCCGGGACCTTGGACGTAGTAGTCACACACATAGCAACTACGCCACGGAGCCGCCTTAGCAAGTCATATAGCAAATTTAATCATCTATCCGATTGCTCGATTAAGTAAAGTTTTTATATCTGATTTGACTAAAGGGTATAAGTACAAGACTAAAGGCATCAATATATATCTACATTCTTGGAAAACTGTTATATGGTGGATAATGTATGTAACCCATCGAAAAGGCTGTTTAATTTGTTGAATGAGGGCAAATTAGCTTCGAAGATGTGTGTACGTGTTTGATTTAACTTTCTGCATTACAGTTTATATTGTTGGAGGGGACTGGGGAGATATTAAGAACAAAGGAAAGGTGATAAATTACGTAATTTTTGCATGCAGTTTTAACTGTTTATCGATTAGTTGTGTAGAAGTTGTGGCGAATGAGTCGAACAAAGACGGTTTAGTAACTAGACAGTAGAATAAAATTCATCCTAGAATGGAGGCTAGTTCGTCTTAGTAGTAGGGTGACTTTGTCTTAGAAATAGAACTATTTCGTTCTTTAATTGCATTATTATTCAATCAAAAGCGTCTTTAAAAATTATTCTTGAGGTGGGTAATAAGTTAGTGAAAGCAGCTCGATAGCGATTTGGCCGCGAATGGTTATTGATTCAAATCGTATAAGAATAAGGCGATATTCTGTTGTGCTTATGGGTTTGCATGCAAAATTTGTCTATCACTTTTCTTTTTCTTTCACCTGAATCTTTAACTTCGTTCGGGAGTCCTCGGAAAGATTCATTTTTATATATGCTCTATATAAGCCTCACTCTCGCGAGAGTAAATATTTAGTTATAATTCGCGTATCTTGCATGCTTGACGAAAGTCTTATAGTTCAACATTCGTTTTGTATAAAATGGATATAGCAAATGTTTTTAAATGCAAACACTGTCACGCTTATTTTACCAGGAAAAGTGCCCTACAGATGCATTGGGTTACGTTGAATGACTTCTGTTTATTTGCACGAGAGATTAAAGGTACGACTTTACCGGTGGAAAAATACTATAACTACAAACCCTTCGGTGTCGCCTTTACCGGAATGAATAATTTACGAAGGCACCGGGTCGAGCAGTAAGGTGTAACCTCGACTACATCGAGGGATGAACGTTTGACTTTGTTAGTGGTTGCAGGATGTACTTTCAAACAACAGCGCGTTAGCATTCGGTGCAATGTGTGCGATATGGATGTAGTTAAGCCTGCATATGGTAGTTACCTACGGAGCAATAGGCATAACAATCCTGAAACTAATGCCACCGTGGGAAACGCTACCATCCAAATGATTCGTTTAAAAATCACCTCGTTAGCTATCGCGTAAAAAACGACACCGGCGGCGGCAGAGTGCCTGAGTTTTTCCATCCACGAAGGAGCAAATTATGCATTTAGCCCGTACAATATTAAACAAGCATACAGCAATACACTACATTTGATTCTTTTTTCCAATGCTCCACCCGAAGGTACTACATTGGCCAGGAAGCGTGTTTTTTATTTACTTGGATATTTTGAATTTTGCCAAACCCTTGGTATTCCAAGAAAGGTAGGGATCTTAAACGTGCGCGACAACATCGACATGCGGGAGCTACATTTTACCTCTCATCCGAACGAGGGCGTATTTTTATAAAAAATACGCGCCTAACATTTTTCAAGCGGGCTGTATCTGGATTGGACCTTGGGCATGGTAGTCACACGCACACCAACTACGCGGCGAAGCCTCCCATACGGCGATATAACTTAATTGCGAGCTCTATGTCTACTATACCAAAATGTTTATTGATCCGAAGGCTACCTATGTAAAATAATTTAATTCGAAAAATTGGATTCTAACATTTGGCAGTAATCTGCAAAACAAGTACGAGAACTTTTGCGAAGTTATTCAACAAAAATCAGAAGAATTTGAGCACCACAGCCTGGATGGTGCTTTATTTGGAAATCAATATTAACAAGTATAATCTGCTGTGATGGCCAGCATGCATTATCCAGTGGATTAAAGAGAACTCTGCAAGATGATAGTTAAGATTTGATATTTATACCTAAATTAGGTTAAAAAAATTTGTCTTTAGATATGTATACGTATGGTGAGTGTAAATAGCTAACAGTGTAAACTATATATTTATAAATAAATATAGGTTTTTAAAAAGAATATGTACTACTTTTTTGAGAACTTTTAGGTCTTGGCTATAGGTTAGTCAAGGATTAAATTAATTGCAGATTCGGATTTGTAAGGAAATTTGGACCCATCGAAAGTAGATGTATAAGACCTGAAAGATAACGCATGACTTTTATCTTGGACATTCGAGGCTTCCAGTATCGCACTAACGAATTCTTTATTAAAGAAATTGTTGTATTGAACATGGAAAATAATGAAATATGGCACGAAATTTTTAAAATGCCTTTGAATAAAGTTTAAGAAACATAAATTTTGGTGCCAAATATACATACTTACAGTACTCATACTTATAACATTTTGCCATATGAACACTATTTGTTTTGTTTTGATTGAGCTGAAAATCTCGTCTCGGCCAAAAATGTAATTAACTCGGAAACATTTTCGTGCGATGATTTTTTACGATTTCCGACGTGAATTATCTCCAAAACGGTGCTTGAATCAACTTATTTCGACTTTTGGGGAAAAAGATCCAACTAAAACCACTGTATATCGTTGATATAGTGAATTCAATCGTGGTCGTAGTTCACTAGCGGATGAATTTAAAGAAGGTCGTCCAAATTCGGCCAGAAAACATCGATTGCAATGGGATACGCCTTCTACCGATGGATTAAAAACACCATTTTTGAGTTTATATTTACAAGAGATGATTGCTGCATCTGTTAGTCTATGTAAAGAGAATCCAAAAGCATCGGTTAATATCTTTCTGTCTACTTATTAACAATGTCGAGAATGTAGAAAACTTTGGAGTACCGAGTTTGAAAATATTACGTCAAAACACTTCTATATTTTATCAGCTAGTAACATTTACCATTTTAACAAAAAAATCTCGACTTAAAAGTTTATATAGAGATCTAAATTTAAAATTGATTTCTAGTTCAAAATAAATCTTATAGCTCTTTCTACATTTTTACTTCCATATTTTACCTTTCACATTCCACCTTCCACAATTTTACTTAAACATTTCTATGTCCACATTCTAACTTTCACTTTCTATATGTGAAGATGTAAAATTCGAATTAACTAAACAGTTTTTACTCTTGCAGTTGTTATCAACGGAATAAGCGAATTTAGGAAATATAGTGTCAACATTATTTAAAGTGCTACAGAAGTTCTAAAATGTAAGTACAATTTTAAATATTAAGAAAATTGCAACGGTTACTTTATTTCTTACTTGTAGAGTACCATCACAGATTATCCACCTCTAAGGGTACCTTTAGTGCTATGGAGATTTGGCTATTTGGATATTTGGAGAATTAGATATTTTCGTTTTTGATCATCTAGGGTATTTTCGGCTTCGGGTATTTGGAAAAAATAGTTTAAAAGATAACATTTGTTATTTTGTATTGCTGGATGTTAAATTTTCAATGTTTGTTACTAAGCTATGAGTATCTAAAGAAATAACAGATTTCCTATTCATTTCTAATATGTTTAATAGGCAAAACGAAAACTATATAACGTCGAACGAAAAGGTAAGGTTAAGGTTGTAACAAAACAAACAAATCACGTGCTTTTCTGAACAAACGGGCATGCTCGATCTCAAATAGCCAGAAAAGTTGAACTTGAACCAACTTTTGGGAGATTGGAGATTCGGTGCTTTTAACGTTTCTCGGCGGTGCCACGTGATCATTTTAACCAATAGGATCATTCTCCAAATATCCAAATCGCCAAATCTCCATAGCACTAAAGGTACCTTAAAGGTGGCTTTAGTGCTACAGAAATTTGGCGATTTGGATATTTGGAGAATGATCCTATTGGTTAAAGTGACACCGCCGAGAAACGTCGAAATCGCCGAATCTCCGATTTCCCTAAAGTTGGTTCAAGTTCAACTTTTCTAGCTATTTTGAGATCGGAGCATACGTGTTTGTTCAGAAAAGCACGTGATTTGTTTGTTTTGTTATATCCTTAACCTTACCTTTTCGTGTAGTTCGCCGTTATATATTTTGCGTTTTGCCTATTAAACATATTGGAAATGAATAGCAAATTCGTTGTTTTTTTAGATATTCATAGCTTAGTAACAAACATTGAAAACTTAACATCCGGCAACCCAAAACAATGACAAATTTCATATGTCAAACTTCTCCAAATACCCGAAGCAGAAAATACCTTAGATAATTAAAAGTGAAAATATCTAATTCCCCAAATATCCAAATCGCGAAATCTCTATAGCACTAAAGATACCTTAAAGGTGGCTTTAGTGCTACAGAGATTTGGCGATTTGGATATTTGGAAAATGATCCTTTTGGTTAAAGTGATTACGTAACACCGCCGAAAAACGTCAAAAACACCGAATCTCGGATCTCCCAAAAGTTGGTTCAAGTTCAACTTTTCTGGCTATTTTGAGATTGGAGCATGCGTGTTTGTTCAGAAAAGCACGTGATTTGTTTGTTTAACCTTACCCTTTCGTATAGTTTGCCGTTATATATTTTGCGTTTTGCCTATTAAACATATTGGAAATGAATAGCAATTCATTTTTCAGTTCGTAATTCACAACCTAAACTTAATATCCGGCAACCCAAAATAATAACAAATGTCATCTGTCAAACTATTTTCTCCAAATACCTGAAGCAGAAAATACCCTAGATGATTAAAAGCGAAAATATCTAATTCCCCAAATATCCAAACCGCTAAATGTCCACAGCACTAAAGGTACCTTTAAGGTACCTTTAGAGCTACAGAGATTTGGCGATTAGGATATTTGGAGAATGATCGTATTGGTTAAAGTGATCACGTGACACCGCCGAAAAACTTCAAAAACACCGTATCCCCGATCTCCCAAAAGTTGGTTCAAGTTCAACTTTTTTGGCTATTTTAAAATCGGAGCTTGCGTGTTTGTTCAGAAAAGCAAGCACATGATTTGTTTGTTTTGTAATAATCTTAACCATAGGTTAAATAAAGTTAGAGTAGATATGCCAAATCTGCATAACAACTGTTGGCAAGTTAGCGCCAACTATTGAAATGTGATAAAACTAAACGACGTTAAAATCTGTTACCAAGGTTTGCGACTTCTCTGTTAAAAAGGTTGAGAACCAGACTCTAAAGATTTTAAATAAAACTAAAAATTCCAATTATAAAAAATAATTCTGTCTGGTATCAGCTAAGCGTTCTACAAGCATAATAGATAAAAATAAATTTGTTCATTGTTATATAGAGAACAATAAACAAATTAGGTCATTTTTGTCTACTATATAGGTACTTGTACAACACTTACCTGATTCCAGGCAAAATTATTTTCTATAAGCTAGAGGACCACGTCTCGGACAGCCAACCTCTTCAGTAATTGGCGATGTGCATTATTTTTCACCTTGGATGAATTCAATTTTTTATTAAATGTTATTAAAGAGCAATCTGCAAAAATGCAACTAAAAGAACGCTAAAAAGTTAGGTTAGCAACAATCAACAAAACCTCGCAAATATTAAGCAATATAATAAAGTCGCCAATGAAAATAGACCTACAGAGCCATCTGTAGAGATGTGATAAAACTAAAACACACCAACAGCCGATTCACTTACAATGCCTACACCCTGATCTTAACCGTACCTTTTGGTGTAGTTCGCCGTTATATATTTTGCGTTTTGCCTATTAAACATATTGGAAATGAATACCAAATCTGTTATTTCTTTAGATACTCATAGCTTAGTAACAAACATTGAAAACTGTACTCCAAGGTTTAATAACAATAAATCCAAAACAATAACAAATATCAACTATCAAACTATTTTCTCCAAATACCTGAAGCAGAAAATACCCTAGATGGTTAAAAGTGAAAATATCCAATTCCCCAAATATCCAAATCGCTAAAGGTGGCTTTAAGGTACCTTTAGTGCTATGGAGATTTGGCGATTTGGATATTTGGAGAATGATCCTATTGGTTAAAGTGATCACGTGACACCGCCGAGAAACGTCAAAAACACCGAATCTCCAATCTCCCAAAAGTTGGTTCAAGTTCAACTTTTCGGGCTATTTTGAGATCGGAGCATGCGCGTTTGTTCAGAAAAGCACGCCATGTGTTTGTTTTGTTACAACCTTAACCTTACCTTTTCGTTCGACGTTATATAGTTTCCGTTTTGCCTATTAAAATATTGGAAATGAATAGGAATTCTGTTATTTCTTTAGATACTCATAGCTTAGTAACAAGCATTGAAAACTTAACATCCAGTAACCCAAAACAATAACAAATATCATGTGTCAAACTTCTTCAAATACCCGAAGCAGAAAATACCCTAGATGATTAAAAGTGAAAATTTCTAATTCCCCAAATATCCAAATCTCCATAGCACTAAAGGTACCTTTAGTGCTACAGAGATTTGGATATTTGGAGAATGATTCTATTGGTTAAAGTGATCACGTGATACCGCCGAGAAACGTCAAAATCACCTAATCTCCGATCTCCCAAAAGTTGGTTCAAGTTCAACTTTTCTAGCTATTTTGAGATCGGAGCATGCGTGTTTGTTTAGAAAAGCACGTGATTTGTTTGTGTTGTTATAACCTTAACCTTACCTTTTCTTGTAGTTCGCCGTTATATATTTTGCGTTTTATTAAACATATTGGAAATGAATAGCAAATCCGTTGTTTCTTTAGATATTCATAGCTTAGTAGCAAACATTGAAAACTTAACAGATGATTAAAAGTGAAAATATCTAATTCCCCAAATATCCAAATCGCTATTTTCTGCTTCGGGTATTTGGAGAAGTTTGACATATGAAATTTGTTATTGTTTTGGGTGCCGGATGTTAAGTTTTTAATGTTTGATACTAAGCTATGAGTATCTAAAAAAACAACGGATTTACTATTCATTTCCAAAATGTTTAATAGGCAAAACGCAAAATATATGACGGCGAACTACACGAAAATGTTAGGTTAAGGTTATAACAAAACAAACAAATCACGTGCTTTTCTGAGCAAACGCGCATGCTCCGATCTCAAAATAGCCAGAAAAGTTGAACTTGAACCAACTTTTGAGAGATTGGAGATTCGGTGTTTCTGACGTTTCTCGGTGGTGTCACGTGATCGTTTTAACCAATAGAATCATTCTCCAAATATCCAAATCGCCAAATCTGATCACGTGACACCGCCGAGAAACGTCAAAATCACCCAATCTCCAATCTCCCAAAAGTTGGTTCAAGTTCAACTTTTCTGGCTATTTTGAGATCGGAGCATGCGCGTTTGTTCAGAAAAGCACGTGATTTGTTTGTTTTGTTACAACCTTAACCTTACCTTTTCGTTCAACGTTATATAGTTTGCGTTTTGCCTATTAAACATATTGGAAATGAATAGGAATTCTGTTATTTCTTTAGATACTCATAGCTTAGTAACAAACATTGAAAACTTAACATCCAGTAACCCAAAACAATAACAAATATCATCTGTCAAACTTCTCCAAATACCCGAAGCAGAAAATACCCTAGATGATTAAAAGTGAAAATATCTAATACCCCAAATATCCAAATCGCCAAATCTCCATAGCACTAAAGGTACCCTTAATCTCCATAGCAAAAGACTATTAAGGCAATTCGGGCAATTCCTACTGTTTTTGATAATCAAGTACCGGATCAATTTGAACATAAACCACAAAAAATAGTAATTCTATCTGGTAACAACCTACATGTTCTTTGTTTTTGCCTCTAACTTATTATGTTATATTTTAGATATTACAATTAATACTATAGAAGATTCCAAAATGATATATCCAAAGGAAATTACTCCCTTTTATGCGGATATATCTGTACCGTCAACATCAAGTAATACGATTTTAAAGATAGTGCTATTTTTTCGTAGTTCTCATATACAACTTGCATACATTACAAATTTTCATAGTCCCAGAAAATTTCAACATAATTGAAGTAATGACAAAAAAGTTAAGCAATTTAAAAATGTCAATTTTGTCTGTTTAAAATGCACAATCTACAATTTATGGCACCTTTCCTGCGTTCCACCTTCTTCTATTGGGTCACAAACATTAGTAACATTATTCGGATACACCAAGTAAACAAAAAATTAGGGCAAAATAAAAGACTTAAGCGCTTGTTAGAGCAGGTTTCTTTAGAAAGGTAGACCTATATCAGACTATTGCACACAGATAGTGAAAGATGCAGACTGGGAATTTCAGCCAAATGTGTAGGTTAATTCAGAATAGGAAACAACGAAGGTACACGTCTAACCAGTTCTAGGACTGAAGACCTAATAATGATGATGATGTATAGATATTATCGATATATTTCTGAATTTTCTTTGTAAAATTATTTTTAATTTACTTTTTGTATTTGTTTGTGTTAATTAGAAAGAAATTCAAACATGTCTTATTATTATGAGAATCTACATTATACATTAATATGTATGACTTCAGGTAATACATGTTCAACGAACCTCAAAAACTTGTCTAGGAATTCAATGTACGTGTGTGAATCTTTGGAATTTTGAAATTCTGAGTTGAGATTTCAATTCATTATAAAAAAGTAAACAAAAAATATATTACGAAAAATTTGTGCCTTTTATGAAAATGTTATGTAGGATTTAAAGTCTCGATATTTGTCAAAATATTTACAAAACACCTAATTTAATAGGAATTGTATTTTTTCTCAAAGTGGGGTGAATTAATATATATTTATCGATGTAAATTCTAAGCTTCCCCACAAATTTTTATTTCAAATGATCTATGTTTTGTTACACTTATTCTTAGCAACATTTACCAGTTTTACTCATTGTGTCAATTCGCATAAATAATGAATAAAACTTGAAAATATTACTGGTATATTTATCAAAATAGATGTTTGAAATAATAATTTGTGGGAAGCTCAGAATTTTCGTCAAACAATATAATAATTTCAAACAAACACAACAGAAAATAGTATAGAGAAGTGGAGAGGACGACCTAAAAGAACCATAACAGAAGCTAAAAAATCAGATGTATAAAAAGCATTTTCTAACAAAAATCTTTTTAAACTGAAAAAAGGGCAAATCTTTTATGCTAGTATCAAGCAAAAGGCACAACGAAAATAGTTATTCAGGACCATTTCAGTTCTGTGTAGGTATACGTAAGTGTCTTAGAAAATTTGATTTTAGACTTCGACACAAATTATCCACCGGTGGATAATCTGTGATTTCGATTCAGTATAAAAATAAACAAATTAGTGTGTATCAAAAAGAGTTTGACCTATTGGTATAAAGAGTTATGAGGGCGACTACTACACTCGCAGATCTTGAACGTGTATTTTGATGCTGTACCAATGAGGATAAGTTACTGTGTGGTTACTGTTAGAAATTATTTACTGCTAACAAAAGTGTTAGCCATCTTAGTTTGTGTGTATTCTGGTATGCGAAAATAGTATTAAGATTAGGTTACTGTTAAAAACTATAGTAGATTTTATTATTCACATTCAAATTTCCGTAAAAAACCTCTTAAGTAATGGCCAATTGTATTCAAGGTTGTAGAATTTTGACCTGCTAACTTCAAACGATCCGATAAAGCCTTCGCATCTGTAAGAGGTGGATAATCTGTGACTCGAAGCAGATCAGATTAAATTGACTTATTAGTGTGAACGGTGTTGTTGACATACAATTGAATCGAAAATTCAGCTGATTACCGAAATATCTAATATATGGATGGTAAACAATTTTGAAAACGACAATTGGGCAATTTAAAAATTGATAAAACCAAAATATTATTGATTTGAATACGTATAAGTGCTTCAAGCTTATATAAACATTTTATAAAAATATTAAAACTAGGAAATCTGGCCTTCCAAAGCCGTTAGACATGATTACTGCGACCGAGAAAGAAATTGGAAAAAATTACCTGTATTGGCGCTACCAGCAGGACTGCTTTTCATTAAATATGAATTTTATTCTTCTGAGGTCATAGACAACCATAGTCGGCTGTTTAAGCTGCCAAAGTATCTTGGCAATGAAGGTGTTATGAAAATCTCAGACACAATTGATAAGATGGAATGCGTCGCATGGAATAGTAAGTAGCCAATCATACTAGGTGATCATGGAATAACTAGATGATTAATTCAACAGTCATGAGCAATTCTATCACCAAAACCATGAAACAGTAATTAACGAGCTTTGACAGTCCTTCTTCATTCTAAAGTTGAGATCATTGTTTAGCAAGGTGCATTCAGGCTGCAATCACTACAAAATTAAGTTTACCTTGCCTATACCACCATTAATAGAAAATCTTTGAACAGCCAGACTGGCTTTTTATGTCCATTTACACACACATGAATGAATTGTTTTGGTCTGCTAGAGGTTGTGGTAGACAAACATGTTGAAAAAGACGGGGTATACTGTTTACATGTATAACAGCCAGAGCAGTTCAATCTTGAAATCGTCCATAGTATGACAATATATGCATGTATTTTGGCCATACGTCACTTTATTGTTAGGCGTGGTATGCCAGTCGAATTGCATAACGACAACAGCACAAATTTTAGAGGTGTAAATAATATTTTGATATCTGATCTACAAGGTATTGGCCAGGAAAAGCTTCAAGAAAGATTTAATGTCATAAAATGGAATTTTATTCCGCTAACTACTCCTCATATGGGGTGCAGATAAGAACGCTTGGTTAAGTGAGTTAAATCTAACAATGTTGAGGTGCTGCTTGATCGCGGACCTACATATGAGCTTCTCTATATAGTACTAACCGAGATAGATAACATAATAAACGAACGGTCTCTGATGTATACAACATTTTCAGCTGAATCTGATGAAGCGCTCACACCCAATCATTTTCCTTCTCGGTTTTTGAGTGGTGTAAAATTATGAGATGACTTTCCCAAAGGCTGTCTTGCTTCTCAAAAGAACAATCGCATTTCACAGTATGTGGCTCAAACTTTCTGAAAATGATGGCTAAGAGAGTTTTTACCTGCACATACACGACGATTCAAGTGGAATCTCCTAGCTAAACCGTCAACCAGAAGATATTGTGATAATCTACGAAAACAGCCAACGTAGTTCGTGACTGAAAGAATGAGTTATGCACGTAAGATTAAGTACAGGTGACCGAGACGCAATACTGTAGTCTAAACTTCGTCTAGAGCAACCTATTCACGCTCATCTGTCAAACTGGCTTTGTTAAATATAGCCGAAAATGGGAGTAAACAGTTTCTGGGAGCATTCTCACTAGGGGGAAAGAAATTTCGAGCCTAATTTTGCGGCGCTAATTGTAATAAGTATTCTACTTTAAAGATATAAAGTTTTATACTTCTAAGATGGAAAGGCTAAAACCTGTATACCAACGGCTAACTTGGCTACCCCAAGGAAGCGTTAGAGAGGGATTGATGCTGAATTTACTTAGTTAAATAGAAAACAATGTAACATAAGTTGGACACCACTGGATCTAGCAGGTATTAATTAATTTAAAAAGGATATATACAGAAAACCCTTTAGCGCTTGATAATTCTATTAATTTAAGCAATTTTAGTACAAATCTTATTGTGTTTCCAATAAAACATAACTTTATTTATGCTTCTCGTGAGTAAGAGAACTCCAATTTGTTACAAAAATTAAAAGAGTTATTACTTAGTGATTTTCTTTCTCAAAATTTTTGAAGTTATGAAAAATGAATAATTTTAAATGTTATTATGGTTTTTAACGAAGCAGATATCTTGGACTGAAACGATGAGGTTTTTGTGACTATTGGTTTGACCTTTCATGCCTAAAGAGGGGTTGTTTAGTTCAAGCGGTTTCCTTGTGCAAATTCGGTAAAGCATTCAGCAAAGTGACTCGCCCTTAAAAATAGATCATATACCGCTACTCCTATTGAAAGTACTCTTGTACTAGATTTAAATAGATTTCAGGCCATATATCTTCATATACTGTCCACTTCCAGGTGATAAAACAAAGGACTTCAGATCGACTTTTCTTAAACGATAGGCGGGTTTTTGTGCTAAAAGATACAGGGTGTCTCTAAAAGGTCTGTACAAAAATGTTACCACAAATTTCTGAGACTAAAATATGAGGATCTAGCCCAATTTACTTTAGTACAAAAGTTGATAGGTTACTATTTTTTAAGCTATACTTTAAATGGTTTTTTAATAATAGCAGGATTTGCATGACATTTGGTAGCTAAGGGTTTAGAAATTCAAATTTGATCATAATTTTCATGTATCTCGCAGAGGACGCCATCAACAGCCCTTTGTCTAAATTTAAAGCCCCATAATTTACTAACGCCCAAACAAAGAATTTTATTTAGTACTATTAAGCTAAACTGTAAAATAAAACTCACATAAAAGTAGAAATTTGGAGAGTGAATCCAGAAGATATACGAAGCTGTAGCTTGGCATTGCCACAGGAAAAATGTCACGTTACAAAATTGTTATATTTTACAGGTAATCTTTAAGCTTACAGTGAATTTGGAAAATAAAGTTAATACACCTGCTTAAAGTTTAATCAAACCCATTACTGTGATGACACTTGTATTTCTAAGACCGCCCTAATTTCACATTTCCTTCAGGTAAAATTTTTACGATGCCGGTATTTTCTTATGCTTGTAATATCAAAAGAATAAGGGAAGAAAAACATTTAAAATAGAGTTGCCTATACAAATCAATTTTGTATCAAATAGGTGAAAGTCATTGTCATAGTTGACAAATACTAAACTTTTTAAACTTTAAGAATTATGGATTCCTGTTGTGCATGCGTTCCTGAAGAGTATTCTATTGACTTCAGTATAGAAGAAAGTGAAGATTTAGAAGAAATAGATGAAAATGAATTGACAGAAGATGAAATAATATCACATAAGCAAATTTGGAAAGAAATTGATGACAATTTCAAAAATGACAGAACACTAATTCTAAAATATAACATTTTAAAAGATGTAGATTGTGATGTTCCATTAAGTAGCAACTTGTATACCAATTGATCGCATACTCATTGAGTATGTTCTAGATCCCGCAGTTCAGTTCTTGGAAGACCACATATTTCCATTGCTTAATACTATTTTGGAAAACACTATTAGAAAATCTAAAGAATTATGTTGCATAAAAGTGTAAAAAACCTATAAATATTGTTGTATTAATAACTAATAATTTTAGTATCAAAAAAGTGCCTTTAATAGCATAGACTTTATTGCTGAATCACTATGGAATTCAAATCCAAAGCATCCCGAACGAAAAAATACCTGGACTTACATTTTTGATATGGATTGGGTTGTAGAATTCTTAAAAAATCAGTAAGTCTTTTTATTAGTAATACATTAAGGAGAAACTTGATTGTTTTCTACAATTTTATACTAAATTTATTCAAAACAATTATGCACGTAGAATTATTATATGTTATGGGTTATCTCAATTATCAGACAGTAAAGCAGAATATATTCTTCATTTAAGATAATTTTTTTTACGCTAATAAATTTTTACTTCAAATTATATGCATAATTAAGATGAATTTATATCACAATGCTATACTCATCGAGCGCATAATTTATGTATCGTAATCTTTTCAATGCTATGTAAGAGATTTCTAATTTTTCAGACATGCAGTTTATTTAAAGTGTGTGCACTTTATCAGTTACAGATATCTTGTATAGAATATAAAAGACTAGAAGTCACTTTGAGAACATTCTAAGATTAAAGCGATGCAGTTTCGAATATTGAACAGTCATCAACTATGCGTCATTTTTGGTCGTGGAAGTTGGAACAGCAGAACAGTCCAAAAATACACATCTCAGGATTTATGAAAAAATATTCTCCCGGTAAAATCAAGCAATTGTTAGTATTACAGAATCACAGCATTTTCACCAGTGAATTAGGTTTGAAGTTCTCAATATTACTTCATGTAAAAATAATAAAGATATCGGAGTTTATTCAAACAGAACTTGCTTTTTACAACAACATTATGCAGAAAGGGAATATTTAGATAGAATTTGAACAGTGTCCTGTATATGATGTCATTGAAGTTAACCGCCGTTATAATTGTTGCAGCTTCAATCATTTTTTTTCCCAATGCCACAATGTCCCTGGTGTGCTATGTCACATAATCTCAATAAGTGTAAAGACAATAAACTTAAATACTGTAACAGTATAAATGGGCTGGTGAGAAACACAATATACTCTTAAATTTTAATGGTATTTACTATGCTACATGGGATAGAACATGTCCAATTTACAAATATATACTTGATAAACTTAAATCAAATATGAATATGTGTAACAGTATGATTCCGTGATGCGAGTTATGGAAGTTAATTTTATGTGCATGCCTTCTTATGTGTATAAGAACAAGAAGCAGCTGTTTTTTATCATTCTATCATGTGAGATTGAGAAGGGATGTCCAGTTCAGCTTGTTTATGCAAAACGCACTTCCATGTGTCGTTCTGCTTCCGTTTACGAGTGTTGTGGTGAACGTGATTTTAACCCTTAAATAGTCAGTCTCCTGATAAATTTGGGCTGGCATTTGTAATTATCTTTTGAACTGAAGTGATATATTCAGTATGAAATGCTAATTTTATAAGTACATGTTTATAAGAATTTCTTTTTTTTAGTTAGGTATTTTAAAAGTTTTAGTCTAGAAATATTTGAGTACTGGAACATTCGGCATCTAAGATCGACAGGTGTCAAAGCTACTTGCGTCGACAACCATTAATCAATCATCATTTCTTTAGTTAACTGGTTCGTCTTGAACGAATTTAAATTGGTTTAAGGAATAGTTTATGCATTCATCTAAAAATTTAACAAGCGATTTTTTTAATTTATGGTATTTTGAGAACAAATTTGAAGTTCACGTTAATCCTTAAATGGTTAAATTAAATTAACTTGATTAAATTGAGTTGAGATTTTTTCCAAAGGCAAAAAATTTTCTGTTGTATTAGTACATCCTTTTGATATTTAAGCAATTTTGTAATTTAAATAAGTTTGGCGTGGATTGATTATCTCTCTACACAAGAATTATCATGGGAGTTAGCAATTAAGGTAATCAGGTGGACGAGTTGCAAGCAGAAACGAAACGTAAACTTCTACGTTCTCTTATTTCTGAGGAGAAAATTAACCTCAAGCGCGTCTATAAATATTCAACGATACAATTTGATCAAGACGAGCAATTCGAATTTTGTGAAAAAGCCATGAAAGCTTTGCAGCGACCATTCATTGGATTTTTGATAAACCATCCAAGTTGGTAACCAAGCGATTGAAAACGAAGCTGTTGCATATCAGTCGTCGGTTAGAATACCTGAAAGTAGCAGTACAAATTAAGGACAAATATAATGTATTGTACAGCAAACGTTTCGACTTTTTGGAAATAGTTGGTGAAGTTGATTCTGAAGTCATGTTTCAGAATGATATAGATGCTTTTGCAAATTCTCGTCTTGGGTCAGGGTTGCAAGATGGTACAGACAACGATCCGGCAGTTGCTGCTAAGATAGAATGCTAGTCTGGTCTGAAAGCTACGATTTCAAAGCTAATTGATTCAAAAGTGTCGATTATACAAACTACAGGGCAGAACCCAATTAGATTTTACAATCTCGTCTCATTAATATAGAAACTTCGAATTTGAAAACAGAACCACAGAAACCAAATAACGTCACAGCGGAGACCAATCAGCAAGAGATCATTAAACCCATTATTAAATAGAACATTAGTTTCACGTAAAACACAAAAACTGGGTGTCGATGCTTTCCTGGAACAAATAGAAGAGTTAAGCCAGAGGACTGAGTCATCAGCAGCTTTTTCAAAGTGCAGTCGACATTTTTAAAGGACCAGCATTGATCTAATATAGCTCGCTAAAAGGAAAAATAAATTCATGGGAGGAATTAAAACAGAAGTTAATGCTATATTTTGTACCAATATATTATGATGAAGCACCTTTGAATGAAATTCGCTCACGGAAACAAGGACAAGACGAAAAGGTAGTAATTTATATTGCATCTATGGTAACTTATTAAATCGCATGGTAAAGTCTGCATCTGAGATGGACCAATTAGATACATTCACAGGAATTTCTAACCTTACTATGCAAGCCAATTAAAAGTACAATCAATTGATACTTTGATAGAATTATGTCTACAGTTAGAAGACAATAAATTACGGAATTCTAAATTTCAGAATAGAAATGAAACAATAACGGAACTGATAGAACCGCAACTGGCCTATAAACCAAGCAATATGCAAAAGTAAGTGAGTATGATTAAAAATCGTGCACAGTAACCACATCAAATTTTAATTATAGAAACTATTACAACAGAACAACTCTAAAACTGAAACTAAGTGATATATCATGCCACAACTGATTAAAAAGAGGTCACACATACCATCGTTGTATTAAAGAACGAACCTGTGAAACAAAAGAAGTAACGTATGCAATTTGCCCCAATTCTGCAACAAATTCAGAAAAACTAATCGCTACCAGTTTCAGTAGTAGCCAGCGGAGACAAGAATATGGCATTAAGGCGAATTGTAAAGAATGGAAGGAATGATTCCAGACAGTGAAACAGTTTTCAATGCCTAATCCAGAGAAATGGGTTCATTGATATATGTAAAAAAGCATGACCCTAAGCCATTTATTTATGTCCACATTAGGGACCAACTAATGTTGGCGTTACTGTATACAGGAGCAAACTATACAGTAATAGGAAACAATTACTGATGGTAGAGAAGTTAAGGTTAAAACCAGTGACCACAGATAGGTCAATGTTTATAGAAACAGCCAATGGAACTAGACAATCATTAGTCAGTCAAGTAGAGTTACTCATCGTAATAAGTGGCACAACTCACAATATCACTGTCACCAAATATAAATCCATTAACGCTAATTTGATATTAGGTTTGGAGGTGTATCGCATATTCAAGATTAGAGCTAACTTTTATAGTAATACATTTTTTATGAAAGAGGGTGGTCCAATAATTGCAGCGTTGGAAAGAAAGGTGATAAACTATACTAATGATTTAACAGAAGATCAGTTAAGCAAGCTAAAAGGTATATAACAAAAATATAAGTAAATAAGCGGTCTACTATTAGGCAAAACGTTTAAAGCAGTATACCAAATAGATACAGGGGACGCTAAGCCAATAAAACAGAGGTATTGCCCAATGTCACCACATACACTAGATATATTGGTATTTCAACAAGATTGTAACCAGTTTGTTCAACTAGCAATTGAAGAAATTAAAGTCCTGTATTGGCAACTAGGAAGGACTACACTTTCAAAGCTTTCCACTTCATTGAAAGCATCATGCTGTTGCAGTGTTGGGATTCTAAGTCTTAAATGGTCGGAGCTTCCTAGTAAATTTGGGCTGGAATTAGTAATTATCCTTTGAACTACAGTGATGCATTCAGTACGACAGACTATCTAGAAATATTATTTTATAGGTAGATATTTATGAGAATTTCTTTTTTAGTATGATATTTTAAAAGTTTTACCCTAGAAATAATTTGAGTACCAGAACATTTCATATCTGGGGTCAATTGGTGTCAAGGTTGCTTATGTTAACAATGGATTTATCGATCATCATTACTTTAATATGTGGTTTATTGTGAGTGCATTTAAATTGGTTTACTAGCAATTTTTTTTTATTTATTGCACTTTTATTGATTGTAATGCTGTTGGACATACTTTTGCTCAAAGTATTGATAATTGAATCTTAACTTTTGATTGTCAAGTTATTTTTTATTATTACTTTATTTTTAAGGAAGTGCGTTATTACACACTGGCTGTAAATAGTTGCTATTTTATACCTGCTGTGGAATCTTTAAAACTGTAATTATCGATTTGATTTTTTATGAAGCATAAACGACGTTGGAGTTGGTCACTCAGCTGTTTTATTTAAAACCTTCACTTAAAGAGATATTGTTAATGTTTCTGTCATTGTTAAATTACTTGCTTTTGATAGCTCATATAGCGACATTCAAAGAACCCACTAGGTAATCCAGATGTAAGGTTTCATTGCGGTGTTATTGTTTAATCCTTTCAATCAGTTGTTCTTGCATTTAAAAAATGAAAATAGGATTATGTACATATATACATACATGCATATGATATAACATATTTAACATGGTTCTTGAATTGTTGCTTTTCAATTCAAACTAAAATAATGAGTAAAACTGAATCCAAAAGAGTTTAATTTTTTACTAAACTTTTAGAAAATCTTATAAAACTTGTTACGTTTACTTTACGATGGTAAGTTAAAATCACACCCCTTTTGATTCGCTATTCGTTTACTTAGATTTTGCTCAAATCCTCCAACAACACCCGGTATATTGGAACTTCCTACAATGGATACGTTTTCTAATGATTTTCTGATTTTCAATTTCAAATCTATTTGTTTCAAAACGAAAAGTTTATTCTATAAATTAAATACTCTGTACCGTGTTTTAGGATCCGTGAACTTGCTATACATTGCAATAGCGTGTAATTACTTTCGCTATTGTTTCAATCTAAAGCTCGTTGAAATAACGATGTTTGAGTTGCCTAATCACCTGTTATTATGTTTTGATAACACTAGCATTGAGTTGAATTTTTGTTATTTTAAAAGGAATCAAGGTTCACTTTCTTTTTCATATACACGACGAAAACATTCGTCGGTATTGTTATATTTATGTTGTTTCCGTTTTCTTTTTGGGAATTTCGCGCACGCAATACAGCGTGTTAAGTAATGATGGCTTTACAAATCTATACTTTTTTGGCGACAATAAATTAATTCGCCTGTAATTATTCTAGCTTCTTCCGGTGGCCCTAAAGCCCCGTTGGATTGCCGCTCCAGTTGTTATGGGAGGACACCCACGACCGCCTGCTCTTTGGACACGTCGGTGATTGTTAATTTACGATTATTTTTTTTATTGTGGCATTGACCCTTGTGAAATGGTCACAACAATATAAGCCAGGTCGACTTGATGCCTAAACTTGGTGTTTTTTTTTGTTCTTGGGGGCTAGTTAATATTAATATTTTATGTATGAGGACCATTCCACATAGTTAATTGCATACTCACGATGGTGATTCAGCACTCTTGGCTTTCCCTTTTTTTCTGGGGTTGTAAACTTCTGTTAATTAAGACATTGTAGCGCCGACGTTATATACATATACATATATGTAATTTGGGGTATTCTATAAGGACTTAGAGCTGTGATTTTTACTGTTGAATTTGTTGATTTGTTATTATTTCAGAGAGCGTTGATCTAAAAACTGCAGCTCACCATTTTAAAGAAGGGTTTATTACTTTTGTTTCCTTGATATATGTAAAAGGAGGGGTTTTTTTTGGGTTTTTTTTTGTTTGCTTGTTATACTACTACGCTGTGTTCATTTAAAATGTTATTTAGATTAATTATATGTATTAATACGTTTTGTTTACATTTTATTTTTATTTCAGGTTGTCCTTCATAATTATAATTTCTTTAGTATTTTCAATACCTCGCTAACACCAACTGAGCCCAGGATTTTTTTTCGTCTTTGTCTTTTAGGCTACATAAACGTATGTAGTAAACTCAAGCACAACTCAACTATATCGATTTATATCTGTACTAAAAACAATTTTAAAAAAATCTGTCAACCAAATGATTAATAAGGAAAAGAAAGTCCATTATGGATTACTTATTAATAACTCTGCTAATATCACATAAACTGTGTGGAAAATTGCCAATGTATCCAAAAGCAAATGTAAGAATTGTGAAATTTCTATTCATTTAAATAATTCAAAAAGTTCAGACTTAATAGCTAGTACACTACTATTTGCAAAGGTTTTTACAGAACTTCCAATAAATAAACTTAATGAACACTTTAATAAAGGTATATAAAAAGATTATACTGCATCGTTAGCAAATACTGGACACTGTTTTTATTTTTTCACGTTGACGACAGCCTAATAGTTAAAAAAAGTGTTAGCTTTGATGAAATATCAATCTTAATAATTAAGGATTGCAAAGGAACCTCTATCAATCCTTTTTTGGTTATTGTTAAGAACTGTAAATAGTTAATAGTTGGTTGTGTTACTATAGCGTTTATTATTATTAGAAAGTTATTAAAAATAAGGATCAAGGACTGTAGAAATCAAAATTTGAAAGAAAAATTTAATTATTTTTTGACAAGCCTACAAATATTGGAGTGTATAGAAATCTTGGAGGGTTACACGCGGTTTTGCAAGTAATTGTTAAAGGTCACAATGTAAGTGTATTCCAGACTAGTTATTATCCTGTATTAAGACAATATTTTTAGGAAATTTATAACGCTATTATAAAATTGACAACCTAGCATTTTGTGTGAAGTTGAAAATAAAGCTGTTCATAAACTTGGTGTCTTAACAATAGCTTAAAACCAGTAGTCGGACAGCCCACCATAGAGAGCCAATCCTACATATTGTGGTAAAGTTGCGACATTTGAAAAACTTGTATATACTACAATATGGTCATATCTTAATAAATTTAAAACAATAATTAGCAGTCAACATGAATTCAGACGGGGTTTATTCAACCGAAACTGCAATGATGAGTTAATTCAACAGGTAAATCATACACTGTGAAGAATACGTGGTTGTCTTGTTAATTGATCTAAACAGTGCTGTTGAGTTAGTAAAGAAGAATTTTATGTTCAAGAAACTAAATGCACTTGGCTTAAGGAGAAATATAAATGGTTGACTAGTATCTTACTTAAATCAAAGAAATTTAAGAGTAAAATACAAAAGCATCTTTTCAGAAAAATATAATATACACATGAGAACCTCGCAATGCACTGTGCTTGACCTCTTATTATTCTTTTTATATGTTAAAGATCTTCCACATCACATAAGCGAAGGGCAAATCGGATTCTGTGCAGATGATTCTAGAATATTAATTCCTACTCTACTCCGGAGGGCATCTGCAGAAAAGTAAATAGCATTCTAGCAGAATTTAGTAACTCCTGCGTTAGAAATAGATTGGTAACAAATTATAGTAAAACTATCACTATTGAGTTTCAGAAACCCTCACGATGTCCAAATGACTTTACATTCCAATTTCATAACCATACAATTTTGAACATCAATAATGTTAGGTTCTTGAGGAGGTCGTGCTTTATTCTAGACTGCAACGAGACGTAAATATTGATAAAGTCTGTAATGAATTAAATACTGCAAATATTTTAATTCCTAAACCTAAAAAGTAAACTAAACCTAAGGGATCTTCCTAAGGTTTATTATGCTGTAGTTCACTCTATACTTTCATACAACATTGTAGTCTGGGGAGTAAGCATTGAAGTGTCAATCATTTTTGTGTTGCAAAAAAGAATTATACGATTAACATTTCATCTGTATTATGCATAATGTAAATTGACTTCCATAGTACACAAAATCTTAACTGTCTATGCTATACATGTATATATATTCTAAAGCTATTGGTATACATTTATCAATACAAGCAGCAATATAAAAAAAATATAGACTTCCATAGATACAATACCAGGAAAAACTTCTTGTTTTCCACAGAAAAACATAATCAGGAAAGCGATTATTTAATGTACTTACTAATGCTGTAAACGTGAGGACTTTTAAACATAACCTGAAGATATTATACTGCACCATATAGTTTTGCTGAGTTTTAAATTTCCATCCAAAATAAGTAGGAAGGAAGTTGTAGTTATATGTGCCCGTAGCTGGTAAGACCAGAAACAATCAACCAGGGTACACTTTTTGAAAAATTGGTAAATTTGAACCTCAACGAAATTGCCCAATGCATAAAAGATCCTAAAATACATGCCTGCAAAATATTGGTTTTAACAATTTGACAAAGATTTTCATCAGATGGCATGATCTGGTAAGGTATGTAAAATACTCTGTAAGGCATACCTATAAGAAACCTGTGTTATAACTTTTTCTACACTTTATCAATCATATTTAGAATTAAAAACCTAAATCACAAATATTCAAACAATAGACATTCAAAAAGATGCCATATTTATTAGAGATTATTATTATCGTGGGAGGGAAAAAGAGTACAAGTCAATTTGTCCAAAATAAAGTAATAATATAATATAAAATGTGACATTTTTAGATAGATATCATTCTTTTGTCGTAAAACGTTTTCTAATTTCAGTTTAGCAGGTTAGTTGAAACATTGTACTACATTTCGTGTTTATGAAAATAAAAATTGACTTATACTCTTTGGTACACTTATATTTCAGACTTGTACTATAATGATCAATAGTAGGAAAACATTAAAGCATGAATGAATATGTATTTTAAAACATTTCAATACATAACTAAATATAAGAACATCAAAACTCGTATTAAAAAAATAGATAAAGTATTGCTGGTCTTTTGTGTACTATTCAACATCAGTATAATAATTTACCATATCGGCAAAAGTTGACAAATCCAGGTAAAACTGGTGGAATGGTGGCAATATTAAAGATAATAATGCCAGTAAATCCCACCTTTTTCTACATAAATGGATGAGGTATGATCCTAGGATTGTTTAGGACTTAAACGAATGTTATCCTTTCTCAAAAAGCAAATTGTTTAAAAAAAAAAACATCTGCATATAGGCAATTATTGAAAAACACTGCTCGGGTTTCTTTAGTGTATCTGAACCATCGCATTTTATACTATTTGAAAGGGTCCCCTTCTGAGTCCGTTTTTTCAAAACCAAAGGAGTTTTATATTAGTTTACAAAATCCAGGAACTTGCCAAAAGTGAGCTGTCACCTCAAATTTGCGTTTTTTCTCCTATTCTTCTTATTAGCTGATACGTCATGCGAATGTGAAATCTCTACTGCGAATTTTTTTCTGACGTTCATTTACAGCATGGTCAACGTCATATTCCAAATGACTATGAATAGGAACCATAAATTTGTGATCGACTCTTTTTAAATATATATATTTTATTGCATGACAAATAAACACATTGCAGCTACATGTAAATTTCTAGTTTAACTTCCACATGTATCAAAATATAAAATTATGTGATCTACATATGGAGGTCAGTCCATGAGTTGAGACCAGAGGTACGTAGGTATTTGATTTTCACCTGTGCTGCCTCAGTCTCGTTGCACATAACACATGTTACATCTTCACTTCCTAATTCATGTAAGATGGGGTTGTAAGTCAGCAAGTTTTTTATAAAAAGTTACAGAAGAATTTACATAAGGTGTAGGGCAGCACTGTCGCAAATTGAAAGTATAACATTTAATATTTTTATTGTCACCTGCCATTTATTTTTCCTAATCCTTCTTGAGATAAGCATTATCATCTTTAGAATAATGATAATTGATTTTTGTTTGTATTGTCTTTTCACTTCATCTTCTGAAATGCCAACTTCAATTTATGGAACTCCCATTCATAAATTCTCCTAGAAACTTTTTGTTCTTGATTTTCACAGCACAAATTCTACATTATTTGTAATATCAAATGCGGAGTAAATATTTTCGGTCATTTGTTCTTCCTGTATAATGAGGCATAAGCAGGAAACAATTTAATATGTTCTATAACAGCATTAATCATTTTAGTGTTGTGTTTATATGCCGGAGTGCATTTCCTTTTTGTATTTTAATGAATAATTCCAGAAATAGAGTATGTGCAATTATTTAATACCTGTTTGACAAACATTTGAGTTTCATCTAAAATCTTCCAGGAAACATTCTCTGTAAACCTTAACGTATTTGCCGTTTATTTTAAAAAGGAACGAATGATTTACTTTATGCATTTTCGTTTTTGAAGGGTCATTCGTTCGCAGTTTTTAGTTGTTTTTATAGTTTCACATGGTTAGCAATATAATTAACTCGTTCATTACAATTTCCCAAAAATCAATGTTCTTCAAAAATGTAAGTTCTAATGGAATCAATTATTCTTTCTCTGTGGTTTGCTCAGCACTTTGGTAAGTCTGTCATCTGCCTGTGTCCTCTTTCAGTTCCCTTACTTGTAATATACCCATGTCTTAAATTTTTTCCTTTTCTTTCATTACAGTTTTGCATTGAATATAAGCCATCTTTCTTTCTCTTTGTGGTTACTTCCTCTTGCATATTAAAATTTTCCATTACAAGCTTTGACGAATGTTCTGTTTCCGCTTTCCGCTTTGTCTATCCGAAAAAGTTTTGTGATCACTTGGTGTATAGTCTTTATCTCTTACACTATCATCACTGTCATCAGAAATATTATTAATCATTTCTTTATTAGCGTTTACCGAATCTCCCCTAAAAGAATATTCAACTGATATTTCTAATAAATCGTGGTCCTGATTATTACTTGATCCACATTTTATCTCTAAAAATCAAAAAAATATTACATTTTGTACAGCATAATAATATTTTTATAAATGTGTCTTGTCTATTAAGGCATATATTCAAATACCGTATTTACGTATCTGTCAACTACAGTTTTATTATTAACAATACAAGGTAAAAATGGGGTGCAGTTTGTACTCAGAATTTTTAAAAAAATACAATAAGCATCCTTTGGCTTAGAACACTTTACTAGTATAAAATATACCTTACAACCTATTGCATTCATGCGTGATTAAAATAATTTTGGTAGGTAGGTATTCATCATGACTTGGCACGTCATCACCTTTAGGCGAGCACTGATCTCTAAGAAATGTAATAACAATACTACATTTCGCAGAATGAAGCTACTTTGGTCTTCAGTGCAATTCAGTAAAGATAATTCCCCACATTGTTGGCTCAAAATTCAAGAGCGGGTTATAGATGCAAGCAACCTATACACAAACATGTATAATTACGGTTGTGTTATTGACAAAAACTAATGAGATATCCTGTTGTTCAAATAATTACCTTTATCTTTGCGGTCACTCCTTGCCAATACCTTCACACAAACTTATGTATGTGACCAATTTTTGGTCTTCGTTATCTTAATTCTTGCCACTCGTTTTCAGTTTAAAACTCTTTAAGATGTTAATCATGAAAAATTATCTAATGACACGCGTGTTAGTCGAATTGCAGATACCAACTGACTAAAATGACCAACAATGTTTATGCAGATCTGTACCGGTCTGTGTATACAAGTATAAGTCAGTGTATCTGAGAGAATAAGTTGCGTAACATAGTATAAGCAAACATACTGTTTTTCCATCAAAAAGTATTCATTTTACTGATGTACTTACTAAACAACCTAGGGCTAATATCTTCACATTAAAATAATTATTTGACATGATATTGGACGCAATTGTAGCAGATGTCAGTTCTGATCAAAATTTGAGTTAAACTAACTTTTGCAATTTGTTGACTTTTACTCTTTTTCCCATCCACAATAGATTTAAACTATTTATGCAAATGAATTGATATTTGATCACATTGAACTTGTAAAAGAATAATTTCTGTTTATGATTAATGTTATTGTTCTAATAATACATTTATAATATAAGCATAAAATACCTAGTTAGCATGCAAAAAATGGTCTTTAAAAGGATGTTTCATATAATAACCATATAAGGTAACCTTTTTTTTACTTTTTGTTGAATTGATTTATGTATTACACTCTCACTAGGTATCTAAAAATTATTGTAAACACTACCGATGTATTAAAATAAAATGAGCTTTCCTCCTAACAATTTTGTTTTAGTCCAAGGCCCTATTATCCATTTTCATGGATTTGGAGTAGAGAGTATGCTGCTACTAAAATTCAAGCAGCTATGCATGGCCATTGGGTTAGATGTAGAGTTGATGTACAGGAAATGCGACAATTCTGGAAGGTAAAATAACAAGTATCGAAGAGCTTATTAATATTTATTTATATACAGGCATTAAAACTTGAAAAGGAACAACAGAAACATTAAAAAATAAAGTTGTATTATTTAAAAAAAAAACAGTTATTTTGTAATTGTTATACTTTAATTAGTACGCTGAAATTATGACCACGAAACTTATTTACGTAGTACGTAAGAACAAAGTTTGCTGCTTTGGTATATTTCTCAAAGAAATAAACCTCAACAATGCTACTATCAGTTACAGTATTCTTATAAAAGGAAGATTCGTTAATTTTTTTGCGGTAGATAATCAATCAATCATGGTCTGCAGTTTATCACACAATTTAATTTAAATATGTAAATATTTACAAAGAGTACATTTCAGATGTGTTAGTGTTAAAGTTATCAGATTTGTGTAATATGATTTTTTAAACAGCGTTTTAAATTGTTCTACCTTTGTACATGGTTCAGCACAAAGAAACACATAAGCAATATCTCAATTTGTAAAATAGAAAGTAAACATGTCAGTGCAGAGATGCAAAAAGTTGTCCACGGGGTGATGAAAATTAAATGTAAACATGAACATTAATTGACTACATAAACTTGCATTGATTATATGCAATAAGCTATCTACGTTATACTCTTATTTAAAACATACCTCATCACATACATCACATACATTTTGAAATTTTGGGACACAGTAGTATTACGATGAAAAAATACAATATTTAGTGCATAAACAAAAAAGAAATTGTGCAATCTAGTTTGGGTTTTGTGGTAATTCGTGTATGCAATAACAGGAAACAATGATGTATATTTGGTACTTACTTGAGTGACCTCTACTAAGGGTGTATGATTAATAGTCATAAGTGAAGGATCATCACAAGCTAAAACCTCTCTGTCATTGTATGCATGCATGGAAATAATTGGAAAGCAAGTATGCATACCTAGCAAAATACAGCAAGTGTATGTTAAAATGCTCAGATGAACCTAGAAATTATGCCCTGATATCTGTTGAGAAGACCCTATAGAATTTTACATTATATTATTTTTAGTAATTTATGTTAATGTTTATTTGGGGTGACTTGAAGATTAGATCAATTCTTTAAATTTTATATTGATGATAATTAATTTGAAATTTTAATGATTTTAAAAATAAAATGAATTACCTTAGGGATAACAGCGTAATTTTCCTTTAAAGTTCTTATTGTAAGTGAAGTTTGCGACCTCGATGTTGGATTAAAATTTATTTTTGGCGCAGTAGCTTAAAAATTAGGTCTGTTCGACCTTTGAAATTTTACATGATCTGAGTTTAAACCGGTGTGAGCCAGGTTGGATTCTATCGTGTCTTGTACATTGTTACAGAACTAAAGATTACTACATATCTATTAATTTATATGCAATGCATGAAATTTAGCTATCGATAACATTAGTAGTAAGATAAGGCTTTAAAAGATGGTAGATTTTTCGACACGATTGACAGTTTGTAGATTGCAAAAAGATTGTAATTGATTTCTGAATCATACCTTAAGATCACTTTTTAAAAAAATGGTAATAGAATTAAACAATATGAACTAGGATGTATCAAATACTAAGACATTTTCTTTCTAAAATAAAATTGAAATTACATCTATACAAAAGATAAAATAGAGACAAGTGAAACATTTTGTTATTTTTTTAATTGGCCCAACTACATCTAATGAATCAGTTACCAGAGTGTTGAAACTAGGGGCTACAAAACATTTTACTAACTGACAATTTCTGTTGAGGTTTGTAAACCATACTTCAATAGTGTATGTCAAAAATATCGTCAATTATGCATAAACATTTAATGAAATGGCAGTCAAGGGTCTCGAAGAAGTTTTTAGAATAACTAAAATATTGTTATAAATGAGTATTACATGTTTTCAGAAATTCTCCGCAGCATTACCAGCAGATCTATGTATATAGTTATAACAAAACATTAACTGACTCAAAATTATAGAAATAATATTTAGGCAAAATGTTATTATATAAAACATTAAATCATTTTTAAAATTGCATAAAACTATATATATTAAGATATGAAATTTAAACAAAGTTCTGACAGAGTTGTTAAACTTGTAACACTATTGTTAGGCTATGATACTTGCGGCTTTCCACCTATATCGGCAAATGAGTATCAAGCATATGGGTTTGGTGCTCAAGTCCTTGAAGCTTTAACCGTTAAATGAAATTTTATTAAATGTATGAATACAGCATTTGACAATTCTAAGCATAATTTCAGAATGCCTACTAATGGCTGTATCAGTTTGGTGTAAAACGTTATGATTGTGTAATGCCTGTTTTTAGAGAATGTTCATGGTTGAGATAAAATGAACAGCACAATTATTTCATAAATTTGCTCCATCATATCTAAAAATAAAATTTTCTCCTGTGCACAGGAATATCATAATATGATCCCATACAATATATTAAAATGTTTCATTCGTATTTTCTTGTATGCACCTTGCTGTTTTGAAATTCGATTTTCTCTAATACGAACACCTCTACAACATTATTTAAATTCAGAAAAAATTATCGCAAGTTGCTGTACCTACTGATAAATTATGACGGATATTATTAAAAATGAAAATTGTGTGTATTGTATTGTATTAAATTGGGATAGGTAGCTACAGCTACATGCACTTAGGCCACACAGTGGGCCTTTTGTACCTCGCTTGCACTAGCTTATTCGTTCTTCGCTTAGCCACCTAACTTTACAAACGAGCTTGAGAATGTTGGACCAGAGAGAGTCATCTGACAGATCCACACTGTGGATGTACTTTTTCAGTTTGCACAAACCAGCTAGAATATCTAATAATAGCTGTAATTTTGTTTTGGCATGCGAGCATAGAATTTTTTAATTTTTGTTAACGGAAACTTGATGAACAGTTTTGTCTGTCATACAATCCAACCTGTCCCTATAACGACGGTGGGTAGTTTGCACTAGCATGGTGAACATTACCAATGGCGATATTTCAACGGATGGCTTGGGACCTACAAAACTCTAAGCCGATTCTTGTTTCACCAATTCATCTGCCTGCTAATTGCTATGTACCCCTGAATGTCCTTTATTTCAGACTAGATCAAGAACACTAGTACTAGAAGCAAGCTGTCAAGAGTCCGATAGCACTGGAGTACCACCTCTGAGAGAAGCTTCTGCTTGCATAGGACCTTTAATGCTGCCCTACCGTCACTCAGAGACGTGGTTTTATTATGGATTCTATGTTCCAGAATAGCATTTGCACCATGCATGATGTCTATGACCTCAGTTTAAAAGACTGTAGTCAGGGTGCCCAGTGTATTGCTTTTGCGAAGGTCTATGTCATCTAAAAAGAGACCTTCTCTTGTATCTTAGTTTGCTTTGGATCCATTTGTGAAAGTGGAAATCTCACTGAGGTGACGTTTTCAGGGTCAGTATAGAGTCTGAAGCGTTTACTGAATATCATAACTGGAGCGATCCAATCCATCAGTCTACCCAAGTGACAATATGTACCGCCTGTTGTAGAATCTTGCGGTGGCTTCCTCCACAACCCTTATCAATCCACAGAACCATGAACCGCAACCTTAATGCCGCCCTTAGAGCCACCTCGTCCACATGCAGGTCCAGTGGGAAGAGGCAGGGATGGCTTCTAAGGCTGCAGTGGGTGTAAATCACATTGTGCCCATCTTTGAATATGGGTGAGTTGCTTAGCTGTGTGAGCCAGTCTGGTCCTTGGCCACCAGACCACGATGCTGTTGCAAAGAATTGGTCTAACTACCATAGTATATAGTCACAGGACAGGCTTTGGTTGGAGATCCTAAAATTTTCCTAGGATACGCCTGCACTACCAAAATAGTCTGTTGGCTTTCATAGTTATTACTTGAAGGCACTTGGCCCAATTCAGCATCTTGTTGATTATGAATCCCAGATACTTGACTGCTTCCGAAAGAGGTAGTGGGGTTTGAAAGAGTAATGGCAATCCAGTTACCAGTAGCTTCCTTTTGTTTATGAACAACACCAGTCCCTTTTGTTTGTTTGCCAGGGAATTTTCTACGTACTAGCGTTTGGTTTAATTTAAGTGCTGTTTGCATTAGGTTGGATAGCACTTGTGCAAATTTGCTAACAATCAATGTGGCTATGTCATCTACATATCCTATCATGTAAAACCTGCCTTGTTGACATTGGGGAAGGCTGTCGATTACGAGATTCCATAACAGTGGAGACAAAACTCCTCCCCGAAGACAATCTCTACTTACCATCCTATTATTGAGGTGCTTCCAACTCTAACATGCACTCAACTGCATCGCAAAAAAAGCATGATTAACTACCCAAAAATATACTCTGTGCTACGTACCCGCAGGGTTTTGCCAATGCCTATGAAGGTGGTTTTGCAAAATGCACCCTCGGTGTCAATGAACACGTCTAAAGCTGACATGTTCTTGAGGGATTTCTCAATCTGTCCTACCACGGCATGGAGGGCAGACTCCGTGGATCTCCCTAGTATGTAAGCATGCTGGATTGAGCAAAGTATATGTCTGTATTGTCCCCTGCCTCATATCACTGTTTATTTATTTATTTATTTACATAAACAGGACAACCAACAGAACTAATAAACTGTTCTAATTACAGGACGCTACAATAACACTATACATAGAAAAAAAGAAATATTATATCTACAAAACTAAATCTAAACAAACGTGACTCAAGGGTAGATAGAAACTATAGTTTGATTAATTGTAATTCAATATAACATATAATTTTCTTAAATATCTAAACTATTCAGCAGTAGTAATACTGACGTTTTAAAAGTTTTTGGTGAAGAAGAAAAAAGATCAACTTCTGCAGCTAAAGGATTACATGATTTTAATGTCTTATTAAAAGGCGAATTCATGTGAGAAAGTGTTTTGGTGGTTTCAATCCTAAACAGTGCTTCAGTGCATGTTGTATAGTTTTTAATATTTAAGTTTACTAATGATATGCAATCCATAGATGATACTAAGTTATTAAATAATTTATAAAGAAAGTATACATCAGACAAAATCCGTTTGTGAACAAGACTATGCAAACCATATTGCTCTAGATTAAGTAAGTAAGATTGAAAATAGTATAATCTATTGAATTTAAAATTATGCCGATTAATAAATTTTTTCTGTATCTTTTCAATACGATCAACATACTTTTTATAAAATGGATTCCAAACTTCAGAGACGTACTCAAGAGAACTTCTTACTAAAGTATAATGTAAAGTTTTAAAGGATGAAATATTTTTGAAACTAACTGTGATACGAAACATAAAACCTACATTTTGAAGCGCTTTAGACGATTTTTTTAGATGATATTGACATGTTGGTCAAAAGATAATTTTGAATCTATCATTACGCCCAAGTCTCGTATTTCATCAACAACTGTAAGTTTATGATTCCCAATATGATAATTAAATGACCGACTATTACTGCCTCTACTAAAAGTGATGTGAACACATTTGTTCAAACTTAGAAATAATTTATTTATTTCACAGTATTTAAACAACTTGCCCAGGTCACATTGTAGAAGCAGAGAATCATTCTGGGTAACTATGGATTTATATATTTTTAAATCATCGGCATACAATTGAAATTGTGAATTTGTAAAACAGGAAGATATGTTATTGATAAACATTACAAACAGTAGAGGACCTAAATGTGAGCCTTGTGGCACTCCCGGTGTTACTTCTATAAGATTAGAACATTAGTTTCTAATGGAAACAATTTGAGACCTATTTCATATATACGAAATGAGCCATCGCAGCAAGTTACCATGTAAACCAAATGTTTCAAGCTTCATAATTAGTGTTGGTAGATGAACTTTGTCAAAAGCTTTTGCGAAATCGGTATACACCGCGTCAACTTGCACACGGTTATCTAAAGATTCCGAAATGTAGTGAACATATGATATAAGTTTGTAACAACCGACCTGCCGCTGTGAAATCCGTGCTGCTGGTTAATTATTCGATTTTTAACGAGAAAGAATAATTCATTATAAATAATTATCTCAAACACTTTACTGACTGTGGGTAGTATGGAAATTGGTCTATAGTTATCAGCTTTAGATTTATCTCCGGATATGAACACTGAAGAGATATGTGCTTTTTCCAGCAGTGTGGAAAAACACCCTCACGTAACGATTTATTAAATTTTATAAACAAAGGTTCAACTATAGATTTGCAGCAATTTTTTATAAATACAGAAGAAATTCCATCAAGACCCGCTCCTTTATGTATATCCAAGTTCTTAATCGCATTAAGTACTTGAATGTGCGTAATAGAAGTAATTTGAATGGAAGAATAAACATTTCTGTCAGATGAAAGCGACGGATGCGTTGGAGTATTTCTAGGTTCATATACTGATTTAAAATATTTAGAAAATAAATTACAAATCTTAGTATCCTCATACACGGTTTCATTATTGTAAGTCAGTGTGTGAGGAATGGAGTGAGATTTGCGTTTGCTTTTTACAAATGCTCAAAGTGGTTTAATATTTTTTGTTATTTGACCTTCAATAAAAATAAGATGACTTTTGTAGTCATTCTCGATACACTGCTTTAAGCGTTTCCTTAATAAAGAAAATGTCAAATAGTCAATAGCACTGTGATACACCCTCCACTTCTTACGAAATTTATCCTTTTCTCTCATCACTTTAATGGTAGCAGCAGAAAACTAACATGGGAATTTGTTTTTATAAATTTTTTTCATTGGAACAAATTGAGAAATTATGTTATTAATAGAATTGTAGAAAATTGAAACAGCAAATTCCATATTCGCGTTACAGAGGATTTTATCCCATTCAATGGATTGTAGTGATAAATTAATTTTAAAATAATCAGCAGTAAAAAAATTACGCTTTTCAAAAGAAAAATAGGTTTTTCTTACCAGCACTGGTATTTGTAATAATATTTTAATAGATTTGTGATGTTGATCTTCTAATACGAGAGGTGTAGCACATGCTTCTACAACTACATGCTGTATTGTCGACATTACTAAATCTAAAATTCTATTATTTATATTTCTAACATTATTAAGTTGAAAAAGTTCACACAGAAAAAAACCATCTACACAAATTAGGCAAGTTATAGTCACCAATTACTAGAAATAGATCATGTGAATTGTATTTAATGATCTCAGTAAGCTTAGTTATGCAGGACATCATACTTTCAGAACTAGCATATGGGGGTACATAAACACAACATAGAATTAACTTTTTGTGATTTCCCAATACTGACACCCACAAATCCTCACATATACCATCACAGCACCAGGTATCCACTTGTAAAGATTGATATTTCGCAGAAATTGCAATTAAAACTCTGCCACCATCCTGTTTACCACTAACACTTAGGTGTCTGTCTTTTCTATAAATATTATAATTAGAGTTTAGAATTTCTGAGTTACTAATATTAGGCCGCAACCAGGTTTCTGTTAAAAAAATTATATCATACTCAACTTCATAAGACTGCATCAAAAGATCATTAAGTTTAGACCTTAGACCACGGACGTTCTAATAATAAATGTTGATATCCATAATGATAATAATAGTGATAACAGAAAGGAAGCGTGTTTATAAAAGTCGGTTAATTATGACCTAAATCAGTTTCATTCCGTATTAACCTTATACGTTCAGTATCACTTTTCCGAATAAAAATCTTACAGTCACGAACCCAACAATATTTATAACCATGGGTTTTGCACCATTGACGTACATTCTTATGTAGAAGTTTGTTTTTTATTGAAAAGGTGTTCAATGACATAGATTGCAGATGTAGGTTTATCAAATTTCAAAACTGAAGTTGTAATATTGCGACGAGAACGGAAAGCTCCCAAGAATTTACTTTTATCTGAGCGAGAAACAAATTTGATGATAATAGCCTTGGGAGTTTTGTTGTTAAATGAGTGCACAATCTTTCCAAGGTCTTTAGCAGAAAAGACGTTAGGCTGATCAGACAATATGATTTGTTCTGGGAATAATCCTTTTGACCTGATGTGAAAATGAAGACCACTCATACATCTTTCTAACTTCTAGGTATGTATCTGCATATAATAGAGACTGTGAACAGTTTCACAGGGCACGGAAGATTGTATGATTTAAACACAAGTATGGGGCATATGTGCACGCATGAGTATATGTGTATACAGATATGTGAACAAATAATAGATACAACCAGAAACAGCAATTAGCTAAAACTATTATGAATATATTTATTTAGGTGTAGAAGTTAAAAGTGGATATTATAGCTTATGTCTCACTAAAACTTAGTGTGTTATCAATATATTGAATATATTATTATTATAATGATACTACTACTCCTGTATGCAAAATGTACTCCTTACAGTTTTGTACTCAACAATTATGCATTTAAATTGTTCATTATTTGAACTTAACTACAATTAATAGCATAAAAGAAATGACTATTTACTGTTTTTTATGACAATTAAGAGAATCCTATCGATCACTTCACTGTCATATACAGTTAACGTAACGACAAATTTTACACACCAATAATTTGGTAGTAGTGTATTAAAAACTTATTCAATAGAAGAATGATGCAATAACGAAAGTGCAATTTCATTTTTAAGCCAATTTTGACAGAAATGGGCAATAATATTAACTTTTAAAACAGCCTTCTAAGTTTGTATTGTCGAAAATATGAATGAACTCGTTTGCATATGATTGTTCTATGCATTACTGTATACAACCGCTGTAAAGTTAAATTACTTCCTATTACTGTGAAAATTTTGGAAGTAAATCAAAATTCTATATTCACACTATATGATAAAATTACATTAAATCTCAATTTTGAATTATTTTTATTTCCTTTATTACACAAGCAGGACTGTTACAGGGTATTAGGTAAAAAATGTAATTCTGGAATTGCTGAAGAGAAACAATACAAATTAATTGTAAAATTTTGGCGTGGGTACAATGTTTTTAATAAATTTATTAATGAAGGTATTTACAGCCAATTAAAACCATTAATAACATGTATTAGTAATGTCATGTGGGAATGATAGAAAATTCATAAAATGAGAATTGGATTGTGTGTTCTCCTTAACAAAGTGAACAAGAGTAGGGTAGGGTGGGCCTCTATGAGACAGGGGCCACCATAAGACACTTCAATATTTCTCTTTAGACATAGTGTAGACCTCTGTTGGTCATGCCACTAAATAAACACCAGATGACCATTTACCAAAGTGTTCTCTATTACCATAGGTTATCTTTAGTTGAGTTGTGACCAGAGACAACTAAATTTTGTTTCTCTATGGTTGTGACCACTAATGAGTGAGTATCTCATCAAAATTTTAAGAAGGTGCATTTTCGTTCAGTCATCAAAAGAAGCATAATAATAGTACAAAGGTAAATTTTTATACCATTTTTCAGAACAGTTAATAAGCATTCTTTTGTTCATCATGAATGTACGAAATAGCAAATTATAATATATATCCATAGACGTTTAACCATGTGCAAATGTGCCACCATGAGAAATATTTTCAGGGTCACCTTAAGACACTCTCATGGTGGCCCATCTAAATAATTGAATGTAGTATCAGGTTAATTTTTTTTTGTAGATGTCCAGAGGTCGCAAAAGGAAAAGTCAGAAAGGTTTGTTTTCAGAAGAACATATGCGAAGAGCTGTTCGACAAGTATTAATAGGAGAGCATGGCGTAAAACTATCTTTACGTAAATGAAAATAAAAACTGCTGGCGATTACAATAATGCATTGTCACAACAAAGGCAGGGAATATGAATAAAAGCATTAAAACGAGGACCTTTAAGTGAATCACAAATAAAATATGGACGTGTGTTCTCGACATTTTATGTGGTAAATTACTATTAAATTAAAATTGGCAAGTTTGTGTTTTTAACAAAAGCATTTTCTAGCAGCTTCAACAGCCGTATTGGATAAGGATAATCCGGATTGGATCCCAAATTTAGAATAGTTTTGTAAAATGAACCCGCCTTACAGAATGCTTTTTAATACGGACATAGCTGTTTATGTAGAATTTGTAATATTATGATTAAAGACATTTTCAGTCTTTAGATTCTTATATTGCGCAATTTTTAAATATGTGGACTTAGTTTTGGAATAACACTCTTCATATACGTTCAGGTTTTGTTTTATTAAGTGCATATATTGAGTGTTTTTGTAACTAATTTACTTTTATTTTTGTTATTTATAAATCTAGATTTAAGGTCCTAGCTTATTGAACAAAATAAATTTCAAAGGCATTCTAATGTACACGATGTTAATACACGTAGCAAGTTAAATTTAGTTTTGCCCTACCATCGAATTTCCCAAAGTAAGTTCGGTCTTAATAACTATGGTTGCCATTTTTATAATGACATACATGTCAGCATCGGAGAATTGCCATTGGACCAATTAAAAAAAATATATCAAAAGTTTTTTATTGAATAATGCTTTTTATTCAATTTAAGAGCATTTGAAGCAAGTGAAGGGTTTACAGTTGCCTTCCTTGGTTTCCTAATTTACAACATTCATAAATGGCTTTTATATTGGACTAAATGCATTTCACTTATGTGACCAATACATATTTTATAATAAATAAATAAACAACAGTTTCTCGATTTATGATTAATAGTTTTATATATTTATACATTATGATGTATTTTTGTAACAAAAATTGTACATTTTACACTGCCATCTTTTACATGTGGTTAAAAATACATGTCTATCTATCTATCTATTATTATTTAAATAATGGCAAATTAAAAATAATATGATGCACTAACTCACCCCGTTGCATACTGCTATACTATACATATAGAAACTAGCAAAAAACCATAAACATTACTATTTACAATTAAAACATAACCACACATCTTCTAGGATTGCCGTTAGCCCAACACAATCAAAATGATACCACACTGTAACACATTCGTCATTGTCGCATTGAATCATTGGTCTCCCATCGTCTATCTTTTCACAGTGGCACCAAAAAGATACATGTGCTAAACCAGCTTTCTCAGTAAAATATCGTCCCAGGATTTTTTGTTAATAACAAAGTATTTGATTTCCGTAACAAACATTTGACACTGAATTTGATAAAAGTATGAATGATTTTGATCCAAAACGACTTTGTCCTTGACAACTTCTAAACGTGTTTTTTCTTAAGGCGAAGTCTATTATTGTCATATCACGCAGTAAATATGGACACTTTACTTCAACTACCCCACGTCCACAACAGCTACATAAAACTAGGGCATCAGGAGGTGCACCAAGTTCGGAATGAATTTTTGAAAAAAAAAAGGCAATTTTCTTTAACCCCAGTCCCTCATATTTATTTGTTTCTTTTGCAAAATAGGCATCCAAAGCATCATAATCAGTATGTTTTGAACTAAAGAAAG
Source organism: Platerodrilus igneus (assembly GCA_036346225.1). Taxonomy (NCBI): domain Eukaryota; kingdom Metazoa; phylum Arthropoda; class Insecta; order Coleoptera; family Lycidae; genus Platerodrilus; species Platerodrilus igneus. Next base: position 4,380,492 of record JARFIW010000800.1, read on the forward strand.
TGTTCTGAGGATAGCATATTCCTTTTAACAAACTTAGTGGAGGTTTTTCTGTAGATGATCGACGAACAGCTTTAAAGCATGATGCAGTTATTCGCCCTGCTCTTTGTTTGAACCATTTGACACTCATGAATTGCCCAAGTGTAGCCTTTTCTACTGCCATAATTTCTTCAGGCGTAAAGTGCAGATTTATATGTTGAGACAATAGAAACAAAGTTTGGTAATCTTTGTTTAAATTGTTTTCGTTAAACAGTGATTGTAGAGTCACAGGCAAATTAGTTACATCGTTATTGTCAATGTATGAGGTCAAGGGCTGGATCAGCCTTGTAACAGCTGATGACACCCCAATACTTCCAAATCTCTCCAACAGCTCCACCATCTCTACTTTCTGCATTGTTGGTACAGTTAAATTGTTTTTTTTTTGTTTTATTTTTTAAGAGTCCGTATCCTTAATATGGCCCATTTCAACTTTTGCCAATGGTGGTACAGGCCATTGTGTTAATCTTTACAGGGCTTTTCACGACGACCGTGCATTAGACATTTTTCAGAAAGTACAAGAGATAGAAGTATGAAATTTTATATGTAGTGATTGTTCGACATGCCGAGTTGATCTAAAATATTTTCGTTTTGATAGCACTTCCGGTTGTACCGGAAGTTGATATTATCTTTGTTATTTTAAATGGAACACCCTGTATATTTTTGCATTTTTAGATTCTACACACAATTTTAACTTAAATTCCTTTAATAAGTAATATCTCAATTTTTTACCGTTTTCGAGATATTTAGCTTTTTAAGTTTTTTGTAAAAACTGATATACTTTCTTGACAATAATGTACATTTAAACTTACAGTTTAGAAACCAATTATTAGCAGATATACTATTCAAATGTTTGATACACATTTAAATGTATTTGTTTCCATTCAACACCATACGAGGTGTCCGCCATTTTACTTAAAGTTTCTTACATAAAAATCTGAAAAGTCAATTTTCTAAATGGAACACCCTGTATATTTTGCATTTTAGATTCTACACAAAATTTTAAGTTAAATTCCTTTAATAAGTAATATCTCAATATTTAACCGTTTTCGAGATATTTAGCTTTTATGTTTTTTGTAAAAACTGATATACTTTCTTGACAATAATGTACATTTAAATTTACAGTTTAGAAACCAATTATTAGCAGATAAACTATTCAAATGTTTGATAAACATTTAAATGTATTTGTTTCCATTCAACACCATACCAGGTGTCCGACATTTTTACTTAAAGTTTCTTGCATAAAAATCTGAAAAGTCAATTTTCTAAATGGAACACCCGTATATTTTGATATTTTCAAATTGTTCAATCATTTTAAGGTAACCTTATGTAACAAGTCCTATTCTGAAGTTCAACTGTCTTTAAGTTATTTGATTTTAATGACATTAAGTGGTTCTACTACAATAATAAAAATAAATATCAGCATTATGTTCGCAGGAGACTTTAATAAAGGTTGAAAAAGAATAAAAGAATAATTAATCTTTATACTATAACATATGCTCGAAAATGTGACCATTTCTTTCCAAACATGCATTTATTCTTTTAATAAGGTTATCGTGTGTTGCTTTTCTTATTGCTTGTGGTGTTAATGAATTTATAGCAGCTCTAACTCTATCTTTCATATTGGCTTTGGTTGTGATAGGATCTGAATAGACGATGTTCTTTAAGTGACCCCAAAAGAAAAAATCTAGTGGATTACCATCTAGAGTTCTCGGGGGCCATCGAAATGGACCATTATTTGCAATCCATCGGTCTTGAAAAATTCCTGTTAAAAAATCGCCAACCAGTCGGTAATTGTAACATGGAGCACCATCCATTTGATACCATAAGTAATCTCTTTGTGGATGGTTTTGTATTATTGGCTGCACTCCATTTCTAAACATATGAACATACCTTTCTCAAGTTAAATTTTCATCGTAAAATTCCAGATAAAAGATTGAATCGCAATGAATAGCACAAACTACATTAAATTGCCATTTGTCTTGAAAATTTCTTTCACGGACTACGTGTGAATTTTGCGGAGCCCAATAATTGCTGTTGTGCCTATTAAAGACTCCATTTTTGGTAAACTTTGCTTCGTCTGTCCAAATAATGTTTTTTAAAAAGTTTTTGTCCTCTTGACTTTTAGTTAGCAACCACTCAAAAAACTGAACTCTCCGAGGCAAATCAGTGTATTTTAAATGTTGGATGCAGTAAAATTTATACGGGCGCCATTTGTGTTTGTTAAGTATACGATATATGGTCACATACGATATACCTATTTCTCTTTCGGCTTCGTGTAATGAAGCAGTTGGGTAAGCAGAGAAAAATCCTAAAACAGTGATTTCATTGTCTTCATTTTCAACTTGCGGCTTTCTGCGTTTAATGTGTGGAAGAAATGCTCCATTCGTTCTACAGTTTTGAAGTAGACGATTAACTGTATTCTTATTGGGTTTTTGGAGATGCGGGTATCTATTTGCAAATAATCGACAAGTTCGACTATTTATTCTATTACATTCACCGTAAGTAATTATTAAATTTAAGAAATCTTCATTACTATAATCTAATCTTGACATTTTTATTATTTTATAACACACACAATCTAACACGTAATCTAATAAAGTAATAAGACAGTTTGTTAATTCTGTATCACCGTTCGATTATTTGCCAAAGCGTCGTCGAACATAATGCTGATATTTATTTTTATTATCGTAGTAGAACCACTTAATGTCATTAAAATCAAATAACTTAAAGACAGTTGAACTTCAGAATAGGACTTGTTACATAAGGTTACCTTAAAATGATTGAACAATTTGAAAATATCAAAATATACGGGTGTTCCATTTAGAAAAATTGACTTTTCAGATTTTTTATGCAAGAAACTTTAAGTAAAATGTCGGACACCTGGTATGGTGTTGAATGGAAACAAATACATTTAAATGTTTATCAAACATTTGAATCGTTTATCTGCTAATAATTGGTTTCTAAACTGTAAATTTAAATGTACAATATTGTCAAGAAAGTATATCAGTTTTTTACAAAAAAAAACATAAAAAGCTAAATATCTCGAAAACGGTTAAATATTGAGATATTACTTATTAAAGGAATTTAACTTAAAATTTTGTGTAAAATCTAAAATGCAAAAATATACAGGGTGTTCCATTTAGAAAAATTGACTTTTCAGATTTTTATGTAAGAAACTTTAAGTAAAATGGCGGACACCTCGTATGGTGTTGAATGGAAACAAATACATTTAAATGTGTATCAAACATTTGAATAGTATATCTGCTAATAATTGGTTTCTAAACTGTAAGTTTAAATGTACATTATTGTCAAGAAAGTATATCAGTTTTTTACAAAAAAAACTTAAAAAGCTAAATATCTCGAAAACGGTAAAAAATTGAGATATTACTTATTAAAGGAATTTAAGTTAAAATTGTGTGTGGAATCTAAAAATGCAAAAATATACAGGGTGTTCCATTTAAAATAACAAAGATAATATCAACTTCCTGTACAACCGGAAGTGCTATCAAAACGAAAATATTTTAGATCAACTCGGCATGTCGAACAATCACTACATATAAAATTTTATACTTCTATCTCTTGTACTTTCTGAAAATGTCTAATGCACGGTCGTCGTGAAAAGCCCTGTATGTGCATGCTATCTGCTCTTCAGCCCGAGCCTGGCTATATAGAAGAAAAAGAATGACTGCAACATGACTGATACCTCTCCCAAACCAGCCATACATGTGCAGTGCCCAGATGATATGCTACCATCGTTTAAAATGATTATCCATACATTTAGTGGATTTTCCCTTAATTTTTAAGAATGTTTTACCTGTAAAAAACAACATTACTGCACTTTCTATTTATAATATAGTAAACAACATAAATGAATTGATTGGAATAATGCTGTCACTACGATCTAACATCTGATTTCTTACGGAATTGAAAATATAAATGTAACTTTACATGTTACTGAAACTTACCTTTCCTACAACAATGAAAGCATTTTCAAACTTTTGTAAGCTTTCAGCTGTTGTCCCGTGTAATAACTATGAGTTAGTATAAAATAATTTACTAAATCCATCATTACTATATGTGGCACAGAGCAAAGATCTTGCAAACTAAACTCATCCAGGAGGTAGGGGTCACAATCATTAATTATTTTAAGTTTACCATCATACCGGCGTTTAATATCTTGGGAACGAGATTTATAATAGTTGCTTCTTTCCATTTTAGAACTAACCTATAGTCTACAACACTATCTAAACTATTTATTTAACAGTAAAACACTGTTCTAAAACTACGTTCCTAAAAAACAAAGGGTTTTTAATTATTAGGAATATTTCCTAACAAATTCAAATACCATCTTAATATATTTAATAGTAATTGTGTAGATTTAAAATATATAAAAATCAATGGTGAAACTAGAATTGCAACACTAATACAGTTTATCAAAATAAAAACATACAAACTAAACCAAAACCAATGCTAAAATCATAGATTAGTTGGCTAAAATATGATTTAGTTGTCCTCCAGGCAAAATGGCTGATCTGATCTGTCACAGTCAGCTGTTTGAAAATGATCAATATATTACTTTGAAGGTTAAAGAGCATTTTGTAATAACTTATTGATTACAATGCAGTTTGTAGCTTTTCAAACATGTATTGCTGAGGAACAGCACCACGTGGCCACATTCAAATACTATAAAAGGTATATTTTATAATCAGCAATAGGAATCAATTCATAATTAATAAAAAAAACAATTTATTCATAAGTTAACACTATTATGTTTAATTATTACAATTTTATTCCTTTATATAAATCTGGAGAAGCAGGCTCTCCTAATCCAGGAGCAAGTTCAATGGAAGGCGATTCACCTTCTTCTGCTACACGATAATAATTTTCCCTACCTTGTCGATACACAACAGTCAAACGTGGTTCCTCGACTATGCTATCCCCTTTCGCTTTCATGTCTCTTAAAATGATTTCTCTTAAAAGAGGAGGGAAGCTGGTTGTTCTTGGCATTATCCTTTCTTTACGAACATGACCCTTAATAGTACAAAATTCAGCCTCTTTAGCTTTTGGTATTAATTGATAATCGGTTATCGTACTTATACCATAAACTCTTGCTAGTTCAGGTATCTTTCGGCCTCGAAAAGTCCTTTCAAACCAAACAATTACTTGGCGAGGATCCTAAAATACTTTTAATGTAACTCATGCAACTCGATCAAATAACTTACATTAATATGACGTAGTTCAGGATTTGGAACTGTTTCAACTTTAACTATTTTCATAAAACAAGGTTCTGGATGTTTCTCATAATGGCCTCTAGTAATAATTCTTCCAACACCCAAGTTTTTTAGGTTTCCCACGATCTCCCATAATGTTTTTCCTTTGAAACTAGTTTGTATACCTATATATTTGTAGGGCATGATGAAACTAGACGATTTCACAGCTTTTAAATGTAAGTAGTTTTATTTTTATAGGTTATGTCATTGACAACTAATACGGTTATGCTATGTATGCCTGATTCTAAACTGGTTATTCCGTGTATTTAAACAGAAAATAATATGGATTTACAAATGAAATATAAAATTGGGAGTATTACTGCACTAATCAGAGAGCACATAATAAATTGCTGCACCAACCACTACTATAAAAACATTATTAAATTTTTGTAGTATATAAATGTTTTACAAATAAATTTATTTAGCATAGAAGCGTTAATTGAAGTATTTCAATCAACGATAGAAGCATAAATGGAATATTCGTTTTGCACTTTTTTTGTAGTAAGCAAAGCACTGCCAATTTTATTACTTGTTTACTTAAAATAATGGAAATTGATGAAAATACACCCATTTGGTATAGAAATAGGAACAAAAGTTAAGAGATTGCAAGATTTTAGTAAACATTTGATGAAAATACTGTAACAAATTGTTTAATTTTTACAGCAGAGTAGCTAGAACCATAAAACCAGTATAATTATAATACACAGTCAAGGTCAGTATCTACTTATTACTGACAAATGTACTTAGCCAATTTAAGACACAACAATATCGGTAAGAGGATGCCAGTTCAATCTTTCTATCATTCTGCACAGAGACTTCAAGCACAATTTTCAAAATAAGTGTGCAAAAAAATTTACAAGTATTGCTTGGTTTAAATTCAATTTTACCTACACTAGACATGTTTCTAGTTTTAAAAATATAACACTATCCTTTGTTGTTCATGTACAATTCACCAAACATGCCTTGAAACAATTTACTGGACTCCACAGCAGTTAAATAATTTTGTACACCTAGTAAAAGATTTTTTATATTTATTTATTGAACTTATTTTACATATTACTTATACAAATAATTGTAAATTATTTCGCACAATTTTTACATTGGTAATATTCCATATACAACATTTTTTCTACTGTTTCCATCGAAGACAAAAATCACAACAAATACGGGTGCTGAAGGAATTATTTCTTCCTCACATGTGAGGCAACACCATTTTACAAAACCCCTAACTTGATTTATATATATTTTAAATAACATGCATGTCTCTACATCGAAAATTTTCTTTAAGCTAGATATATTTACTTTCAAAATTTTAGCATCAATTTCTTCTATTGCAAGTAAATCAACACTTTCAATGTATATTATTTTTACGTTTGATTCTTTAAAAATCTACTATAACAAAATATCTACTTTTTACAATTTTTGAGTCAAATCATAACACGGCTTTAGAGCTTTCTACGGTTCATGCTTCAATACTATTTTGTTTGTCTTGATCCAATAAGTGCAGCTGTTAATTCAAGCCATCGAATGGTCATAAGTTTTATTGGTGCAACTAGTCTTTTTGCTGCTACCAATGAACATTCTATGATCCCATTCGACTCTGTTCATAAATATGCTACAACTGCAGTATAATCCTTACTTCAATCCACAAAAACATGGTGCTGAATTTCAACGTCCTTCCATCCTTGTTGCAAGCACGGATAACAACTGGGAATTTTTAACTGTTTTACTCATGTTAATGCATTGATCCTAATCTGTCATTTTTCATTGTGTTCATCAGTAATGATATCATCTCACCCTATATTTGACCACCATACATTCTGTTAAAGAACTTTTCGGTAACTTAAATAGTGAGATTTTAAGCCAAACGGATCAAATACAGACATTATTGATATGTGCAACATTTCCTTCTTTGTTGGTCTTCTCACCATTCAAATTTTCTGCATTTCTTCTATTTAACCGCAAAGAGTAGGTAAAGACATCTGTTTTTGTGCTCCAATACATACCAAGAACTTTCTTTTTTTACCCTCTGTCTCAAGATTCAGATTCATGGGTGAATTTAAGATACACGACTCAGAAACTAATGCGTGCTGAATATGATCTCCATTTTCCAATATCAAATACAGGATCCGCATGTATCATTTTCATCTGACTGGATAATTCAAGAACAGTTTCTTCAGTGTCACAATCAAAAAAATCGTCTACATAATGGTTTTCTATTATAACTTGGACAGCATTGGAAATTCATTTTCCATGCCTTAGCATTGGTGTTCTTTGCATATTGCGCACTACTTGGTGAGTATGTTGCACCAAACATCATGACTTGCAGTAAAAGTATTTCTGGTTCTTGTTTCATAGTCTCGACAGAAGAAACGCTGTACTTGCTGGTCTTCGGCCCTCATCCTAATTGGGTATTACATTTCTTTAATGTCACCGCTAATTGCGACTTTAATATGTCTAAATCTCATTAAAAAACTAATTAGCGACAACTGATCTGGCCCCTTTAACAAAGTTGAATTTAGTGACACTCTTTCGACCTTGGCAGCAGCTTCGAACATTATTCTGATGTCTCCTGGCTTATTTGGGTTTATTACTAGGAAATATTGGTAAATACTTTTTCCATAAGATATTAGGAGCTTTCTTTTGTTAGTTTACGTATATATTCCTATTCTAGGTACTGCTGGATTAGGTCATTCTTTCAGCAACTACAGGCTTGCGCTTCAGGCTTTGTTCTAGACAAATCATTACATGAAGTGCCATTTGTTTGCTCTCCGGTAACCTGATATCAGCATGTTTCCATTAAATCAGTTTCAAACCTGCCATTAATGTGCCTGGTTATACTCTTCATTACTTCAAAGCGGTCTTCTGTTTTTTAGCGGCGATGTCATCTGCAAGCGGCATCACAGTAACACTACCAATGCAGAACAAACGTTTAAGTTTTTCTTCTAAAATTTTAATCATGGATAGATGATTGATACTGTTGATCATTAAAGTAATTACCACTTTGTGCAGTGTTTACACAATGTGCAGGATATCGTCCATCCCAGTAAGCATTTGGCAGCTTTTGGCTCCTTATCATTGTCCATTCGCTGTTTAATAGATGGTGCAACTCCCCAATTATTAAGTCCTATTAGTATCTTCCCATTCTGAAAGGGCCTGCACCCTGAAGTTCTAAAATACCAGAACGGATAGAATGGTTTGAATGTCTCGGTGAACTAAAAAGCCGAACTATAATAGGTTTGACCAAATTAGTGGGATCTTTATTGAGGAACCAGACTAAGACAGGTCCCCGAAAGAGAACAGCTCTTTCAATACTTAAGAGTGGTAAATACCTTGGAGCTCGAAATGTCACACTAAGACACACAACTGCGACATGGAATGCAACCGGAAACCACCACATTACCTACCAAGTGCACAGTGTACTGAAAATGTTTTAAAATGATGGCATCCTGTGGATAAGAAATTCCGGAGTTAAAATAGTTCCCCATTCGTATTTCTGGGAGGGGACTACTTCAGAGGATGTGATCGATAAGTTTAAAGGAAGAGCAGGGAACATTTTGCGAGTCGGAGCGTAGATTGTCAGAAGCATGAAACAAGTAGGTAAAATAGAGAATCTGAAAATTGAAATGAATATGTTAGATTAACGAAGTTTGGTGGTCAGGGGCAGTACGTTTATGTAGAGAATGATTTAGGGTAATTCATACAGGATCTGAGGAAGGAAATTCAGGTGTAGGGATAGTCGTGTGGAAAAAGATAGGACACTGTGTAGAAAATTAGTTACAAAAAAACGAAAAAGTGCTCATGGTAAGATTAAAATCTAACCCTGTAAATATAGTGATAATACAGGTATACATGGCTACCTTTAGCTACAGTGATGAGGAGGTAAAAGAGATCTACAAATATAGGCTGGTAGAATTTTGCGACAAAAACAATGTAACCATCACAAACACGTTATTTCAACATCATGCTAGAAGACGATACACGTGGAAGATGCCAGGAGACACGGAGATATGAAATAGAATACATTCTTGTTCGACAATGGCTTAGAAATCAAGTAAAAGACTGTAGATGCTACTCACAAGCAGATATAGACACAGACCACAACTTAGTAATTATGAAAGCCGTGCCTAAATTTAAAATTTTGAAAAAGGGCACAGAAAAAGGCACTTTGACTTTGAGAAACTAAAAGATATAGGTATCCACAAAAGATTTGAGAAAAAGTCAAACGAATTACTGAAAGACATCGGAAAAATTTTTGATACTGTGGAAGTGGAAACAAAATGGAAACAGAGATACAAAGCCATAAAATGGGAAATTATTCGCCAATGCAGAAAAGCTAACGAGCAGTGGATTGATGAAAAGTCTAAAAAGAAACAAACTAAGATGGAAATAGGAAAGACAGCTGAAGCATACAAACTACTTAGAATGAATGTTAGGGATATAAAACCTAACAGCATAAATATAAGGGGCACCGGAGAAAACGTCATTATAGAAATATTAGGAGAAGATAAATTTACGTGTAGGCAAAACAGGAGAACACGGGAGGCCATTTTAACTTTTAAGGTGTTAATGGAGAAAACGACAGAAAAAGAAGAAAGCTTGTATATAAGGTTTGTAAATTTGGAAAAAGCATTTGACAATGTAAAATGGGAGAAAATGTTCGAAATACTCAAATAGATTGCAATGAGTTATAGGGATAGACGAATAGTACATAGCTTATACAAAGAGCAAACAGCGGTAATAGAATAAGAGCAGGAACATAGAGAAGTAGATATTAGGAAGGGGTGAGGCAGGAATATGCCCTATTTCCATTAATTTTTAACTTATATACCAAAGAGGTAATGAATACTGTCAAATGCAGATAAGTACTTGGAATTACTATGCAGGAACAAAAAATTGATATGTTTATATTTGCAGATGATATAATGGTATTAGCATCTAGCAAGGAAGAGTTATAAGTAGCTCTTAATACATGGAAACAGTTCTAACAGAGAGATATAATATGAAAATGAACAAAAATACAACTAAAATATTAGTATGTATAGGAAAGGTAAATAAGTCAAAAACTAGAATTCAAATAGGAAACGAGAACTTACAAGAGGTTAAGGGTTTCTGCTACCTAGAATGCCAAATAACGCAAAATGGGAAGAACGCAAAGGATATAAACTAAAGATTAGCACAACGTTGTGCTACATTTAACAAGAAAAAGCAACCACTGTGTTCAAAGACAACAAACAGAAACAAGGAATAGATTGCTTAAAACATATCTGTGGAGCACAGCACTGTACGGCTGTGAAATGTGGGCAGTTGGAGAAGCAAACAGGAAAAAGGTAGAAATCTTTGAAATGTGGTGCTATAGACATATGATCAAGATACCATGGACAGATAAAGCTATGAACAAATAGGTTTTCTAAATGATAGGCGAAAAAAGAGATATGTTGGAAACAGTAAAAAATAGGATGATATAACATGTACTAAGGAATGGGAGAATAGTGCATACTATATTAGAAGCAGTTAGAGAAAAAAAGAGAGATAGAGGTAGACCTAGATTAGACTATTGCTCACAGATAGTGAAAAATGTAAGCTGTGGGAATTTTAGGGAAATGTGTAGGTTAGCTCAGAATAGGAAACCGTGGAGGTATGCGTCCAACCAGTTTTAGGACTGAAGACCTATTGATGATGTTGATTAGTATCTTCGGAGTGGCACCTCTATATGATGTCACAGGAATGCCTTTGAGATATCGGTGACATTTAGAAATTTCTTCATAGTTTAATGATTGAGATAACATGTTTAATTATTTCACTGTAAGAACTTCATTCAATTCGTATTCTGGGGCATTTTTGTAATCACCAGATACCTTTAAATATACTTGCACAGAGCCATTTTCAGTTCGTTAGAAGTGCCAATAAATTTCAAATACAAATTATATTTAGGTTCCTGTAATTGTAGTTCTTTAGTAATTATTTCCAAAAACGTGCCACTTGCACCTTCACCTAAGAATGCAACAGTCTCAATAACCCTGGCCGCTTCTAGGTACAACTCGTATATAGCAAAATGTAGTAGGGAAATTTTCCTGTGTTGAGTTTAGTTGTGTTGCCACTGTGTACCGCATCGTTTTCAATGAACATTTTCGTTGGGCTTTCTACTGGATGCATCAAAGGATCGTGTTTTCCTTTACATTCTGGCACCATGCACTTTACTGCAACTGAGCATCTGTAGGGATACTTCATAATATGTTTGTGGAGGCACTGTTTATATACCCCATTTGTACGTAGACTTTTCTACTTATTCTCATAAGAACTTTGTTTGAAAAGACTGCACTCTACCAAAGCTTTACAAGAACCTTTACAGACCATGCAATTGATGCTGTTTTTTTTTTGAAGTATTCGGTACAGCATGGACGTTTACATATCTATCCTTTCTCTGTGATTTGTCTGTTAAGATTACTTTAGTTTTTGTAGCAGTTAGGTCCAGTGAGGGCATTGCTAAGCTGATGTCATCAATAACATCATTCAACCAATTACGAAAAGTTAAAACATCATATATATATTAAAACCACTACAATATATATATATATATATATATATATATATATATATATTGTAGTGGTTTTAAAGGGTTAAATTTAGGTATGAACAAGGCAATTTCAAACACCCTGTATAGAGGAAACAACAAAATTTATTTCATTTAGTTAATTTAAAGTAACAAGTATTAACAAAATTTTACAAGTAGTGATTACAATTTAGTTAGGTTCGTAAAGAAAAAAAACTGGATAAGCCAATGCAAATTATTAATTAATTTAATTGAGTACAATTGAAAGGGTTATAACGTCTAATACGCATAAGAGCATAAAAAATCGATAATACCAAGGCGAAACGCTTTACTAACAAACAAACACGTCGAATATATGAAACGCAAACTCCTAAAAATGTTATTTTAAAACGTTCGTTAATTGAACACCTGCATGTTTTGGAAAGGTCAACTTCTCCTTATTTGTGTAGATAAAAGACAAAATTTGAGGTATGTTGTGCAAACGGTTGGACGGTTCGCATGAACGCTAACCAAAAGTTTCCTTAAAGCGCAGAAGGGATGGACAATCAATATTATGCTTTGGAATGAGAGAGGCATAATAGCAGTTCACTTTGAAACGCACGTCTTCAGTCCACGTGGGTTAGATAGCACGCAGACAGTAATATCGATTTTCTACTACTCAAACAAGGTTAGAAGGAAACATCTAATATGCATAAGAGAGGAATAGAGTTAATATAGGCGGGGTTTTTAAAACGTTACTGAATATATCATTGGTCTAAATAGTTAGTTGCACAGCAGACGAACACGGGAAAATTGAATGCGGGGTTTTCGGAAAATATCGTATCAACGAGCTAAGTTTCAAAGATTTCGAAAACGGTTAAACCAAAATTTGAAGAAGTATTATTTTAATTGAGGTATTTCGCGTGAAGAGTGGCCGAGTGTTGGCCTCATAGTTTGAAACGTGGTTAGTGTCGAGTTTATTTTTAACTGAGGTGCGACAGATATTTTAACAAGCTCGTGAAGTAAAGTAAAATAAAGTAACGTAAATTAAATTCTGCAATCATAAAATAAGTGTAATATACTTGGATTTGGATTTGGACGGATCTTGAATGAATAGCATGCAGCACAACTTAGATGGTGTTCATCTATAAATAGCTGGAGGCGGCAAGCAGAGCAGAACCACAAGACCGAGGGTGCAGGAACTTAACTTCATTGTCAACGAAGTAGGGATCTTTAAGAAATTCCAGGTAACGCATTAGAATTTGCTGTTTTTTATAAACTATGAAATTAATGTGATGTGTGAGAGTGGACTTTGATGGTATTTTGCATTGTTTTGCGGATTGAAAATAATACGTATAACTAACTTTGGTGATGGTATTTGAATATAAATCTAAAGGTGTATATAAAACTTATTAACGTTCCTCATGAACCTAAAATTTTTATTGTTAAGAGTACATGGGTTTTTTTGTGTTTGTAGTAAGAGTATGCAAAGTAAAAAGCATGCATTAATAAAATAAACTGGGTTATCATGAGCTCACCATACTCCAGAGTGTACTAATTAGAAATAATTATAAATAAAAAGAAAAATAAGGTATTATTCAGGGCCCATTTACTCCTGTTACATTCAATGTGTTTGATATTTCAATTTAACATTTTAGACTTTACAAAGATAGAATTTATTGAGGTGTAACTTGAGCACCGAGATGTAAATAATCTTAAATTTTTATTTGTAAATAGTGATAAATAAATATTGTATGATTGTTGTATTATTTTGTGGTTTTATTGCGAGTGTGCGTGAACGATAAAGAGTATGATAGTAAATCTAGGTATCCAAGAGGAGGCTTAACTGAGCTAGCCGGGGAGATGTTGAAGAAATCAATCAAAGTGATAGGGCAGGAATCTGGGTAAGAATTATTTTTTTTGAAAATTCTCCTTCTTGTGAAATTTATGACGATGTTTGGTAAATTAATAAAATGCTCGAATGTTTTTTGAGAAAGCTCGATTTATATAGGCTAACACGGCAATTTATGACGCCCAATTCTTGGGGCATATATATATATATATATATATATATATATATATATAAAATATAATATATAATATATATATATATATATATATATATATATATAAATATATCGTATGAGGTTTGATGTGCCTGACCCACTGATACTTTATTGATACTGAAAGCTTATCCACTAGCTCTTGAATTAGTAATGGATTCACCATGTGATGTTCCATGTGTACAGATTTTAACAAGGCGTATAAGTTTTGTACTGATCCAGCATATTTATCTAAAGTTTTGGCTTTTCTTTTTAGGACTAACATCTTTATGTATTTTATTTATTTGTAAAACTTTGAAGCAGCATATCATAACACCTAGAAAGTCAAATAACACAAGAGGGAAAGAGCGCAAAAGATATAAAACAAAGGACTATCTAAAAAAGATCCGATGCATAAACTTCAGGGACACCAATGGAAGCGAAACAACAAAATAGAAATTAGAATAGAGCTGTAGAATAAAAGAAAAATCGGAAGAAAAAACTAACTCCAGACTTGATGGGGAGAACAAAATATACAGAGAGAGACGGAAGAAAAGAAGAATCTTGGACGTCGGCGTTTTTAATGGACTAGGTTTATTGGCGAAAACACAAGTCTAATAATCTAAAATTAACTAACCGATAATATCGAGCGATTAGGAAAGAAACAAAACTAAAATTAAAGAAGATTGAACCGCATGTGGGGGACAGCAAAGAGCCGAAAGAAAAAATGAATAACAGTCCGAACGTAAAGGAAGAAAAAAATAAGTAGCATCAGGTTGACAAACAAAACAAAAATTAGGGCAGAAATTAAGCGAAACAAAATTGAAGTGAACGCTAACCAAAACCGAAGCAAAAGTTAACCCAACGTTACACCGAACAAAATCGGGGCAAAAAAAATTAACTAAAACAAATTCGCAGCCGAAATTAATCACCAAAAAAGAATCGCAGCCCAACGCCAGGGCGTCAGTAAATATACTACGTACCTAGGTGTAGCCGGACGAAAAGTAGATACCAGGCTAACTACCAACCGCGGAGAGTGGGGGGATTCCCCTACTTACCAAAAAGAAACAACAAAAATAAAGTACATCGCCCATGATTATCTGTTAACACATAAAAATAAATAAAGGATTCTGTACAAACAAGCAAAAGGAAAATAAATTAAGGGTTACTATTTTAGAGCCAACAATTATATTCTACGGGCAATTTAGAAATTTAGCCTCAAAGTGCGCATCTCGTATTTACACACAATTAAATTAATCAGTATCGAATAAAAACTGTGAGAACTTTTGTCAAGTGTTTTTAAATTTTTACCTAATAATTGATGTAAAGTAACTAATTAATAAAGCGAATAAACGTGTGCGTTCTTTTGACACGCATCTTTAAAAATAGTACATCGCACCTGTAGAGTGATAATATCGGATCGCAGCAATAAATATATAGTTCTACAATGTGACGTTTCTTGTCACGTAACTACACCAACCGTTGATGTGGAATAAACCATTAATGCACACAAAAGAAAACAAGTTGCATACCTGTAGGTATCCTGATCCGTCGGGGTTGAGTCAGCATAGAAACACCATGGCCGTCAGCATACATTTATACTGCTACCATAATTGCAGCAGCAGTCTACGGACAAAAGTAGTCGTTCTTCGTAAAGAAAGAAATTGTTTTACATAACGAAAGAAGTTGTTTTACATAACGAAGCTAAAAAGAGCATCTGATTAGAATGGGTACACGCGGGGAAAGCTCACCGAATACACGCAAGACACCTAGTTGTTGAACAGAAAGACGTGCATCGCTTTTTGAAATACAGTGACGAATAAAATGTAAAAAACCCTTCGACGCACTAGATGAAGAATCAAACTCAACTATGGTTCAAACAACAGGAATTCGAATTGCCAATTCCTAGCTTAGCAAAGCGCGTTAAAACTGGAAAACCCGGGTTTATATCGAATAGTGCGCGACCATATTTCAACAAGTCGTTACATTGGAACAATAGAGAAAACCATTATACGGCGATCGTAAGATATGCCAAGATACCGGGTAACTAAAAATGGGATGTAACTATTTACTTGTAGCATAAACTTGTCGTTTCGAAATAAATGAGTTCAAAATGAAAATTTGTAGAAAGTGTATTTATTATTGTAAACAGGATGTTATTGAAGAATTTAGGAGATGATGGTGTACCTAGACTATTTAATTTATAGAATAAATTTTCGTTTTAAAAGCAAAAAGGGGTTTGAGCAGAGGAGTTTATTCGGGAGCGTGTTTATTATGAATCATGTTGAAGGATTTCACAGATTTATGGTAAAACGGGCTTATGAAGTAACAAGTAAACTATATAGGTGGTTGGTGAAGAATTTAAGAATTGAAACGGAATTTATTCGAACGAGTACTGAATTAACAAGGGAAAAATTTTAAGAACAAAATTGGAACGTAACATACTTTTAAAAAACAACTTTCTTGTGATCTTATTATTTTAGTTAAAAGTAATTGCTTAGCACGTCTTAAACTATTTGGAAACCAAAACTAAGGACCAATCAATTAAGCTGACATCAATTCGGAAATCCAAAAAATATTAGGCTAAAACCAGTGCAATTTTTTCTTTATAAATTTATTTTTCTTCGTTCTTGTTTCGATTTTGCAATGAAGGAATCAAATTATAAATGTGTAGAGTATCAGTCGATAAAAAATGTTTTTCTTATGAAATTGTAAAAACATTGATCTGGAAGGGCCAAGGTTCTAATTAGCAAATTGTTAATCATATCTACAATTAAAGCAATTTTTGAAAATTGACCACCATTTAACGAATTTTCTCAATTTTAGTTAAATACAGGAGTTTGTGATTAAAGGTTATTTTATGGTTCCTATTCTAAAACAATGAACAACAATATCCACTTACGAATAAGCGTCAGTTGTTTGATTTCAATTGGTTGTTGGCCACTAAAGTTTAAATATACGCATCTGAACACATTATATAAAATGTATAGCATTCTTACGTTCTCAATCCACGCCGGTTTTGTTCTATCGCAGTATATAGAAATGTACTTTTTAATTGGGAAAAGCTTTGATGACGTATTAGCAATTATGGGTGTAAGTTTACTGTTCACCCTTGATTTGATTAAAATATGGGTTGTACGTACCAAAATTATTCAGCGACTAGTAGGTAAAATTTCTGCAACTGAATCTAATATTCTGCAAAGCAACAATGAATCTATCCAAGAAATTTACATGAAGTATGTGTCTGCAAATTACAGAGCAAACCAAGCATGGATAATACTTGCCTATTCGTGTTTGATTTTATTTCTTTTTGCTCCCAAGATCACAGAGACGCTTGCTCCACCGTCAAAACTCTCCGAAATCGTTGATAATACCACAGTATATTTGCCAAGGCCGCTGGTGTTAATTGCATGGGTACCTTTTGACAGGTACAAGTATTATTCAGCTACTATGACGTGGCAAATTATAGCATCAATTGTACTTACAACGTACTTAACAGCATGTAACACGTTTTTGTATGGATTGACAACGTTTGCCCTAGGACAAATTAAGTTAGTACAAAAACAAATTAAGGAAGCAGTTTCCGAAGTGAGACAAATAAGGAATTGTGTTATTTACCACAAAGCAATTATAATGTAAGTTTAAACAATAATTCTAAAACTTCGGGAATGCAATATGTTCTTCTATGTGAAGTAGAAATTTTGAGTTCGAACGCGCAATGTGTTACGGGAAAGATGAAAGTTACGTTAATAAATTTTGATTTTCCAGGAAGGGCAGCGGTCCCGTAAAAAATATAAGGGTACGTCGGTTAACTGCAATGATATGAGAGTTAGTTCCTATGAAAAAAATTATAAAAGAAAATAAAAAGATTCCAAAAAAATGAACATGGATGAAATATCAAAAACCTTGTGACACTATTTTTTTGTTGTAATAATTAAAAGCGTCAAACCGTCTGTCACAGCAATCCCTTTTGATTTTATATCTATACGGAAGATGGTTATTCCGCATATATCTCCTTTGCATCCGTTTTTTAAATTTATCCCATTATATTTAGCTTTATTCAAAATATCTAAAAAAGTACCTTTAAATTTTTGTTATAATTAAAGAAATTGGAAGATAAAATGAGTTTTCCAAATAAGATTCCATCGTTGGAGTAACTGGATATCCTTTACAAATGTGTTTGCTCACCTAGTTTTTAAATAAATTCAAATAAAGTTCAACCCAACGAAGATCTATTAACATAAAATAATTGAGATAAAAATACAAATGCGTTTTCCTTTAAAAAGCTTAGATTTCTTAACCTCAAGCTGGCCATGTATGCTAAGAGAAATTCTAAAAAGACCCTAAATCTAATCCATCACTAATACTATTACTCCAAATTTTTCAGTTTGCCATATTAAATTATGACATGTATTAATCTTAGTTTCTGTAAATTTGGTTAATAACAAATATGGAAAATAGTAAAATACTAGTTATTCGTAATTTGTTCATTGTCCATTCCAAACTATTTAACATCAATATGCACTAGCTCCGTCGCTAATCAATGCAATAAATTAAGTATTTTCACTTTAATTCCCTATAACATAGATATACATCATTGACAGTTTCAATCCACATATACATAATTATTAAATTTAAGCATAGAACTCAAACATTATTCGCGATTTTATTCAAAATCCCTGAATCTGAGAATGTCCAGAGATTTTCAGGGTTTCAATTTTAGTTAACACAACGCCCTTAACTAAACACAAGCCACTTATTTGAACTGTTTTTGCAAGTTACCCTTTTATTACCGCACAAACACGAGTTTACAAAATCCCGCGCATGGTTAACCTCCTTACCAAATCTGCAAATCATATAAAAGCTCGGGCTCCGTTTAAATTCTCTCTGTGGAGGCCACGTTACATGCTTGAAGCTGGTTTTGTTTAACGTTACTTTTAACTTAACCTCTAACCACGCGGCCATGTCCGTTTTGTTACAACCTCGTAAGACTACATTTTGGCATTTTCTTATTACTGTCTCGAGAAAAATTAATTTTGTTCTTCGTTCCATGTAATTATTGTCATTTAATTCCCCCCTTTTCTTACATCGACTAATGGTTTGTGTCATGGTACAGTTTTTCTATTGGATTTATAAAGTGAATCTCGGGAAAGTAGTTGTGGTATTGTGTGATTTACTTAGATTAACGTTTGTGTTTCTTTCTGTCTTAATAAAATAAAATAAATACTTTGTAACATTTTACATTGTATGACATTCATTGATTAAACCATATTGAATTTGATATTCGTAAATTTCCTTCTAAAATGTGTCTAGGGTTTTTGTATTGCAACTATTTAAGATTAGTTCTAATTTATATTGCTAAAATTTGCAAAAAGCTCTCCTATCTTTGGCACATACACAGACACACACACACACACAGTCACACACATACATACACACACGCACACAAACACACACACACGCACACACACACACACACACACACACACACACATATATATATATATATATATATTGCTATGATGAGAGGGTAATTTAAGGGTAGATTAATTCATAGGGGTTGTAGAATAAATGTAAATAATTTCAACGTTAAGAAAATCAAATTATTCCACAAATTATAGGAGTAAAACGACTATTTTACAAAAGATCAATAACGAGCACACTGTATTTAAAGTATATTTAATTTAAAGCATAAGATAGAAACTCATTTTGCAATAATCAAACACTATTTAGCCAAAAATAATAATGTATACGTCTTATAATACGATTTAAGTTCAAGAAACGAGTAAAGATAAGGTTCTAAACGCAACAAATTGCATCAATGTAAACACATTATCGGGAAAGATAGATAACCTGGTATTCTAGCTATCTAATAATTTCGTCAAAAATGTCAACGCATGAATAAGTAAACGCATTTTAATACGTCATTATTAGAAAATGAATACGTGGCTAGGAATATTACATTTGCAGAGAAATCCAACATATTTTAATAACAAATAAATAACAGACGGTTCGTTATACGATAAGCTTTGGACTGTAAGCGACAGAAATATAAAATACGTGACAAAATTGCACTAGATATTTGAAAATTCTAAGAAGATACTATGATATATTAAACGCTTACGTGATCGGCAGAGCATTTCATCGAGAATTAAACCAGGAATTTGAGAAATACCAAGGTTTTACAGAAATACAAACGTTTATCAATAAACACGCTGTGCACGCCAATTAAAACGTTGAAAGGTGAATCTTATAAATACGATAGGAAACTCGAAAATAGACAGTATATCTTCAACATGGCACGAACCACGTCGATTTAAAATGAAAATTATGTACCAGTAACAATTAGTGAAAAGTACATAATTTATTAAAAGTGAAAAATTGAAAGTGACAATATGCGCAACGAAGAATAGGCTGTTTTACGCGTAAACACAAGATAAACTATTAATTGTATTTTATTTTAAATATTTAACAAATTTAGGCCTTCGAATAAAGATCCGAATAAGGCTCCGAAAAAAAGGTCCGAATAAAGATTTAAATGTACGTCTGACTAAATACTCTAAATGCATATTTAAATGCTACGTCTGAAAATACGTCTAAATAAATTATTACATAGAAATATAAAATAAACGTGAAGATACTCAAAGTTACTCCAGAAATCTAAAGGGAAAAATACAAGCAACCATTAATCCATCATTCTGGTCAATCAAGTGAAGCAAGTCGAGCCGTAACAATCAAGGAATGCTGACCACAGATAATATGGAGCAATTCCAGTGACAAGCAAGGAAAACGCAGGTTAGAGATCTTAAAGTTTTTATTGGTTAAAGACTTTTAATTTTAATATTTGCTATATATTATATATCTGTAAGAGTCAACAAAAAGGTCATTTGGGAATTTGAAAATAGGGAAAGCAGCTTTGAACGTTTGAAAGGTACTTCAGAGTAATTAAAAAGATATTTTTGCTGGCTTTCAGGAAATTATAAATTTGATGAATGTTAATGTTCTATTCAGGGGCTAAATTTTGAATTTACATAAAACTGTACATATTATCAATCATTATACTGTGTGATTTTGGATTGCTTCATTTAAATTATTTCCACAGATAAAAACAAAAGGGGTTAAACAATCTTTATTGTTGTGAAATAGGGCATTCATTGAGCTAACCGTGGAAAACAAAATCATGAAATTAGAGGATTTTAAAAGGGGTTGATATTCATCACCAATACCAATAATCCACCAAAATCGGGTTTAAAAGGGCATAACACAGCAATTTTAATGACACCCAACGTAGGGGCTATATGACAGCAATATTAATGGTACGCCCAATCGTGGGGCGTGGGTGGACAACAAGGTATTCGTGTTTCAGATGTCATTAAGGTGACGATAGAGTCACAAATGAATACAAAGTTAACGGGATCTACGGATTGTGGTATTTTGAAAAAAACCACATGTTCTTTGCCCCATGCTTTCATCAGTATTTCTGAATTAAGCATTCCATGTGATCTAAAATTGGCAGATAAAAATTTCTACATTCCTGGTGAAATTGATCTTTTAGTAGGAGCTGATGTTTATTTCGATATACTTCAGGTCGGTATTCTAAGGTTAGGAGAAAATCTTCCTGTCTTGCAAAACAGTTTATTTGGGTGGATTGTAAACGGAAGTATACCAAGTTTACAAAATATTTGCTCTAATGTAAGTGTTGTATTGTGTTCTCTAGGTAGAGACTTAGATGTGCTGATTCAACAATTTTGGAAACTGGAAGTTGTTAACAACAAAAGACATATGTCTTTTAAAGATAAATTTTGTGATTAAATGTACTCTACTACAACAAAAGGATTAGATTCGGATATTTTTGAAGTCTGGTTGCCTGTCAAACCGGCATATGATGTTTCCTTCCTAGGAGACTCACTCACTAAAGCTACACAAAAGTTTTATTCACTAGAGCGAAGGTTTAGTAGGAATCTTAAACTAAAGGTTGAGTATAATGCATTCATTGATGAGTATTTGAAGCTAGGTCATGCAAAAGATATAACTCAGGAAAAGGATTCTATGCCGGTAAATAGATACTACCTTCCACACCATTGCACAGTGCGTGAGGACAAACTCACAACTAAATTTCGCACTGTTTTGACGGCTTGATGAAAACTACATCAGGTCTCAGTCTCAATGACATAGTGCTTAGGGGTAGTCCAGTTCAACCAGAATTGTTTGACATAATTGCAAGGTTCCGTACATTTAGGTACGTTTTGACAAGCGACATACAGAAAATGTATAGAAGTATACGAATCAACGCTCAAGATAAATTCCTGCAAAATATTGTCTGGAGAGAGGATTCATGAAGTCCATTGCGTCATATTGAACTGCAAACAGTCACATATGGTACAAACTCCGCACCATTTCTTGCAACAAGAACATTGGTGGAAATAGCTAACCAAAACAAAGATTTGTTTCCGTTAGCCGCAGAGACTTTACTAAAACAAACGTACGTAGATGACGTATTTGGTGGATCAAACACGTTCGAAGAATTAGTTCAACTTCAAAGGGAACTAACAGAATTATTACAGTCCGCAGGGTTTATGCTACACAAGTGGAATTCTAACAATCGGTCATTGTCTTTATCTTTACAAAAGGAAACTTCCAATGTATTAGGTGTTATATGGAATCCCATTTCAGACTCATTTCAGATACCGGTACCAAGCTTAATTGAGAAAAAAATGAAATTTTAGGCACAATAGCACCAATTTTTGATCCAATGGGTTTTGTAGGGCCAGTGATTATTGTCGCAAAAATAATCATGCAAAAATTATGGTGTTTAAAAATTGAATGGTACGATGTTGTTCCACAAGAACTGTTAGTTGAATGGTCAAAGTTCCTTGGACATTTATCAGATTTAACGGCTCTTAGTATTTCACGATAGATTTTCATTCCAAAAAAGGTTGTAAATACACAATTGATAGGCTTCTCAGATGCTTTCCAGCAAGCATACGGTGCATGTCTATATGTCAGAGTTTTATATAAAGACAAAACGGTTTCGTGTCACATTGTTTGTTTAAAGTCTAGGGTAGCTCCGTTAAAAACGACGTCGTCGCCCAGATTGGAACTTTGTAGATGTTTATTACTAGCACGCATGCGTAAAAGACTTGTAGCATGGATGAATTTTAAATTTGATAAAACTATCACGTTCACTAACTCACAGATAGTGCTCGCTTGGTTGCATTCATCACCATCGCGTTGGTCGACGTTTGTTGCTAACAGAGTATCGGAAATATAAGAGCTGTCCATTAATGTAGTGTGGAAGCATATTTCTTCTAGGTCGAATCCCGCAGATTATATTTCGCGTGGGATCGATTCCCAGAATCTGAAAGGCTGTACAGTTTGGTGGGAAGGTCCAGAGATTTTATGGAATCCTGATTGGAATTTGAATTGGAAACATACAGTCAACCTTGATATTGGGTCGTTGCCAGAACAGAAACAGGTGTCACATGTTCATACTAAGGTTGAAGTCAGTTCCACATTATTTCTTAGATTTTCGTCATTCATTAGAAATGCAGCGATGCATAACCTTTGTATTTAGGTTCATTAACAATTCAAAGGGAAATGGTATGAAAAATTATGGTGCTCTCACAGTAGAAGAGCTTAATGAAGTATTAAATCGTATTTTAAGATTATTCAGATCGAGCATTTTTCAGCAGAAATTTCATGTTTAAGAGAAACAAATCATTGGCAAGGGAGAGTCCTCTTGTGTCGCTTAATCCATTTCTAGACTCAAAGGGATTGTTAAGAGTAGGTGGACGGTTGGCAAATGCGTCATTATCATTTGATGTCAAACATCCGATTCTTATTCCTATCAAGTGAGTTACTGATCGAACACGAACATAGATATTTAAGTCACGCAGGTCCACGATCTTTACTAAATAGTTTACGACAACGTGTTTGGCCTATTGGTGGATTAAGACATATCAAACGCATTATACTTAATTGCATCAGGTGTCACAGGTTCAAGGCAATCGTTTCACAGCAGTTGATGGAGCGTTTGCCTATCGAGCGAACTCAATTAATTCGTCCATTCTTACATGTTGGAATAGATTTCGGAGATCCAGTCATGACCAAAGAATTTAAGTTACTTGATCATCACCAAGGCGTACATTGCATTATTTGTGTGCATGGCAACCAAGGCTATTCACATAGAATTGGTTTCTAGTCTTTCAACTGAAGCGTTTCTTCTTACGTTGAAAAGGTTTATTGCCCGTCGAGATAATCCGGAAACAATTGCGAGTGATAATGCAACTAACTTTAAAGGAGCTAATACAGTTTTACAAAATATTTACAAGTTCTTGTAGAACCATAATTGTGAAGTTCAAGAATTTCTGTTCACTAGAAATATTAGTTGGAATTTTATTCCCGCAAATAGTCCTCATTGGGGAGGCCAATGGGAGGCAGGTATTAAAAGTACAAAGTACCATTTGAAAAGGGTCTTAGGAAACTCGGTGTTATCGTTTGAATGTTTGTCTACAGTTTTGGCTCAAATTGAGGCCATACTTAACTCAAGGCCATTACTGTCTATGACTGATGCAATTGATGATTTTGATTGTTTAACACCAAGAAATTTTTTAATCGGTCAACCATTGACGTCATTTCTGGAAAGGAATGGTTTAAAAATTCTGAAAGTAGGTTAAATATTTGACAGCATTGTTCCAAATTACGAAAGGAGGGAGCGAACTACTACGGAGGATGTGATCGATAAGTTAAAAGAAAGAGCATGGAAAATTTTGCGAGTGGGAGCGTGGAACATCAGAAGCATGAATCAAGTAGGTAAGTTAAAGAATCTGAAAATTGAAATGAAAAAAGGATAGCATTAGACGTAGTAGGAATTAGCGAAGTTCGGTAGCTAGAAACGGAGGAGTTTTGGAGCGGAGACTTTAGGGTAATTCATACAGGATCAGAGGAAGGAAATTCAGGCGGAAAAAGATAGGATACAGTGTAGAAAACTACTTACAAAAAATGAAAGAGTGCTAATGGTTAGATTAAAATCTAAACTGGCAAATATAGTAATAATACAAGTATACATACCCACCTCTACCTACTGTGACGAGGAAGTAGAAGCGATCTACAAAGACATGGAAGACATACTAAGATTTGTAAAAGGACATGAAAATTTAATAGTTATGGAATATTTTAATGCTGTGGTAGGCGAAGATAGGGAAGGAACGGTAGTAGATTTATTTGGTTTAGGCGTGAGAAATGACAGGGAAAATAGGCTGGTAGAATTTTGCAATAGAAACAATTTAACCATCACAAACACATTATTTCAACATCATGCTAGAAAACTATACACGCGGAAGATGCCGGAAGACATAAGGAGATATCAAATATATTACATTTTGGTTCGACAAAGCTTTCTAAATAAAGTAAAAAACTGTAGAAGCTACCCAGAAGCAGATATAGACACCGACCACAACATAGTAATTATGAAAGCCGTGCTTAAATTTAAAAATGTGAAAAAAAGAGAACGGAAAAAGGGACTTTGACAAACTAAAAGAGAAAAATATCCAAAAAAGTATTTATGGTTCCGGGTTGAGGCCGTGTCATCTTATAAACTAAGGTTGACGTTTTACCCACTTTTGTAAGGGGCTCCATCAGGACAAGGAAAGAAAATGAAATATAAATATTAAAAATGAAATAAATATAAAGATAAGAAGGATAAAATATTAAGTAGACAAGTTAAAGTGTAAAAAATTATAAAAGAGTTACTTCTTAACTAGCAGACTCACCAGCCCATTTAAGACAAAAGGTATCTTGTGACAAAGTAACTGGTGAAAGTAGTAAAAATGATAGTTTATATAGGGCGAGAACTTAATGCATGAGTGATCATGAATAGACAAGAGTGTGTAGCGGATCAGTGATCACGTCGACATTAGTTTATAAGATTACACGGCCCCAACCTGGAACCATAAATATTTATAATGACTCCAGCCATGAAAGTCTCCAACAATATATCCAAAAAAGATTTGAGAAAAAATCAAATGAATTATTGAAAGACATCAGGAAAATTTTGATACTAAGGAAGTAGAAACAGAATTGAATAACATTAAATTCAGCCTAGATATGGCGACCAGAAATATTCTGGGGTATAAATAAAAATAAAATAACAAGCCATGGGTAGCAAAAGATATTCTAAATTTAATAGAAGGCGAAAATACAAAAAAACAAACCAGATGAAACAGGAAAACAGAGATACAAAGCCATAAAATGGGATATTATTCGCAAATCCAAGAAAGCTAAATAAATAGCAATGGAATGATGAAAAAGTGTAAAGAAGTACAAACTAAGCTGAAAATAGAAAAGATAGACAAAGCATCCAAACTAATTAGAATGAATTTTTGGAATATAAAACCGAGCTAAAGTATAAGGAACGCGGGAGGAAACGCTATTTAGAAAATGCAAAGAAAGTGGTCAGATGGCAAGAATATATAGGGAATTTATATGCAGGACAGAAACTAGAAGCACTAGAACAGGAATCAAACATTGAAAAGGACGACTTGGGATATCATATTCTTAGAGTTGAATTTGTATTAGAGTCTGAAACATAATAAGGCACCGGGAATAGATAAGGAGCACGCAGAAACTCTAAAAGCCGCTGGATAAGCAGTAACAGAACGTATCTTCCAACTTGTAAGTTTTATGTATCAGACAGGCGAGATACCCAAAAATTTCAAACGGAACACCATAATCACTATACTAAAAAAGAATGCGAATAGATGTGAAAACTTTCGAACAATAAGTTTGGCAGCACAGGTGTCAAAAATATTAACTAGACTTAAAGAAGGATGGAAATACGGACTAAAGAAATACTAGAAGAATAATTTAGGTTTAGGCGAAACAAGAGAACACGGAAGTCCATTTTAGCTTTAAGAACGTTAACGGAGAAAACAATAGAAAAAGAGGAAAGCGTGTATATAGAGTTTGTAGATTTGGAAAAAGCATTCGAAAATGTAAAATGGGAGAAGCTGTTCAAATTACTCAAAGCGATTGGAATGAGTTATAGGAATCGACGAATTGTACATAGCTTATAAAAAAAGCAAACAGCGGTAATGGAATTAGAGCATGGACGTAGAGGGGTGAGACAGGGATGTGCTCTATCCTCATTAATTTTTAACTTATATATCGAAGAAGCAATGAATACTGTCAAATTCAGAAAGACATTTGAAATTACTATGCAGGGAAAACGATTTATATGCTTAGATTTGCAGATGATATAGCGGTATTAACATCTAGCAAGGAAGAGTTAGTAGAAGCTCTTAACTGGAAACAGTTCTAACAGACAGATACGGTATAAAAATTAACAAAAATAAAACTAAAGTACTAGTATGCAAAGGAGGGGTAAATAAGTTAAAAACCAGAATTCGAATAGGATACGAGAACTTACAAGAGGTTAAGGGTTTCTGCTACCTAGGCAGTCAAATAATACAAGGTGGAAAGAGTACAAAAGATCTAAAACAAAGATTAGCGCAAGGCCGTGCTGCATTTTATAAGAAAAAGCAACTACTATGTTCAAAGACAACAAACATAAAAACAACGAAAAATATTGCTGAAAACACATGTTGAGCACAGCACTGTTCTCGAAATGGTAGGGGAAAAAAGGAATATGTGGCAAACAGTAAAAATAGGACACACACTAAGGCTTGAGAGAATAGTGCGTAATACATTAGAAGCAGAGAAAGAAAAAGAGAGAAGTAGAAGTAGACCTAGATTATGCGAATGTACACAGATAGTGAAAGATATAGACTGTGGGAATTTCAGAGAAATGTGTAGGTTTGCAGAGAATAGGAAACAATGGAGGTACGTGTTCAACCAGCACTAGGACTGAAGACCTATTGATGATGGTTTTTGTATAAAACAACGTGTTTCAACATAAACAATCTCAGTGCAGGTTTATAAGCTACGTTAATCTAAAAAAAACGTTTAACTACGAATACTTCGACGATGGAAAATTAGTTAAAATTTGAAGGGGAACCAGGAAGTTTTAAATTCAGTTAATTCCAATGGAAACCATATTTTAAATAGTATTTATAAGCGAAAACATGTAGCCAAAAAAAGAATTTGAACATTCAAAAACCTCAAGTGCAAAATTGTTTAGTAACTTGGAAACTCAATTGGTATATTATTAAATAGATTAAGTTAGAATATGCTTCAATCTTTTTCGTTTATGTATAAAACTTATTTGAAAATGGATAATTTGATTTCAGCAAACTTTGAGGTCTGATCTCAAGGCATTTTGATTCTTACAAATATTACTGTACAGCGTCATTGATCAACTACGGTGACCCGGGAATAATAATAATAATAATAAAATCATTTGAATTATCCTGAACATTTTTAATGCAATTCATGTGTGTCTTAAATGTTTAGGAGTTTGCAAATAATTAACATGCTTAAGTGAAAATTATTTTAATACATAAGTAGTCATAAGATAAATATTCTGTCTAAACTTAATCTGTATCTATAAGTGTCATCTATATCTGTGAACGAAGAGAATATTTAGATAAAAAAAAGATGTTTTTGAATATGTATATATATATATATATATATATATATATATATATAAGATTGTTCATAGACGTTTCTTGAAATTTGTCTGTTTCATTTCATTTTCATAAAATTCACAAAATATTTTCCGCTGATCTAGCCAGGCAGGAAACAGGGCACAGTAAAGTAAAATTTCATATTTCCTACTGCATCCTTAATATTATATACAGGGCGGAAGTACCTGATTCACAACAACTTTCGGGGATCCCAACTTTGGGGCGGTTGTTATTGATGATGAGACCTCCTGTTGTTGCGCCGCTGAAAGAATGCTGTGGTAGAGATACAGCAATTTGTAAAACTTGAAATTCTTCACTTACCTTCTTTTCTAATTTTGCCCGGCTAGCTCAACGGAATTGACGGAGTTTTCAAAATAAAATCAAACAGCAATATCACAAAGCATTTATACAGTATAAAATTTTTTTTCATAGAAAAGCATATAGAACATTTACAACATCGTTTCTTTCAAACATAAAATAATTTCTAAAATTATGTTCCTTACCTTATTTTAAATTTACAGAAGTAAATTTCTTCTTTTATGGATGGTTTACCTGGTTATGATTATTCCCACACTTGTAAGATTTGTTTTGGTCAAAAAATCCTTGACAGATAATCTATTAAAAGGTCAGAGTATCTCGAACTCTGAACACAAACTTTTCTGGTAAAAATCCTTTACACAAAAATGTTATGTGATTAGCACTTATTAATCTACTTTAAATTAAATACAAATACTCCAATATCAGTTAAAAACAAATCTAAAAGTAATACTTGCAGAATCCTCAAAAACGCTCCTTGAAATTATTTTAAATTGATGTCCAAATCAGCTTACAAGATTTTCCATATTTAAAATCCTCGTTTCAAACAGAAGTTACCAAAGTATATTTTTGGTTAAATCTTCCTTTCGATTATTTAATAAAATTTTTAAAATAGCATTATCTTGAAGAATTTTCCCTCTTCATTGTAATTTAATAAATTCCATTTTTATGTAATATGCATTTGAAACATCACTTTTATATTTATTGTACCATCGTATTATTAAATTACAATATGCTTACTGCATACTTTAAATATCATCTTCGCAAAGAAACAGCTTGCGACTTAAATCAAAATAACATTTCGCGGTCAAATTTATGAATCAAATGAATCGAATGAATCCACGTTTTTATTAAACGCTTCCTTATATACACTAATTTATCTATTTTCTAGAAGTAGCAGAGTGTGTGGATTCCATTCTAAATAATAAACGCCTATCTTACGTAATATTCTTGGAAATCCTCATTAGTGCTCAAAATCGTAGAGCTTTATTACCTCGTTATCTGGTTTCAGCTATTCGTGACGCGCGCTATTTGTTCTTGTTTAACATCCAAGGTTAATGTGTCGCATCGCTTCTCTCCAACAGTCAATGCGAAGGGTAGTAAATAATTTTTATCAGTTTTTACGGGTTTTTTAATGATCCGGCCGCTTCTTAGAATAAATGATTATTTATTAATGACTTCATAGGAATTGACGTATTCTCCCAAATTCCTCTCAAAACTTTTTTCGTAATCTCGTCTATTCTGGAAAATTTTCTATGTAAAATAAATTTATGTAATTCACAGAGTAATTAGGCTAAGCTTTAATTGCGTTTTAAAGCGAGAGGGGTTGCAATTTATAGAAAATATTTGCTTTTTACATCAAAACGAGTTTTTAATGCACGTATTAAGAATAGAATTAGGGTTTGTTTCAAATACACGAAATTACTTATTTTTACCCAAATGCGTAAAGCTAGTACTATTCTATGCTATATACAGCAAATGAAAGCATTTTTATCAAAAATGGATTGATAATTAATAAGTGAAAATAAATGGCTTTGTATTTATCTTCAAATGATCGATTTGAGTTCGCATCGAATCCGGTATCTTACAACTAATTATTTTTACATATACAACTTACGTTACTTACTATGTATTTACAATATGCTTATATCATACAGGGTGATTATTTATATACGGGAAATTTGATTTCCCGCTTGTATCCCAATGAATAAAAGTACGCTTGTATTATACAGGGCGTAACCATAAATTTACGGAAATTTCCCTTTTTCAGGATTCTTTTATATTTTGGTGGGATTTATTTGTAGAATTAGGGTTTCAATGACCTCTCGTGACCCATTATCACGTCTATATATATATATATATATATATATATATATATATATATATTCTGCCTTTTAGCTTTACATTTCATGCCATATGTTTAAAGTATTAATGAATAACATTATTTTCTTTCACATAAGAAAAACTTACTTTAATGGTGTTCATTTCCAGGTTTATTGATGAGCTAAGTGATGCGATGCAAGTTTTTCTGTTGTTAGATTTTGCAGCGTGTGCCTTGCAAATGGGCGTGATTGGATTTCAAGCAGCTGTCGTAAGTTTTTAAGTTAACTATATCATTGGCATTAACAAATCTAATTTTTTAGATGAAATTATCATTGCAGCTACTGAAGATGGTGACATATATGCTAACAATGATGCTGCAGTTGTTTTTATTTTATTGGTATGGAAACGAAATCTATTTGGAGGTAAGTTGGATTTTCTAATATTCGTGATCAGTAATCAAGAAATTTTACGTACTGCAATCAAGTTCAATATCAGTCTTAGGAAAAAGATTGATGGCAGGTTGCATGTTAGAGATGAACTGTATGGTCTAAACATGTAACTAAAGAAAAGCATGCATTTACTTTTATCATGAAATAGTAATTAAATAAAGAGCTGTCGCGTAGGATAATCGTAGGTATTTAGATCGGTGGTAAAGACACAAAGAACATATTCGGACAATAGCATATTGTAACGAACTTCTTTTTACTTTCATTTGGTTTCATATAGGTCTGATTACTTACAAATTCAAAGAAACTTTAATGTACTAAGATGCCGCTACAGATATTACTAATGATCATCACTAATGTTTACTGCACTAATTTAATTCTTGGCGGCTATAGTTACTTCTTAGTTTGACTATATAATGTTTCTACACAAACACTTAATCTATATACACATTAAACGTATTTATTTTAACAGTTTATTCAAAAATTTATATCATAATACTCGGGAATGCATACTTTGATCGAAACTGAACTCATCTGTCGAGCCGTATGGTTTTATATAATCCGCACAATAGAATCCAGAAATTATGAGAAGTTTTTTCACCATCTACACAATGAAGTTTGTGAGTTCCGCCTTACGAACCGTTAAACCATATATCAATATTAGTGTAGTAATATCAGAAATACTCGCATGAACATGGAGTCAGTTTGACTGCTGTATAGATGATTATATTTAGGAAGGAAGATTGTCTGAGAAGATTGTAATTACAATATAAATCAGTTAGGGAATGATAGGGAAAGCTAGGGACAGACTTAGGCTAACAAATTACTTAGACTAGGGAAGACGAATTTGTAAATTTATAGAGCAGGTAAAATAACTGGTTTCACTATTAATATTTGGCGTATTCTTAGAAAATTTGAATCCATGTTAAATTAGCTAGCTAGATTTGGATAGTTTTAAGTCGACCCTTCAGGTCGCACCGGCAAGCAGAGCCGGCGGCTGCTATCCGTCATTACGGATCCCTCCCCATTTATTTTGTTTGTGTTTTGTTGATCGGGCACACTCTAAGTCAACGCTAGGGATACCATCAATCAAACCCTATTTTAAGTTTTTGTTTCAATTGTTAGATTTTTATTTAAGATGTGTTAATTTTGAAGTTAGAATAATTAGGAGCACGTTTATATTTTCGCGTTTAAACCCAATGTAGTACCTTCGGGTGGAGCATTGGGGACGTGGCCGCAAGCATAGCGGCCCTTAATTAAATTATAATGTATAGATGAAGAAGTGCGCCTAAAAAGAAGGCGCATGGTATATAAAAACCCTAGATTTAGGCAGATATCGCAATGCTTACGAGGTTTCTCTATAAAATTCGGAGAATGGAATGTATTGGTATTCAACACTTGAAACAAGGTATCTCGCATCCATAGGCATCCATGGCCATATCTAGACTGGTCCTCTGTCGGAGAGTGTGCGAGACTGCTAAAGCAGTACTATTGCATTCATTTCAACATGGTGTTTCGAGCAGTGTGCGTCGAAAAGTCATAGAGCAACGACACGACATTAAGTTCTGCTTCAAATTGGGTAAAACGCCGACGGAAATCCATAAAATGTTGAAGTGTACGGGCAAGATGCTCTGAGTAGAAAATGTGTGTGTACGATTGGTTTGCACGCTTTCGCGTTGGCAAGGAATCAATGGAGAACGAACCTCGTTCTGGCCAGCCATTCACAAGCGAAAGACTGAAAAACATTGCGAGTATTGCTAACAAAAGATTAGCGATTGACCCTGCGATTAATAGCAGAAGATGTGGGTATCACCAAAGACACAGAGGGAGCCATTATCCATGAAGATTTGGAAAAGATTATTCACGATTTGTACCGAACATTCTAACAGACGAGCAAAAAGGAAGACCTTTGAAACCAGTAACTGTTTTATCGCCATTTGTTACCAGGATTCGTCTTTTCTGGGTTTCATGATCACAGAGGGCGAATTTTGGTGTTTCAAGCACGACTGTTTTATCGATAGGTGTTACCAGGATTCGTCTTTTCTGGGTTTCATTATCACAGAGGGCGAATTTTGGTGTTTTAAACACGACTCCGAAACGAAAAGACAATCAATGGAATACAGTCCCCCCACACATAAAGGGTCGTCTACAAAAGTCCAAAATGAAAACCGTGCTGATTACATTTTTTTTTCTGCTGGCCAAACAGTAAATGCCAATTTCTACCTGCAGGTTCCCACACGTTTGTTGCAGCGTATCCGGCGCATTAGACCGCAGATTTTCCAGACGGAAAATTGGATATTACTGAACCGCAATACACTATCTCATACGAGCATCCTGGTACTCCAATATTTGGTTCAACGTGACGTGGCTCCTTTGGATCTTGCTTCTGCTGAATTTTTCATTGTTCACTTGTCTAAAGGGAACCTTGAAGAGATCACGGTTTGTAGACGTCAAAAACATTCAAAATCATGTGACAACTATTCTGAAAATTGTTTCAAAAATAGCGTTTCCGGCAGTTTCCAAAAGCTATACAAACGTTGTCAAAAGTGTGTTTGGTGGTGACTACTTACTTCGAAGACCAATAAAGATATTTCCAATGTGCATTCTGTTTTTGTGTTGCAATAGATCGTTCACCGAATTCAGTAGACAAACCTTGTACGTCCATGATCGATGTTCCTTTAAACATATAAAAAGGATAGCGTTTTGAACTCAAATAAGTTCTTTAATACAAGCTGAAGAGGCGGTGTATATTATGACATTAGTGGAAAAATTGAAGAAAGATTTCTGGTGAAATGCTGGAGCATTTGTGAGAGTAAGAAGTTGCATAATATTTAAAAACAAATGAATCGTATGTAAAAAAGATTGCGAAAGAAAAAAAATGAAGTCTAACGAATATAAGAAAGAATGTAAAATAATCTGGAAGATAACAAAAAGTCCTTCTGTAAGCGAATGAAATTTGCGAAACAACGAGTGCAAAATAAAATGTGTGGTATGCAGAATGAGCAAGGTGGCATGATTTGGGAAGCAAAATATATTAGAAGACGGTGGACAACATTTTGAACATTTGTGTGATGGAAAAATGAAGGAAACGAAAAGAAAAATAAAAAGCTTGACTGTAAATGAAAGAGCAGATGAGAATCAAGTGCTAAAGGCTGTGAAAACATTGAAATGACAAGTGCGGAGTAATGTTGCTTATTGAAAGGATGTGAAAACTGTTCAACATGTATCAAATATGTACAAGTGCCAAATGACTGGAAACGTTGTGTGTTTCTATTCTTGCATGAATGTAAAAATTACGGTGCTCTCAGGTTACTTATTGTACAAAGTAATTAGAGAAGAGTTGAGAGAAGGAATACGTGCGAAGGCGTAGGTTGTGGAATATGCAGTATGGTCTTATACCAAGTGGAGGAAGTATAGATCAACTGTTTGCTAACTACCATGTTATTGTGAAGTGTATGAAACATAACACTCGATTGATTTTGCTAAGTCTTCTTAATTCATGTACACAAGATCCCTGCCGCAGTAGTCATATCTTCCGACATATTCTGTATGCATAGCTTTGCTTATATCACTTTTTCAATCAAAGCCACAATTGGGTTGGGTAGTTTATGGATAATACTAAACCTGGTTGGGTATGATCCAAACTGTGTTGGCTGCTTGCTATCTGTTCGATACCTATTCTTTACGGTAAACTAACCTACGCAAGTTACGTTGTTTCTGTATATGTTAACGAAGTGCCCTATAAAAATTGTCCTTTCCTCCATAAAACAATTCCAAATATCTTCGGCAGAATTCGGACATATGAATTAAGAATAGAAGACTAAAGGAGGAATATCCTCACTATAGAGGTATATCAGTAGAGTCATACAAAATCGGACATCCTCATTTATTAAACGGCTTAAATAACTGGCATTTAGGCTGTGTACTAAAATTTCGAAAAGACAAATCAGACCAGTTTAACTCCATAAAAAATAGATTGGGTTGGGTAATTTATGGACAATAAAAAACAGTTGACAGGTTGCGAAGATGTAGGGGGAACGGTGTTTCATATTTGTCAATGTGAAAAAATAGACTGGGATATGCAACAACAAATGAAGCAGTTTTCTGCAATAGAAAATACGGGCGTAAAAAACTAGCAACCGCAATTCAGTAAAATGATAACCAAAAAGCTACGCAGATGCTCGAAAATGTAACGCGAAGATTAGGTGATCGATGATCGCTTTCGATGTAAGTTACTGTTAGGTTTGGCTATGTAAAATTGCCAGTTTTCCAATGGCACTAAAGCGGCTTGAGTGTTTGGAAAAGAGACTCTATACGGAACCATTACTGGTCAAGAACATAAAAACTTGGAAAAGGGGTTTGCTGAAAAAATTGAAGACGATCAATCGCATCAAAATAAAGCTGGAGCAATTAAGACGCCAAGGATATAGTATTTACCCATATTTCGTGTGATCAACCCTAACAAGCCAGTTAAAGTGCGGATCGTATGGAATGCAGCAGATAAGGTTGAAAACGTACCACTAAACAATATACATTTAACTGGACCTGATCTATTCACACCGCTGATTTCTGTACTGTACAAGTTCAAACAAAATGCTATAGCAATTGGTGGAGATATCAAAGAAATGTTCCATCAGATAATTGTGGATGAAGAGGATTGAAACTGTCAGAGATTTTTATGGCGCAATTGTTAGAATAAAAAACAGTCATACACTTACGTCATGAAAGTCATGACGTTTGGAGCAGCATGCTCTCTATGCTGCACCCAATATACGAAAAATCTGAACGCATCACAATTTGCAAACGACTTTCCAGCGACTTCTGAAGCGATAATGCAAAATCATTATGTGGATAACTGTTTAGATAGTGTTAACGGTATTGATGAAACGGTGCTATTGGCAAACAATGTGAAAAGTACATTCATTCGAAAAGCAATTTTTTAATTCGAAATTGGGTGTCGAGTTCTGCAGATGTGCTAAAGACTTTGGAAGAAAAACTGGTAGCAGGGGAACGCCCATAGAAAAATGGAGCAATAATGGTACCAATTATAAAGTGGCACACACGAATTAAGAGGTGAACTTAAAAAGTTGAATAAAACGAAAATGTTCGATAAATTTACCATGGGAAACATTAAGTGAAATTTCATCCCACCAGTATCGCCCGCATGGGTGGTGCATGGGAGCGGATGGTACAGTCCCTTAAAACCAATGTTTGTAGGTTAGCAACCGAGTAAAACTTATCTGATGAAAAGTTAAAAAATGCCTTGTTGAACGTGGAGCTCATCATTAATTCTCGACCATTAGCATATGTCCGTGTAGATGATGTGTTTTCAAAAACCTTTATACGGAATCACTTTTTGTTTGGCTCATCAAACAGTGTTGAGATTCTATCAGCGAGCAACGTTGATGCAACGTCTTTAAAGACAAGTTGCATTTTTATTCAGCAGTTGCTTCGCAAATTTTGCAGGCGTATGTTATCAAATCACTACCAATTTCAACTCCAACATGCAAATGAGATCCGCAAAGGTGCAGTCACCTTACGGAATACATGAGAGACCTGTTAAAAAATTAGCAATTATTGAGGTAAAAGGATTAATCCTGTAGTCAGTCATTAGGTGTACAGTGCGGGAGTGTTACAGGAAACCATTTACTCCGCTTTAATTTAGAGTTCATTTTCCCTTTATAAGGTTGCAAGTTAATTCTCACGTGTTCCGTTTAATTTTGGGAAAGTTGTAATTTTCTTCATATTTCGTATTTCATTAGCAATATTGTAACAATTTGTTTTTGTGTAACAAAATTTTTTTGCAGTGCAACAAAATTGTATTAAAGGAAGGAAGAAAAAATGAAAAAATGCATTACAAATTATTTATTTGCAAATCTAAATAAGATTTCGAATTCATAACAAATCTTTGGTCTCATATGAAAAACATTGAGCGTTTGTTATTTCCTAGTTTAATTCAATTGCAAGGTCGAACTCCACATTTTGTTACCATAATAATATTGAAAATACTTCAAGTGTTTTGAAATCTTGTTTAAAACGTTTTAAATAGCATTAAAAGTCAGAGTAAATAACTTTTCATTCAAGGTTTTCAACTTGTGCTATAAACACAGTGCGCGCCGCATAAAATTCTGGGGAGATAAAAATTCCCCAGATCGCATTGTGTTTATAAGTTGTGTTATGTTTTACGGTATTCTGTGCGGAAAAGAAAGAAAGAACACAGCACAGTAAGTAGAAAGATTTGCCTAGACCGAATACCACAACAAAACCCAGGGACATAATCAAACTCCAAAGGAATGTAGTTCGGGCTAGCTCAAAAACGCCATAGAATGGGTTGGGTGACCTAGATAAAAAGAATTGGAAACCTCAGTAACAAAGAAATTTATATTACGCACATGTAGAAAATCATACAGTCCCAAAAAAATATTTCAAACGTCGAAAATACATATTTGCACAATGTGATGTGCATAAAGTGGCAATTTACAGATCATACAGTATAATCTAAACATTGAAAAATATCAAGCATAAAACTCTTACTTCTAAATAGAGGCATACTTACAATCTGTTCCAACCCTAAAAATGTGCAAGAGATATCGAACTAATAATATAGTAAGTAAAAAGTTTCTGTAGAAAACTCATCTCGTTACATTAAAATTTTAAACAGTGCGTTGTTGACGTTTACGTTAATTTATATAGTAAAAAGCAACCAGTAGAAAAGGGCTCTAAATGCATTAAAATTTTTAAATAGTAATTTAAAAAATAAATACGTAATCGGTCGAGTAGTAAGCGAACGTTAACGTCGGTCTGCAATGTATTGTGGAATTAATGAGCAGAATATATATCTGCCCAAACAGCAACACAAAATAAAGCATTCAAAAACATGCATTGTTCCTGAAGCTATATTCTTTGTGGATTCATCTCAGGAATGCGGCTGGGGCTGGAACAACTTAACTATACTGTACTTGCACAAACGTATTTTAAAAGTGCGACTTTACAACGATCTAAGGACGTTGTATAACAGTACGAGAACGAAGTTGAATCATAAAGACAATAGTCGAAATAATAAGAGACCTTTTACAAAGTTGGACTTGTATTTATACAGCTTTGAAAACATGGAAGGAAAATAGAAAACCATTCCCACCAATATTCGTGTAGAATATTCTGAGAAGGCAAGCGGAAAATATATATCCAACGGCAGAAACCTTCGTAGAATACCAGCTATTAAAGAAAGCAAAATACGGTATTTAATTCCATTGAATTTCGTTACCAGAATAGGAAAGCATACTACATTTGAAAATATTCCTGCGAGTTAGGCAGCTAGAAGTACAGCTAAGCAAGTAGATTGCTTGATTTTTAACCTAGGATAGAGGTTTGTATGATTATCAATCCACGCTACAAATATTCCGGGAATAACACAATGAGAAACGTTATTACCCATAAAATTTGAGCAATGAACACGTGCAAATATTAGAATTTCACGGAACACGAACAAGTAACCAACCATTAAAATATTTAATCTTCCTAAAGAACCTATTAAAAGCAAAATGTTTGTTACTTTTAACGAATAACTATTCGAAAATAACGAGCACATATTTTACGGAAAGTGACATTATTTAAAGTCATTTGAGGAGCAAACATTTCAAAGAATGCAAATCGTTTAGAAGTGCTTGGAGCTGTTTAAAGATTTGAAATGACAAACTAACTAACACGTATTGAGGAACATTTTTATGCAGGACGGTTTTAATATTTGAATATTTGTTAAGTTTGGATTATTTCAAAGAATAACACAAGAAGGGGTTTAAATTAGAGGTCGTTGTTATTTCATGCAGAATCTCTCGCAAAGTTAGGGTAACAGTTGTTTTTTTAATCCGATCACTTTCAGGTTGTTTTTTGAGCAAAGCTGGATGGAAACCGTAGCTGGTACAAAATAGTGGCGAAAAATCAGACAATGCATTAACGTATACTCTTTTTAGCGTTAAAACCCTCTGATCAATAAAACTACAATTTAGATTCAATCTAGAGTCCTTTGAATTCGATACCTGTAAGTGAACAGCAAAATATGACCTGAAACCTGATCATATTCATCGCAAGCGTAGCAGTCGGTGAGTTCATTTTTTTTGCTGAACCCTATACCGGATATATTAAGCAATTCTCTTATCTTTCACGTATGGTCAAAATACTTGCCGTAGAAACCCCCATCGTTTCAGTTCACGAGATCTTTTTTTTTTCAACCGTAACAGCACTTAATATT